>JBBPDB010000040.1:12401947-12419687 GCA_037974465.1 Brachypetersius altus
GTAACATTAAATACAAAAAATACAAAAGGTGCAATTTTAAGAATACAAACATGTAACATTAAATACAGAAGGTGCAAGTTTAAAAATATACAAACAAATACAATTATACATATAATCTATAAAAATATGGTGCAAAAAGAGCAAGATTGTAGCCTACAGAAGAGATTTTGAATCTCAGTGAGGTCCTTAAAGGCCATGTAAGCACAGACCAGGCCTGGACACACTAATTGGGGGCTCTGGGTGATGAATATAAATGCGGCTCACCAATACAACCTGTTTATGATCGCCCCCACTAAAGTAAAGTGGCCCCTTACAGTCACACCACACAGTGTGTGTGTGTTTGTGTGTGTGTGTGTGGTGTTGGGGAAAATATATATATATATATATATATATATATATGTATAACTATGTAATAAAAAATATTTGTACGTTTTCATTATGCAAGAGGGACGTAAAACGTTAGAACAGGTTGGAGTCGAGCATCGGAGAGTCGGTTCCAATGATTCATTGTCTTCGGCGGTTGGGCAGTAGGACCCGGGGGTTTCAGGCTGCTCTCCTCCTCCAGAGCTCCTCTCTCCTCAGATTCGAACTCAGAGTCTCTGAGACGCCTCAGAACCCACACGCAGTCTAGAACATCCCAGAGCAGGAGAACATGGTGCGGAGCGAGAGACAGCGCCGGGACGCGAGGGCCGAGGACCTGCTGGAGGAGACCGGCCCGCTGGGGGGGGCTCCGGGGCCGGAGGACTCGGAGATGGAGGAGATAGACACTTTTCTCCGGAACGTGCAGGTCCTGCTGGAGGCGGCCAGCTTCATCGAGAGCTCCGAGCGGAGGGATGGAAGTAAGTGACCGCTCCGTCCCTCTCCTCTCTTTCAGGGGGCCTTCTGCACCCCTCTCTCCACAGAGCCAGACAACAAAGGAGTTCAGCAGCCGGGGGAACTTCACCCCCCTCCGGACGGGGGGGTCTGAGAGCCTACTGGTCCTGCTGCACAAACACTTCTGTCCTACAGCAGAGCTTTAACTGGCCTGGCTGGAGCTCCATAGCAGCTTTGGCAGCTCCATGTCCTCCAGGCCTTCCTCCTCCTCCTCCTCCTCCTCCCGAGCTGTTTGCCCCACTTTGTAAATCTGCCCCATCAGAGAGATCCTCTCACAGCCCAGCTCTCCTTTATCTCCTCTCTCGCCTCTTCGCTTCTTTTTGATCCTCTTTTCTATTCTGTCTCCTCGTTTCTCTATTCTTTCTTCTCCCTTTTCTATTCTGTCTTCTCGCTTCTCTCCTCTTTCTAATCCCTTTTCTATTGTCTCATCTCTTCTCTCTTCTTCCACTTTTCTTGTCTCCTTTTGTCTTTCTTTTCTTTCCTCTTTCTTCTCTCTTCTGTCTCCTCTCTTCTCTCCCCTGACTCATTTTCTCTCTCCTCTCATCTCCCTGGCTTTAAGGTGGAATTAAATAGAGATGGCGTTTGAGGAGCTGGGTTCTGCAGCTTGTGGTCACGACGTTCAGCTTGGTGCACTTTAAACATGAAGCTATTAATGTCGTTAAAACTCCTGTTGTACACAAATAGTACTTTTGTGCCGCTGAAAGTGGATCAGGAGAGGTTTTGATGAGGGATACTCTTTCAGGTGTGTCCTGTTTCTCCACAGACGCGGTTTAATGAGCCGTTTCTCAGTTAAAGTTGCATAAAACATCGAATAACGTCATTTTTCCAAAGGCAGCTCGAGTGGGTGCTGTTGAAGCTTTAATGAGTGATTAAAATTGCCAGGCGATGTAATAAACAGCTCAGGACAGTTTTGGTCCAGGTTTTCTAACTTTCCCTGTTTGTTTCCTGGTGACTGGAGGTGCACTCACATGGTTTCCACATGGACTCCGTTCTCGCTTCTGATTGGTCGCTTCTGTCGGTGTTGGCCACGCTCCGCGGGCTCTCCGCCAATGAGACGGCGGTTGTGCTGTGACGTCACGTGTTGCTGGGCCTGGCATGAGGCTGGCCGACACGTCCTCCCCGCTGAGGGATGCTGGGAGTTGCAGTTTACTTTTTAATGGAAGCTGCCTCTTTTTCTCATTAACCTGCAGTTTAAAGTCGTTTATACGTGGACTCGAAATTAGTTTATGTTCGTAAACTTGTGCTGTGACTGTAAATTTGGCCTGTAATTGTAACTTTAAACTGTATTTTACCACAAAGACTCGAACTTGAGTGCTTAGTGGTAAAAGGAGTGTTTTTTCTTGTGTTTAAAGGAGAATTTCACTCGTTCATGAACAGTCTACAGAATTCAGTAGTTGTGAGAGATGTTATTTGTCCTTCAGGAATGGTTTCATGTAAATTGTGCCACCGAGTCCCAGTCCTGGGACTTATTTCCTTTACAGTGGTGTTGATAGGAACCAGGTGTCACATTAACAACACAGTCATTTTTATTTATAATCCAGTGAATATGCAATACTCTGTTTTTTTTATCCAATGTTAATAGCTTGATATCTTTAGACCTAAAATCTCTAATATACTTATAAATGTACTTCAATAACTGGGCCACGTTTTGAAACATAATCTCTTTAATTGGGATGTCTGGTTCCATTCAGCCCTAGTGTAGAATAATGCAGACGGTGTGTTTACTTGAAGCTTTGTTTGGCGGGAATGTTGACAATTGAAATGACCCTTTTTTGTTTCGGTATTTTAAAGTTTCGTTTTCCAAAAACAGAAACAAAAACTCAAACGTGTGGAAAAGCACCTGGGCACACACACATCCACACACCAAGGCCTGAAAAGTGCAATAGTTTCTCTTGCATGCAGTATGTCTGGTGCAACCTGTTCACATTCTCTGGTACATTAATACTATGTCTGTTGGTCCGCTGCTACCAAGCAACTGGGGACAATCAAATGTGTACCTGTATATAGATCAACTATGTACCTAAATACATACATAAGTATATATACATATGTGTATAGATATATACACACGAAAGGTATATATATTACTTGTATAGTGTACTTTTATTATACTGGTTATGCTTCGTTCTACTTCTTTTTGTTCTGTCCACTCTACTCCTGTAACAATACAAATTTCCCACCTGTGGGACAAATAGTGGGTTATCTTAAACTACATATCCCAGTAGACATTGCGCGGTGCTCGGTGGCGCCTGCGCACTGTCTCCTCCTCGTCCACTCAGCTGGGTAAACAAACTGGGGGAGGAGAGACTGGGACAGACTCACAGGAGCTGGGCTTTCGGGCACTTTTATACACTTTCTAGCCCTTTTTCTACACTTTTTAGTCGCATTTTCCTACTTTTAATACTCCGGCGTCGCCCAGGCTGGGTTTTATATATGTGTGGGCTGGCCATTCGCTGAAAGCCGGCTCTTTAGTCCTCCGGAACGAAAAAAAGCCCAGCAGCAACAAAAAACAGCAGAAATTCGGGGGATAAATCGTCGTTTTAGAGTCTGGTGAAAAACTGTAAAACAGACGAACACTTCACCGTGACTGTCTTTAAGCAATACCTGTCAGAAAAGCCCTAAATCTCCTCCTTTAACCAGCATGACCGCGGTGCTGAACATCCAGAGGTTACTGGAGGCGGCCGAGTATTTAGACAGGAGAGAGAGAGGTAAACAGGACAAAAACAAGAGAAATATAGGTTTATTTGGTTTATTTCTGTGTCTAAAACGTGCTCTATCGACGTGTCATCCGAGTACCGGAACGTATATTAAATCAAGCAAGACAAATGTTCCCCTTTCCTGCATTATTTCAGTGTCAACAGCTCCATTATTCGTGACTCCAATTCTTTCTCTCCTGTCTTTCTCTCTCGGACAGAGTGTGAGCACGGATATGCCTCGACGTTTCCGTCTATTCAGACCTCGTCCTACCAGAGACAAAGGAAATTCCGAAATAAAAAGTACAACACCAGTCACAACAGGTAAGAGACACCATTCCAGACTCTTTTGAACCATTTTGGACTCTATTTCTTAGAAGGGGGGCAGGCTGTCGCATTATGCTCCCGTCCATCCGTAAAGGGAGCATGTACGTTCCACAATTTTGACTTTTTTAGCACTAAATCTGACTAAGCTGGCGTTCCCCACGGCCCCTTTGGGTTAGAAAAGGTCTTATTACAGGTGTAAATGTCCCCCGTGGCTGTTTTTGCCCTTATTTGAGGGGGAGGGGGTCTCATCAGCTGATTGTCAAACGGCTCTGCTGCAGCATGGAGTTTAGGGACCGGGGCCAAACTCCCCTCCTCTGTCACTGACGAACACACAGCACTGAGGGCTTTCTCTCCCTCCTGCTTTTAAAACCGGTTCTCCTACCACACCCGTGACTCTCACTGCCATGTCAACATTCGTTTCACATTCATTTCTCCATCTGGTTTTGTTTTTAAGTGTATGCGAATGCCTGTTACAGGCGTGGAGTCATTTTGCCACGGGCCCTAAAGCCGTTTTTATTTACAGCAAGCCTTGTTTTCTTGCTGCCAGACAAATGGGGCTCCCTGCAAACGATTCTCCCTGTTAAAAACGAATGCATTTGCCAAAGCTGCAAAAGATTAGTCCGTGGTCGTGTCGGAAAAGGGTTTTGGAGGACCGTTTTGTGCATATTTGTCATGTCTGTTCCCAGCAGTGCAGGATTTAAAGGGACTTTGCAGCTAAACATCTGAAAAAAATGGTGCAGAAGCTATTTGGCTGGGTTGTTTTGTGAAAGCATGCATGCATGCATGTATGTGTGTGTGTGTATGCCTGTTTTTTATGTATGCATGCGTGTATGTGTGTGTGTATGTAGGCAGGCAGGGTTTTCTCGGTTTCTGCATTCGAGTGTCAGACATCTTGATGAGTGATTGCAGGCCCACACGAGCCGAGGAGAGTCGCCCTTTGCATGCGTGCGAGAGTGAAACAGAAAGAATGCAGGGCTGCAGGGATGATATCTTATCTGCCAGCATACCTGTCTGTGCTCAGGAGCTTTCAGAGGGACCTTCCATTCAGCCCTTCATACCACAATAGGCCCATAAGCTGCCTCTGTAAACACGACGATTATAACGATGTTGCCTTTTATTGCCGTCCTGCTGGAACGCACGGTCATTAAGGCCTTTTATTACAATCTGGTATTTTAATCTTCCTCCTTTTCTGTGCATTCGAATCCTAATTGCTTGCAGTCTGTCTGTGCGACTTCAGTCTCAAACACACCGAGTTATTTTCCAGCAGTAAAACATAAGGTAGTAAACGCTTGGTAGGAAGTGAATAATTCATAGAGCTGTAGAGGAACTCCTGGATCCCCCACTGTATACACACACACACACACACACACACACACACTCCCTTGACAGTATGCATCCTGTCACATAGTATTTGCAGCACAGCTCTGCCTTCTTTTCTCTACTCCCACCCCCAGTCCCCCCCACCCCCCCGGCCGTCCGTCCAGATGTGCAGAAGATCAGTCCTCTTGGAAATATAAAGTGGTTGCAAATGACAAGTAAAATAGTAACAAGTAGCGAATATACAGTACTGTGCAAAAAGGCTCTCAAGAGATCCAGACTTTCTTGTATTTTTAATGTGTTCTTGAGGAACAGTTCTCCAGGCTTCTTGAAGGACTTTCAAAGTCCAGTCCCTGAACCAGAACAAAGAGCCTCTAACTGAAGTCCTGAACCAGTGAAGAACCAGGAGCAGATGATTCCAGACGATCAGGCGGTGATCAGTATACTGGTGGTGCTGAATGCTGAGTGGGCGGAGCTCCTTTATCCACCCGCTGTGCCAAAGATGAGACAGTTTGATGGACATAACTTTTATTTTGCACCAATAAGGCGTTTCAAAGCAAAATGAGTGTTTTGCAGAGCACTGCATTGTGAGTGTCTTGATGCCAGAAGAACGTGGCACGGCCAGTAAAGCCAATGGCCACATGACCTGCAGAGCAAGTGGCCCGGAGAGAGCCTGCTCCCCTTCAGCATGTTGCCACACAAAGAGGCTGATTCACTTTACATTATTAACAACACACTGGCTGCTGCGCCGGGAGAGCCTATACTGTCGTCAGCCAGGGAAACTCTCTCACGTGCGCGTATATAGGGTACAGATTCCTGCTTTGTTTTCCTTCTCTTTCTTTCGTGCTCGTCGCAGACAAAGCAGCCCGATTGTGCAGATCCTGAAGAAGAGCCTGCAAAAACAGGCTAATAACCACTGGAGGAGTGGAGGTGGGGGTGGGCCGCGTGGAGCATGAATTAATAAATCCTTTCCCTGTTAGTGGGTCAGTGTGGACGTATAGAATCAGCCTGTGTGTGTGTGTGTGTGTGTGTGTGTGTGTGTAATCCGACTGATCTGTGTGTATCTATGGGAATCCAAATCTGTATAGAGCTACATATTGCAGTTGCGATGTGTTTCACCCCATTAAAGGGCCCATATCCTCACTTTTCTGGACATTAAAGGGCTTGAAGTCAGCAATTAAAAAGGCTCAATAGGTCGCCCTGTCAGAAAGACTGCCATTGGTTAGAGGCCCATTTGCGTGTTGCAGCCCTGTGCAGAGACAGATGACATGATCGCGATAAACAGACAGAGATGTTGTGCGGCCCCAGGCTGATATTTGTTCTAGATGGACGATATGATGAAACGCCGTCCTGATGTTACACACCTGTCCACACCTGCGCTGGGCGTTCAGGGTAAAGACTCTGCTCAGTTGTGTTTGGGGTTGACTCATAACTGGCCATGTACGATATAATTTTTGTGTTTTTGTTTAAAAACCTCAGCATAGTGTGATGATCTCTTGTTATACTTTTGACCAGTCCATATTCCAGGGCTCCAGACAAAAAAACCTTTGGAGCCATTGGCTCAAATACACACAATAGTTGGGAGCCAGAAATTGTATATATGTCAAAGGTTGTATAAATAAATATTTTTTAAGGTATATTTTGTCTCCAGTCCGACTCCGAGTGTTAAGACCTAACGAGAAATCACAACATGGACTAAATTGTAGTTAATATTTATTTTTCTTATATTTTTGAGCCTGCTCTGCAACAGGTTGCCAGACTGTGCGAATCATTTCAAACGGACCCAGTCAGTCAACACTGTTCTCGAGACGTGGAGGTCACGGACGTTTTTTTTGACTAAATTTGGTAAAATGAAGAGCCGCCGGGAGCCAAAATAGTCGGATCTTGCTGATCTAAATGGTCCGACTCTTTTAAAGAGCCCAAATTCCCATAACTAGCTCTCGAACGAGCCTCACTGTAGTCGGAACGGCAGACTTGGGTTGAGCGTATCTGTACGTAATTATAAGATGTAATTTTTCTTGTATTTTCAGTTATTTTAATTTCTCTTGGTGGTAAGAGACGATCGTTGGTGACCATTTTAGTCGCCGCCTGGAGCCCTTTATTGCCCGTCCGTACTACATATCCATGCTGCCTGTCCTCAATTCTCATCCATACTGCCTGTCCATATTGCCGTATAGAGATGGTTATCGTTTGATTTTGTGTTTTATTCTGGTTCTGGTTCCACTTAATCGGTTCCGGTACTTTTCTATTCCCTATTTCGATTCCACAAAGGTTACAAAACAAAAATAGGACCACTGTTTAAATAACACAACAAACTTAATTCAGAATGATTCAAACCAAACAGTCAACTGATTTGTTAACAATAAAACCATTTGCAATTTGACATTAAATTACTGAAGAAAGCAACATCACGTAAACTAAACGCAACTAACAGTAGCAGCGACGCTTCATTTTGCTTGTGCGAAATTAGGCACTGCGCCAATTGACGCATACAGCCATTATAGGTATAGCCAGTTAGCCGTCGCTCTAGTGTTAAGAACCGATTTACAGAACCGGAATAAAAGAACGAGTGGGAACCCAGTACCAGGTATTTTCGATTCGGTTCTGATTTGTAACCTGATTTCGGTTCCCATCCCTACTGCCGACCCTCTGAAGATGGTTCTATACACATTTAGTAACTGAGGTCTGAGAAAATAAGCTTTTGGTGACGATCCGATTTGTGTTTTCTTTCTTTCGCAGGTCCACACACAACGAGTTGGAGAAGAATCGGTGAGTCCCTACTATCATTACATTATTCACATAGGTTTTAATTCACACACTCGCTCGCACAAATCCTGCAGGAGTAAAACAAAGCAACCCCCCCCCCCTCCTCGCAGGATCCTGGGCCCACTGTCTCAGCAACAGGCTGCTGAAAGTGAAACTATGAAGTGACCCACTTCTGCTAATCTGAACGGCCTTCTGCTGTCCTCAGCACCTCGAGCCGGGCCTTACGCAATGCCGCAGCGGTTTCTGATTACAGGACGGCCAGCGCTCGCTCGCTCGGGGTTTGAAACCAGACACTACGGGACGCCTCACCTTCACACAGAGCCTTGCGTAATTTAGACTGCATGAAAAAAATCTGTTTATAGCCATCGCCATTAACTGTGGCCCAAATGCTTTGTTGACATGTTCTCTATGGGGATCTTAAATATTTTAGTGCAAACAGTCACGTTAAATATAGCATTATAATGCGCAGAAGCGTGTTCACATTGGAGGATGTACTTCTTACCATCAACAAAACGTGACATTTGACTAAATCTTTGCATGAGTGCGCATGCAGCCCTGAAACCTGCAGGACAAGTAATAGACTGGCCAGAAATCAAGTGGGCTGGAAGTACATTGCTTGGCTATAAACAGGAGAATAAAACGTCCTGAAGCCTTTTGTCTGTGTTTACAGATACAGTGTCAGAAACCACATAAGAGAGTCTCTGTGAGAATGCTCCTGAAGCCTTTATCTGTGGTTATGGATTATTATATCATACAGTAACAGAGATCACAACTGAAGCCTGTTGTCCATGTTTGTAGATAACTGTGTTATACAGTAGCAGAAACCACATGAGCGAGTCTATTTGAGTCTAGTCCCGAAGCCTTTTGTCTATTTTTATGGTTAATTGTATCATAAAGTGCCAGAAGCTGCATAAGCGAGTCTATTTGAGTCTAGTCCCAAAGCCTTTTGTCTGTGCTTATAGATGGCATACGGTGTCATAAAGCACATAAATTAGTCCATTCCTGGAGCTTTTTGTCCATGTTTATAGATAACGGTGGCATACAGTGTCAGAAACCTCATACACAAGTCTATTAGAGTCTAGTCCTGAAGGCTTTTGTACATGATTTCTGATAACAGTGTGTTTTGCAGTGCGTGAAACCACACATGCGAGAAACTGCATAAGTGAGTGTATCTGAGACTCCCGAAGCCTTTTCCTGATAGACAACAGTGTCACAGTGTTGGAACCCACATAAAAGATGACTGCTTAGCTGTTTTGGGCTTGATTATAGATAACTGTCACACTGAAACTGCATGAGCGAGTCTATTTGAGATCCATGTCGGAGCCTTTTGTCCGTGTTTGTAGATATCGGAGTGTCCTACAGCGTCAGAAACGACGCGAGTGAGTCTGTCGGCAAACAGCTTGGTGTAGTCTGAGGGGATTTGTTTTTTGGTGGTCTTTGGCATCCTTTACTTGATTCTCCCCCCTGAGATAACAGTCAGGGACGACTGTGCCAGAGTCCTGAACAGCCTGTGCTCCTGCAGGAGAGAATGTAATGCATGCAGTCGTTTTTACAGGCGCGTGTCTGTGTGAGGAGGAGCCTCCACTCCAGACAGCCTTATCTGATCTGGGTAAGACCACCGGGTGGGTGGGGGTCTCGTACGCACGCTATCTGGCGCTCACGTATTACAAGAACACAAGCGCTCTGTTCTGCACTCGGAGGGGCCCGGCGAGGCCAGGGGGGCGCAGCCGAGTGTGTCTCTGCTGTCTGTGATCGAGCTCTTCTGCACCTTTTTAAGCTCATTTATTAATCAGAGAGGGGTTAGGACTGACCCTAGATCAGCACTTACAGTACAACAGTCCAACTTGGCTCTCTTTCAGTCCCAAAGCGCAGGGTCCCATTATGGTCATTATGAAGTTCTGCTCTCTGCTCTCTATTATTAAAAATATTAATGATACAGTAGTGTGCAAAAGTTTTGGCGCCTTGAGGCAAATATGTACACACCCCCTGATTTAAAGCACAAATAAAACCATATATATAAGTAATATTAACAACATCTAATTCATTTTTTTCGAATACTTCAGGCTCTATAAATAGAGGGGGAAGTGTCCTGTTTAAGAGGAAGCATTAACGTGCCTGTTAGTGAATGAAATTTGCATATTTTGCATGTTAATGAGCCAGTCAGAATCAAATATGTGCCTGTAGACTAAACACATGAACGCGACGTTGGCTGATTCAAATAAAGCGGAGCCGAATGGAGCCTTCGCCACATCACAACACGGGAAACGTCACACACACACACACACACACACACACACACACACACACACACACACACACAGGTGTCCGTGCGAGCGTCATAGGGGTGTGTTAGAGCAGCTAAATAGTAAACAAAGACTTGTGTCTCTGTGTACCGTCATTCTTTTCTCTTCCACCCAAATCGAAGTAAGCCTTTCATGTGTCAGCAGGGTGTGTGTGTGTGTGTGTGTGTGTGTGTGTGTGTGTGTCTACTCGTCTCCTGTGCAGGCCGACTGGTTCTGCGAGATAGCAGCCAGACGTTATGTGTCACTGGAAAGGCAGACTGGTGCTGAGAGCTGCTCACTTATGTCACAGTCGCTCGCAGCCTCACCCACCTTGCCAGCTCCGCTCGGGCAGGAAGTGCAACGAGTTGTTATTGCTTCCTCCCACACGCACACGATACAGATCTGACCTTCTCTGAAGCTTCGGCGTCCTCTTCGAGCCTCACTCTCTGCTCAGATGCCATCGACCCCCCCATCCCCCCCAAAAGCCTCAAAACGTGATTCAGTTCACAAAACCATTCAAATATGCACAACGAGCTGCATTTGCATTCTGCTGGATCCGGGTTTGCAACTCCTGTTCTTTCCGTCAAACCAGACTTGAGTAGCTGCTCAGATCGTCTACATCTGCATCCCCAGGGCTGTGCAGAAGTTTAGGCACCTGTGCAAGCTGTGTAGGGCCAAAGTGAACAATTCCAAACAAACAAGAAAGCAGTAAAAGTATCAGGATTTGTTCGGTTTGTAAAAGTAGTAAATACTGTGTGAGCTGGTGAGGAGAACACAGGTTCGGTTCCAGGTTCCTCCAGCCGTTGTTTGGATTGTAAAACTCCATCAGCAGCTCCTGATTTAATTTAATTTAATGAAGGACTGATCGAGTCGAACCAGGTGTGTACTGTAGAATATTTATTTATTCTTTTTTTTGTTTTATTCAGTGATGATAATGTGACAAACACACTCACTGCTCTAATTAAATATATTATTTTTGCAGGGCCTAAAGACTTTTCGAGTGTAATATAAAAATAAAGCCACGCTTGTGTTGTTGCTTACTATAACTGGCTTCCGGAGTCGGTCCTCTGAACATCGTCCACAGCAGATGGTCAATCTAGCTCGTTCAGAGAGGCGCCCCCTCAGAGTGCAGAGAACACGTATAGAAGCGCTTGGTGCAGGTTTTTCCACGTTTGCTGCCAAGTTGGACCTTTTATACTTGGGAAATGCAAAAGGTGTCATTACACGTCGCATCTCGTGAACTCTTGCGTGGTCTAAAGCTTCTCAAACTCGTAAATATGAAGATTCGAGAGGAATGTACACTTGAGGAATGTGGTGTGTTCCGTTCTGAGAGCACCCGCGGATAGTGAGAAACCGCATTGTGTTTTGGTCAAAAATGCCTATGTTTACAGTGTAAACCCTAAATATGCACCCAAATCTGCTCCCAGAACACTTTAATTTCATTTAAAACTCAGTTTAATGCATTACCCTTAAAGAAAATGTGAAGGTAAACCTGGATTCAAATTTAAATCCCCCACCAATATGCAGCTCGGAAGGTTGCGGGACAAAAGTTTACACACGGATGGCATTTAAAGACGGACGTGTCTGAATGCGCTCCGGCTCACGGTTTTCGGAGAATCACTCCTGATCTACTCTAAGAATACAAATTGGAGCTCATTGGAGCAGTCTCCTGGAGATCTACCGAACTGTTGAGTTTGAAGTATCTGTGTGCTTCCCCCGCTGATAGATGCAACTCTTAAGGTTGCAGGACAAAAGTATTGGGACACCGCGGCAAGGTGAACGGGTCCCTTTGTGTGAAAACATCCAGAAAAATATATTTATTGCCAAAAAAAAGCAAGAAAAGGCGGAGGATATTTGCAGTTTCCGCGTTGTTGTGGGGATTTCCGCGACTCCTAAACCGCGTAAAACTGAGGGGTAAGTTGTAGTGAGACTAGATCATGAAGGTCACAAGCTGTTATTTGGTTTAACACTATAAACAATGCAGATATATAAAATATCCTAATGAGTAGAACGCCTGTTCTCCGAAAGTTGCTTTTTAGTTCATTTCAGTCGCGTGAGCTCCAGATTCTGTGCCGTCATTTTTAGAAGTTGTTTGCTCTTTGCTGTGTCATAAAAACCTTTGAAGTGAGGACAACAGGAACAGCCGCCAGAAGAGGAAACGACGACCGCAGCGCGCTCCCACGACACTATCAGCCAACGCAGACGTGCGGTTTTGGGTCAGCTGATGCGTGCGGAAGGCCCAGACAGTTTTGGGAAACGTGACGCGAGGCGTGTGCGCGTCAGAGGGTATTTTGTAGTCTGTTGTGACACGTTATTTTGCCACAAAGTCTCAGATTGTTGGATTTGAAGAGACAAATCTGACATTCACTTTGTGTTGATCATGAAAAACGTAAAGCATCACTCAATTCCTTCTAGTTTACAAATCATTTCACAATTATCTTCAAAATCGTGCCAAAATTATATCCAGTACAAAGAAGAGTTTAGAGAGGGACGTCTCGTCCTCCCCAGTCTCCAGATCTTTCTCCCATTGAGCTGCAGGAGCAGCTGGAGA
Source organism: Brachypetersius altus (assembly GCA_037974465.1). NCBI lineage: Eukaryota > Metazoa > Chordata > Actinopteri > Characiformes > Alestidae > Brachypetersius > Brachypetersius altus. Next base: position 12,414,757 of record JBBPDB010000040.1, read on the forward strand.
CCCACAAGATCCACATGATCCAGAACATCCCACACAGCTGGTTCTGCTGGAGAAGATGCTGGGAGGGTTTGGACACGAGTCCTTTCAGAAAGTTGCAGGAAAGGATGCAGTGAATCTGTGATAAAAGGAGCATTATTTAGATGAAACTTCGTCAAACTGCACTATTTCTCCCGTTCTTGTAATAAAAATTTGAAAGCGCAAAGCATTGTTTATTTTAAAACATTAGGAGGATGGGGCCAAATTCTGACCTGCAGTGTGTATAAACATAAAGGCCCATTTGAATACTGTGACTGACTGTAATTCTCAGCTCCCATACGGTCCCAGTAAACTAGGCTTCGCTAGTCTGGACTAAACTAGACTTCAGAAACAGCCTCTTCTCTACTTTCAGGTCACGAAACATGTTGCATTCGCATGGATCCTTCCATACATCCTACAAGCGTTTGGCTCCGCCCACACCATGCAGTGTTTTGGTCCAGAATGAGCCCGAATATGGAGCATTTAGAAGAGAGATCATTTGCATATCTCAGTCTAAAAGGCACAGCAACAGTTTAATGGATTGAACCTGGATGTCTAAAATGACTCATTACACACACAGGCATTCTTCCGGAACTGACCTGGATGCTAACAGCACACAGTCAGGCACATGAAAAGGCTCATTTGCATATTGCAGCCTATCAGTGCCGAGATGGAGCCAATATCATGAAAACGATGAGCAAATATTTATATTTAAATATTGCACCGCCCTGCAGAGGAGTGCATGGCTTTGTTGTGCCAGTCATAGACGTATAAGGTGTGTGTGTGTGTGTGTGTTTTTATGTGTATCGTGTGAAGGTGGGTGGTGCAATCATGACAGGAGAACCGAACTGAAGGCGCCAGGAAGAAGATGAAAGGCCTAAAATCGCATTCCGGTCACTCATGCGGCACTTGGCACACAGATAAAACACGCCGCCGGCCTTTTGATGATCTTCACCTCGTACGCACCCGTGTTTTCGTTCTGACCACAACTGAGGTGTGGAGGCCCGCAAAGTGCTCCCATGACGCTTTCAAGTACTATGTTGAAGAAAAAAAATCTTTATTTCTTCTTTCCAATAGACTCTGCAGGGAGATTTCTCCACACTCCTTCAGGATTCTCGCCATTCAAGTCGATCCCAGTTACACATTCACGCTCCTCGGTCCATGAAGCCTTTCTCCACACCTCAAATGTCCAGTTTTCCACCAAGCTTTCTTCTCTGTGTCCCGAGTTCCAGCTTCTCAAACACCTGCCCGTCCTTTCAGACCCGCGGTGTTTGGTCCTCATCTCTTTGGTCCTCATCCAGTGGAAGGTTGGACGGGAAGAGAGAAGCTTGATTTCCTCTCAAAGATGAAAGCATGGCGTTCTGTTTATCTAATGGGCACAGCTTTGGTGCTGGTTGTCGGGTCTTGCGCGGTTGTTAGAAGTCCCATGTTCTCCTGGAATCATTGTCTGCAGCTACAGTTTTGAAAACTCCTTTGACTTTTCCCTTCTTTATGCAAATGTATAATCTCAGAAATACCTGCTGAGCATGAAAGCCTGTCCCTAATGGCACAGTGTCTGTACTTTTATAAGTGTAAGTGATTGGTAGATAATATGACTTTCCTTCAAGCATGTATTTAGTTTTTTGGTTCGTTTTGCACTCCTGTCATGCGATGCTCCATCACATGATCCCAAACTGCCCCTGCTGTTATTGGACATCTCAGCCGGAGGAGAACAATGTTGAGATTGAGAGATTGGTGGAGAGGGAAGGACAGCCAGACAAAGCTGATCTAACCAGTCTAGTCGTCCAGCCCACTTTTCGCCATTGAAAGATTTGTGAAAGTCGGGCTGTTGTAGGAAATCGAGTTCCTTGCTGGCTTTTCCCTATGGCTGGAAAACCCCGTTGCGCAGCGTGTTTACAATGTTATAGTAATGTGTCATCCCTCTTGCCGTGGCTTGATGGGGTGACGGACAGGTTTTTTCATGTTTATTTTTCCACCTTGTTTTGGTCTCCATGGTTTAAAGGAATGAGCGCTTCGTGCCATACAGGTTTTTCTGTATGAACTCAATCACCTGTATGTTCGACAGCAGAGGGAGATGTTGGAAAATGCTGGAATACTGTTTTAAAACTAGTGTTTGATAGTTTATTTGTTTTTCAGAGTTTTGTAGCATGCCTTTATGTTCCGTAGCCTCATCGGTTTCCCAGAATCTGCAATTTTTGTCTTGTTTTCATGTTGTCATTCATCCTTGTTCACTCGCTACAGTACCCAGCATGCACCAAACAACATAACCACTTGGGACCATTGTGGTCACCATCGGTAACTGACTGCTAATCTCTCAAATTAGGAAGAGAAAAATAAAGGCTAGTGCTAACAAAGAAATAAAATCAACATTACAAGTGTATTTTCTCTTTAATGGGCCTAAATGTCTGAAACAAACTGAAACATGGTCTTATAAAAAAACATCAGTCGAACAAGGTGCTGCATTGAAAGAGAGGAAACTGGCTGCTGACAGTCCAGACTGAATGTGAGACCTCAAGATGATGGATAATGCCGTGTGCAGTTTTAGCGCTAGTTTGTTTTGTTGTTTATGATGATGTAGACTATTGTCAGGCTAGACAGTCTGGTAATGTAAAACAGTGAAAAAGAGTAACTGCCCTCTCTATTTTATCCAAGCCGAAGCGATGGGACGTTCAAGTTACATCATCGGAAGATTTTTCTTCTTCTTTAAAGCAGAAACGCTCACTGCGGAGATCTCGTAAGGGGCGAGTTTTTGTCATTTTCCCTTAAAGGAGAGCTCAGATGTGGCCACAGAGTCGATTATAGGAAGATCAGGTTCCCTCATTGCTCCTGGTGCTGACCTGAAACCTGTGTGTTTGTGTCGTGTGTGTGTTTGTGTTTGCTTGGGTGCGTGTGTGTACCTTGAAACACATGCGGGAGGAGCTTTGTCTTTTCCGTGTGTGTGTGTGTGTGTGTCTGTGTGTGTATATACATTTACACGCAAGGACAAGTAACTGTGCCCTGACATTTGTGTGTGTGTGTGTGTGTGTGTGTGTGTGTATGTGTGTGTGTATATAGCTTTACATGCACAAACAAGTACCTTTGGTCTGTCCTTTAAGTGTGTTTGTGAATGTATGTGTGTGTGTGTTATTGTTGTGTTAAGGCAGCCAGGCAGAAGCAGCAGTGGCAGCAGCAGGAGCCTGAAGTGGTTTCCAAGTGCCTGCGGCAGAACCGTTGTTTTCTTGTGTGTGTGTGTGTGTGAGAGACTGTGTGTGTGTATTTGTGAGTGTGATTGTGTGTGATGCCTCTTAAGCTTTTCTTGGCCAGAAAAAAAGCAGCTTAGGGGACTTGATCTTTGGTCCAGCAAGTACACACACACACACACACACACACACACACACACACACACACACACGTTGCACGTGATGCTGCACCTTAGCCACAAAAACATGCTCCGGGATGGTCCCACACAGAGAAGGCTTGTCTCTGCGGCTGGGGGGCTGCAGTAGAGGACACTGGAGAGCTGGAGGTCAGCGGTTCTCCACCACTGGTTCTCTCTTTTGGTGAAAGAACCCCTCGTCTCTAGGCTGGGAGGGAAACGGTGACAGGACCAGCCGGGAGCTCCTGCGAGGGCCCAGCTACTCCTGTTTAGCTCTTTTACGTTGCAGGACTGTTCCTATAAGAGAATTACATTGTTCTACACAGTTTGTCTAAGAACAGTCTACAGTATCGTTCTCGAAGTCTCATGGTTGGTCCATATGGTCGGTTGCCAGTTTCCTCCCTTTCAATGCACTTTGTTCAGTTGCCACTTTAAGTGGACAAAAAGGCTAAAAATGTCAATGGTAAGTGCTGGCTGTGTGCTGGTGTGTTCCATGGGTCTGTTCAGACCACATATTGTGATGTTTGAGTAAAAAGGAAAAGCTTGATCAGTTATATGCAAACAAAAAAATAAGTCCTAAAATAAACAAATGATAATCAGGCAAAAAGCCAAGCAAATCTTCTGTTGACCAATCAGCCATATTCCTAAGCTTAAGAGTGTCCAATCAGTCCAGCCCATTGATCTGGATCCACCACACACTGTCCTGCAAGCCATGGCCTTTGATCTTATTATGAGTGTGTGTGTGTGTGTGTGTGTTAGGATTAGTTTGAGGTTTCTCATTGAAAGAGACTCAGGAAAAAGCATGCTAGTAACATCTGGCTGCATCACTCTCTCTCTCTTTTTTTCATTTTGATAAATTTGTTTCATACTGCTGTACATCAGATTTATGTACAGGAAGATGCATTTTTATTATTGTTGTTGTTAATATAATGCATTGTATTATGCGTTTTATTACTAGCCATTTCATTTATAGGCACCTTTCAAGGTACTTAAGGGCACTTTACAATACATGGTACATTCAAATAAAGCAGTGTAATAAACATTGTAACCATTTTATTTTAGCACACAGTTACTGACAGGATTGTGTTACCAGTGCAGGTATTTCTGGAGCTTGGTCCGGATGCATTCAGTAAAAAAATGCATGTGAATATTAGTAATCTGAAGGCAATAACGGTACACTTTGCAGTTCTGTAGTTGCCAAAGGAGAGTGATTGGTTTGCTTACAAACTCTATAAAGCACTGTGAAATTTATATGATGGAAAAAAAAATCCTTCTGACGAATCGTAATACTCTTCAGGAACAATAGGGGGCGATATGGCATAGCTGACTGGTTAAATGCGTGTTTTAATACTAAAGTCGATCGGTCAATAGAAGTTACCACTCGGAGCAGCTCGGTCCAGACAGCCTGGTTCTCTTTCGCCGTGTGTGTGTGTGTGTGTGTGTGTGTGTGTTTTGCTGTTAATCCAGGAGCTCACACGTCCCGGGGTCACCACATCTCTGAAAACTGACCCCAGGCGGCTTTTCCAAATTCAACCCCCCCCAATCTACAGAGGCTTTATGC
>JBBPDB010000040.1:12448133-12460142 GCA_037974465.1 Brachypetersius altus
CACGCAACATACATACTTACCCTGTCTCGAGTTAAGTTACCCCTAGTACTCGGGTGAGGGACTACGCGATCGAGACAGCATGGGTGTAACAACTTGGTCATGGTCACTGAATGTCACCCCTGCTTAGAGGACTTTTCTTTCTCACCAAGGTCACATCTGACTTGTTTACTTGGGGTTGTGTTGCAAAAAGCGCTATCGAAATAAATTTGACGTGACTCGACTCTTCAGCTCACAGGTTTTCAGTGGGGATTCAGTCAAGGGACTGTTAGAAGCCTGATTGTGTGATCACTGAATAATTTTTGTGGATGTGTGTTTTAGATGGTTTTCCTGCTAGAACATCCAACCATGACTCATTATTTAGCTTTCTGGCAGATACAACCAGAATTTCATTTAAAATTTCCTGGTACTTCATAAAGTCCATGATGCCAGGCAACATTTCTGGGTCCTTGGGAGGAAAAACAGCACCCCAAACACATCGCTTCTCAGGCATACTGAAAAGTTTTTGAGTTTAAAAGCTCTATTTTGTATCATCTGACCAAAGAATCCAGTTCCAGTCAAAGTCCGGGCAATGTCTAATGTGCTCCAGGTGCTCAGGTTTGTCATTACATGAAGGTATGCCTTCCAAACAGTTTACTAGACCCTATTAAACTATTTTTGCTTCTTTAAATCTCCAACTGTGATACATTTTGCCCCTCTAACTACCCCCCTCCCCCACTATGAGTGCAGGGAAAATAGACCTGTGTTCTCTTCTAAAATTGCAGTGGTTATTTTTTGTCCACATATCGCTACATTTTGACCAGTTTATGAAGGTAAACCTTCCACAATCATGCTATTGTTCTTCTTAGGATGATTTCTTTTTTTTCTGCTTCTTATTAATATATTACTGCTATTATTATTACTGTTATTATTATTGGTGAATTTGGGGGACACTTCTCCTCCGAGGCTGTTTGAAATAAGGTTTGAACACTGACACATGTACCAATCCATTGCACTTGCATACTTGTTGATCAGATGATCAGGAGTCAGCTATTGATCATTTAAAGATTGCATATTTGTGGGCAATATTTATTAATATTTGTGGAATGTATAGGGCGAGAGAGCGGAAGGGAGAGTGCCCTTGCGAATCAATATGGAGAGAGAGAATCTCTAAATAAGCATTGTAACGTCAGTTCACTCTGCCTGCCACAGTACGCAGGAGGAGACAAACACAGAGCAGAAAACTCGAACTAAAGAGATGGCAGCTCACAAACAGTCTTTGGGACACTAAACCATGGGTCAGCTAAGAAAATAAAGAAAATAAAAACATAATGTCAATGTTTGAATCAGAATCAGAAATTTTATTGAACCTGGTAGTAGTTTGGAGTTGTCGCACTTACTAGAATATCACTAGAAATGTGTAATAAAAAAGTAGTATTGACCCAATAGTAATATTGCACATGAAGACTATTAAATGATTTAGCACTCATTTAGAAAATGCTGTGGTTTAATAAAAACAATCAGCCCAAAAATGTTTATTTTAAACCTTCAGGCTACTGTTAGTATCCAGCAAGCTGCTAGCTAGCTCAGTTTGCGGAATTATTGCCATGGTTGGCGGCCACTAGAGGCCGCTCCTTTTCTGTTTGGTACACCAGCTTTGAGTTATATGTATCATTAGTTTCAGCTGACCCATATTTTTTGTTTTCATTGACGAATGTGTTTTTGGGTTTGGGTTTTTTATTTCTGTTTGAAAGGACCTTAGTTGTCTGTCCACCTGGACATTCTACATGATGCCTGTCTCTAGTGCGTTCTGAACACTTGGTAAAAAAAATAAATTTTTGTTTTCTTAGACAAAATACACCAAAGGTTGCTATGTGTTCAATATAAAAAAAGACCTAATTAACCACAAAGACCTTTTCTCCTTTTATCAAATTGTTACTAACAATTGTTATTGTTACTACGTTACAAATTGTTATTGTTACTACATGTGGTAATAATTGTGAAGCTATGTGCATATGGACAACCGATATATTGTCAGATATCTCATCTTCACTTGAGAGCTGTAATTTAAAGTAATTATCATTTGAAAACCTTTGGTCTGTATACACTATGGAATGAACAGAGCAGGTCTGTGGGAACAATTGTCAATCCAAACTAATCCAATCACCCCCAGAACAAACACACTCTGACTCAGGTCATGACCCAATGGGTGTTTGAGCATCTGATTTCACTCAGATTCTGTACTGCACTGGAGGCACTCTTGCTGGAATCACACCTCAGACGATCATCCCAAAGGCCTCCACACCTGCAGGAACAGCAGCAGGAATTCAAATAATAGAAAATGGTAAATTTAACACAATGACAAATGCCTAAAATTGTCTTTAATGCAGTCTGATTTGTATTTGCAACTGTAAGATCCAACTGAACTGCATCTCACATGAGAAGTTGTAAACATTTAATATAGCTGAGGCAGTTTTAGTGGTCTTATTTATTCACACTCCTTTAAATTCCTATGGATAATTTGTGACATTGGCATGTAGGAGCATTGGCCATTTCTAAACAGAAGATGTTTAATTATCAGTACTACATGCCAAACCTGGATTGAGGACTCATAAACCTGCTCAAGGGAGTCGGTGCCGTAATCCCTCCCAATCCTACTTCACATTATACTGTCACTCCAAAAAGGTACATTTATGGGAGAGAATAAAAAACGTTCTTAACTTTCACTGTTGAAGCAACAAGATTTTATTTATATTTTGGATTTTCTGCCATTTCTGTTGATCCATTTACCATTAAACATTTTACACAATTTGGAGGCCAAATTTGGTATTTTCACAATATGCCAAAAACTGAAAATACAGGGTTCTGACAATATGCAACAAAATGTGTACAATCATATTCAACTATGAAATCAGCTTTAACAACAAAAAGTTTTCCTAAAGTGTGTCGCTTGAAGTGGTGTTCTTGAAGTGTATCCATGACTAAAGACTGACGAGTGAGGCTTGGTGTGACTTTAAACTGATTCCCTCGACTACAGCCTTCAAACTGAACCACTAACTAATCACAGAGGTCACATGTGGGCTAAGCAAAAATCCCAGTGTGATCTGCTTTGTCTTTTACATTGCATGGTATGAAAGCAGAGTAAATAAACACATGTTCTAAGCTGAAAGATGGCTTGGCTGAATCTCACTGCTCAAACTGACATTGCTTCTCATCACATTAATTCAGTTCCTTCTGTCACTATTGTTAGTAGACAGTGTTCTTGATCTTACAGGAGCTTTAAAGAGCTCCCTTTCCTGCTCGTCTGAGTTTAGAAAGTCATCTGCGGAAAAATATTGCAGGTTATGTTTGGATGTCTTGATTTCTGACTGAAGGACGTGATCACAAATCAGCAAAAACATTTTTGATTTTACAGTGTCTAGTGAAGAGGATGCAAAGAACCACAGGGAGGAACCAAGAGTCACAAGATAAAAACTTGCAAAGATCTTCTTATGTGAGAGTTTTATCAGCTTTTCTTTATTGTGCTCATTTGGTGTTTTTTTTTTTTTTTAGCAAAGTCTTGTTTTTTCCAAGCATTTCTTTGTTGTGTTCTTTGGTGTTTTACCATTGTGAGTCTTGGCTTTCTGAAGTCTTTATTCATCGTGATCTTTGCAAGTTTTTATCTCGTTACTCTTGGTTCCTCTCTGTGGTTCTTTGTTGTGCTTTTTAAATGTTGTTTCTAGTTTGTCTTGGTTCCTATCAGCATTTCTTTGTTGTGCTTTTTGGATTTTGTCATTGAGAACCTTCGTTTTTCTTAGTGTTTCTACACAGTGCTCTTTGTTATTTTGTGTGATTCTTGGTTCTTATCAGTGTTTCTTTGTTGTACTCTTTGGGCTTTTTTTCTTTGAGCGTCTTGGTACTCCTTAGCTTTTCCTCATTGTACTTATTGGTAGATTTTATTTTCTTGTGACTCTCAGTTGCATATTATTACCTACAATATTTTATTCATCGCGTTTGGAATCTTTGTGGTCTGTGTTTTAACTGAACATAGACTTCCTCTAAGCCAACCTGACAAATGTTAGCATTAAGCACCATAAACTTTCGGTTAAATCTAATATAACAAGCTCGGCAAAAGCTTCAGGCAAAGCTTGTTCCATAAACTGATTAGATTTGAAATGAATGGCTAGATGTTTGAAAGTTTTAATAAAAAGTTTTTAATAGCAATGCTGATTTGGAGCACAGTCATACTGCTATTTTCAATCCCTCAGCAGTTTGCCTTCATCTAAATCATGAGCTAAGAATCGTTTTTCCTACAAATTGAGCAGCCTGGGTGTGATGTTACCCTGCCATGGTTCTGCTGGCCGTGCTTTCTCCAGTGCCACTCGTGCCGGTGACGCTGCTTCTCGTTAAAAAGTTCCCAATACTCAGCCGCTCTCAACATGGACACGCAGCACACACAGCTGAAGCTGGCGGATTGGGCACATTGCGGTAATGCAAACCAGAGGTGTGTACACGTGAGAGAGCACAGCCTGCAAGGGCTTCACTTAAAGGATAATCGGAGATGAAACTGCACTATTAAAATGAAGTCCATACACATGTGAACACAATGCTGCGGCTTTCTGGTCTCTTCAGGGATAAAATATTATCATATGCAACATCTTATTTTGTGCAATAGTCTTAACATGTGCAACATCGTGTGCAGTTTTCTTATCGTTTCATCATGTGCAATAATCTTACAAAGTTAGATTTATGTCAATATTACTGATTTACTGCTGGTTGATGGTTCAAGGTTACTTTATTGTTTCCAGCAGGTGTGAACAGATACCTGCTGATATGAGATGTTTCTACATGGACCACAGTGTAACATATAGCAACATTCAACAGAGCGCAAGTTACAACAGAAACATAACACAAAAAATAAACACCACAGCACTGTACAGTAATGTAACAGTAGAGTGTGTATCTGATGTACACCTTCCAGAGTGACGGGTGTTGCATCATAAGAGTGATCATTATTGCACAGGAAGCAGATACAAGTGCAAGGAATGACAGAAACAATACAGTAAGTAGAGAATACAGCAATTTAACAGTATTGTTAATGGGATTTAAACCTTCCAAAATGAATAATATTACACTTCACTTATATTATTGCACAGAACACAGTTAGTGACTCCTTGCCACCATTTGCATCAGTCATTTACACATCTATAAGTATTTGTGTATATCCTCCTGAGAATCGAAGATAAAAAGCGTGTCACAATTTAATTTTTTTATGATTTCCTATCTATTTAAGCCTAAAAACCACCTAACACTTTACATTTCTTTGAATATATTTTTTATTTTAATTTTCCAGCATGTCCACTGTAGAGGACTACAGAGTATTGACCCAAGAACAAATTTTCAAATTCTGTATCACTCTTCTATTTATTGTTGCTTGCAAGGACAACAAAACCTGTATTTTAGTTCAACAGTGATTTATAAGTCCTAGAACATCCTCTGGATAGTTTAGCTGTGATAGTCCTGGTTTTCATTTTAGTTCTGCAGGGTAACATCTTGCATTTGGTGCTCCTCATGTAAGTTTTGCCATTGCAGTCCTTGTACCACTCCAGCATGCAAACCCCTCACAGGACACATCCCTGGAAAGCCCAGGATCTCCTCTACAGAACAGTATAGGGCTTGATGGGGTCTCTCCAAATATGTAAGGAAGATACCGGTGAACAGAATGTCCACTATAAAGGACATTTAAAAAATGGCCCGAGTCTCAGGAGGCTATAGCTAAATGTCTTTTTTAAAAATCTTTTTTATCTATTTTTTGTTTGTTTTCAATGGATTCAATATGGACTTTATATATTATATTGTTTTTGTCTGTGTGTCTCTGCATGTCTGTGCAGTATTAGCATTTTCTCAGAAAATTTCTTCTGGGATCAGTAAAGTTTTCTGATTAGGAATTTCACGACGAGTTCTTCACAGCATATTTGCATATTTCCATATTTCCATGCCTTTATTGATGTGTTGTGAAAACGCTTTCATCTCCGAGGCAAAATTGTTTTAAACTCCATCCATTTTGCACCGACCACAGCATCCTGTCAATGGATGACGTTCGTTTTCAGATGGTGTGAGTTTGAGGATGATAGCCAGAAACAATTTGCCCTCATGCTGTAAACAATCACACATGCAAATAATTTCCCCATAGTACTGGCAAACACTACCCATGTGATCTGATCTGATGGTGGATGATGCAAAGTTAACAAGCTGCAAAGGACTTAAATGGTATTTGAAAATCACAGATACAGTATGCCATTTGTGTTCAGAAAACTTTCAAATTTATATATTTTAAAATTTAAGCTTTTATTTACATTTATAATTATATTTACTTGTACTCATTTCTTGGGTACAAGTTGGGTTCCAGAAAATAAGTAAATTTTTTAATTTAAAATTTACTTATTATTTTTAAAATTTGCATAGTCAGAAAGTAGCGGTTCAGGATACATTTCACTGTGTGTTGTACTTGTATGACTATGCATGAGACAAATAAAGAATCTTGAATCTTAATAACAGTTGCTGGATTAGAAGTACATGTTAATACAAATGAATAAACAAAGTCATTAAAGTGCACACTGAATTTTCTATTGAAGTTTTCTTTATGAGGCATGCACACACCCAGATGCCTGACCACTAATCTGTCCGACTTCGTTAGAGTATTTACACAATTGCTTGTTTGTAGTTCTGGTCAAACTCATTCACTTTTAAAGGATGCCTTGGCATTTACTAGCTCACTGGTCATCCCAGAATCTGAAAGTCATCCCTGTTAGTGTTGCCAATTAGATTTTTTTGCAGATGCAGACGACTTGATAAGAATCCAAGGTATGTAGGGTCAGTGATAAGGACTCACTCTTTCCAACGACCCAAAAACCGTTCACCCCACCCCAATGTCCCATTACTTTGGTCCGATGTGAATGGTTTTCAGTTTTCACCAAGCCCCATCACATTTAGATTGTGAGATTTATTTTTCATATTTAACATTTAGATTTAAGATCATTTAAGACTAATCCCCCATGGTGGTGAGGGCATATCACAGCATGCAGTCCCGCCATCTACTAAGTAACAGCCAATTATAATCGTGGGGCAGGGCCAATTAGCATATCTTCTGAACGTTTAGAGCTCAACATTTACAGCTCAAACGTCCCACATTTAGAGTTGCCATTTGTAAACATTGCCACTTGAAGACTTGAGACTTGACTTGGACTCGAGCACAAAGACTTGAGACATAAAAATGACTTCTCTTTATCTCTGTGCAGGGTTTCCTGAGGGATCATAAGGCCTACAGGTAGGGGTTGAGAGGTTGAGACCCATCTGCAGCCATCTGCACACTGGTATGTAAAGTTCTGTCAGTTCCAGATGTGTTGTCCATAAATGTGCTTGGATTTGCCATGCAGGACTTTCACATGTGGCAGATTGGTTACATGTTTACACCAGTTCAAACACATAGCAGAGTTATCAGTAGTTTGTCATGAATCATTTTCTAAACTAAATCTCATGTTACAAACAGACTGATGTACAAAAAAAAACTGTTTTACATTTTTAGGTTTAGCTTCAACTTGGGGAACATAAATTGAAAACACCAGATGACCCTTTTCCCATTTTGTGATGAAAAGAACAATACAAGTGGTCCAAACCAAAAAAAGACCAGGCAAGGCTACTGACATATATTCCACAAAAAAGTGACACATTAACTAAGAGAGAACTAAAATGTAATAAAAGACAAATAGATACAAACAACCAACATATAAGAGGAAACAAAAACTTGAATGAGATAATCTAATATTTTAGAAATAGTATATGACGTTTAAATGAATATCAATAAAGTTAATAGGACCAGGTTCCCTAAGAGCTGGTAAATAGTGTCTTAGAGGCTTATTTGGACTAGATCCTTTATTAGGGAGACATTTGTATTAACATTTTTCCTCAGCAACGAAACCCTCACAGGCATAAGATAAAATAAGTTATAGCAGAACTAGAGTGTTATGGATGGGTTGTTTTTGCATCGAGTATTGTCATATGATCATTATTTCTAGAACTTAAAGTTGATGATACCCATAGCTGTCATTTGAATTACAGTAACCCCTTAGTTTTACGCGGATCGGCATTCGCGGATTCAGTCTAAAGCAGATTTTTCCTGAGAACCAAACTGTATTACCTCCACCAGTCCAGAGGTAGCAGTAATACACTGAAAAGTTGTCAACCGCCATAAAAAGAAGAACAAGAAGAAGAAGAATCTGCAGCATGTATCATGACTGCTCCATGTCTTGTCCTCGTATTTTAGTGTTTTACTCCCCACCCCCAATTTTCAACAGTTATCTCAGTTTATTTAGTATTAGTAAGCGGTGCCCTGTCTAAACATGTGGGTAGAGAGTTATTTCAACACTTCTTTTGTGTAACAGTCTTTGTTTTGGCTCATGAATGCTGTTAATGCTAACCGCTAATGCTAATGGTCTTTTAAGCAATAAAGTTTTCTGATTCTGATTATTCATTTACCTTTATATTTTCTTTAAGAGTAATGCATTAAACTGAGTTTAACACGAAATTAAAGTGTTCTGGGAGCAGATTTGGGGGCAGATTTGTGGTTTACACTATAAAAATTTTTAGTAAATTTTAGCCAGCCCAGTGTCAATTGGGCCGCCGATCTAGTGGAGGTTTTCCACTGACTGGTACCAGCTCGGTTCGGTTCTACTCTACTCGCTATTTTTGCTTTTCCATCACTAAAATCTGGTTCCTGGTACCTGGTACCATTCTTGGTACCACCTTGGCCGAGGTTCCAAGTGTGCTGAACCGATACTAAATGATGACGTGTACATATTGGAGGTTACTGATTGGTGGTCGCTATGGTTAGGCCAGTGTTGTTGACTGAACGTTAGCATTAGCATTTGTGTTAGCGTTAGCCTAATGTTGCTTTTTTAAGCCTTGTCTGGTAAGACAAGTGTCTCCGTTTTGTAGCAAACAGTCACAAACCAAGGATAAGAATAAAACCCCTCTGATTTCATCAGCTTAGAACCTCCGCTCGCACTGATGAGCAGAATGTTTGGTCACTATAGCAACCAGTTGTAGCGGAAAACTGTAGGTCCGAAACCAAACCGAACAGAGTAGAACTAAACTGAACCAAACCGAGCTGGAATCAGTCGGTGGAGAATCCTCTCAAGGGACCCAAACCCAGACAAACAGGTGTGTCCCAATACTTTTTGCCATGTAATGTACTTCCTTTTCATAAAGCAGTTTAGACACATCCATTCATAATGAAGTTCTACAGAGGGTTTTAGTATTCATGTTGCTTCAGTAAACGTTTGCCAGTTTATTACACACATCAGTCTTAAAGCCACAGCAACAAAAACCATCCTGTTTATTTCTAAGAGATAAAAGCTTGGATGGTTCTCAAACCCATGAAAATGTCCTGCAAAAATTACCTGGAAGGAGAATGTAGAATTTGGTTCCTCAAATCACCTTTATTTTAATCGGTAATCACAGCATGTAGCTGTGTCATTGTGCTGTGAAATGTGTTCTATGTTGTGCAGCAAGAGCTGGTTGTTGGTTTCAGTTATGAAGTTGATTGCATAAGAAGGTGTAAACCATTTAACCTGAAGAAAGCAGCAGGTCACATACAATATGCGAGAAAGTGCACCTACGGCTGAAAAACAAACTTAAAACAAACAATAAAGTTTACACACATGTGGGAGCCTGACTTCGCTTCCCACCTTCTATTTGAACAGCTGAAAAGGAAAACTGTTGAGTGTTGGCTCAAGTGTGAAGCAGCAGAACAGCAGTTTTTCTGCACACTGATGACTTATCTCTTTGTAAAGGGAACCACAAAGTGTCAGAACATTACAATATGTTTAGGTTTACTAGAAAAAAACCAGCTCTTCACTTGTAGAGGCTAGTTTAGTGTTCATAATATACATTTGTTTTTGTGGCTCTATGGTTGAGAACTGAAAGTAGGTCCCAAGTTAGAACTGATAAGAAAATCCATTTTTTTCCCCAACTCTCCTTATCGCTTCCTACACTACAGGTCTGCAGGAACATGCTTGGCTTTCTGCCAGGACCTGTTTTAGGTCAAAACGGCACTATGCATTAGTGTATTAATATTGTAGTTTGCCTTTTGCTCCTTTTGGTTCTGGGACATTCAGTCGTCTAAACATTTCTGATTCCCTAGTTGCTATAATGTACATTCTTGCTGCACTTTTGCCTGGATGGAGCCGTTGCCTGAAGCCCAGTGTCTGTGGGGTGTTTTGGCAGAAAGGAGCGAACAGAGGGTCCGCAGTGTCTCCGCCTGCGTCACAGACTACACACACCGCACTGGGCTGTGGTCCAGAGACACACATGTGCGTGCTCTCACACACACACACACACACACACACACACGCGGAGCTTGCCTTTATGTGTGAAATACACACACAGGTCAAGCCTTCTTTATTCCACCCTGGCTCAGTGCAGGATTAGCCCCACCTGTGTGTGTGAGGGGCCCGGGTTGGATAAAGTGCGTCATTTGCGCTTTTTTCTGCCGAACGAGATTCCAGTTTGGCTCAGAGAGACTTCCTCACTCCAGTCATGGGGCTGCGCCTACAGTCATTTCCTCCACGGCACGTGCACAAGAAAGCATGTGTGACCACCTCGACCCATTTCAAAAGAATTAAGTTCGTTAAGCCTGGAAATGTTCTCACTCTTTCTCCCTCATCTTTCCCTTTGTCTCTCTCTGTCTCTCTCTCTTTGTCTCCCCGTGTCTCTCTCTGTCTCTCTCTCTTTGTCTCCCTGTGTCTCTCTGTGTCTCTCTCTCTTTGTCTCACTGTTTTTCTGTTTGTCTCTTTTTGTGTCTATCTCTGTCTCTCTCTCTCTCTCTGTTTGTTTCTCTCTCGTCTCTCTTTCTCTCTCGTCCCTCTCTCTGTCTCTCTTTGTCTCTTTCTCTCTCTATCTTTCTTCGTCTCACAGAAACGGTTACTGAAAGAGAGGCAGAAGCTTTTGGAGAAGATTGAGGAGAAGCAGAAGGAGCTGCAGGAGACTGAGCCCAAATTCAACACGGTGAAGGAGAAAGAGGAGAGAGGCATCGCCAGGTGGAGACCATTTTAGTTACATCCATGGATAAAGTAAAAAAAAAAATGCACCTAAATAAACAGATGCATAATCAAACAAAAGCCTTTTAGACTGATAGAAAAACGTCATGCTTTCCCTTTTAGTTCTGCTTTCACATGGAATTGTTTAATTTTTACCATAAATTTATACCATATATTTTTAAATGTTCTCTTTTTCTTAATGAGCAAATTCTGAATTCTGAGTGCACATGTTCTTTATGAGGTCATATTAGCATAAAGCCCCTACAGGCAGCTATAGGGCAGTTATAAAACCTCTGCGGTAGTGATATAATAATGGGGGGGGGATTGGCGGGCAGGGGTAGGGTGGGGTGGTGCACAAAAAGATGTATGTAATTCTAAAGCACCGCCTTGATGACTAAGTGAAAGCTAATTTTGCTACTAATGAAATGAATTCTGAAATAGCTTCCCTTTGTCCTATCATTACACTGTCTGACGGTGTACTGTTGTTACTCTCACCCCCAGACTGGCCCAGGCCACTCAGGAGCGCACAGACCTGTACGCCAAACAGGGCCGAGGCAGCCAGTTCACCTCCAAAGAGGAGAGGGACAAGTGGATCAAGAAGGAGCTGAAGTCTCTTGACCAAGCCATCAATGACAAGAAACGGCAGATCGCTGCCATCCACAAAGACCTGGAGGACACAGAGGCCAACAAGGAGAAGAACCTGGAGCAGTATAATGTAGGAATCAGGATACTCATACACTGATTCTCATTCAATGTTTTTTCCTCGTTTTTATTATTTTCTACATTGTAGAGTGGTATCGAAAGCAAACAATAGCAACAAACCAAAAAAAAGAGTTAAAGAAACCAGAATCTGTTCTGTAATAAGGCATTGATGGACTGTTGTTCAGCGGTTCTTGCCATAATGTGCAGTAGAACCGTAGTGGAACAGGATCACTAACTGTGGACCAACCCGACCCTC
>JBBPDB010000040.1:12548248-12584165 GCA_037974465.1 Brachypetersius altus
GGTCTTGCTCAGGAACCCAGTGGTGGTGTGCTGAAGGTAGGATTCGAACCCATGACCTCTTGAGGCGAGTATCCTACCCACTACGCCACCACCACCCATAGTTGTGTATTTTAGATTTCACAACTAAAATACACAACTATCGAGCTGCACTGGCAAGTGACCCTGACAAGCTGGTGATTTGGCAAGAAACCCTTTTCATAGAGTATTTATCGTCCCTCCTTATTCTTACACAACTACAATGGTACTGTAACCATGGCAACAACATACTCATCAAAGAGTGACACCAGCCTCAAGGCAAACAATGTCTCACTGATGAGAAGAACTTTAGCTGCTCTGCAGTCAGGCGACGCAACCGAAGTGAATACAAGTAAAAGTGACTAATCCGTCATAACATGAACACGCCACAGCACAAAACCTTCCTCAAGGGGACCTCAGAAGTACTTAGCAGTGGGATTTGACTCTATGGCTTCCTGATACCCTAAACACTAGGCCACCAGCTGCCCCTACAAGAGCAATTCACAACACAAAAAAACGAATAGTTGAATTTGAGTATGGAGCGCTGGTACATGAGGAAAAACTTACACAGCAACAGGTAGAGCAGTTTAAAGACACCTCCACCACTGAAGGGTTGAGTAGATAAGGACGTACTGCCTCCGAGGTTTGAGGTCATGTCGGGCAAGAGAGCGAGATGAGCAGAAAAGAGCAGGAAGAGGAATCGTCTTACTGTTCTGTGATAACATTTAACAGCCTCTCTCTGTTCTCCCTGCTGTCTGTCTGGACCGGTCACTGGAGGATTTCATAATGATACGACATATTCCATGCTTCGGAAAGGATGGACCTCACGCAGAACATCTGAAAATGCGAAACAGACCTCGCTGCATCGTCTTTGTTCCCACAACAGAACCGGTGCTGACTAATCACTGTTTTGTTTGCAGACTGTTTTTTATTTACTGACAGTTTAGTTGTTTATTCCAAGTTGTTGCTCTGGTTTGGGGATTTAATTAGATATCCACGAGTGCTTGTTTATACGTGTGTGTGTGTGTGTGTGTGTGTGTGTGTGGGGGTGGGTGGGTGTTGCTTTCCGCTGAATATCTAATGAAAATCACTGAACACAAACTAGCCATTTAAGTCTATTGTTAAAAAGTTGTCTTTTCCTGCTCAGTATTAGTTAGGACATCATGATCACTGGTATTGCAAGGCAGCTTTGTAACTATAAAGCTTGTGTGTCCACTTTATTGGAAACATCTACTTTGTGTGTTCACTCACTGTCCACCAGATTGCTGTTGTCCATTTCTTAGCATTATTAGCACCCTCCCAACACAGTATTCACCCAGACACAGAAGTATGTGTTGCTGGTATGATGATATTGCTGGGTTTTCGTACACACACCAGTATTACCGCAAGGTCAAGAGAGGTTCACCACCAAATATCCAGCCGAGAGTGTCTCTGTGGTCAGAGTTTGAGGATGGCTAACACAAACTGTATATCATTAGATGGGCCTCTAACTGTTGAGCTACAAAGTAGGGGCTGTGCAAAATGTTCTCTGGATTCAACATCTGGCTGAAATCGAACAAAAGGCCATGGAATAACGCTTGCAAACGTTTTTATTTATTTATTCCTGCTTTGAAACTTGCCTCTGTCTCTCCATCCCCTAGTCCAAGTCTGCTGTAGCTGCCAATCTCAGAAAGGCCTAAACCACATATAACAATATAACGGCATAAGTGCCCATTTAGGTGAAGCAGTAGACTGTCTGAAAGCGTTAGTTTTGTAGCTATGAGGTTATTGTAGCTAAACAACAACAGATTTGTTAACAGATTGACTCCATTTGGGTTAGCGGGGGGTATAACCAGAACTTTTCTACTTCAGCTAGGTCCAGACATTTTGATGCGGTGGCATGTGGCAGATTACTTACGTTACTTAAAGTCTTTTGAAGATTACAGCACTCTGGTTAAAAACACCAATAGAGTGGTAGAATCGAGTCTCAGCAAGAAGGTCCTGGGTTTGATTCCAAGCATGGACAGCTAGGGTCCTTTCTGTTTGTGGTCCTAAGGTTCTCTTGTGTCTACCTGGAACTCTGGTTTCCTCCCACAGTCCAACAACATGCATGTGTGGTGAATTGGGGATGCATGTGTGTGATGGAAAGGTGACTTCCTTTCTAAAATCTAGAAGAGGCGATGGAGTGGGACCAAGCTCAAACTGAGGGGGCTGAGGGTGGGGGGCAGTAAAGCGGGACCAAGCTCAAATTTGGGGTCCCAATCATCAATCATAGGAGGGCAACAAGGTCATTGGCATCCCTTCGCCACCATGTTGCTCCATCCCTGTTACTAAACTGTAGCTGGCATGTTCTGTTTGTTGACAATTTATAGCAACTGGTCCAGGTCAATCAGCTGTTTCTAAATTAATCTCACACATGCAAATCTCTTTCTCAAACCTGGTTCTTTAGGGAACCTCAGAGAACCCATTGTGGCACCATTTAGGTTTTTAGGAAGTGCACTTTGGTCCTAGTTCCTAGCGAACAGCATGTCATACATAAGCAAGTATGTTAGAAATGACATGTTGGCAATTAGCCTTGTAGCTCCAGTGCAAAACATATCTTTCAGACACAAAATGTGCTGCGTGTGATGGAATACATTTGGGGTAAGAGGGAACGCTGTGCATAGTTTATGTTCTGCCAGACTATTTTGTTAATATGGCACCAGGCCCTGCTTTTCCATTTACAGACTGCAGGCAGTCTTCAGCACCTCCCTGATTCTCCAATAAGTACCTGATTATCTGAGCATTCAATGGCACGTGCATGCTCGGAGCCAAAGCAAACTAAAAACTGTGTGCCTGGTTGTGTGTGTGTGTGTGTGTGTGTGTGTGTGCGAGATAGACTGTATCCTTGCCAGAAAGTTCTCTATCATAAAAATCCCATCATTGTTAATGAATGAATTAGCCGTGTTTGTTTTCTCCGCCAGTGTGTTGTGCGGAGCCAAAGACCACATTTTGTGTCATAAAGAAATCACAGGGAATGATTGGTGGCAGTTTATGATGTGGAGCATAAAGCTCATTGCGCTCAGCATTGCCTCCCATAAATCAGATCCTACAGAGTCGGCCTCGGCTGCTCTTATGGAATTGGCTTGTTCTCATTTGTACGTTGCTGCTGATTCTGACTATGACCTCCATAGAGAAGCACTGGCAGAACAATGGACATTCTGGAGCAGGGCTAAGGTCACCATGCCCAATGGCAGGCACTGGCTAAGTGGGTATGAAGCTCAACAGCATCGATCTGTGGAGAAGTGGAGCTCCATTCTCTGCAGCAATGGAGCTATGTCAGCATCAATGGAGTTTGAATGGAATATGTGATCCAGAACATATCATCCAAGCTTGCTGATGATCTCATGGCTTCAATCAAATCCTCACAGCAATGTTCCAACATCTAGTGGGTCAAACTCCCAGTGTTTCTGCAAACCTTTGAATTTCCAATGGTCTGAACCCTTGCAGCATGATGGCCAATCTAATACCTAAAATGTGCTTTAGAATGGTTCTCGAGTGTAAAGCCAGGAAGAGGTTATAGACTCAGAGCCCAGGTTCAGAGTAGTTTGAGGGGCTACCAACCAGCATTACCCTCATTACAGGTAACATCCGTTTTTAGGAAATATAATGGATGAGCTGGATACCATGAAGTCAGTTGAAAAGCTGGTAGAACATGTGCAATCCTTAGAATGATTGGAAGTGCTATTCTGAACATTTGGGGACTCTAATTGACGCTCTACAAAATGACAAAGTCATTTTTTCCAAGTCTAGTCTCAAGTCTTTCTGCTCGAGTCCAAGTCAAGTTAGAAGTCTTTGAGCTGCAGTGTTTACAGACGGCGACTCTAAATGTGGGATGTTTGAGCTGTAAAGGTTGAGCTCTAAATATTTAGAAGATATGCTAATTAGCCACGGCTCGCAATTACAATTGGCTGTTCCTTAGCAGGGGGTGGGGCTGTGTGCTGTGATCTGCCCTCACCAACATGGAGGATTTGCCTTAAATGATCTTAAATCTAAATGTTAAATATGAAAAATATATCTCTCACTCTAAATGTGAAACTCCACAGTTAGATGGGGCTCACTGTTCATAAATCAGGACCTACAGCGTCGGCCACTGTTACAGAACTGACTTGATTCCATTTCTTAATATCTGCAGAACTGGATGGAGTATAGCCAGTACCCATCAAGCACTGCTGCTGCAATCGGACGCCCTGGAGCGGCCACAACATTTCCTGGCAACTTCGTGGTTGAAATATTAATTAACAGCTACGTTTTTGCTCACACTTACAGTTTATGGCTGTTATTTTACAAGACGACTGGTCTTCATCCTTGATAGCCTGTAAAAAGGAAAATCATGTCGATTTTAAATCGCTTTGTCTGTCAAAGCCTCTTTTTTACTCCAGCGAATGGAGTAAAACAGCGATGAGACATATTTTTGTTTCCAACACGTGTTTGGCCTCATGTTCGTTTGCTTCCCCTGGATGGTGATTTGCCACCGGGCAGGGAGCAATGCCTTTTTACTTTGGCGTATCCTAACTAGCGTTGCTGCTTTGATTCGTAGCCATGTTCCTCACTAACAGGACTTTAAAACTGGCTGGGGCTGTAACGAAGTCTCCAGTCAGGAGCTGGTCGTAAAGCGAGAGGGGCAGGAGCTGCTGGTGTGTGCGAATGCCCCTCCAGAGAGCCAGCTGTGCTCAGGGGCAGCGTGGGTGGGCACAGCAACTGACCACCCTGGACACTGGTTAAAGTCTGTGGGACATTCACTTCTCCTTTTTCTCTCTCTCTGTCTTTCTGTCTCTCTCTCTCTCTCTCTGTCTCTCTCTCTCTGTCTGTCTCTCCCTGTCTCTCTCTCTGACTCTGTCTCTCTCTCTCTGTGTGTGTCTCTCTCTCTCTCTCTCTCTCTCTCCCACTCTCTATCTGTCTCTCTCTCTCTCTCTCTCTTTTTGCCTCTTCTTATGTGTTCAATCATTGCTGTTAACTGGCAAGTTATGTTTGGTGCCCCCTTTTCCACCAGAGCTCCAAGGCTAATGTAGACTGATTCTTCTGTAGCTGTTTCTCACCAAACTGTTGCTTTAAAGCATAACTTTTCGGAAATTTCAGCCTTTGTGATGTGAGTGGTTTGATGTAAAATGGCTTGGTGGTGAGTGGAACCAGGTGTCAAACAGACATTTTATTGGCTGTCAGCCCCCAGCGAAGCTAAACATGTCTTCCAAAAGTTTCTATTGATGTAAATGAAGGTGAGATAGTGGCCTAATCACTTTACTTTAGGTACTGTTTGTCTCATAATGCCTTGCATGTATCCCTGCACCATGAATGGGTTTTGGTAGAATGCAATTTCTCGTTTCATTTTAGCTAAGAACGTCTTGTATGGAAGCTTTTAAAGGCAGATGCCATCACAACTGGGAACAATTCTGACTTGAGGTCTCTAGAAATCAAGAGCTTTTCATTACAATTTTTACAACCATTTTCCCTTAAACTAACAGAACCAGACAGAACGTGACCTCTAGCTACCACCTGTGTGATGCAAGCATGTACGATCGGAACACGCCCAGAATTCTATTTAGAAAAGTGAACATCTATTTTTCTTGAAAGGATTTTTTTTTGTCCAGTGCTTTTGTACCATCCTTCCTTTCTTCCATTGTCCGTCCACTCAACTAGTTAATCAGTTTATTAGTTTCTCCTTTCCCTTTTTGCTTTATTATTTGCCTTCATCCCTTTCCTCCCACCCAAGAGAAAGTTCCACGTTCACGTGACATTAGCTGTGGTGCCCAGACCGTAACTTTCACTTGGACGGCTAATAAAGTCACTGCGAGGCGTTTTGAAGTTTTCATGGGTCTTTTCTTTCTTTTTTTCATCTTTTTTTTTTTCTTTCCCTGGCCATGCGGTTTCTGCAAGAACGTCCCTGTGTTGAGCTTGGCAGCGCCTCTCTTGCTCTCCGAGGCTGGAAAAGTGTGGTAATGTGTGCATTTCTGTTAACGTTTCTAATTGGTCGGCTGTGACACGGGGAGCGAGGAAAGACGGCCAGAGCTCAGTCACCATCCGACTCCCTGAGAGTCTTGTGGCCCCTGCGGTGAGGTGCAGGCTGCCGCAGGAAGCCTGGACTTTATCTGAAACCAATTATTTGCAGTGCCTTGCCGTGTCACATGGAAGTGGAGCTTCCATTCTACTGTAAGAGAATGAAGAGATCTTGACAGATGCAGAAGCAAAGGGTGTTAGAACTAGGCTTTTAAGCCTAGAAATAGACAATCCAGTCAGAATGTGTGATGATGATGATGATGATGATAGGTCAAAAAAGAACAGGATTCTTGTGTTTTATTAAAAAAGGGAAACATTGATTTTTTTATTAAGAAAAAAATTACAGGAGAGGGAGATGGACGGATTGCGTCCGGAACAACAACAAGGCAAATCTTACAAACAACTCCAAAAAGACATCAACCTTCCTCTTTCTGGGAGAAGACGGCAGAGAATGACTGTACAAAAACACACTTGGAGACAAGCTTCCCTAAAGACACTGAGAATCGTAAAAAAATAATAACAAATGTTGCTTTCAGTGGGTTCCAAAACCACCGTTTGACCTGTGGTCCGTGAGCACGAAGAGAGGCCTTTTTTTTTTTTTTTTTTGCTTCCGAAAAACAAAATACTTTCTCTCCATATACATATAAATACATTTATGCTGTGCAAATTGCAAGTGTAAGGTCCCGCCCACTATAGCAGGGCTTATGAAGGAAGGCGATAGACGTGGTACAAGGCATCCGAAGGGGGCTCTTCTCTTTCGTGCAAGCGAATGGGGTGAATGAGCAAGGAAACGAATGCGCAACGAGTGTGGACAGAGGCTGTGTTCCACCAAACACAAGCCGCCATTCCAAAGCTGTCATCGCTGAGGGTGCACGGCTGCCTCCAACGGAGAGCTCTTAATGCTGAATCGGAAGCCAAAGCCCTCTTCACTCACTGGCATGCCATGAAACAAGTCCCCATGATAAATAATATTACACAAAATACCAAAATACTTCCTGGGAGCCAGCTTCCCAATATTTAAGCCAAAAAAAATGACAAAGATTTTTCTGTAAATGATCATAACTTCAATGTATCTGAAGTCATTAACGCTCTCCTTTGCTCTTTAAACCTGTACGCTTTAGTGACGATAAATAAGACGAGGCATGGTTTGTTAATACATAACACAAACGCACATATTAAAAGTCCCTGACTCTTCCATCCTGTACACTATTATACAAGGTCCGGACTTGCTGCTGGAAGTTTGAGGTATCACACGACACCAAAAGCCGTTTGGTGGTAAAAACAACAAAACAAAGATAAAACGAAACAGCATGTGACCTTCACCAGCCAATGAGAGTTGCTCCGTAGGCTTCTGCACGTTTCTACCATTTGCCTGGGATTGGTGTGCCACATTCGTACCAGGCCACGTAAGTGACGTGAGAGTTGCCACCTATCTCGCCGAAATGGACCGGCTCTTGCCTCACAGCTCTGTAAAAACCTGAAAGATCATTGAAAAAATAGTTGAAATGGGAGTCACTGGACAGGCCTTTGAATGTCTGTTCTCAAAATTGAAAAGGGTAAATGGATATTCGACCCAAGTCTCCTAATAATTTAATCATCATGTTAGTTCTAAACTCACCTAATTGGAATTGGAACAGGGGTGAATGGAACATGAGTGTGCTGTCTGATGCCAGAGGTATTGTTTTGCCAGAGGTTTTAACCTAAACATAAACTCATTCATGGTGGAGAGATACATGCAGGGTGCCATAAGGCAAAATTGTCTGAATAAAAACTGAATTAGTTCAGATTTGTCACTGTTTTACCATCTTTGACATTCCATATGAATACTCAGAAGGCACATCATTGGTAAGTTATGATGTTAAATTGTTATATCTGTGTTGGAGACCCTTGGTTCCATTCACCACCTCTGTTTAATAACCGTGTTGCTGTGATGGTACCTGTCCTGGCTGGGAGCTGGTCTGCAGGCAGCTGTGTACCGGTTCTTCCATCCAGGAAGGAGTCCACGAACTGACAGTGGTCCTCCCCGTGACCTGTCTGGTCCCCGATGTTGAAGAATTTACCTGAGCAAAGGTATGCCGAGAACCATTAGATGCCACATTGCAAAATGAACAAGGACTAACTATCAGGATTTAGGGTTCTTAGCTTTTCTCTTGCATTTTATACAATATGAGAATGTCATTGAGGGTAATAAGAAAAACATGGCCAATTAGAATGATTTTGGAGCCAAATGGGTCAAAATCAGCTTTTTGTTGTGGCTGTAAATGTACTTTAACATAGAAGGGTTTGATTTATTCACCTGTGCAAGCACAACAAGCAACACCATACTTGGGCAAGACTCATAAAGCTATTTATTTTAATCTTGATTTTTAAAAAAATCTGCCAAAAGCATTAATCACTATTATAATCGAAAACAGAATCTGATAACCAAACCTAAAGGCTGGGTTTGACTAACAGATGTAGATGTTTTGTCCAAGGATTCATAGTGTTGTAGCATAGTGCCTCCCCAAACAGGCAAACGGAACCCTACTCTCCTACACGGAGGACGGCTACACTGACAGACGTTTACAGGCATACCAAAAATACAGTTACTGATTTGGTTACATCAACAGCATACTCGGTTACTTAGACAGTACTGCCCCACTGTAAGAGCACCCGCATAGGGTGAAAAAATGTGTTGTTTTGGTTAAAAAAAATGCCTATTTTCTTAGTGTAAACCCTAAATGTGCCCCCAAATATGCTCCCAGAACACTTTAATTTGGTGTTAAACTCAGTTTAATGCATTACCATTAAAGAAAATGTAAAGGTAAATAAATAATCAGAATCAGAAAACTTTATTACTTAAAAAAATCATTAGCATTACAGTTAGCATTAGCAGCGTGCGGCGAGTGAAAACAAACCTTTGTACACAAAAGAAAGGTTGAAATAACTTTCGCAACCCACATGTTTAGACAGAGCACAGCTTACTAATACTAAATAAACCAAGATAACTGTGGCGGTAATACAGTTGGGTTCTCCGAAAAATCCGTGTTAGACTGAATTTGTGAATGCTGATCCGCGTAAAACTGAGGTGTTACTGTATTGGATGCACAATGGGTTTTAAATCAAGAGTCTCATTATTTTCTGGAAGACTTACCGTTGAGAGAATCGCTTAGGTAGATCTTGTAACGGAGCGAGTTGCAGAGCTGAATGCCGACAAACTTGCGGTACCACGTCCTCTTCACATACTGCTTGCCATTGCACTCAGAGAATGAATCTGTCTTGAAGGGGAACTGTGTCCAGATAGCATCCTTACCTGATACAAACACAAAACAACCTGTCAGTTCCATCCAGACGAACCAGATCCAGATACATACACTTCAGCTGTTCGTGAATATCAGAGCTAGCGTACCTAAGGGGTTTCTAATAGTTTGTTAGACTATAGACTAAACATGAACATCAGAAACTTGAAAAAGACATTCAGTGCTTTATTTGGAACAGATGTTACTCTATATTTGACCTTGTATATGGCTGTTTTTTCAGGGACTTTTTCAAGCTCAGACATGGAGGGACCAGTGAGCAGAACTCTATACAGTACTCCCCCGCTTTTCGCGTTCCAAACCGCGTTATGTTTTCGTAAAAAAATGCCTAAAAATGTCTATTTTTATAGTGTAAATCCTAAATATGCCCCCAAATATGCTCCTAGAACACTAATTGTGTTAAAGACAATGTAAAAGTAAATTAATAATCAGAAAACTTTATTGTTTAAAAAGCCATTAGCATTAGCGGTTAGCATTATTAGTGCATGGCGAGCAAAAACACAAAAGAAAGGTTCAATGGCGGTTGCCAACTTTTCAGTGTAGTACTGCCACCTCTGGACTGGTGGCGGTAATACAGTTCGGATCTCAGAAAATTCTCTGAATCTGTGAATGCTGAAATGTGTAAATTTGCGGCATAACTGTATTCATATGGACTTACAGATAGTAAGTGTAGTTGTAGGTACGAAAGCTTGCAAGTTGATTTAATTCCCTGATGTACCTACACGTCATCTGCTAATGTACACCATGCAAAAACAATCTCTGACAGTAATGCTTTCTTCAGTGCCGTTTTGGAGCCCAGGTCTCCGTTCTGTTTGTACACCTGCAATGAAGGCCTGCTAGACCTGTTAGCGGAGCCGAGGGGCCATTTCATTAGACTGTTTCCACTGGCTCATCACTCAACCCCCTTGCTCTCTATTGACTCATTGCTTACTCTGTAAGACTATTCATTTCAGTTCGAAGTCAGGTTGTAACAGAGAACAGGAAGACTGGATGTGAACATCTTCCAGCTCTTTGAAATGATCCCTGCAAGGGCATCATCTGTCGCTGCTCTGAGGTTTAGAAAGAGACAGTGGGGTATCCTGCATTCAGGACTGGACTGGGTTCCTATGAGTGACCTACAGAAGAACCAGTTTTTGGTTCCCTAAGGAGATATGTGTGAAAACTAGACTGGGGACTGTGAAGAAGTTTTGAAAAAACATTATATTGCTTCATATAACGTTAAATAAAGGTTCTATACAAGTTCCGGGTTTCTCCACAGACCTTTTACTTTATGTAGATGCTCTTCAAAATCTATAAACTGTCCATTGAAAGCCCCTCGCCCCTCCAGCTATTGAGCACCCTTATTCCATGTCTAGATGTTCAAAGTGGGTTTTTTTTCATTGTAGAATTACTGTATTCTATAGCAGGATAGTAAGGACTCCCTTTTCAAGCATGGAAAATGTTCTTAAAGGACTTTCTCCTCTGAAGAAGGGGTCTCTGATTAGAGTGGGATCTGCGATTTGGCGAGTTTTAGAGTGGAGGGCTTTGTGTTCCCTGCTCTCTCCGTGGATGTTTAGTCTGGCTGGGATCTGGATTTGGAAGGACGAATGTGTTTTTAGTTTAGCCGCGTCTCTAAAGAGTTGGCCCTCGTCTTTCTTTCCTATTTCTGCTCTCTCCATTTTGAGTCTGCGCGCCCTGGACGCTCACCTGAAACGTTCTCGCTCACTCTGGGATCCGCTGCGGAGAAAAGGAGAGAGAAGAAAAATAGATGAGACATTTGCAATCACTGGTCCATTTGCAAGCAACCTGGTCGTTGAAGCCATCAAAGTGATGAGTAGGCCGTAGGAAAGTTAGAAATGCGACACGTTCCAGCTCAGCGTTAGCTAACCATGGGTGGGCAGCGAGCCTCGAGTATAAAACTATAAATTCCAGTAAGCAGAAAAATAGCATGTTGTTCCAAAGACTCTCTGAAGGTCTCTGGTGAGGACGGATCCACTGGCGTGTACAAACCCGTCCAAAAGTGATTCAGCTGCATGAAGGTATGAAAATCCATCATTCACTTCGTCCCTGATTTGCTTTCCACATCCCGTCTCATCACTCACTGCATCTCCTTCTGCCATCTTAGTCTTAGTCTTCCTCTCTCGCTCTACACATCCATCTATCCACCCATCCTTCCTCCAACATCTCCCCCATTCGTTTTTCTGCTCCTCCCTTCACCTCATTGTTCCTTTCTATTTTATCTTCTGCTTTCTCTCTTTATTTTTTTAACATATCATTTTAGTTTGTTGCTTATGTAGTTTTAGCTTTAGCCTTAGTCTCAGTTTTGAAGTGTAGTTTTTAATATGAAAAATGGAGAGCTACTAAAAAGGATAGGTCAATTATTTGACACAACAATGAATAAATCTTGATTGTAAACAAAAAGAGAGGGCCTTACATATAATAACAAAATGCATGTAGAATAAGAACCTTATGAACAAATTATCATACTGACTTTCATGCTTTAATCCTGTTCATAGTTTTGAGCTACTTCAAGAGAGCAACAGAAAAAAATAAGTGCCTAAAAAAATAAATATGTAGATTATTGTTCTAGCTCTTTAGGCTGCAGAATCATTTACCCAGTTTAGCATTGAACTTGACAGTGTTCTGTTATGTGTGATGAGTGTTTTAGGTAATTAAGCAGTTTTATCTGGCTTGCTGATGTGTGTGATGCTTTATATATTGTATATTTCATGTGATGTGTAATATACAAACTATTTACTATTAATGTGTAATTATAAACTGGTCAGTTTAGTACAAAATTTGTATAAAATACAAATCAAACCATGGGGAATTTATTAGGGAATTCTTCAGCAAAAACTCTTTACAATGTGTCTTATTACCTTTAAAGAGCCCTTATCCTATGTTTCGCTTTGATTTTTCTTTGTAATTTTTTCCCTCTGATGTTTATGTTGTTTTCAATTTTGCATAAACATTGAATTAAACCCGCTGTGCCTTTTAAGGCTATGTAACCTGAATTAAATAGTCATTAATTTGTGAAGCGAGCCCCTAATTTTACCTTGAAAGTGGATTTAAGGCACGAGTTTGAAACCCCTTAATCTTAAACATAAAGAATGTATTCAGAAGGTTCTATTATTTCAGGGGCAACTTTTAAAAAGTAAGAGGATAATTCAGTTTTACCCCTTAATCAACCTTAATCTATGCACTTTTCCCTTAATTTTCTTTAATTTCCTGGAAATTAAGGTAATTTTGAGGAGTAAAATGAAGGGGTTTGGTTTCGCAGTGACTTCAGGACGTATCAGCCTGGACATCTCCTGCATTTCCTGACACTTTAAAAGCACGTCTGGACTTGTGGACATTTGGGAGGACAAAAAAACGAAGGGAAACGCGAAGGGAAATGTAGTCGGACAGGCCGACTGCTTATATAATCCCTCTTATGTGTAAGATGTGCTGAACCGCGGTCGGATCAACATGCGGCGTGCCATGAAAATGTCCGTTTGTTGGACCGCAGTGATAGACACTTGGTCCCTGTTCGCGTGTAATGGGGTCAAAGGTGCGTTGCTGTTAGTTACCCACATACCTGACTCAGTGTTGAAAGACACAGGCTCACTGGGCGGTCCCTCGCCAAGCTCGTTCTTCGGCTTAACCTTGAACTCATAGCTAGAAGAGACACAAATATTGGTCGTCATTCATTCTGATGTTCAGGACAACGTAACTTCGCACTCTCCATCCTGTTTACTGAGCTTCACATACCACAGAACTGTCCACTATCTGTCGGGTCATATTAGACTTCTTATTCGCAGTTGCTATCAATGTTCATTCTCAAATTTCCAACCCAAGACACTCAATATGGGTATTCTGTGGACTCGGGGCTTTGAGGCCTCTTTAATGGATCTTCCATGTGAAGCATTGACATTATGAGGGCCCACATGTGCCGGCTCCCAGTTCATATGGAGACCTGCTGTACGCTGTGAATGGGTCCAGAGCACTGTCCCATTTCAGGCTCATTAAAAAGCTAGCGAGCGTGGCAGCTCTCTGACAGATGGCCCAAGGTATTCTCAGAGCCGCTGTAGGTCCTGAAGACCACCGTTTTCAACGTTTTTAAAATAGATTCTTGACAATTGTCTAATTTCAGTCAAATTCCAGGAACTTGCCAGGTCCCTCATAGTCACACAATATCCCCAACCCCCGGATGGGTGAATGTGGGACTCAACACACTTGGAGGAGAACACTAACTGCTAATTCTGCTACAGTAGTTAAGCAGCTTCATGCTGAGTGATGGGTCACAGACTCTGATCGATGGTTGTGGTTTCACTGGGAATCAAATTCATGACTTCCTGACCTCCATGTGATCCTATCTTAGACAGCTGCAAGACTCAGAACCCCCATAAGACCCCCCCATCCAATCTGTTCCTGACAGGACTGTACCTGCTCTCGGGTTTGAGGTTCTCCACTGCTGTGTGTGTCTGGTTGGTGGTCAAGATGGACACCTTTTCGCCATCAGGTCCTTTCGTTGTAGAGATGACCTCGTACTCTGGTGCAGGAATGACAATTAATTTACATTATTGGTTGTTGTGGTAAAACCCATCATCATAATAATAATAAAGTAATAATGAGTTAACAGCCTGTTAATTACCAGCAAGTGGCTTCAAGACTTAAAGGAAAGATTTCTTTATAGTGGAGATTAAATTAAAATTAAAAATAGGGGTCAATGTCTACAATACAAATACAATTCATTCTCTTTACTATCCAAATGCAACAGCGAAGCTATGCATGTATCTTTGCTTTCTAGCTTAGTTTGGAATAGTGTTTAATTGTTGTGTTGAATCTAAAAAAAAGTCTCTGGGGGCAATTTTGTCTTGTGGCACTCTGCATGTGTCTCTTCACCATGACTGGGTCTAGTTTTGGGACCAAAAGCTACTCTGATTAAACTTTCTTTAAGGAAACTGTGCCAAAATCTTCCATTCACCACCACTGTGAACAGTTATGACTTAGGATGTTCTCTAAACCAGGACATTTTACATCAAACACACTCTAAATTACTTTTGCATATTAACAGTTTAATCCAAAAATGCCCAAATCTTCAAAGAGATATAAAGGGGGTTCTCCACTGACTAGTACCAGCTCAGTTTGTTTCTACTCTGTTCAGTTTGGTTTCGGACATACAGTTTTCCACTACAACTGGTTGCTATAGCGAACAAACATTCTGAGCAGCAGCCTGAGTGAAGGCTCTATGCTGAGGTAAACAACCCGGCATCATTACAGTCGCCAGCATGGATGAAATCAGAGGGGTTTTATTTCTTATCCTTGGTTTGTGGCTGTTTGACACAAAACTGAGACAATTATCACCAGACAAGGCTTAAAGAAGCAACATTAGGCTAACGCTAATGCTAACGTTTAGTTACCTCCAATATGTACACGTCACCATTTAGTATCGGATCAGCACACTTGGAACCTCGGCCAAGGCGGTACCAAGAATGGTACCGGGTACCAGGAACCAGATTTTAGTGATGGAAAAGCAAAAAAAATGGGTAGAGTTGAACCGAACAGAGCTGGTACCAGTCAGTGGAAAACCCCCACAAGAGGGTAGTTTTCCAAAAATATGTTCCAATAGTTATGATGTGTATAAACTGTAGCAAACCTATTAGTGCAAACAGGAAAAGCATAAAGATATTGGGATTTTTTAAGAGAAATGGTGGGAGACAGGGAGTTCGCCTGTCATAAGGTGGTCATAGTGTAGCAATAACAGGCTTGTTTTTGGAGCTGAGTAATCACATTCGTTCTTCTCCCGCCTCTTTCGCCCTCCTCCAAGTTTACCTGTGGTCTCATTGTCCGTTTTCTCCCAGTCGAGGATGATAAAGGAGGGGCAGCCTTCCACGGTCACCACTGTGAGGTTGGACGGTGCAGTGCGAGGGGGGCCAGTCACATTGGTCTCTGTCGCTTCATCCTCAGGGAAGTAGCTCAGAGATGTGGTGATGGAGCACGGCTCGTCTGGTTTCTTGTCCGTCTTATACACCACGTGAGGCGCTGCGAGAAAAAAAAAAAACATCTCAGGATCTCACACAGTAAAACCATTACAAATATAGTCCATCTGAATGATTAGGAATGCAAATGAAAGATTAAATGGCCCATATCCTACTTTTCTTCCCCTTCCGTGAGGCCCACTTGCCATGTTTGTGTGGGTTTATGTACCAAATACAGTCATAATTAATTTGTACTTCTCTTTAATCCTGGCTGTTTCAGTTCTGTTCTGCTCGGTTCTGACTGGTTGGTGTGTTTCGTGCTTTGTTCAAAATCGGACTGCAAATCGGCAAATCGGGCTGAAACACTCTTTTATAATCTATGCATGAATGGCCAGGGTTAAATTGCTGTAGGCTGACTGGGTTAATAGAATCAAATGTGTTGTGATGTCACATAAAACAGTTCAATCAAAGTTTGGTTTCTATATATGGACTGTCAGTTTTGAGTTTGACCCCTTTAAGGATCATTATTATGAAGATACTGAAATGTTTCTTTACCAATGAAGCGTTCCTTGCCCATGGCATCGATTTTGGATGCTGGAATAGAACTAAAGACGGAGGAGTTTTCCCATGTTTCGAAGCGTGTTACTGTGGAAAGACAAATGCACATGGAACGTCAGACATTTGGGGGATTAGAGGAGTTCTTGCGTTCAGAATCACGTGTTTCATTGTCTTGCACGTTTTACCGTTCGGTGGGGAAGTGGTGGTTTTGGGTTTGGTTGGCTTTGCAGACACAGGGGGCACCTTAGGCTTCAAAATGAGGTCTTTTTTCGGGTCAATGATCTTGTCTGTAACAAAGAATCACATTTTAGCGAGGCTGTAGCATGGCATTGAATCTTCATGGCAGAGTTATTGGCAATTTTATATCATTTTCATGTTTTCATTCATCAGTATTCAGCATGCGCAATGCAAATAACCATTACGAATCCCTTTGGTGTCACCCAATAGTGACTGCTAGCTGATAAACACAACCAAGCTAACTTTTATCATAGTTGGACAAAAATTGGAATTGGAGATAGGTTTTTGTTTGTTTTTTTTTGTTTTTTTTAGAGGACAGAAGCTCAATTTTATAGTTAGTCAGCTGGAAAAACAGCTACCTTGCTAACTTTAGCTTCTCGCTTGCTTTATTTGACAAGTCATTTCCGTTGTTTGACACTGTTTCCTCCATTGTATTCATGATTTGTAGATTATCTCTACAGTCCCATGGATGCAATACAGTATTCTACATCCAATCACATTAGCTATCTGTTAGCTTAGCCTTTCTTCTGTGCTCACAAGCTGATGAAATAAATACTCAGTATCCAACAATGCACTACAAAGCAGTTGTTTTATACACATCACAAAAAGGACAATGTGTTATAGGACTATGTACTAAATACAAATTTGTTGCCAAATAAAGAGAATTCAGTCACAAACTGCACACAACTGTACACAAACAATAGGAACACTACACATTTGGACCCACCACTTGTCCATGCACCAAGCGAAAGAACAGCAAATGGCGAGCATGTAGGAGAGTGAACACTAGTTTTAGACTGTTGTATGCCCTTTTTGTTGTTGAAATCAGATTTAACTGATACACTAAACCCTTCAATGTTTTTTAGAACTTACCTAGTCCAGTAGGTTTGCCCACCTGGTTGGGCTTAGGGGAGTAAACAACCCGAGCAGGGGAGCCTGGAAAACAGAATAAAGGAGGTGTTTACAGGTCTGGAGAGAGTGAAGAGCTCAGTGCCAGCATCAGAAATACTCAGGCCAAACTCCTGCAACCACCCTCCATGCAACACAGCGGGACTAAATCCAAGCCTTTAATGCCAAGATCTAATCAATGATGACATTATGGCTGTTTACCATTGGCGTCACCACAACTTTGGGATTAAACCTTCATCTGTGCAATGTACCAAACTAATTGGAAAACAGTGGAATACTTGTACCACCTCTGGGATCTACTGGGACTGCGGGACCTTTCAGGATTTTTCAAAAAGAGATCAACTCGGTGCCTTTAAAACAGTACTCATCTCCCATGGTAACTCCATAACTCTCGCACTGCCATTAAGAACCAGGTGGGAATTTGCCATCCACCCATGTAGTCTCCTTTTAGTCCAAAGAAATGAATTGGTCTTGATTGAGACTCGTTCTTGGCGAAAATCAACAGTTAATCTATTTATCTTACAGCGGGTGTGGCCTTGTAGACCTCTTGTTGTTGGTTTGGTTGTTGTTGTTGTTGTTGGAAGGCGGCGAGCCAGCTCTAAGCGTCCCTGATTGCGGTTTTCAGTGGAAACTGTACAGACAAATGCATGTTTGATACGGTGGCAGAAGTGAAAACATCTGTTTTCCAGCGATGGGAGGTAAATCTCTGGCTCAGTCAGGGGCCCGTCTCACAAAGGGAACTTGCACAGGGTTCCTGACTAAGCTTCAGCTTCTCGTAACCTAGCAAATGTGGTTAACTTGTTTCACAGTGGTGGTCAAAAACTTCTAAAGTTTTTGAGCCCTACAGAAGCCTTAATGACAACTGACAGACACTCATAAAGGCTTATTCGAATGAGCTGAAGTGAACAATCAAAATGGAGAAATGCAGCCTATTGATGCATGTCGGAATAATTCTTTACGTAGTCTTATCTCCTTTGTCACAAAAGGCTTATTTTAGTGTTATATAACTGCATTTTTTAGTTCATGGTATTAAACTACATGAATGCTGTTGTTCAGTGGTTGTTTCCTCTGTTAAGTCAGGTTTGTAAACCCAAGCTATGATTATTCCACATGCGAATGCACACAAAACCTCGATAAACAATGGAGTTGAGTGGCTTATTACATAAATATGCTGCGACTACACAAATACGTAGAAAGTAAAACACTTATTGTTGTAACTGGTAACATAACATAGTTGTGTCGGATGCTACAATATTTGCTACTTTAAAGTAGTTTGTGTCATAAATTATCATGACATCAAACATTGCAGCATATGTTTTGTCAACTGCTGGCAACACAATCTGTCATGACAACTTATAATAGCATATTGCAGTGTGTTTATGGCATGGTTATGTTAGTATTGTGTAGAAGGTTCAGTAAGCCTCACTGTGTCTTGATAGCTGTTATTTATTTATTATTAAAAAACTCTCGTGATTGCCATGACAAAAGTTACATAGAAATAAAAAGAAGGCCCTGATCGGTCAGAAACTGTGCCCTGAATGGTCCAAGAGCCTGTGTTATCCTGAACTTAACTGACCCTCAAGCAGGTTAGACATGCAGTGTTTCCCACGAAGATCCCAGGAGACCCCAGACACCAATAATCAAAAGCTCTGCCTATAAAAAACCTTGCCATCAGTTTCAAACAAGGCTGTGATACAGGGTGTAAAGAGGCCAAAAAAATCTCGAAGTTTAGCACATGTTTCCAATTAGCCAGTGTTCACTGGAGCCAGATGTTTAACAATTGAGGGATGCGGTCCAAATCTTTGTAGAACAAAACACGGCATTAACTAATATGCGAAGGTTTGTGTTCTGAAATATCTTAACAAGTAACACGAAACGAAAGGCAAAGTGCCCTCAATCAATCCTCAGCTATACATGCTGGAAAGCAAGGCCGAAAAGCGCTGTTGCCATAATTCTGTTTTGCTTTCCTCAATCTATGGTGACTGGACTCTCGTGCACTTACTCTTACAAAGAGCTGACTTTCAAACTGTTTACTCTGGATATAAACTCTGCATCTGCCCACAGAATCAGGACTATCAGTGTCAACATCTTAGGCCAAAGGTCTTCAAATCCAGACCCTGACTGGTAGGTATGAGATTAGCTTGCCAATCACTTACATCAACAGTAAGAGTGGAAACTGGATTGAAGACTCAATTTTCAAAGATCTAAAAAATTACATTCTTGCAAATTTCCACTGACCCCAGATGTGCTTAATCAACTTTAGTGCTGGAGCTATCAAGCTAACGTCACTAACACTGGAAGTCAACAGTCACCCAAATCGTTTTCTGTAAAGTTTCCAAAACCTTTCTACATTCTGAAACCACATCCAGCTCTTTATTCGTTTATTTTTAACTTCCATTTCAGTGAAACCCAAGGAGCCAGTCTTGCGTTCACCTTAATCGAGATCCTGAAACAGTTTTATGGTAATTATTTATTTATGAAATTACTGACTTCTATTGTTTGTGATGATAGCCTTGAAGCTACAGGTCTAAACTAAAGTAGGAACCTTTAGATTTTGGAATGCCTTTCCTAAATGAATACCTTTGGGAATTTCTCACATTCTGCTTCACTGTCAGGTCAAGTAAAAGTTTGTTTTTTTGCAAGCTTCAGTTCTCGCATTGCAGCCAAAAGCAAACGGATGCTCATGGACCCTACCCTGGGAAACTCCCTAAAACTGCATTTGAAGCCTCAGTCTGAAAGCTTGCTCTGTAATGGGACAAGGCAACAGACCACTGTCAACAGCTTCTTGCAGAAAATAAAAACAATAAAATAAAAAGTGCAAAGCTGGGCGCAAAACAAGCCAAAACGTCATCTCCTATAATCAAGCTGAAGACTAGAAGACGCCGTACTTCCACATGGGGGAAGTACTTTCCAAAGACTCGGCCGAGCCTTTGGCAGAGTTGCCGGATGATTTTGGATTGGTCCAGAAGCGGGCGTGGTCTCATGCAGCCTGCCACTAAATGGGTCAAGTCAAGAGGGGAAGCCAGGGTGGATTGCAAACAAATCTGCCCATGCCTTTACCATAGAATCGCTCCTCAACAGGAGCCTGAGAGCGTCCAACGTCACTGCGAACCACTGGAGACAAGTCCTCGGACAGGGAATTATTCACTGCAGGGAAAGGAGGCCGATTAATCTTTCTTCTTCCAGTAAGCTCTTCATAAAGGCACAAGGTGGAAGTTTTCATGGTGCTTCCTGTTTCTTCCCACTCATTTTCCAATCATTTATGCATAATGAATGTTCATTTAGAGCTGCTCGGTTTAAGAGTAAATTAATGAGTCAAGATTGTTCACAGTGGTGGTGAACGGAACCCAGAGGTATGAAGAGCTTAAAGCTCCTAAAAGACTCTCTCACAGACAGTTATAGTATGGATTGGTTAGTTTAGCTTTTCCACCATGCTATACCTATGTAGGTTCCCTGGAAAGTTTGGTTCCATTCACCAACACTGCAAAAACAACACACCATTTCACACCAAGTATTCCACTGTTTTGTGAAACAAGCATGTCAACAGGCCTTCTACTCTGAAAGCATTTGGCGACTGTAGCGTTAGTAGTCTTGCCAATGGACTTGAATATGGTTTTTGCCTTAAAACCACATTCTGCTGCATGGAGGGCAGCAGTGTTATCCACTAAGCTATACAACCTTTTGCTTTGTGGTCACCATTTATCTACAGAAGGGCTTATTCAAAAATAACTGAGACACATTGCTTATTGTAAGATCTATTTAAACAGTCAATATATCAAAATGATTAAGTGCTTAATTGCTAATGTTGATGACCATTAGAGTTAACAATCTGTAACCTTCATGTTAAAATGGCAAAGCAATGTTTCACCAAGCACCTTGCAAGAGTTTTGGGATCTCTATGCACACTATTTGCATGAAACACATAATGAATACAGAAAACAGCAGGATGATGGAGCCCCTGCACCACACGGAAGCTCTCAGGTACAACATGATGAGCATGCAGACATTCATGCACGCAATAAACACTGAACACTAGCACAAAAACCTTACAAGGGACCTTGTACCCTGTAGGTACAATGATAACTCCCATACATTATACAACTACAAACACAACTCCTCAAACATCTGGCACTCACAGGAGAAAGTCAACACCACAAAAACACTATGTTTTGCTAGTGAGAACGCTTAGCCATCATAGAAACAAAAAGAAACGAAAGCCCGCAGCAGCGGTGTGCCTGCAGAAGCTTGCAAAACACCAACACTCAGTCAAGGACACATGACAAAGACGACAGACTGGCGAGCAGATGGGGCTGGCTGATGGATGAATGGGTGGATGGAAAGAGATGGTAAACGGATGAATGTAGACACCGACATGGGCTATGCGGCAGACAGGAGAAATGCAGGTTAATGGTGGCTGACAAACAGAGCTTTCGAGTCGGCTCTTTTTACCCATTCTGGCTCTGAACCACTGGGCTTGTTTTGTGACATAGATTCCTTTGTGATGCTCGCCGTTCACTGTTGGAGGGAAAAGAAGGGACATTATGTAGAAAAGGCCACAATATGATGGCTCTGCTAGCATGAGATGTCTACGAGGGCAAAGACTCTGGAAGACTTTTGGATGGGGCTTAAATAGTGTTATATGTGTCAGCTGCCTGGGGGTAAAGAGGGATCTGTATAGATGGCAGGCAGTTAGTCTGTGCCCGTCAGTGTAAATCACACACACTTACACTCGCTGTAAAGCTGTCAGGAAATTGCTAAGCGTGACAGCCAGTCTGCACTCACACCACATGTGGCAGAGTGGGGGAAATCTGGCTCGGAGGCAGTGTTTTTCACTCCCGACCCCAGAGGGTCACAGCACTGAATGGTTTTAGTGTTTTCACCTGTAGCGGACCTGATTTACAGCTTTAATTAATGGAGTTGAATCACATATATTACAGTAGGGAAACCATGGGGTCCTGGCTATTGGACATTGTGACTGACCTAAGGGCTAAGGTGGTTTCCTTTTTAAAGCAGGGGTAATTTATGTAATTTCTAAAGGCATCATCACAACCTTGAAACATTAGGGATACAGCCCTGGGGTTTGTTTTAGGGTGGTGCATAATTACGTTAATGACTTTGTTGATGGGGGTGGGGTGTTAGGTGATTTGAGTTTCAGGACTATTCATAAAATATTTGGGCCTGTAGCTTTGGATGCCCAGGCCTGGCCGAAGACCCTGATTTCATCCATTCAAGATAAAATATGAATGTAATTTTCAGATTAAAAGTTATATCCCATATGTTCCTGTGGGTGTTGCATCACAGGCATCAAAAGAATGTGATGCATGACTATTAGTAGGTTTCATTATTATATGAACATGAGTCTAGAACTAGAGATGACCTCTATCCCATACCAGTTACCTGGGGAAGAAAAAAGATCAGCAAATGTCATGACTACAATAATGCTACGAGTACTGAAGGTGCTCCAGTGCAGTCACTACTATCAGACTTCAATGGATGGTATCAAAGGCCTTTGGCTGGACAGGTAGGTCTTGTGTTTGGATCAGAAGTGAAAAACTTTGCTTTAAGGAGACTGGGTGCAATGCAATGCCAATTTGCCCCGCCCCAGGTGGACTGCTGAGTTAGAGGAACAAACAGCTGGTGAGTGGGAAAGGGGAAGCTTTGGTCCCAAAAACGGAATCTGTAATGAAACAGGGACAGAGAGAGTGGCAGGAAGGGAAGCACTGAGAAGCTTTAAAGGGGGTTAGAGTGGTCATTTTACCCCCATATCTGCCGGACGAGTCATTGGCCCTGGGGAAGGAAGAGTGCCGCATGCCGTTAAACAAGGGAGGGAAAGGGTTTCTGCCCATAGCCGTCTGGTTCCTGCTGCTCCCTGCTACAACTGAATCGGAGGGTTTGGGTGGAACAGACAAGCTCGGGTGTCTCAGAAAGGTTTTACCTGGATAAAGAAAGACAACAGCACTTATGGTTACAGCGTGTGAGGGAGAAGACATGGGATCAATTGCATATGCAACTGTAATATGATTAGCTGTGAGATGTCTTTGGTCATCTTTGACCAAAACAGCTTCCACTGTAAAAACATCTACTGAATAATATTTTTCATTTGTTTACTCAATTAGCTTAAAGCCCCAGTCACACTAGTTTTTGTCAGCAAACTTTTGTGTGCCAAATTTTATTCATTTGAACCTTAACTGACTTCCGTAGCAAATGTATTTCACAAGGGATGCTCAACATACATGTACACCACTGACCAATTGCATGATATCCATTCACTTGAGACGCGGATCTCTTATATGGTTTCTGATAAGTGAGTTAGCCAGTTGGGCTGCTAAGCTTACTCCTGGGCTAAGAGCTAAGTTGTAACTCTGTGCAACACTAGGTTCTCAGGATTATGTAAGGCTTGCAGAATTTTCTTTTATTAATTATAGCTAACTGGCCAAATGCACCTACAAGGCCTGCCAAGCTGCAAACTTCTAGTGTGACGGTTGGTCAAGGGTTAACTTCCCAACTAAATAATGGCAATTTTGATTATGGTATAGCTCATCTTTCATCATGGCACACATTAAAAACAACGGATAATGCAGGTGTTTCTGTGTTTGTGTAGGTGCATTAAGGTGCATTTCCGCAGATCCTGTGGAGGTAACACAAAGTGAGAAGTGAGAATAGCCATTCTTTGTAATAATGCCAGGCAACTCTCAGACATACAATGGGTGGGTAGTCAGTCTGACTACAAAACCCGACAAGGATATTAGTGACATCAGCTCTGCTCTCGTTGTTATTACTGGCCATCTTTCTGACTGTCTGGAGACGGCACTTCCTGCAGGCGCAGCAGAGAGACGGGACGCGGCGGAGACTTCTATCTATTTGTGGAACGTCAGTTTATGGGACTGCAACAAAAGATTTTTCCTCTGCCCCGGTCTCACTCTGTTCTCCAAATGTCTTGGGTTCATAAAAACAACAACAGAAGGTCCTTTACCGATGGGAAGTACCATAAAGCCTCGTAGGCTTTGTGGTTTGTTGGAAAATCCAGAGCTTGACGGAAAGTGAACTGGTAAATTGCCTTCGTGGCCGACTAGATTAAGCTCCAGTTTGAAAAGAGGAAACATTTGGGAAACACGGCAGAACACTTTGGAAAAACCAAACAGCAGGAGGGAGCTCAGAATTCCCTGCCGTTTGACTATAAACTTCACAAACAAACCAGCAAAAAGAAAGCATCTTGAAACGTGGGAATTACCAGGTAAACTATGAGGCCTGTGAGTGGCAATAGGTGATTTGGTCTGGGAGAGGTCGCGCTTCGGGTCGCCGTCTGAGAGGGCCTGGCGAGTGGTACTGGTGGTGTCACGAGGGGTTTGGTTGGTTGGAAGATAGGGGAGGGCAGGAGAAATCCCACCCGGCTCAGAGGAGGCATTTCTAGCACGGCTGTCTGAATCTGTTTTGAGAGAAAAGCAGCAGAGCAGCTCTGACTATCAAGACCACGGATATCAACAGGCTCCCATTTCAAACAAGCAGCACATGTGGATTCATTTTTCATGGCCTCGCTATCCCGCAGGGCTGCGGGGTAATGAGGGACAGCTACACGTGAGTGACCAGCATTCAGATTCCCTCCATCAACTCCAGATGGCACAGATTCTTGAATGCTTGTCAAGCCACAGTTAAAATGAAAAAAAAACAACTTCCCCTTTATCGTTCTTTTTTGCTTGCTGTAGCGTTTGGCTTGCCAGCTAGCCTGAAGATTTTTTTTCTTAATTGGTCTCATAGTCAGTTTGCTCTGGTCTGAGGACCACAAAGAGATAGAGGAAGACAGGAAAGGAGGACTCCAGGGCTCTGCCTTTCCCTGCAGGGACTGAAAAATGTAAGTGACTGGTGTCTTTGGGCATGCTTCGGTTTCATGCGGACTGACCAAAAGCCAAAGGCCGAAGTGCAGCAGTGCTAATACGCAAATCACATTTCTGTGGAACCTAGAGAAAGGTGAACAGTAGCTGACTGATGAGGTGAGGTAGGATGAGAACACTGAGAAAATGACAAGGAATGACAAAGGTTGAGACGTATTTAGCAATTAGCAACAGAGCTTTATGCTAAATCTCCGGTTTAATCTGTTCCACAGATTTTTTTATTACATACATGTGTTTATTGATGACTTTAGCACTGGAATGGTTTAAAAAGTTTATGCTTGTGGAGAATTTATTTTCTAATTGCAATCTCCACAGAATTTACTCTGTGCTTATTTTTTTAGCCAACACTTTTTAGACTTGTTTTTGAGGTCGTGTGAGCTCATACTAGGTGATCCTGATCCCAAAAAGCTTTTATTTAGCCAGAACCATCATTTTGCACTGAGGCACACTAGAAGATAATCATGCTCAGGCATTATATAAGGTAACCAGGCCTAGTGTGAGTATGTCCTTAGTAAGTAAGGACATGAATTCCTTAGGATAGGTACTTGATAAAAGGGAATGAATTGCTAAAAGGTAACATTGTGGTAGTGCTAATTCGTTGCAAAGAAGATGAAATCATAGACAAACAAAGATAAATGTGCTAGCTAGTGTGCTAGCTCATGAGGATGGGCAGATAGATAAAAGTGGATACAGAAAAGATGGTATGAGACCTTGGTGGTTAGAGAGAAATGAAGGAGTTGCCTTTTTGCCCTTTCTAATGTGTGTGGGGATACCACACCATGCATCACCGACCGTAAGCCTTCCTGTGGAAAAAACTTACACTCTAAATTCCACCTCCGTCGATCAGGAACGCTCTTCTCCATGGAACCAGGACTTTCTAACTGGATCATGCCAGCATGCAACCAATCGTAACAAAGCTGAGGATCTCAGTCTACGCCCACCCATCTACCCCTTCCCTCCCAAAACAGCAGCAAGACTGAGAGTGTGAAGCATTTGCAAAGCCAAGTGACTATCTTAGAATTTGAAAAAGTTGCTTGGTGTTACCCAAGGGAAGCCGAGGCCTTTTTGGCTCATTGGATGTAGAAGCGAGAGCAGTTTCCTGCTGGACCAGGGGTGGCGCTGTGGGAAATAACGTAAGGTTTCATAACGGGGAAATTGTTGAAACACAGAGAGAATGGAGACTCAGCTGTCAAGCTTGTGTGAGTTCTTCAGTGAAAAGGGGGCTGTTAAAGGTTTTACCAGCAATATTCCGTGTTCCTCTATGTGGGTGTGTGTTTGAGCGGTAATGGTCTTAGTGCTGTAATAAAACTGAGTGCCAGTCAAAAGGAGAAAATTACCAAAAGACGTCTTTGGAGCTCCAGGAATGGCTGAGTTTGTGTGCAGAGAAGGGATTCCTGGAATGGTCTTGGTCATGTTGTGCACAACTGATGGCGGGGGAAGAAAGCGAGGGAGAGCAAGAGTGCACTTTCAAATGGGTGGAAAAAAACTGGTGTACTGGTCATTTGTCCCACACAAACACACATGCACATGGAAAATAAACACAGTGATGGACAAACAAACTTCTCTTTCTACCTTGTTCTTTCAAAGGGATTTAAAAGTCAACTCACTGATCCGGGGAGGAAAGAAAACGCCTCCGGGTAGGTGTGGCTTCTGAAAGAACAAAATAGCACTGGTTTGTTCATTTTTCTCCAACAACCCCAAGAACTTGTACATGTGGTTAGACACATCTCAACCAAATGTGTTCCATATGAAGCCTTTTAGGAGTGTCTATATCAGGTAGCTTCTCCATCACAAGGGGGTTCACCAATCAGTAACTCCCCCCTTACTGTAACTCATACTGAGAATGGTCATAGCATTAAAGATGTACTATATTAAAAGGGCATTACGCCACCTGACCCCATCCCATTTTATCCTTACTGAACGGTACCTTGGAAGGACACTCTGTATTTAATTTACCCCTTTTGGAACGCAATCATGAGGTCATGCTCAGCTTAGTTTGGTGTTCCTATGTCATGTAGAAGTTAAAGTATTAAAATAAAAACTGCTTTCTGGGTTTTTAAAAACGTAAAAGAACAGAAATGTACCGTTGTTATTTGCTGAAATCTGATTTTACTAATATGTTCTGAGTTCTAAGGGTTAAGTCCAAATACAGGTCTGTGTTTATGGACAGTAGCAGGACGTACCACAGTCTTGACCGGGGGGTTCTGACTGATCTTGGGGAATTTCTGCACAGTTTTGTCTGCAAGAGAGAGTGGGAGAAGGTCAGTGGTGGAGGAAGGAGTCGCAGGCGGCACAGCAGAAGTTGTCTGAGACGTTATGTAGTGCAAGGTACATTTTAGAAAACATAAATACGTGGCTCATTTCCAAAAATGTTACACCTCGATAGACCATGTGGCTAAATGAGCATGAAACTCACTGAAGAGTAGAATGGCCACCGT
Organism: Brachypetersius altus; assembly: GCA_037974465.1. NCBI lineage: Eukaryota > Metazoa > Chordata > Actinopteri > Characiformes > Alestidae > Brachypetersius > Brachypetersius altus. The sequence goes on from JBBPDB010000040.1 coordinate 12,575,542, forward strand.
TTTACATTTAAAAGAATTGGTATGAATGCAGGAATTAGCCAAGAATCCAAGAATGAATGGATTCTTATGACGCATACCTCCCATGGTGTTGTGATGGATGGATTTGCTCCACACGCTGCTGCGCTGGTCTTTGTTGGATCGGACTTCGAATTCGTAGGGCGTGTTGGGCTTGAGATTGTCAATGACTGTATCGCTAGTGGGGCATGTCTGGTAGATCCATTTCCTGTTCCTTTCTCTGTAGCGGATCGTGTAGAACCTGGAAGGGTGTTTTTGGCAAACAGTATTATTTTCCATTCGAAATCTACATATCAAGGTTCAAGATGACTTTATTGTCATTAGACACCTTTTCTCCAGGGACCACTGTGCAACATACAGTTCATGGAAGTCGAGTGCAGTTCAGGGGACAATAGACAGACAATAAATAAATGGACAGCAAGTGTGGACATTACGTAAACCTTCTGGATTGATGATTATTGCACAGGAGGCAGGTACAGTATACAGTGCCAGGGATGACCAGAATGAAAATATTGCAATACACATACATACGTTGCACTGGAATCATGTTGTTATAGCACAGGACATCATCCGTGGCCTTTCATGGGCCATTATGTGGGTCACCACTCCAATCTTTACTTGGAATGACTGTGTACCCCATAATATTAAATGCCATTAAAGACTTTGCAGTGTAAACCAGTGCTAAACCTGGATCAGTACCCGTATGTGCCTATAGAGGCAATGGGTTCTTTTGGATCTGGAGCCGCTTGGCCACGTTAGGTGCTGTTAATTCTGGCCCGAAGAGTCTGACTGTGTCAACGGATTGGGTTTCTCATCCCCATGAGGCTCTATTTTCCTCATGCCCTCGTTTGGTAATGTGCAAAGTGGCAGCCAGGACATACAAAGATGGACTAACATTAGGTTTTAATAAGAGCCGGCCCTGGTGCGAGACTTCACTTCTCCGGCGATTGGGTTTGGGTCAATATTTCCAATGGCTTTTCCAAAAGCTCTTTGTCTCCGGAGTGCATATGAAAAAAAAATACATATAGCAGCATATGTGAGAAACAGAGACATCGAGGGGTGCATGAGTAAGTCCCAGTTGCACTGAAAAGATCAGGACATAGATGTGAACACAAAACACACACACACCTGCGATGGCAGAGATCCATATCCCACAGTCTTTTTTCCACTAAAGAGAGAGTTCTCTCTTTCGTGGAGTTACGCAACATAAATCACGAAATCCTGCCAGTGAAAGCAGACTAAAGAACAAATTTATATACTGCTTATCTCCGCATGCAGAACCGTTCGTCCTTTTGTTTGCATCTCAAAGCTGCAAGCGTTTAAAGCCCCCAGGAGCTGAATGCTGAATTATCCCCTTATATGATGTAGGGGCATTTATTACTCATCTGCTGATATCTGGGTCACTCATGTGGAGAGTGGAAAATAAGCAGGAAAACATCACAAAATCCAGATGTTGCTCAAGTGTGTGTGTAACTCACCCCTCCTCAAGGCAGTCGTTCATGATGTTTCCCTCGTACGGGGTCTTCACGAACGTTCCCCAGGACAGGAGCACCGAGGTAGGCGTGACCGAGCCAACCACCAGATGAAGGGGCTTTTCCAGATTCACCTTGCCTGTAGGAATCACATCAGCTCAGGAAGGACTATATTTGATTCCCAGCCCTGGTCCTGGAGAAACCTCAGGACCCTCAGAACACAACGGCAGAACAAAAACTCTTTAAATGGAAGTAGCTATGGTTTGTATTGATGCTCCAGATGTCAGACGTCATGCGGAGCTTTGTTTGGTGTTCCATAGACTCAAAGTTACTGTAATTTAAAAACTGCGTCACACAAATGCCCATGAAGAGCAAAAATGAACAAATTACTTTTTTAAGGTCTTAAAATCTTAAAAAAATTACAAGATCTTTGAACCCGGGAGAACTTTCAGCACGGTTTCTACCCACGAGTGAGTGGGGAAAACCCACAGAAGGAAGGGGGTCCAGGCAAAAAAGCAGCAAAAGGCAAGTGTGTAGGAGGGCAAACACCGGTTCTAGACTGTTTTACCACCATTTCTATTTACTGAAATAAGATTTTATTAATATTTATAGTTCTATGGGTTAATTTGCTGATATTTCTCTGTGAACACACAACTTTTCATTGCTTTACCTGTGCATTGCTTCTTCACGTCATTGGTTGGAATTGGCTGTACGGCAACCAGGTACTTGGGTTCGGCATCTAAGATTGAAACACATACAGACTGGTTATTCAAACTAACTAAGATAAGAAGTCTGGCACATTTTGGTTATTTCCCTTCTTTAACACCCCCATCTATGCTAGATTTACACAAGAGGTGAGGACTCAGGAATAACATACCATTCATTTTGGAGAGCCTGGATACAAAGCTAAGTGGATTACATCTTGAGGAAAAGTGCAGGGAAGGAAGGCTTAACGGGACTTGGGAAGGAAGGCTTAAAATATTTAACATGTGATAGGTGCTTGAAATGAAACACTCTTTTATGTCAGTTGAGCCGTCAACTCCATCTGCCAGAGTTGGTACAGCTCACGGGCCTCCATTAGCCAGGAAAAGGAATGTAAACTAAGGCAAAGCGTGTATTTGAGATGGACAATAGTCTGCAGAACAACAGTCTGGCAGGCCAGGCAGGCTGAAGCCATTGGTTGATTAATAAATAGTTTTGTTCCATTTATGCCTGAGACAATACAAGGGAAACCATTCAGAGTCAAAGTGAACATTATTGTCATTTCACCATATACAAGTATACAGGGAAATGAAATGGCGAGAGCCCTGGATCTGCAGTGTACGTACTAATACTTAGTGCAAAACCATTCCATTCGACCAGTGATTCCCAGAAAAAAGAAATGAAGCCTGGCTGGCGTTTTTAAAACCAAAATCTGCTTTAAAACCAAAATCAGCTGCAACTTAGTGCCATGTAAAATTTGCCACTTTGCAGACAGCCTACAGTGACCTATAAGGTTCCTGCAAATCAAAGCAAAAGGCTGTTTCCAGTCATCTGCTGCGCACATGCAGCCGATCCCAATCTCAAAGCTTTCTGCCCAGCTTTTTCAGACAGCTGACGCTGGGATACGATTCCACTGTGTACCTTTGCCTCAGCAAACGAGGGCCATAAGGGGGGCCAAGTGTTCCCTTTTGAGTTCCGTTCTGCACAAAAAAGGGCTTTATTCACTAACTCCTCGCATGCAGGATTCGGCTGGTTGTGTAGGCCTGAGAGACCTTTATGCACAGGAACTTCAAAAGTGGCCAACACAGGCCCTGACGTGTCCCCACTGATCCCAGCGTCTGCAGCTCAAGTGGAAAAACATCCCTGGTGACCAAACAACGGAAGGAGATAACCACACTGAGGTAATGCTCTGGAAGGGTGCCTGGTCACCCAAACTTGCTATTGGGTTCCTGCACTTGTTCTCACTCGTGCTTTAAAAAGCTAGTCTTTGTGCAAACACGGCATGCATTACCTCCGTGATCTAGTAAATGCCCTGGCCCCGAGGACGACGGCAGTTGCTGAGGAAACAGCTAACAAGGAACCAAAACAAGCGCAATGAAGTATCTGGAAACAAAGGATTTGTGGTACCTGGAATCATTGTCAATTCTCTTTCCTTGGTGTGCCTAGAAAGCCCTCTGAAATTCATGGAACATTTTTATTCTCCGTAAACGAAACCAACCTTGTGGAAAGTCATTACTAACAAACCACACAACACCTTCGACCTAAAGTTACTGGACCTCTGGCCTACAGTTCAGTTACCTCTGAAGGAAGAGAGGTGGATAACAGAGACGGATGGATACTTGTGGAATGGTTCAACAGATGAAAAATAAACACTGCGAACAGGGCTCAGCGTACCGTGTGACCCTTTGACTTTCTCCAAGCGGATCTGTCCATTCTCAGGAACAAAATGAGGCCAGTCATGAATCTTTCTGTCCAGGAAAGCATAACCAAGAACATTCCATTTGGTTAGGATTTCACTTTTGTTTGTGTTTTCAATCAACAGAACGATTTACCAGTGTTGGAAGACCACAGGGTGGTTGTTCTGATGACCTTGGAGACGAACGTTATGCGGTTTGGTGTTTTTGCAGTATGGTACCCAAGGGACCACACTAATCTTGTTCTGTGGGATTTCTGCCTCTTTTGTTGTGGAGAGTGAACCTCCCTGATGTTATTATATGATTTACTACCACATTTAGGACCACAACTTACCGATCTCGGTCTCGTAAGGCTTTCCGTTCTCTGGCAGCTGGATGAACTGCTTGGAGAACATGCTCGAGCCGTAGCCCAGGATGTAGCCCTCAAGTTTGGTGTCAGGGTTGGGCTTGACAAACTTCAGAACGATAGTGTCGCTGGTGGCATTGATCTGGACTTTCATGTTCTGTCTTCTCACTGTAATAGAAAAAGAGAGAGAACTGGTTACACTGGTGTAAAACAACTTCAAAAGAATGTGTTCATCTAAACTCATGCCTATTTAGCAAAAATTATCATATTAAAGACCTTAATGCTTCATACTAAGGACTAAATGAAAAAAAAACAGCCATCATGAATTTGTCTGGCGGGTTTCATTTAAAGTATACATTCTTTAATATTTCCATATTTTGCCTTTGCTTGGTAGCGGCCTACAATTTCTTCTGTTGGTGGAGTGATCAAGGCATGGACAATGTCTGGATTCAGCCTCAGATCCCCTTCCTAAACCAAGTAAGCCAGGCAAGCCAAGGGAGTTTTTCCGTTTCCACCAGGCTTTCCCCATCAATCAGGAGTTGACTGATTTGACTGGGCTAAATAGACCAAAAAATATCCTCTTTAAGCCATTTAAGTGTGGCTCGGCGTGGGCTTTGGGAAAGCAATGCGGCAGGTTCTTAACGGATCATTAAAGGCTCGAGAGTCCCGGATCATCAGCCCCATCAATCAGACGCGCATAGAGAAGCTCCATCCATTTGCGCAAAGCGCTTGCTAAGCACGCTCGTTAGCATTCATTAAGATCAAAACCTTTCAGTGGGCCAATGATGAGCTACCATATGGAAAATTCTGTAAAAAGCTCATCATGCCTCTCTTGCTTTAATCATTCAGATACATTAAATGCCTAAAAAAAAAGAAGCCCAGCCATTGGGCAAACAGTAAATTAGCTACTGGTGCAGCTAAAGTCTCATTGCATACTAAAACCCCCTGGATGAGTTCCATAAAGAAGTATATGTAACTAAAAAACATATTTCTTCATTGCACGACATCTGTAGACTTTTCTTTGGACATCACCCCGTAATTGTCTTGGACATATTGGAATATGTGATAGGCCAGATGGCATGAGGTCTTGTCAATACCAGTTTAGTCTGATTCCCTGCTTGCTCTGAAGCATATCAGGAATAATCAGTTGGAGAAACGTTTTTCTTCAGATAGGTTTTCAAAAGTGTTCAAATGTGGGATTACATAAACACTGCAAGGAGGGAAGCTGAAGAGTGCTTGAATGTGTAGAGTCACTTTTGCGCACTGCTAAACCTTTGATACTGATGCAAAATATGCTTTATGTTCCATAAGGTTTCATAGTTTTAAGATTAGTATAAATTGCTTCTGCGCTTTACCATCCTGTCGGAGTTGACTGGATGACCCTTTCACCCCTGCAGTGGGAGGAGGGGAAGCTGTGCTTCTGCTTTTGCTACCATGCTAGCTCATTGTTTGAAGTTCTCCACCTTGTTCTCTAAGAGCTTGACAGGTCCCACAGCTGTTAACGTGAATTTCCGTGACATTTATCAATGTTTTCTAAAATGGAATGTTCTTGTCCCTTCAGACCTAATCAGGCTCCATTCCCAACCAATTCTGTAAGATCATCTCTCAAGATTGCGAATGCAGCTGACAGACCAAGAAGTCTGAGCTGTTGAGCATCTCTCCTGCCAAGAGGAACTTGCCAATGCCTTCAGGCAAAGTCAAACAGAAACGTGCAGGTGACGGCTTGTTTCCCCTTCCCAGTAATTAGTGCTAGTAATGGCCTCGCAGGAGGAGACCGGGACAGACGTTCATCCTTGTTGTTGTTTTTGGCTTGTATGCTTTCCCCTGTCAGCTGGGTCATGGCCGAATTTTTTTAAAGGTATTGATGTTTTGTAATTTGATTTAAATGAAACAGTGTATGTACTAAGTCATTAATTACATTTACATTCAGCACTAAAATGCAGTCTTTCATCAATAATCCCACAAACACAAGTGTAATCCCTCACTTTTTAATGCAGATTTTTCTGAGAACTGAACTGTACACCGCCATAAAAAGAAGAAGAAGCTGCTACAGCATGTAGCATGACTGCTCCATGTCTTGCCCTCATATTTTAGTGTTTTAAACTTTCCCCCCCAATTTTCAACAGTTATCTCAGTTTATTTAGTATTAGCAAGCTGTACTCTGTCTAAACATGTGGGTAGAGAGAGTTATTTCAACCTTTCTTTTGTGTACGAGTCTTTGCACGCTTCTAAACGCTAATACTAACTTTTTTTAAGCAGTAATGTTTTCTGATTCTGATTATTTATTTATCTTTACATTTTCTTTAAGGTTAATGCATTAAACTGAGTTTAAAATGATATTAAGTCTTCTGGGAGCATATTTAGGGTTTACACTATGAAAATAGACTTTTTTTCCCCAAAACACAACAATAGTTTGGAACGCAACACCCACGAAAAGCGGGGAATTGGTTGAATATTTGGAATCCCCTCATTGTTTGTTGTCATCAGAGGGAGCCATGACTGCAAAAGGATGATATAGATTCCTCCTCATGAGCGTGACTTCACTAGAAGACCATAAAAGGCTGACTGGCATTGATAAAGGGGACTGGTCAGGCAGGAGGTCTCTAGTTCTGACCTCCACTCAGGAGGGGGGACCATGTGAGCTCTTTTCTTGGCCGCCTTAATTCACAGTTGGATGTTTTCCAGACCAGAAGGATCAGCAGTAAGTCCCAGGGGTAAGAGCAGGACACATCTTGGGCGTGAGTTCTGTCCAGCGTTAATTAAGCTGACAATCATCTGGCAGCTGTTCCATTTGAACACGCTGATTTTCATATAAACATGTCTGATAAAAATTCCCATAGCATGAACTCAATCATGCAGTATATAGAGGGCTTGCCAACTCTGCGTCCAGAATCTGAAATACTGTTTGATCAACTAACTTCAGCAATGAATCTCCTATTGATTTCTAAACATTTCAAGTGTTTTCGGGGCCAACTTGACCAGTTCCACCCACTGGCTAAGTTTGCAGGGTGAAGGCTAGCATGTGCTTCCTTGGGAATGCATTGTGTGTCAAACTTTTCATGGAACGTTCACAAGGCTTCTTTCATTCCAGTTGCTGTGTGTAGTAACCCAGTTCACTGATGAAGAACACGACTGGGGATAGGGATGATTTAGGAAAGGTCATGAAGTTCAGAGGCAGCGGGTCACCAGAAGTGGGATGGACGTCCATCACTGTTTCACATCTACACTCTTCAAGTATGCTTCTCTCTATCTCTCTCTCTCTCTCTCTGTCTCTCTCTCTCTCTCTCTCTCTCTCTCTCTCTGGGTCTCTCTCTCTGGGTCTCACTCTGTCTCTGTCTCTGTCTCTCTCTCTCTCTCTCTCTCTTTCTACCGCTATCTTGCTCATCCTTCTATCTATATCTCTTTCTCTCTCTCTAAATGTTCTGTTTTCTATCATTTCCTTCATGTGTCTTTGTGGCCCATTCACAAGCAGGAAAAACACACCTTCTATGAGCAATTCTTATCTTCTCAACATACACACACACACACACACACCCACACCACAGCTCTTCTGGCAGAACTCCACTGCTGTCACCTTTTCCAGTGCCTTAATCTCTATTTTCCTTTCACTCCTTCTCTATTCTTTGTCCATGTATGTAGGAGCTATGGCTGCCTGTTTTTAAAAGAGCATTTTCTCTTTGGTACTCGTCTTTCAGCTCATCTTTCACTCTGTCCTCGTGTTAACAGCGCGGCGTGTCACGCTACAGTAAAACTCAGTGATTTTAAGAGGTTTCAACACCTCGGCCAAGACAGCACCGTTCACCACCCGGGAGCTCGGACGCTTTCCACACGCGTGTTTGTTGACTTTGTCCGCTAAAGCAGTTCAGATGCGTGATCAGACGCAGAGGATCCTGCAAACCAGGCTGAAAGCTCTGATCTCAGGACTGTGTGTGGCTGGACACATGTGAAGCTGCCCAGCCTGCAACAGTCAGTCTGGGTCTGGTAAACTGGAGGAAGGACTGAACAGAGCAAAACCTGGAACAGCGCGGGGTCAGAGGTCTCAGACCGGTGCAGATATGGAGAACAGGCAAAGGAGCTGGAAGATCAAAGAGACACTCATGCATACACACACACACACACACACACACACACACACACACATACACACACACACCGCAAAAACTCTCCAGAGGCCATCACAGACTCACATAGGCACAGCACTACAGGGAGGTGCAAATATGCATACAACACGCATACGCTGTTGCACACAGACCTGCACACACACACACACACACACATGCACACACAATCAAAAACACACCCTCAAACACATTCAAATGCACACAATCAAAAACACACATACACCCCCCCACACACACAAACAAACTCAGACCCAACTACGATATTGCATATAGA
>JBBPDB010000040.1:12584265-12597196 GCA_037974465.1 Brachypetersius altus
AATTCATGCAGCGCCTTTTCTTTGGTATAAGCAGGTAAATACAGTAATAAACTCATTTCATTTACAGAAATAAAAATGCAGGCTTTAAGAAGAACACAACGAAAAACAGGAGAAACACTCGAGACGCTCCACGGGGGAAATTCTGGACTGCAGCTGGGCCAAAGGGCAGCAGCCAATCAGCAGCGAGGAGAAATAAATAACGTTCTCAGATTGGCTACTTTCAAACCTCCAGAGACTCGCATTCTTTGGGTCCTCTGGACAGAACCAAAAAATGAATAGTTAGTGAATTATATTTTTCTTAATAATTTAGCACTAAAATGCACCCTAACATAAACAAACAGCACAAGGACGAGGGGTCGTGACACACGACGCCAGACGTCACAAAAGCAAAAACAAAATGCGGAGGATTTCTGCAGTTTCCATGAGGGGTTTCCTTGAACAATTATTAGTTCGGGTTCTCAGAAAAAATTAATCTGCGACTGCTAATCTGCATATAAGAGGGGATTTACTGCATATTTATAAATGTAAAGATGAATATTGATATATGTATATAATATGATTAAATATGATTATACTATTTTTACATTTATATGTTGTATGAACATACAAATGAACATACAAATGTATGTTCATTTGAGTGTATGAACATACAGAGTGTATGAACATACAAATGAACAATACAATATACCATCTAGATCTTATGTGCAGGAAATACAATGAAATACAGAAAATATACCACAAAGAGCACATAAAGTTTACATGTTTAAATCTAATCATCCTACAGGAACTACATCCATATATGGTATAAAGAGTGTTTCAGCCTAGTCTGAATGCATGGCAGCCAATCAGATCAGAATACATTTACTTATAACATGACAGTAAAAGCGATTATGAACCCCATAAATATTACAAGTGGAGCTCATGGAAACATTTAACACTGTTTCATATTTTCATATATTAAAATATATTTCGTATATTGAGCTGCTACTGATCCATTGAACATATAAAACACACAATAACAGTATTCTTTGTTCTCCACTTGACTGCTAATGCAACATTTTGCACAGTTTTTGGATGTGAAATGACCCATTGTACGTTTACATCTGTATTTTTATTTTTGCATATTCTTTGTCTTTTTTGTACAAACTCCTTTCACTGTGCACATGTGTACAGCTGAGATGACATAGTTTACTTTGAAAATTAGAAAACAATGCATGATGTTGGAGAAAATCCTGATTTTGCCTCCACCATCTCACCTGCAAATGGCGCCCTTGCCAGGTATGATGTCGCACTTGCCGTCATTGAGACAGAAATCCTCCTGTATGTCACAGATGCTCTGGCATGGCAGGCTGTCCACGCTGAAGTAGCCCGTGTCACACACACACTCCGCCTCGCCTGACCATCGGTTCACCATACACTTCGAGAACTCGTTACAGGCCTGGAACTTACAGGGGTCTGCTTTCTCACCTGCACAAACCACGGCTTTACTTTAAAGATGTCCACCAAAAGTCCAAACATCTTCAAGTGTTAAAATCATCATTTACGAAACTCCTTGCTGGAGAGTATCAGCCTTTAAAAAACATGCTCAAAACCTTTTACTCCGGCCTTTGAGCGAGTTTGAGTTGAGAAATGTAACTGATTAGAATGATTATGCGACATTTTCTGGACAGGACTTGACTGCATTACCAACCAAGTACTTATTCTCAGCAATAAGCTGATTAACATTATACCTGCATGCCATAACTAATAAATCCACCTTTGCAACCAAAATAAAGATATTTACAATATGGCCGGTGTTCGGTGCCCGGGGTCAAAAATAAAGAAGATTGTGTTGTGTTCTTATTCTAGCAGCTGAAGTGAGTCAGCAATTAGACGCTGCGATGAGCAGCATGATAACACCAGGGCTCAGACAGATTACACTGGCCCAGCTCAGCAGGAACACACACACACACACAAATGCTGAATATGACTCACTCAACCAACATGCGCAGCGCTGCACGTCTCACCTGAGAATATGGCATCTAAGCCGAAGAGCCTGCATCATGGAATCACTCAGTCCAAACTCCTTCAGCCAGTTTTGCTCGGCCAGAGCTTATTTACATTTCCAAGGGTTCCCAAATGGAACATGATTAATATAATGAACTGGGATGCTATTGTTTGAATAATATACATCAAGCTCAGTGTATTATGGCTTAATCCTTCTGGCTGTGAAGCAGGTGCCTGACAATATCAGTGTTATTCTAACAAAGGCGTCTGCTACCAATCACAGTCTGGCTCCCGGAGAGGGTAAAATATGATGCTCGGCTTTGCCATGACTCACATCGAGCGATGGATCTTCCAGAGTCCTACTGCTGTTACTCTCGCACTTGGGCACAAACTGTGACAAATGAGACCCAATCATCATCTGAGCTGACAATTTACACCCCAGTGGGACCCTGTCCTGGCTAGGCATTGGGCCTCTGTTCTTACGGAGCTTAACGAATGGCGTCTGAGAAGTGACATGATAAGGGCATTCTAAGGCAATGGACTTTGTGAAGGTCAGCAAATTTACTGCAGTGGTTTGGGGAAAGCCAAAAAAGTGTATCTCATGGATTAGCCGATTTACCCGATTCAACATCCAGAGAGTACTTGTCTATGGCAAGGTTCATGGTCTGGTAGGCCGTGTTGCAGAAATCCTCCAGGATAAGGTATACCGCGGAGGTCACCTCGCGAGGAACCGGCTTCCCGAACTTCATCCTGCTGTTGACCACAATGCTGCCGTTCCTAAAATTCAGAATCTCCAGGTGCTGGAAATGAGTCAGATTGGACTGCAGGTATGGCACGAGCTGGGTGGAAAAATAGATACAATAGAGTTAGCTTTTTAAACAGATCTTCAAGAATACATCCATCGAGCTGTATCAAGCACAGAAGAGATGTTTACAGTACCATGACAGTAGAACAGCGAAAAGCAGTAGGGGCAGCGAAAAAATCTTTTTTATTATCTTACTTTTATTACTTATTTTATTGGTTAGGATTGATTAGCAGGTCACTGGGGTTAGTGGATGAAGCTAAGCCCTTTAACGTACCCCTATTAGCACTACGGAATTCCAGATGTTAGTGTCAAAATAGAGTGACCATGAAGGCCAGTGAAGGTAATTATCAAAGACCATGCATATTTATTGTGCTTTCTAAACTATGCATGAAGTGTCTTCAGGTAAATATTAGCAGTATAGGCAACAGCCAACAATATACAGTAACCCCTCAGTTTTACACGGATCAGCATTCGCGGATTTCTGAGAACCGAACTGGATTACTGCCACCAGCCCAGCAGTGGCAGTAATACACTGAAAAGTTGTCAACTGCCATAAAAAGAAGAAGACGATGAATCCTGCTGCAGCGTGTAGCATGGCTGCTCTGTGTCTTGTCACACTTCAGAGTGTGAAGTGTGTCATATTTCAGAGTTAACCCCCCCCCCCCAATTTCAACAGTCATTTAGTATAAGTAAGCTGAGCCCTGTCTAAACATGTGGGTAGTTGTTTCAACATTTCTTTTGTTTAGTTTTTTTAAACAATAAAGTTGTCTGATTCTGATTATTTATTTACTTTACATTTTCTTTAAGGGTAATGCATTAAACTTTTTAGGGGGGCATTTGGGGGCATATTTAGGGTTTAGGGTTTTTTACCAAAACACAACACAGTTTTTCACTATACACGGGTCCTCCTGGAACGTAACCCCCATGAATAGCAGAGAATTACTGTATAGGGATATACTGAATCTAGCAACTACCACAGGTTTGTTGTTACAAAATGAAGAGCTGTAGTGACACTGACGAACACACCCGTTGTCAAGGGCCAGGGGAGAGTAACTTACCAGCTCCAGAAAGCGCTGCTCTAAAGCTTTGTATTCCGCCGAGCTCTTGTTGAACAGGTCCTCTGAGAACATCATGTTTGTGACACGAAGACTGAAAAATACCATCAATGACTGTCCAGGACTGGAAGGCATGGCAACACTAGCCATGTCAGTGCCGTAGTTTAAGCCACTGCCATTCTCTTCGCTCTGGTTCAAACTGTCATACTGAAGGACTTCAAAGGAGACATCAAGGCCAGATATGCTAGGGTCCTCTGGAATGTGAGCCTGTGGCGTGCCACTATCATAGTCTTTACTTTCAAGGGAAAAACTGACTTCAGAAATTTCAGGAGATAGGGCACCCTCTTCATCTACATCACCAACTGAGGATACTGCTGGATCAATTATTCTGTCTGTAGGTCGGAAGGTTGGCTGGAAAAATGGAGGTATGATTGTAGACGGACGCTCCCTTTCAGGTACACCGGTACTGTTGAGAATGACTGAAGTTGTGGATGACTGGACTACAGTAGATGAGTCACTTCCATCATTGTCCTTTTTCTCTGGTCCAGCCAGATCATCAACATGTCTTAATCCAGTATCTGTGTTCATACCCACAGTCTGTGAAGTTGTCTCTGCAGAAACAGATGGGGTCGACTGATGCACGGCTTCTGTTGTTGAAAATGGTAGAGAAGCATCCTCAACTGGACCAGAGTTAGATATCCTGGTGAATGGAGACTCCTTCTCAGGTGAGAGAGGGGTTGATGGATCTGCACTTGGTCCTTCGGTGATAACCAGAGCAGGTCCCGTGGTCACCACAATGATTTCATCCTTGCCTAGATCCTCGTCTGAGATTGCCGAAACTGGAGCTTCTGTGACTTCAAGCACAATATCCTCTATATCCTCTTCAATAATCTCCACCCCGGCATCTGATTCATCCAGATCTGAGCCAAAAACAATTGGTAACTCTGTCACATCTTCAATAACTGGTTGCTCTCCAGCACCAGGGTTGGAGGTAGGCTCTTCAATTTCAACATTTAAAACAGCAGGCAGCTCAGTGCCAGCCAAGACAGAATTTGACTCTGTTGCTGCATTCTGTGAATCAGTGTCTGAAGAAGCTATGGACTCTGATGGGACCCTGATAGACACTGGTGTTGTCAGATCAGTGATATCCTGCACACCCTCAGCTTCAGGATTATTCTCAGATGTGGTGTAGACCTGCAGTGGTGGGTCTGTTACAGCAGCTACTAAAGTGGACAATTCAGTTGGGTAGTAGTCACCATATATGTCAGGAGCCTCCTGGGTCTGCATTGAAAGCTCTACTGTCAGGGTCTCCATCGTCCAGAACACTGGGGCCTGGTCTGTTGTTGTGTACAGAGGGTGGCTGCGAATGTCTTGGGTCACAATAACTCTCTCCAAAAATGGGTTTTCAGAGGTCACAGCTGGGGCAGGAATCTCAGGCTCCATCTCCTCTTCACCCTTTTTTGTTTCATGGTCTTCCCCAGGGGCATGCTTTGTTCTTTCAGCTTCCTGAAGATCCTCTTCTGAGCTTTCCGAAGGCTTTTCTGGTATCCATGGCCAGATGTCAGGTCCTTGGCCATCACCAGAGAAGCCCGATCCAGAGCCCAGGTCGGCCTCCACTGATTCCTCAACATGTGGAGGTCCCACAGGGCTGCTCTCTGTTATTGTACTCTCTGCTGCAAACTTAGTAGTATGGAGCTCCTCAGTCACAGTAATTAAGGTTGGGTTAGAAATGGTGGTGCTTTCTAGGAAACCCTCTTCTTGAATGGTGCCCTCTTCTAAAAAGGAGAACAATTATTTGAAAAATTACTGAGGATTAGAGTGGAGATCTGCTTGATTAGAGTGGAGATCTGCTTTAGTTTAACCTCAATTCAAATTTTGCACAAAAGGTAGATCTTCAGAACCAGAGTTGCTTAGAAATGATTGAAAAATAACTAATGAATAAAATTATGTAGTCTTACTTTCTCTGGTAGGCTTGGAGGCTCCGCTAGTGGTTTCCAATTTAACGATGGACTCAATGCCCACATTCTTCAGGGGCATGTCTGTAGGATGTGAAGTTGGACTTTCCTCGAGAACAATGACATCATTCTCACTAGCCAGCTCACTCTGAGAGCCCATCCAGGGATCGTATGGGCGCACCGGGTCAAACAGAAAAGCCTCTTTTTTGATGAAGAGGTCATTGCTGGTCAGTTCTTGTCCAGGAATGTCTGGAGGTTTTTCTGCAGCAAGAATGTTGTCCTGTAATAAAATGAAGAAATGTTACAGCTCTTGCAATCTATTTTTACATTGCGTTATTAACTTATCTACTCGGTAATGTATGGTTACTCATCCTGACACCCTGAAAAGCCAAATAAAGGAATTATAATGTGGAGGCAAGGCCAGCATGTTCCTGCTAACCATCCCTAGATTAAGAGTGTGGCTGGCAGCCAGTGAAAACAAGGTGTCCCAAGGTGTACCAGAATAGACGATACCCAGATTATTTCAGGGAGTGGCAAGATAATTCCACGGCCTTGCCACATCAGAATCTTTGTATGACTCCTTTGGGCATACACTCACAAGACATGTGTCAAATGTGAAACCGCGACTTTGAAAACCTTACAAACATACACACACAATCACAAGAAAACTGAGCAGAGATCATGCACACATGGCTGGAGTAAAAACAGTGCTCTTATGGTCTAAGTGGAACAAATTTTCCCTAAATAACTCCTCAGCAAGCTGCAGTGGAACGATACCTTTTTTTTTCCAGAGTGATGGCTGTGGAAAACTTGCCCAGATGCACAGGAGAATATTCTATGCCTGGTCCTGCATATGTCATTGTATTAAAAATACACATCTAACCACAGAGGACCGCATACCTGCAGCCAGCACGAAACCAAAATCGCCATCAACTATATCAACAGAATTTTTCTCTTGGCGAACGGCACCTAGCAACATGACAAATCCTCCTATAATGCTTTATGTCTTCCATAACTCAGCGTAGGTTTGCAAGCCATGAAAAATAATGGTCACAGATGTATATCTGTATAGACGAATAACAATGTGTATGGATGCTGACCTACGACCTATGGCAGTGCCACGTCTTAATAAATCCCTATTTATGATCTGTGAAAAGAAACAAGCAATAAGCTTAGTGTTACTGAGGCAGGGGTGACATGAAGCGCTCATTAATTGGCCAAGAGTCCTCAATTCGGGCTCTGTCTGATGTCTCTCATCCCATACATCAACATTTTATAAACAATACGACAAAGTTTGGTCTGAAGGACAGCCATAAAAAAATGGACAGATTAGATGATGGACCAGCTTCAGATGTTCTACCAGTAAATGCCCATATGTCGGTGCCATTACCTGTGTGGGAAACACATGTTCCTAGAGCCGGACCTCGGGCCAAAACAAGACTGTAAATCAGTTTAATAAGAGTCTTGAAAGGAGTGCCAGTTTTTGGAAAAAGCAGCTCGAGAGAATTCTGACATTATTGCAGCGAATGTGTCTTTCTAATTCAGTGATGCTCACCAAGGAAAGCTGATCACCCAAGGCAATAAATATGTGTCCCAGCAATATTGAAAACAGACCCATTTCTAAACAGTCTTTATAAGACGGCATGCTTAGTCTCGTCTCAGCGATCCTTCTTGTGGAAAAAAGACGTGAATATTTTTAACAGACTCGTGGCACAGTCCCAGAGCTGTGTTGTAATCGGTTTTAATGATGTGCCCCCAAAACCCATTTTTAGAGCGGGGGTAATCTCTCTTATCGTGCAGTGCTAAAACCTACATATGATTGCCATTAGTGGGTATCATTTTTCGCTTAACAACGGTCGCCGCGCTGCCAAGCCTTCTCTCAGGAGCTCTCCTATTTGCGCTTGAAAGGGCTGAGCTGCGTTGCCGAGAAGAAGGGCAGGCAAGCGAAAGCACGGACCCAAGAGAGACGTGGTTTCCCCGTACCTGCCAGTGACCACGGACTTACCATCATGTCGTTGGAGTCAATCGGTCTGCTGGTCGGTTTGGAAGGCGGCAGCGTCTCCACTGTGAAGCCAAAACAGAGACAAATCAAATCAGATTATGTCCAAGGAACACCATAATTCATACCTCATCATCTCAGGGTGAGGGAACTTCTCAGGGTTCTCAGACAACTGGAACGGGACGATAAGAAAAGCTTACAGACGGGGTGGTGAAGATGGCACATGGTTTATGTAACGGAGTTTATAGCTGGATTTAATTAGCCCATCATTCGCATTAGTACTGTGCAGTTGTGACAGGACTAAGACGGAAGGGTAAACAATAGCAAGGTTCAGGACGTGTGACACAGAGGCCCCCCAGGTTCAGGATAAAATATAAAAACCTCTTTATATATATGCTGAGAGGTCAGAACACCTGTATCTTTAGGTACTTTGCAGCCTGTCACAGTAAAACATTTGTTTCTGTTTATTTCGTTCAATCTACTCAGTATGGCCGAGATAAGAAAGGCATTAAATAGTATTTTTGCACCAAAAAGTTAGATGTGGCGCAAAACACTGAATGGTGAAGAATGCGGTGACTGTAGGCTAGCTCCGAACCCCAGAGTGGCCTAATACCGTTTCGTTAAAAATTTTAAATATAAAATTCATGCAATATCATCGAACATTTTAATGTATTATTTATGCTTTTAAATGTTACATCTCCCTATATCCCCCCCTGTTTGAGAGCTACCACTCTATTCATTTGCATATAGTTTGTCAAGCAATTAGCAGAGTCGGTGTTGATCCTCGGTTGGAGGAATTGTAATCTTTGGCCATTATTTATTATTAGTTAACCAAGTTGACCAAAAAATAAACCAAATTTAAAGAGCTAAGAATGTCAGCACACTATACGACTTCCTGCAGTTCTGCTATAATCAAAAGGATTAGGAGTTTAGTCAGTGTTGTAGTTGATATGTCTGGAATCTGGTCAAACTCCTTAAATAAAGACTGAATTCCTATAACAGACCAAAATGCGACTTATAGGAAGCAGCTACTTCCATCAAACTCATTCATTGCTTCATTCACTTACTCATTGTTTAACTGCCACAAAGTCCTGGAGCACGTCTTACCATTTTCCAGCTGTAGAGAGTCAGGGTCAACGTCTAAAGTGGAATTCCCATTATTCCCAAGGTTCTCCTTGTGCAGTGCCTCGGTGATGTAGTTACGGAAATCTGTAATGGTGTAGACCACCGTGGGCACCTCTTCTGGTTCCGTGTAGGATTTTTCCAGCGTGTTGGACTGGAGTGTGATGTAGTCCATGGTTTCATTGTTAATGCCTGCTCCATCTCCTTCCAGGACAATGGCATAGTGCACAACCACCGCAAGGCCTCTGTGGAGTAGAGGATAAACAGTGGTAACTTCATTAAAATAACTGGAATTCTCCTAGAAACAAGAATAAACCTTGTTGTCTTCTCTAAGTTGAAGGTTTTAGAAGATATATGAGATTTTTGATGTGTTTGACATGGTTTTGGCCAAACTGTCTAATTTGTAATAGGCTGACCCCAGCCAACCCAGCCTGAACGTCAGTCAGGTTGACCAACACTAGTTGTTGTAGGAAACAATCACTGGTAAGTAATATAAACCAATTCTGGTAATGCAGAAAGGATTCTTTCTCCCCCAAAAATGATCCATGTGTCATGAAATGTTCACTCAATGTAAAATAGAGCTGCCAATTTCAAATGGCGCAAAAAAGCTGCCGGTAAGTAATAAATGACTAATAAATGACTAACTCTGTTGATGTGCAATGTTTTGTCACATCTGTCAAAATAAATTCATGTATTATTGTCTCAATTACATGATATCATGTTCGGTGAGGGCTGTATTATTTGGAAAGAACTAACGTTAAACTGCCGTTTAACTGGAAGCTGCAACACATTTGCCGTTGGTCAGCTTGTCCAGCAAAGTATATAGTAAACATTAACTACCAAAACAAAATTCCAGTCTCTGGGTCAGCTAGCATTCGGATACCACATCCATTTAGGCCCACCATGCCAGAGCCAGAAGCTTGGGAGGGCGTCTTTGCCCGAAGGAGAATGCACTGACCTAGATTTCTTCCTTTAATTCCCATTTAGCCTCATATTTTTCTACGAGTGCGAGAAAACCTGGTGAGTTTATGGCCAGATCAATTTTCCCTCCCTTGACAAGCTTAATCTCCTTCAGGTCCAGGATCTTTGGCACTACCAGGAGAGCCGGATTGCTAATATGCCTCAGTGTCCTCCTGTGCGAACTCCACATTGTTCAGGTGCTTTAGGGGTCTCTGGGAGCTCGCAATGTGTCATTAGCCATGAAGAGAATTTCCCAGAACTGCAGGGAATCCAGCATCAACGACAGCTGACAGCAGGGAACATTGAAGTATTGAGGTTGTCATTAAACTCCCGTCATGCTGGCAGCTAGGCTGGTAATTGGTGGAACAACTTATCCCACCTAGGGAGGCAACTGAAGACCAGAGCAAAGTGGAGGCCTCCACTCCTTCACTCAGAAACATCAGGCTGGAATCCAAACCTCCACCATAAGCCCTATGGCTCCAGACCTCAGAAGACAATATGGAAGGTAAAACAAAAGGGCTTAGCTTTCAGCATCACACTGTGCCAAACCTAGGCACATGAATTTCTCATTAGCCGTTGGGAGGAGCAATGGCCTCTGGGTTCCTGCAGCTGCTGTATGATATGGAACTACGCCGCTGCCAGGCCATAGATTTATCACCCACCCATGCAATTTTGCACAGGTATTTAAAGTGCTGCTTCAGCATTCTCTCCTATTCGAGTCAGAGAGTCTGTTTCGTGTCTGGAAGGATGCAGACCATGGGCTATAAACACCCCTATTTGAATATAGATGTATGAACATTACTTTTTTATGTAGGTCAGAAGTGTGTGTTCGAATGGAAAACAGGCGACTCACCCTTGGATGTCTTTTTGTGGCCTGGTTTCATCATGAAGGGGGGAAAAGGAGAAGAACAAAGGGTTTATCATCTCAAACGATACTCCTTTTGAAATCATACACAGTTATTTCCAAGTACTGCATTATGTAAGTCACTGGTGTCAACCCTTACCTGAATTCGAGAATAAAAACACTCTTGAAGCCTGGAAGTTTTTCAAAGGCATCTTCAATCTGAGGAGGAAGTGTGAGGGCCGGAGAGAAGGAGGTGATGTGAAATGAGTATTTGGGGATTTCCAGAGATTGTGACTTCTCTACATGATGAAATGCTGAGAAATTGGGAATACATGCGGGAATAAACGTTGTCTTTCCTAGCATATCCTGACAGTTTTCCAGTGTTCGCTGAACTCCAAAAGGTAATTTATGGTAACCTTGACTCTCTGTGGATGACAGGTTTTCCCCTAAGGACAATCCAAGGTGTATGTAGGTTTAACCTTCTCAAATGTGTTATTTACCTGGCCAGGAAAACCACCTAAACGTCCACAGAGAGCAAATCACAGCATTAGTTTCGGCTCTAGTAGCGCTTTGCAATGTGCTTTTATGCTACAGTGAGGAAAATGAGCCGTGGTTGGGAGAAGGAACTATGTAGAAAGGCAGCAATGCAACTTGGAGAGTCAAAAGGTGTGGAGAGAAGAATGGAGAATGTGTTTGCCGTCTCAGGCTGAGCTTATGACCTACTGAATATCATGATGTTGGTTACTGGCCTCACATCATGCATATAACCCTTTAAAAATACCCTATTCCAGTCCTGAAGGACCATAGGCCTGCACAATCCGTTTTTTCCAAATGTTTCCCTCTAGGATTGCATATAGATTTGGAGCAGAGCTTTAGGACTACTAGACATCATCTCTAAAAATTCTTCAGGGTTTGGGCTTAATCAGTGTTTCCAGAGAAACTTATAGGTCAGTTTGTTGTTCGGATCCTAAAATCTAGGTCTGCTAAATTAAAATGAACATTTCCAGATGTTGCTGTAAGTTCCTCTACGGTGCAGATCTGAGAGCACTTTGGCATTTTCCTTTAAAGTGGTTCAATTTGGGGGTTTAGTTGAGGGGCCAAATCGGCGCTTAAGGACATTTTCTGCAAGGAGCCTACATCCCACCTTCTCAATGAACTGTTCAGACAGGCGCTGGTAATAAAAGCTTGACGGATCCCTAAGAGCATCGTCATAGGTCTCTCCTTTCAGTTTAATGCTCAGTTCCACTACATGGTCCACCATGGGTCGCGCGGGTCGTGGCAAGATACTGTCGATTTCATTCCCAATCTGGCCAACAAGAACATAAACATTTCCACATTAACAAGCTTGACAAGAGATATGATCATCCAGATTGGTTAATTAGCTAGATGCTTGGCCTTTCCAACGTTTAATCTATGCTCCTGCTCATTAAAAATCATTATTCGTAATAGTGGGCACTAACCAAGTTGTTTTCATCTAGAATGTCATTGGACAGCTCCTGTGTGGATGTTTGTGGTGGCGTTGAGAAGGTATTCTTCTGTGTGTAAGTTGTCAGTTCTTTCAGGCCCACTGTGCTTTCTTCCACTTTGCCTGATGGTGTAGGTGTGTCATCCTCTTCTGCCTTGGGTGTCTCTCCAGCAGCGCCTGCTGATGTTTTCATATCCAGAGGAGCCTCAGAGAAGCCCTCAACCACAGTAGTGCCAGTAGAGTCTTCTTTTGATGTGACTTCAGGAGCCCAATCAGGTAGCATTTCAATTAGTTTCGGTGCTTCTGTTAGTTCAGGTGTTTTCTCATTGATAGCCACTTCAAGCACCACTTTTTCAGTTATGGATGTGGACTCGGGCAAGTCAGTAACTTCAAGCATGTCCTCAGCTGAATTGGTTGCTTCAGAAATGTTCTCAGTATCTTCATGAATGCCCTCAGGCACCTCAGTAACTTCAGACATGTCCTTGGTAGCTTCAGAAATGTCCTCTATATTTTCATGAATGCCCTCAGGTGCCTCAGTAACTTCAGACATGTCCTTGGTAGCTTCAGAAATGTCCTCTATATTTTCATGAATGCCCTCAGGCACCTCAGTAACTTCAGACATGTCCTTGGTAACTTCAGAAATGTCCTCTATATTTTCATGAATGCCCTCAGGTGCCTCAGTTACATCAGGCATGCCCTCGGCAGCTTCAGAAATGTTCTCAGTATCTTCACGACTGCCC
>JBBPDB010000040.1:12602639-12613984 GCA_037974465.1 Brachypetersius altus
CATGCCCTCGGCAGCTTCAGAAATGTTCTCAGTATCTTCACGAATGCCCTCAGGTGCCTCAGTTACATCAGGCATGCCCTCGGCAGCTTCAGAAATGTTCTCAGTATCTTCACGAATGCCCTCAGGTGCCTCAGTTACATCAGGCATGCTCTCGGTAGTTTCAAAAATGTTCTCAGTATCTTCATGAATGCCCTCAGGTGCCTCAGTAAATTCAGACATGTCCTGGGCTACCTTGGTAGCTTCAGAAATGTGCTCAGTATTTTCAAGAATGCCTTCAGGTGCCTCAGTTACAACAGACATGTCTTCATGCTTAACATCCTCAGGTCTTTCCTCATGTACATCGGTTACAAATGTGTCTTCCACCACCACAGTTTCAGGTATGTGGGACGTTGTGTCTTCCTGTGTCTCAGGTCCCTTTGTAGGTTCAGGTGTCTCCGTAATTGCAGCCGTTTCACCATTTACAGGTGAAAGAGATGTGATCTCAGTTTCAGGTATAACCAAGATTTCATCCGGTGTCTTCTCCTGAGAGGTTTCTGCTTCAGATACAGTTTCCACACTACCAGTTCCAACCGTATCACCAACAGCTGTCGGTACAACCTCAGTTATGTCATCATGAGAGTCTGGAATAGCTTCAGGTATGTCGTTTTCTACATCAAGTGCATCAGCTTTATCATCACCTTCAGGCGTGCTATTTTCAGTATCAGGAATGACCTCAGGAGAATTATCTTCAACACTATCGTCAGGTATAACCTTAACCGTAGATTTGACATCAGGTTTGTCCTGTTCAACAGCAATATCAAGTGTGACCTCATGTGTAGCATCAGGTGTGATAACATCGGCTTCAACATCAGCATCAAGTATGACTACAGCTGTGACATCTTCAACACTAGCATCAGGTATAACCATAACTATGTCTTCTTCAACTGGGAAGTCAGATGTGACGTCAGTTTTGTCATCTTCAACACTGGCGACAGGTACTAAAGTAGCATCCAATGGTTCTACATGACTTGTAGTCTCAACAGTAGTCTTTCCAGGTGTTGTTTCCACGACAGCTGCCTCTGTTACAGGCTCTTCGAGTAATGTTACTTCGGTAGCTATAGTTGTGCTTATTATAACATCTTCAAATGTTTCTTCATTAGTTGAAATGTAAACTGTTTCTGTCACAGTCTCTACAGGTAAACCTTCCTCTTCTACAGGTTCAGACAGGTCTTCCGTTGCAGGATGAGGTGTTGCTGTAGCTATTACAGATTTATCCTCCTCTGTGCCATCAACTGTACCCTCTTTAATGGCAGCAATGGGTATGTCCTCAACTACAGTTGTATACTTCTCTAAAGAGACCTCATTGGTAGGGTCTTCAACCCATCCAGGTGTCTTTTTTCTGTCAGAAACACTGACTGTTAGTTCTTCGTCTATAGCTACAGTTACAGTCTCCTCGGTGGCTTCAGTTGTACCAGTTGACTGAATCTCCCAATCGCTGTCAGGCTCCAAAGTGATTTCCTCACCTTCGTCTACTTCCTCAATGTCCTGCACCGTAACCCCATGTGTATCTTTCTCAGCCGGCTCAGGTGTTTCCTTATCACTTGTATTTTCTGGGGAATCCTCCTCAAACGTCCCTGTTACCTCTTTTAAAGCAGCAGACCCTGGAGTTGTAAGATCACCTCCAGAAGTGTCCTCAACTATGGATGCATCACTACCAGCGCTTGGATGTTCAGCTACAGGTGTGTCTAAAGCATCCTCTGGTGGAAGCTGATCAGTCGGTTGCTCTTCTTTAGTGGATTCTGGCATAGTACCTAAAGTAGGGCTAGGTGAGGATTGTACTGATACCTCTGTTGGCGTTGAAGACTTATGGGTCGCACTATCAGTTACATGCACGGGTTCTTCAGGAGAACCTCCCTCTGTGCCTGCTTGGATTTCATCTAAGTCAGGGTCAGCAGGTGTCTCAACTGCGGGCTTCAAAGTAGCCTCTGGAATAACTCCAGCTTCCCCAAAGGCAACAGTTGACGTTTCGCTTGAGCTTCCTCCAGGGGCTTCCCAGTTCACTTCCAGTTCAGTGCCTGGGCTTTGCTCATCAGTTGCCTGACCGGTAACTTGTGTTGGGGAATTGGGGCTTATCCCTCGCGATTCCTCAAAGGTCAGGATGAGATCGGGCTTAGAGGTGACCTCCAGATTGACCTCCAGTCCTGTGGCCATACCAGTGGCTGAGATTACCTGTGCTGTTGTAACCATAGCCTCTGCTGGAGCAACTGTGGTCTCTTTTTGATCAACCGTAGTTTCTTTCTGAGGGATTTTTGCCTCATTCTGACGGACTGTAGTCTTTACTGGAGGAACCGTAGTCTGCTCTGTATTGCGTGGTGAGGAGTCCCCCCTTGGATCCGTTGCTGGAGCTTTCGTTAGTGGAGAAGTTACGGTGTCAACTGAGAGAAAGAGAGAGAAAATTTCACTTCGTTATGATAAACTGGCAAATCTCTTAAAAGACAATCATTTTGATCTACACGAATTGAAGTTGAATTGAATTGAAATTGGCATTGAGAATACAGCCTTTACTTATTTACTCAAACAAGACACAAAGTTTGCATGGTCTTTTGGAGGAAGCACAGATGTCCAGAGGCAACCGTGGTCATTTTCCAATCAGTCTCTGAATGGAACATTGTATGGAATGGGAGGCCTTACATCACATTCAGATGGTTAGCTACAGCAGTTTAAAGAGCTAACAACAGTCTGCAGGTACGGATGCTAATCATTTGTCAGACACCACTCACTAAGATGGATTAGCAGCTATTCTGAGAGCACCACTCCGCCTCTGAAAGGAATGGCTTTAGTGAATCTGGTGAACAGGATGGGTGTAGGACCTGTAGTACCACGTCAAATAATGGACACAGTACCGATGAGTGAAAGCTCTCCAGGTCCAGTTAGCATGACTGAATAAGCTTAACATTAACTGATTCACTGAAAACCCTCATCATTTCATAGCATATCTGGATAGACTAATACAGCAGTGTGTACAACTGATCAGTATAAATATATGGCCAACATCTACTGACCTCTTTCAGTTGTGGTGATGATGATGTTAGCTTTTGTCGGAGACACTGTACTCTGCTGGCTGAGGAAGAAAAGACCACCACATAATTCAGTGCTTAACCAAGAGAAATCAGAGAAGACTCAAAATCGACCATTTCTCACTGCCTTTTTGTTCAGTTTTTTTCATCATCACCCCTTTGAAGAAAAAACTGAAACCGGAGGCTTTATTCCATTTGTGTATGGAATATATGAACGTATACCATCATACACAAAACTAGGCCTAGTTTTGCAGAAGCCAGGGAAGTTCACAGGGTATCCAGGCTATGCTAGTGATTTCGTCAGCAAAGGATCAGTGCTGTCATCAACAAAAAATTGGGCATTTTGCTTCAAGAAGCCTTCTGGTCCTTTACCGAGGAGACTGAACATTTGTTTTGACTATAATCATGATTATGGAAGTCCATTAAGATCGTACAACTACAAATAATGAGAGGAACAGTTCACCAAAACATGCTACCATGGCCAACCATGCATGAAATGGAGGACCAGTTAGCATGATGTCAGTTACTTAATGCTAACTTAACCAAGTGAAGACACTGTGGTGCCCACTTGGGTCAATGGGCCCTACCTGCACTCGGGCTGCCATGAGTGGGTGGGCTCACTGGTGCAACACAAACATGGAATGGTGTGAATACAGTGAGACAGACTGGTATTTGTCTTGCAGAGATACTCTGATGGTTTTAACCAACTTATATCTATTATTTCAACTGATATCTATTATGTGTGTGTTTAGGAAGGAAATATGTGTTTGTACTATTAAAACCTACTAACTCACCTGGTTGAGGTCATTGCCACTCTCTGAAATCAGAAAGAAAACACTCATTAGAACCTTTGCAGAAAGTTCTGTCAGGTTGATTTAAGAACTTTCAGCATTTTCAGAGTGAAGCTCCCAGGAACTCACACTAGTGACGAGGGCGAGATGCTCAGGCGACTGACTGAAGCTCCTGCCAATGTCAAAGACACTCATGCTGCCGCTCTGGCACCTGCTGATCCACAACTGGTATTCATCTCTCTCAGGCAGCCGGTCCCAAAAGACCTTAAAGGCCTCCCACACGGTATCCTGACACACTGTAGAGTGCAGACATACATACACACTAGTTCATTTTGTATATTTAAATAATAATAACAGTTATGTGCAAAACATCCTCAGTTTAAGCGAAGTAATAATAACTACAATAACCTCTACAATATAAAAATTTAATCAATATTTTACTGCAGATTTCGGTGCAAAATGTGTTATCGCATCTGATGCTAATATTCTACAGGCTTCAAACAATTTGTCAAATGCCGTAAAAATGAAGAATTTGAACAGAGCTGTAGATGATTCTAAAATAACTATCCAGAACACTCTAATATTTGAAATGCTGTGACCAAATCTGGTTGATCAAACACAAATTTGCGACAAGGAATAATAAATTGTTTGACAATAACAGATTGGCCTTTTTTTATCTTTTAGCATTAGTTTTAGCTGCCCCAGTCACACAAAACCACCAACGAAGGTGCTTTCTTCTAATCACGTAAAGGTCCACCACATGTTTACTAACTGCCCCTAACGAAACATCACTGGGCTCAACACAGCGTGGTGGAGTGATGGAGGGAGACTGATTGGAGTGATGGAGGGACTGATTGGCCTTCCTGCCCCACCCAGAGAGAATGGGGCCGGTTGTGCTCTCTTAGACCAGTGGACACAGATACCTGCAATAGCCCCTGGAATCAAAATCTCGACCTCCTGATGACAGACGTAATGCTTAAACAGTTAAACAGCCCTAAAGTACTTTAGGATTTCTGTGTTTCTGTTATTTGGTTACATTTTGCACAACGTACATATCCTGCTTCTGTTTGTAATGTTTGCTTAGTTGGAATATTCTTTTTTCCCTGAATGTTTTATTAATTTAGTTTAACATTTCCACATGTCTTTATAATTTAATTGAATAAATTTAAACTTCTTAATTAATTGAAACGTCTTAAGTTGAGACAGGGTTACTTTTCACTGTAAGTTGTTCTTGCATGTGTTATACTTGAATGTGACCTTAAATCTTGAACTTTAAGTTAAATAAACCATCGGTTACCAATGTTTTGATAATTGTGACATTTAAGACCTTTAGAATTAGAACAAGTGATTACAAATCTTCAAAATGCCGTGTCTCTGTTTAGAGACTCTGTTTATGTTACGAAAGTGAGGCATTTTTGGACATTTATTTTATCACACTTTTCTTCCTAATGTTCTTCTCATTCACTGCAGGATCTGAAGTGAGCTTCGTAGCTCATGCTAATTACGTGAGCCTTGCAAAATTGACCAAGACTAGTGTATTGCATTGATTTTATACATTTATCTGCAGCCACAGTGAAAACATTGATTCCAAAGGCATAATATATGGACACACGTGCAAATCTGGAAAGAATGCTAAAAATTGAGAAAGAATGCCACGTTTCAGAGTCAGGCATCAATTTCTAGCTGATTTCCTGTGGAAATTTTACACAGCTGGGAATATTAGCGCACTGGGTTGCCCGCTGGGTTGGTGCTTCATGTGATGGACAGAAGGGAGCCAGTGAAACCCTGCAACATCCCTTATGATGGATGGCTGTTTGAGGAGGAAAAATAATGAACTCAACCACCGACAAGATGGAAACATCTCGCCAATCTGCTCGCCTTCACTCATCAGTTATTCCAGACGTTCTCCCGCTTTAGTGAAAACCCATGTTTGGAAATGTGTGATTTTTTCAATGCACCTCCGCATGTGGAAAAACAAGCACGACATCAAGCGCAGGGAACATCAACCTGGGGGAAACTTGTTCAGCAACATTGCTGGGACATTCCTTTTGCATCTGCCTGCCTAAGCAGGACAGTGTGAAGTGTAGCAGGACCACTGGGAGGGGGCAGCAGGGCTCACATTTTCCTGGCACTCCGTGAGCGTCTATAGTGTGTGCAGAACGTTTCAGTAGGATGGAGGCGGCGGGGTTATCCACAGGAAGGAGCAGGAGGGAGAGGAGCAGTAAGGAATATAGCAAGAGAGAGAGAAAGAGAAAGAGAGAGGGTGGGAGCACTTTGTGCTAGGACAGGCCTTAGCATCCGCTAAAGCAGTAGTTCCCAAACTTTTTTCTTGAAGCCCCCCTTGCCTGTGTCCAAGACAAGCCAGGCCCCCTAACCCCAACTCCTACCCGTATAGACGCACAAAAAGAATGAAGAGATTAATTACAAACTTTTATTTGCGAAAAATAAACTGCGGTTGTAGGTTTTTGTTCTTACACACACACACACACACACACACACTTTTACGTTTTTCAGATACTGGGAATTTTTTTATTTAATGTCTACAAATATGATTTTGGTCACCTCAGTGCAGACAAAATTGTGTGCCCCCCCTGCAATCTCTAGAGGACCCCTAAGGGGGGCCCGGACCCCAGGTTGGGAATCACTGCGCTAAAGCAAAGGGACAGTCTCCCATGATGTCGTAAAGTCCCCAAAGAAACTTCACCAATGAGTGAAACCAGTCTAAAACAGTCATTCCATGCTAGCAAAATAATTACACATTGTTTAATAGCGAGACTGTGAGTTTGAGTTTTTGCCTAGATTTAGTCCTTGTGGCTTTGCAGAGAAAACTCAAGCACAAGCTTTCAGTGAAGGAGACTATCTAAACGTATTGACTCAGACTTTGTTCACCTTTTTAGCTTTCCTTATTTGAGACAATGTCATGATACAACAAAAACCATCCCAGCAGACAAACTGTAGAGCCTAGATTTAGTCCTTGTGGCTTTGCAGAGAACATTTTTAAAAAGTTTTTCAGTAAAGGCAAGGAGACAAAACTACTTTAAAGTAGTGACTTTGTCTTCACTATTTTAACTTTTCAAATTTGAGACAATTTCATAATGGAACAAAAACCATCCCGGCAATAAATGACATAAATCTAGTTTTTGTTCTTGTGGGCTTGCAGAGCAAACTCAAGGACAATATTTCAGTAAGGGAACATAACTGTCTAAACGTATTGACTTAGGCTTTGTTTACGTCATCTTTCCTTATGTGAGACAGTATCATGATGAAACAAAACTATCCCAGCTGACAAATTAGAGTAATCAAGCGATCCTAAGCCATTAAAACAAGATGTTCTTCAAAGAATGACTGCCCCAAACATCCCTCTGCAACCGCTGGACGTTAGCTGTAAATGCTGTGGATGGCAGACGGCCTCACCTCGCAGGTGGAAGTAATCCAGATGATTCTGTAGGGCTTGCTGCACCGTTTCTTGAGAGCATAGTTTTACGCCACTGGGGAAGAGTATATCCCGTTTCCTTCGGGACAGGGCACCTTTGCCCTCTCCAGATGCAGAACCCAAATCCTGGGTGATCTTTGAGACCACTGTCTGACTCGCCAAAGTCCCAGAACGTATCACATTCCTCGAGTGGATATTTTCCAGTCCGGAAATATTGCTGTGAACTCTAAGAGTTGCATCTGTGGAAGGGTACAAGACACACAATGACTCGAAACATCAGGTCATATATTATTTGGTTAATTTTTTATGATTTAACAATACCAGCTATCCTTTTACATTTTTGGAAATTAGAAAATGTTGAGAATCACTTGTTACATTACATTTAAAAATGGTATCCTTCTGTGAAGTTGCCATTTAAGAAGGTTTTGCCATGAGAGAAACAATCTATGATTTAGACATACCTGTGGCAATGTAGAAATGTCCCGTCAGAAAGATGATACCCAGCACCCACCAAATACACTTCCGCTGTAAGTCTGGCATTGTAGATTCCAAAGCCTAGTCTGTTTCTGGTTTACAAAATGTTCACTGCCAAACTTATACCAATAGATCAATTCAGTAATAATTTAAGTTCATGCATCCTCCATGTCTCGGCTAGCATGGCTCAAAAAGTGTCGTGGGGGTTCTAATTAGGATGCATTGTTTCGGCTCCCGGGGATGCACTGAAGTCGCCCTGAGCTCAAGCCACCGAGCACTGCTTAGCAGATGGTTCTTTGGAGAGGTTTTTTCAGTGCACTAATCCTATTTGTTAAGTCCTCTCAGGAAAGCATGTCCAGGAGTCACAGATACCGCCACACGGCCCACCTGCGGGACTCGCCGGGTTGCCAAACAGATCCAGACTTTAGGAGTAATCAAGACTCTCTGCTGCCCTGAGGTTTAAATGTCTGATCTTCTACATTCTGCCCCCACCTCGTGGCCCCCAGACACAGACATGAACAGATTCCCTTAGCTTTACCAAAGAGCATCAGATCCTATAACAGTGGAGCACATGATATCAGTGAGGAAGACTGTTTGCATGATGATTAAATCATTAACCTGGGCTGCGTTTGAATGCTTGCCGCCAGATGGTATTGACACTAATGATCCTATAGTTGTTTGCTGCTTTCCCAAGTGTGGACAGACGGGTAATCCCTGAGAATTCCTTGTGTAGAAAGGCTTCCACTGGAACAGTGCTGGGATACTGATTTCATCCTATTGGGTTGAGAAACCAAAAAGATCTTGATTCGCTAGACCAGCTGAGGTCCTTCCAGAGTTGCGCTGTAATGATCTGCAGATCTGATCTGCATAGTGTAAAAATTACAGGGACCCACCATGTGTTTGAAACATGAAGAACATTGTTAGAACTGGATAGTGATAATCTTACATTGAGTGCCATCCTCGGGCTGGCCAAGAGTCTAAGGTGCTGTGTTCAGGTTGCAGGCTCCCTTGGAAGTATCCGTGCAAATCCATGCAAAATTCCCACCCGTGGGACTAATAAAGGGTTACCTTATTTTAGTACTAGCCTGGAAATCCAGGGTCCTGCAGAAGTTTAGTTGTCTTTTTTCCAACGAGGTCTGCATCTGTTAACCTGCACCCCACCTTCCCACCCAACTCATATTGCTCTGGGTATAAGCCAAAAATATGGCTCTACAAAACCTCTACATACTAACAGGGCTCTGTAAAGGTTCAAGGGCCCTAAGCGGCTGCTTATACCACTTATTTACATTCACATTTGGTCTGTGCTTTGCGTCTACAAGAGGAAACGACACTGGCTCCACACACAGAAGCTGGGCTAGTGAATGAGTGAATAAGCCCAGGGCAGATTGCCACATGCAAAGTCTGCAGGCTTAGCGCGACTTTAAGCTCTCTCTCGCTCTGTGTACTGGGAGTGCAGGTTTTGGCTTGGTTCCAAGGTTTCTTCTGGCCAAGACTTTCACCCCAAACCTCAGCAGTATCAGAAGTGCAATGCTGCCTTTGTTTGCTATAACAATAAGTACATATTCCTTTCTTGAAAGTCGTGAATGCCAGAAACAGTTGTGAGTTTCTAACCTTGATGGGTGGGTGGTAAGAAATTAGGTTACTGAAATGTGTAGCCATGTAACTGTTCGTTATGTAGATGTTTATAGTATCTTTAAAGACTAATAAAGTGTTTATTAGGAAGTTACCCAAATAGACCAAACAAGCTAGCTAGTTAAACCCGTTTCAGACTACCCATAACTGACCAGTCTGATGATACCACAGCTTTCCTCCATTTACATTAACATCTATATTTACAGCATTTGACAGACTTTATTATCCAGAGCTACAGACATCTGGGCTTTATAGTCCACAAGAAAACACGATATTACGATATCCTGATATTAGTAAGCTTGGATCTAAAATGAAGAGTTGCTAGTTGTATAAGGTTCTACCAGAGATTTGTTTGTGAAGTCCGTTAGGTGTATGACATGAAGATGTAGGTGTGGCTACGTTTCTGCACGTATTTGGTAACCCGCTTATTGTGGATGGACATGGGAGTGGCCTCTCATTGCAGTGTTTCAAGTAACGTGTGATACGTGCCCCTCGTCAGGAATGTCCAGGTGGTCTGGACTCTGACCTCATGCACTTTGACAGAAATCTGTTCTGAATGAAGGGCAGAGGGAGAAAACCAGATATGTGACAGGAGAGGACAAATCCAACGTGACATCTGTCATCTCCGGCTTTCCGTTCCCTGAAAACATCTCTTCTTCGTGAGCCTTGCAATCTGTATAATTCTTTTAGGTGCCTGCTTTTCCCTCATTACGTTTACTCAAGTCTCAAAGCTGTTTTTATGTGTCAGTTGTGCTAAAATGCAACGTTTACCTTCTGTAGAACCAGTGGAAACTGACCTCTAGCAGAAAGGTGCAAAAGGACAGTTTCATTCTAATCCAATCCCAAGGTTAATGGGCTGTTCTTGGAACGCTCTTTCCGCTAGATGTTGAACCATTCGATCTCTCGGGTCTTTGTGTAGGGATCAAGGTTTTAGTTTCGACTCCGAGAACGAGACCTGTCCTATCAATAGCAGGACAAATACAAAGAGCGGGTTGGATCAGGTCATCTTGGGCACCACTCCAATGATAAAGCCACTCCATTCTATTCAGCCAGGCCAGGAATAGACGTTAGACCATTGTGTCTCTAGCTATTAATACACTGGTGCTTTCTTTATGCTTGGAGTCCAACCAGACTGTCTTATAGAGACCATAGGCCACTACTTACGTATTACAGTGACCGCTGACATCACAGGCGTGATACTAGACATCATCTATTGGATAAAGTGGGTGGGAAGCCAGGGTCTGGGCTTTTGTCCAGAGAGCCATCTGAAGCTGCCAGTCAATTGTCCTTCAGACATCAACAGCCTTCACAGCCACCTACTGTCAACTCAGTGGATCTGTTTACTCCGCTAAAGTCATTTGATGGCAAGCCACTTAATCTATTGTCCAGATTCCGCTCTTAGTCAGAGGAGTCAATTGTAGCAGGGATGGTGTTTTCAAGGTAGTTCTGAGATAGGAATTACCTTTTCTTTCCCCTCTATTTTCAGCCCATCTATCTATACATACATGAATAAGGCTAATTTGAACCTATTAAACAAGTGTTTAACCCCCAATTAGGCCCCAAAAGACCAGTATTGGGACATCGATGTAAAGAGGAGTCTTCTTCCAGTAAGTCTGGATTAGGGTGCTGGAGGGGGCCAGATTCCATCTCTGTCAGAGGGCATAATTCGGCCCTAATCTCGGACTTTAGTCCAGATTAGCAGATCCGTGGCCACCGAACTCAGTTACCTCAGCGGCCTCGGAGACAGAGGGGCTACGGGCCCCAGTGTCAAGCCTGATTATGGGAAGTCCCAGCAAATCATCTAAATCCCACTACAATCCTACTACAAACATGCACATTCTAACGACTAACCCACCCCCCTTAAATAGCACTTTTGGAGAAATTCCCATGAACATGTGCCATAACTTTTGGACATGCAATATTTTATGTTTACCGCCAATATTTTATATTCAGCAAAAA
>JBBPDB010000040.1:12614084-12632218 GCA_037974465.1 Brachypetersius altus
AAACCAAGATCAACTGATTACAGAGGTGGAATCAGGTGTGCCTCCTGCTTGGTTGGGACAAAAACCTGCACCCACAGCGGCCCTTTCTGGACAGGTTTGACACCCCTGATCTACACCTTCATCACAATGAATGAATGTTTTCACACGCCTGGTGTTTGTGTGTGTACAGAACTTACTGGCAGCTCTTGGAATCTGCGTTTTGGTTCACCTGCACTTCCTGAAATCAGAGAGAGTCCCATAGTTCCAGTTAAAGCTCTGGCCATGCACTCAGCAAGGTTTGTAGCACTATAATTATATACAATGACATGATATTAACACGTATCCATCTATTTTAGACACTCAAAGGTACCCCCTGCCACACACACTCTGCCTTAATGCAGATTTACACACTCTTGGCATTCTCTTGAGCAGCTTATGTAGCTAACGTCAATGTTAATGTTGACATTTCAAGCAGTTACGCAAAAGGTCATAATAATAAAACATTGCTTAGGTGGGTGTGGCCAAATGTTTTCCACTGACCTCAGATCAGCCAAGTCATGCTTTGAGTCCATATTTTGCTCAATTAAGACCCAAACTGTTTTAGTCCTTTCGTTTAAGGTGGAGCAGACTTGTGGATATAATTTAGGGCACAGAATGACTTATTGTGAGCAACCAGGGCAGGAGACGCTGATCTTGAATTACTCTGTATGTATCACAGTCATTGCTTGCTTCTAGCTCCTGTAAAGGCGCATGATGAAGTTCAAACCTCATCCAATTCAACAACAGTCTGAATCACCTTCATTTATGGCATTTATCAGACGTTTTTTATCCAAAGCGACTTCAATTCCCAAACTACAGGGGGCAGGGGGTTAAGGCTCTTGCTCAGGGACCCAGTGGTGGTATGATTCGACCTCTTGATGGGCTGTTGGTGGCCTTGTGGGCAGGGTATCTTATGCACTAGGCCACCACCAGCCCATCAAGAAGATATAGAAGCAGATCTTGAACAAGTTTTGACTATATATATGTTATGATTAATTTAAATAGTGGGCTACTTGTCATATGAAGGACTCAATCTGTTCTTGGTCATGGAGGTGGGTCTGTTTATGATTCATTGTTAATAGAGCCACGGTACCCATGATCAGGTTAAACTCGTGTTGTGGGACACAGTCACACTGGTATTCACTTCAAACACTAGGGCTTCCAGCACCTGTTTGTTGTTGGCCCATCCTGCCCTGGTGGCTTGGCTTGCTGAAAGACTGCAGTTGTGGTTTACATGTGGTCTGAGAAGCGTCCGCTGAAGCTGGGCTCTTCCATGGAATGGACTCTGCTTGGAGAAGACCAGGGAAGCAGATGACAACCAGGTACCAGTGAGCTCTAGATGGAGAAACGAGAGTAAATGGTCACCGGAAGTCATAAAAGGACATAGGGCACCTTACTAATTTTATTATTGTAAATAAAAATGGGAGGGAGAAGAAGTCTGATTGTTCACTCATAACAGCAGGGATAGGGTTAGATGGCTAGCAAGTATTAAAGCATGCAAAGTGAAAAAAAAGGAAACAAGAAGAACAAGAAGAAACTATGAGGGGGCAAAACAGGTCACAACCTTTGCAGTGTGATGTTAATTCAGTTCAAAAGCACAGTTTGTTCCAATAAAACATCTAGTTTGTAGACATTCTGTTCTAGCATTAACACAAATCGACAGATGGACTCAATTGAATCTTAAGGATGTAAATCTGAGTGCTGCTAATACTCAAAGAACACACTGAACTATGTACTATGAGTTCTGGCACAGCGATTTGTCCCCCAAACACATCACAACCATTAGTCATAAACCCCTTTTATTTGCAGCTCCTAAAACAAGCACAACATGTAGCATGCTCTTTTTAATGTGTATGCAATATTGTTCAAGAGTTTTGTTAGAAGCAAACAGTGCACAGCTAATTACTTCAGTTCTCATCTCATTAACTATTTATGTCAATAATAAATCTAATAGATTTAAGAACAGTGAGTTCACACCCTCAGCACTTAAACAGGCGGGAGAGAGAGAGAGGATGAAAGACTCACTCTTGGTTGACTGGTATAAAGACGTAGTCTTTGCTGAAGATGTCTACGTGTCTGGTCCACGTTTTCACTCTCCGGTGGCGTCTGTATGCAGCCCTTTGAGAAACAACACACACCTGCAAGTGTTTGTTCACATCTGACAGAACTGAACCTCGGTATGGTTGATTTGTTAGTGAATTTTAATGCAATCGTAGCAAAAATAATGGCAACATTAAATCTGTCCATATATTTGACAAGCACCATATGAGATAATTTAACAAAATCACATTTAAAGGCTGTTTAGTTGGGCAGTAACAGCAATATTAGAAAAAGAACAAATAAACAGTGATTTTATGTGCATCATTTTATGTGTTGGCTTAACCATTTCCTTAGCTCTACTCGTGGAAGCCCAGTGTTATTTGTAGCTCCATCAAATACCTGGTCTGGTTCCATCACTAGATTAAAGGAAAAATCGAGGAAAAATCTGGAACTCATATCCGTGTTCTTCTGACCAGTTCCCATAAAAATCAACTACTGTTTACACTCAGAACTGATCTGGATCATTTCAGCTGCCTTCTGGCTTATTACATTATCATAAATTTGTGCTGCTGTGGGCAGAAAGACCTTACTGCCAAAATAAACACATTTAAACTCTACACACAGGTGCACAATACTGTATTGTCATGTAGGTACGGGTTGCTCACGTTCCACCGGCCTCCTCCTCGGTGCTGTTGTCCTTGCGTGTGAGCTGTTTGTAGAAGAAGCTGCTGAAAACATGGGATCTGTTGGCCACGTCCTGATCTGCTCTTTCCTGCTGTAGATACCTGCAAAGACGTTATGAAGGCCAATATCTCACTCACCCACGCACACAAACACTCACACCAGGAATCTTTCTCTTCTTCAAAAATTAGTGCTCACTTGAGGTAGAAGTCGATGATGACGTCATTCAGGAACTCGCCGTCCCTAAGGCACTCCAGATCTTCCGTCGTCACGGTGATGCCACCCTTGGAGGGGGGAGGAGGGTACTGGATCAACCTGCATTAATAAATAAATAAATGCTCATCTGCAGCATTATGTGCTATCAGTTAAGGGTGGGATTAAATTCAGTACCATCATGTATATATAGTGCTTATGATCGGCCAAATGTTTCTCCTAAAACATTTCGAAACTTAAAGGGGAC
The DNA here is from genome assembly GCA_037974465.1 of Brachypetersius altus. Taxonomy (NCBI): domain Eukaryota; kingdom Metazoa; phylum Chordata; class Actinopteri; order Characiformes; family Alestidae; genus Brachypetersius; species Brachypetersius altus. The sequence continues at coordinate 12,617,284 of JBBPDB010000040.1, forward strand.
ATATTATGCAAAACTCACTTTTTAAAAAATAAGTTATAATCGGTCTAAGGGCTACAAAACATGTTCATGAAGTTCACAAAATCACTCTCACATAAACAGATCTCATCAGGTTTATTATTGACAGTTTTAGTCTCTTTTCAGGGCTCTGTCCCTGTTATGCAAATAAGCTGTTGCTGGCCAAGCTAGTTCATACTCAACTGCGATAGAAACACAAAACTCATTATTTGAAAGTTTGACTGTCATGGACAGTAGGTACAGACCCCCACGACTCCTTATTAAGTGGAACTTTTTATGGTGGAGTGAAAAGATTGTTTCTGGGACACGGGCATCGAAAATTAACTGAAAGCCACGCAGTTCTTCGGTTTTCTCTGTCTGGGAGAAAGTGCAGGATTTGTGCTGATCTTTGCTGCAACAACACAACACTTCATGAGTGACTTGTGCTCTAACACCAGCAGATAACATGGAGGATCTTCTACTAATCTAGTGGGTGGTCTCGAGTGGTCTCGACAGATATGGGGTGGTTCTATGCAAATTGGTCCAGTTTTGCGTCACACTGGGCCCTCCGATCAAACAGCTGATTTTGTGAACTGTGGAGAATAAAGCTGGCGAATCTCTTTATGTGGGGGTGATTTTGTGCAAAGAACTTCATGAAAATGTTTTGTAGCCCATAGGCCTGTTATCACTCAAGTGAGTTTTGCATACAATTTCCCATTGAAAAATATATGAAGGCCTATCAGTATCATGGTTTAGGCAATATATAGGCAATATCTGGCCAAGCCAATGATATCAGGATGGTAAAATACACTAGTATGTGGACTAGTAAGTCAAGTCAAGTAGGACTGTCATTTCAACCACATACACAGTACAGTAAACAACATAAAAAAGAACATCACTAGGAACTAAAAAAACACATCATTACACTACATAAGCCTACACAAGGGCGGGCAGGACAGGACTAAAGAGTGTGTGCAAAAAACAAACAAACCAACCAAAACACACAAGTACAATAATTTACAGGACAATACAATGTACAGGAGCAGTAACAGCGCTAGTGTGAGCCATGAAGTGTGCAATAAATAACTGCAAAATAGCAAGTAGCAGCAAGATAATTAAAAAAGTAAAACATGTAAATAAATACTGGGGTAGTTTTCTATGTTTATGGTGCAGGCTTGGTGGAAGCATCATCCAGCATCCTCCTGGCTGACCTTTCTCTGAAGACCATCAGACCTCTACAACTGAATCAGAATGCAGCAGCACTTCTCACACACCAGTACATGACTTTCTATCGAACCTTCTTCCGGCTTCCAAAGACTGCTCTATTACATTTATAATTCTTGTCAAAAATGCCCAAGTTCATTCTGACCAATCAGCTTAGCCTCTTAGAGCATCAAGCTGATCTTGAAGACATGCAGCGGGACTCTCAGTTTTGGCAAGATTCTCAGTTTTGGCTCCTGAGTGAAGGAATGAATCCTGACCATTAGAATTGTGAGTGATGCAAGAGGGTCTCAGAGGAGCACTAACTTCATCTCTGGTAGAATCTCAGTCAGCTGAGGTTAAGTCTGGATTTATTAGTGTGAGGGACATTTTCTTTGAAGGCCAGAAAGCACCCGTGAATGTCTCTCTGTCTAAGAATGTCTGCCAAACACCATAAATGTTCATCTAAATGTAAAGGACCAACACAAACAAACTTCAGACAGTTCCTCTGCCTTTTTTTAATATTCGTGACAGACTAATATTGGTTTACATGTCAAATCCAATCTTCAAAAGCTTCAGTGGAAGCTGAGTGGAAAAAGCCTCATGGAAAGTTCTAGAGCAGTGACACGGAAACATTTCCAACACGAGCCAGAAATTGAGCTCCAACCAAAGCATGAAAGAGCTGAGTCAGCTTCTCCAGTAATCACAGTCATCAGTTTTTTCCACCCAAACTGGCCAAATTCAGGCCAATATGTACCAGGAACGCTGATCAAGGATCATATACCATTTATATAATTACCTTCATTAGGAAACGAAATGAAAACTAAGACTAGACACTTACCGTAAAACAGCTGATACAAAAGTCCCTTTATTCTATTTAAGAACTTCCGTTTCGACCCACTCAGACCCACCATCCACTTCACTAGAAACACCTACATTTTAAGCTTCCACTCAGTGGCCACTTTATAAGAAGCACCCACCTTGTGCTTCCATTTACTGGTAACTTTATTAGAAACACCCACCTTGTGTGACCCCTCAGTGGCCGCCATACTGGAAACATCCACCTTGTGTGTCCACTCACTGTCCACTTTACTGCGTTTTTTTTTTTATGTGTGTGGCCCTGGTACAAGTGTATTGGGTACAGTTGTGTCACTGCTAGGTTAAGAGTAGACCACCACTCAAAAATATCCAGCCAAAAACTGACCTAGAGTGACATAGTGGTCTCCAGCCCTTCTCAAGAAGTATAATTTCAGTCACATTCTGCAAATGATATGCGCTGGCTAGTGAACGTCATCACAAGTACCTGATTGGCTGGAGTGTTAAGCAAAAAGCAGCCTGTTAGATGCAGGTAGGAGGTAAGAAAGGCGAATCTCCAGGTAGAGTTGGGCACCAGGCTAGAAGATAGCTAATATAAGCTGTTTATCAATGGATGGGGTGTAGTTTGTTTCAACATACTGTTCAAAAACAGTAGCTGGTGAGTGTATCTGTGTCTTAGTTGCCAGGACTACCCCTTTATCTCCAAAAAAGAAGGAAAACATTCTTACCTTTCAGTTCAAGAACCATTTCCATTGGTCTTTTAGACACAAACCTTTGACAAAGACTATATATTACTGGTTTAATGTGTGTGTAGGGGTGTGTGTTGGTGTGCGTGTACCTTCGGGGCTGGCTCTGCTGCCTCGTGTGGCTGCGCAGTGAGTCGTGTCTCATGCCTGTCGCTTCACTGGTCTTGTTCCCACCTTCTGCTCTGCTGGGTCTGGTCTTAGCTGGACAGTCCTGTAATCAACCACAGAACATCTGAACCATCATCTGAGATCTTCATCTCTCTCTCTTTCTCTCCCTCCCTCCATCATCTTTGTCTCATGGAATTAAAAGCATTTAGCAAGTATCCTACCCACTGAGCTACCTCCACCATGGCCCCATTTTATATGCTACATGTAAAGCAGCAAAAAGATGAAAGAAGGATTAGGGCCATCTAATAAACACTGGCCCTCAGCCTGGAAATGAGAAAACAGAAAGGGGAAGAAAGGACAAAGAAAAGATTGAGAAATAGAGCGAGAGACACACAGGGAGTTAGGTGAGTGGCACAGTTCGGATCCTTCATTAGAAAGTATTAAAAAGATAATGGAAAGAAAGAAAAGAATGGAAAGAGATCGAGTGACCTGCTGCTTTTACATCGGCCAAATAAACAGAGAAAAAATTATGTACCCCCTTAAACATGTCCTTACACCAACATACCAGCTAACAGATGTGTAAACACCCTCAACAGTGACGTACACACGTGCACACGCAGACACACACACACGTAGGGCCTGAGGGAAACCCCTTTGCTACATCACTGCAGTGACCGCACCTCAGGTCAACTCTGTTGCATCTGCACTGATCTACAAATCTAATGGCCAGGACTCCCAACATGAGGCCCCAGGAGAGCCCACTCGACACAGCACAGGACAGAGGCCAAGACAAAAACCCATTTAACACAATGACTCTCAGCAGCCAGACCCTGCGGGATCGAATGTGTTACTAATCAGCTGGAACAGAAACCGGCTGGTGTGGAAAATTCAGCAGGAACCGCGACTCTAGAACAACCGGACTTAGAGTCCAGTTGAACATGTAGCCGATCAGTTTGGACGTCCAGCGTCCAGTTTGCTATGCCAATCTGCACGCCTAAAGTCTGTACATCAAAATTTTCCTTCCTGATTTGATTTTGCATAATACTAATAATGATAATGATAATAATAATAATAATAATAATACACATTTTTAATGCAAAAATACACTCTCGGGCTAAATCCATTGTGTATTTCACAGAAGGGTGTCTGGGAAATACAGAATCAGGCTCTCCCATTGGTCAGTCCTTCAGGGGCCGGATTGAAGGTCTCACACATTTGATTCATATCCAACATCGTTAGGAAACTGGAGGGACTAGATATGTCTCTGACTGTACAGCCAAAATGTAAGCTGGTTTCAGTTAGTTCTAAATATGTATTTGACTGTAGAGCCGTAAATTAAGCAGGATTCAAGCCGTTCTAGACACGTCACTGACTGCAGTGCAGAGACTGATCCTGGACCAGACTCTTCTGCATTAATGATCAATGCCAGTGCTACTGCTCTTGTGAAAACAATCTTTGACCACAGCATTCAGATACAAAAGTTTGTAAATTTTTATAGCTTACATCAAGTCATACTGTGTCCTAAACCACACACACAATTCACGTTAATGAAAAGCTGGATAAAGTTTGGGCTGAGAGACGTTTTGGGGGTGTTTTTATGGAAACAATAAAAAAACAAAAAAAAACTGGCTGATCACATGTGGGGTCAGTGAAAAATGTTTTTTTTTACTAAATCCTTCCTATATATAATCTGTCAAAACAAATGCCCACTTAGCACAAAAAACAGTTGTTATGGCAGAGATAGGGCGAGATTACCTTACTGGTCCTCTCTCCCTCTGTGCTCTGGCCATCCACACTGTCTTCCTGACCCAGCAGTGAGAGTAGCTGACCCCCGCGGGGGTGGCAGTGGAGCCTGTTCAGCCCATCCGCCCAGGACAGAGGAACACCCAGAAGCGACTGTCCGTGACGCAGACCAATCGCATCCATCAGTGAGGCCAGCATGGCCGACCGCAGCTCATCCAACTGACCAGTCAGCGTCGCCAACAGAAACGGACACGGCTGACCTGTAGACAGAGGAACCCAGGGTCAGTATAAATCTTGTTAGTGTGTATGAGGTAGTATATGAGTGTAAAGACCAGCAGTTTGTGTGTGCGTGTAACTCACTGTGTGTGTGTGTGGTGTGTATTGCCGAGAGCTCTGTGTGCAGCAGTCTGGTCTGAGCGTCGGACAGGCTGAGGAAGAGAAGGGAGGGCGAAGGCTGCTGAGAGATGGCCAGTGGAGCTCCATCGCCCGCTAAAGCCCCATCCCACACCCCATAACCACGGAGCTCAGAGTGTACCACGGCAACCACGATGCCATCATTATCATCACGTGCTCCTAAAAGAAAAAGTTAAAATATTTTATGTTTTTTTCTATTTTTTTTTATGAAAATAAATGGCTACCATGCCTTAAAATGTGTCGCATTGAAGTTTTGATGTACAGGTTGACCAGTTCTGACCAGGGGTGCGCACACATGTTGGCATACAAAAGTATTTTTTGCATTCTGATTTATAAACATTTCCAAAATGTAGATATTGAAACTAAGCTATAAGGAAAACAACACACGACCCCGTTCATCCCCACTACTTTCCAATTTCTGCTGAGAGGAACAATACCATGCGCCACCTTGTGGACTTCAGAAGCAATGCTATCAGAGTGAACGTACCAAAATCGGAGTATATTAAATATATTTTGTTTATTTAACCATTTTTATGTTTTAAAATCTTGCTAAATATAACATTGTGACAAAATATATTGCGCTATAGATACTTCTATTTTTACCCGAAAGAAATTACCATGGCAATAATGTTCATCTGTGAGTAAACTGACACATTTCCCAGATGCTTCAGGTAAAAAAAAAAAAAGGCCCACTAACAATCAGAACACACCCCTAATCTCTCTCTCTTACACACCTCTGAGCACGGGGAATGCAGACATGCAAATAAGCCCTCTGCCTCACCTCTGTGTCACAGACATAAATAGAGATTTAAGCTGAGCCTTCTTAACGTAAGATAGAAAAAGAGAGAGAGACAGACAGAGAGACAGAGAGAAAGAAAGAGAGAGAGAGATTCATTACACAAAGAAAAAAAGCAGCTGCCCATAATTGACTAATGGACAATACACCATGCTAAAAGACGGCCTGTCCAAGCTCCGCCCATCATCATGTTTTTTCACATGGTATCAAAAATGTGGCCTTTACTGAAGAACAACCTTCACAGAACGATATGAAGTATAGGATGAACCTCACATTATGTCTAAAAGTCCCTAAAGGCCACAGAGTGTTGGATGTTCTGTCCAGTTTCTCACATCCCTGGTAGACCACCTAAATGGGCCCCTGAGAATCACTCAATACTGAATTTCCACACTAAATGCCATGTATGGACGTAATTATGCAACAAAGCAATAAAGCATTTAATAATATCAAGATTTGCTTTTGCTTATAAAAAGTACTTGATGTTTTATGAGATGGTGAGGAGAACACAGGTTTGGTTCCAGATTTCTCCTCGATGCCTCCAGCTTTTTGCATGGATTTGTGAAACTCCATCAGCAGCTCCTGATTTACTGTAATGGCTGAGCTGAGTATGTGAGGCATTGGATGAGAACAGCAGTTATTACTGGTAATACAGTGTAATACTGGGCTTTCATGAGAAGGTAAACATACATTATACATACATACATATAATCACTATTTACTGTATTAATATTATTTTTTTTGTGTACGAGTCTTTGCACGCTGCTAATGCTAACGTTCTTTAAGCAATAAAGTTTTCTGATTCTGATTATTTATTTACCTTTCCATTGTCTTTAAGTGTAATGCATTAAACAGAGTTTAAAATGAAAGTAATTATTTAGTGTTTACACAATAAAAATAGACTATTTTAGATTTTTTCACTATCTGCGTATTCCTCCAAGTCTTCTGCACTGTTTTGTACTGTATAAAGTAAGTTTCATTAGAGATTTGGAGATGACCGGCACTAAAGATCAAGATATTTTGACCAAAGCAAGGTGTTTGTGGGTAGGCTCCATTCATTACACATGTCTTCATGTCCTGACGCCACAATAGTTCCAGACGTGTCCAGGGACATTCAAACTCCATAACCTCCACGAAAACAAGCCTCCTCCAGAAGAACACTGTGGTGCTGTAAACACCACTGCTGCAACGGACTCAGCGAACATTGGAACCAGCTGACCAGAAACACAACACCCCTCCTTCCAGCAATAAATCTCTCACCACCAGGGTACACACCTTCCCCCAGCCGCTCTCTGTGTGTACTTACCCTTCAGGGGTATGGAGATGCTCTCGTCTGTGATCTGCGACAGAAAGGATAAACATCATCATCATTTTATCAGTGCAGGAAGGGGGCAGTACAGGATGTAGTAAGAGTGAGCGAGTGGATTGTAAATTACAGTCTAAATTAGAAGGCAGCTCCACAATGAAAGTGAACCCATGAGAGGTTTTACAGACCAAGAGCAAGTTTATGGGTTTGTCCAAGTGGTCAGAGAACTTCATAACCATACGTTACAAAACTGCACTCCTCAATTCAAACCATGCGCACCTAAATGAACCTGTCAACAATGATCAGACCGCGGGTCTCAGCTCGCCCCCTTAGAACGACAAGGACAGGCCGACTTGACCCAACACCCTTCAAAGGTTGAAGAAGTACATCAAGACCTTTCCCATCAGAACTGCAGAGATCCACGCTGTAATCAAACACAGACTGAGGACCCTCCTCTTTACTGAGCTCTGAGAACATCTACATCTTCATTCTGTGTGTGTGAGCGGCGTCTTGGTGGTGATCTCTGGTAGAATCTTATTCCCCTGTTGCACCATTGGGGTTTGTGCAATAACAAACATTGAAAGAATGTTTAATATTATATGCTTTATAGTTGTTTGTGATAATAATCTAAAGCATTCCAAGTTTATCCAGAAACCCCTTTGTTTTTGTCCTTTCCCAGCCTAAAAGTGCTGAAATCTCGCCAAAAATCTAATGTTCACCGTACGCCCCCATTACCTCAAATGTATGTACGACCTGTTTGCTTTCTGCAACCATAAGGTTGAAAATGTGAGCGGTTCGAGCATGACAACCTACTTTCAGATGCTCATTTTAAATGACGTTTGGAAATTAAAAACAGCTAATTTTAAAAGTGTAGGCCTATATTCAACGTTCAATATTGAATATAGGGAAGAAAAATTGTCCTCATCATCAAAACACTTTTTGTATTTCGAGAGGTAGCTGCCGTTTCCCGCTCACCGTCACCGGTCTCTGATAGCCTGATGCATAAGCCCACATTCCGAATTAAATTAACCAATTCAAGAAACCGCACCCTCGTCCACATGCGACGGCAAAAGAAAATATGAAACTAACGATATTAAATATGGTTTTCCTGCATAGTAAGGAAGACCATAAACCACAGCATGTTTTTCCGCAGTGAAACAAGACACGTGGAGCTTACGAATGACAAACTGTTTGTGAAACAAATCAAAAAGGGTTTGAGAGAAACACTGAAATGTAAAAGTGACACACTGACCTACTGAGCTGTCCTTACACAACTGCAGCCCTCGTTACAGCCACGATACGAGTCTAATTGAGAACAGGACACTTGCACATGCTTTCATTGCTCATTAATGACTGTTTTTGTATTGTTTTTCTGAAGCATTTACAGACACGTGAAGATGATTAGCTGCGATGCCTCCCAAAGCTGGAGTCGATCTGGTTTGATCAGTGCTATGGTTATGAAGCGCGTGGAACGCTCACATCTCCATCACTCCTCATGTTTCGGGGCGATTTAACTGCTTGAGATATTTTGGCAGGCCACAATCGGAGTAACACCATGGGTGTTTGCTTTTATTGCCACCCCCTCCTCCCCACTTCATTTTGTTCGTTCACTCGTTTCCCTCCCTCTCTCTCCATTGGAACTTCTTTTCCAGGCTATCATCAGTATTTCGCGGTCAAAGCTGCAAAAAATGTCCTGCACTGGAATGCACACAACGAAAACAAAGCAGATCAACAGGGCAGCATTCATGTGCATGTTTGTTTACAAACAGGTCTTCATTTTGGAGTAAAACAGTTACAAAGCTGTGCAAGGTGTGTAACGATACAGTCAGGGTAGGAGTGTGCAGCATGCTGAACTGGGTTGTTGACTGGCATGAGGTTTAACCCTATAAACAATGCAGGTAAGTTAAATATTATAATTAAATATTATAAATAAATATTATAATTGTACTGTGATGGCAAAATATTTTGATGTATCGTCACATCCCTACTAAGGCCTCCCCAAGAAAACTACAGCGTATTCAAAATGCTGCTGCTATTGAATAAGTTCCAGCAAAAGCAAGAAAAGAGAGCACATTATTTCAATCCTCAGGTTTATTCACTGTTCTATAGAGGTATAGAATTGTGCTCAAAGTATTGCTAAGTCACTCAGTTGTTTGAGACCTAAATCTGAAACTACATGGGGTGACATCAGCATTTACGCTGCCCTCTGGCAGAACCAGCTCCCCGTTGAGATCAGTTCTGATCTGCCATCCAAATAAACCAGTTCTAGTGCAAAACCAGTTCTTGAGGTTAAGGTGAGGGTTAGTATCTGGCTTAGAATGTTCTCATTACACACAAATATTTACGAATTAATAATATACATAGAACACATAATTAGGGACATAATTCACTTGAATTAATTGACAAAGTAATGGATTAACTGACAAACATTTAGGCTTTAAACACAGAATGGTAAACAGAATGAACAGGCTTTTGAACTTTTGTCTGTACAGAGAATAAAAAGTCCAGGTATCTTCCACTGATTTTCTCTCCTGATTAATTTATGCTGAACCTTATTGTGTGTGTGTGTGTGTGTGTTGTTCACACATAGGTCTGCATTCCTCCTGCTTTCTTGCCCCCCCAAACCATTACAATGCCAATGTTCAATTTTATTTCAGCTGCCAATTACAATGTTGGAAAAATGTGTGTCTCGTTACAATAAACAAGAACAGAACAGGATAAAACCCCACAATGTGTGTGTGTGTGTGTGTGTGTGTGTGTGTGTGTGTGTGTGTGTGTGTGTGTGTGTGTGTGTGTGTGTGTGTGTGTAAGAATAAGGCTAAGAATGCAAAAATCAACAGTAATTCTGAAAAGTGTTTAAGTGAAAAATGTAGGAGCGTCCCATTTTTCATATTTAGTAGTTAGACTGCCTGCTGCACACCAAACGACTAAATAAAGAATTGAAGACCAACTGAAAAGGTAAAAGTGGTGAGCAGGGTTTGGGCAGTTAAGCGAGCAAGTAAGGACTCCTCTATCTGTCCAAAAGTTTGTAGACCCCTGCTCACCCAACATTTTATCTGGAATCTTGGATAATATATTAGAGAGTTTTTTACCCCATTGCTGCAGTAACAGCTTCTACCATTTTGGGAAGGTTTCACACTAGGTGTTATAGTTCTAAAGATTACATTGCATTCAACCACAATAGTATTAGTGAGGTCAGGCACTCCAGCTCATACCGGATGGAGATACCGGCTGGAACTCCAAACCCTTCAGAAAACTCCAAAGCCCAATATTAGGGGCTTTATACCTCTCTAGACTTTGAGCATAGTTATCTTAGGCTTGCGCTGCTCCAGAGTGTCCCATTCTGCTGGTAAGTACTTTTTCTATGGAGATTGTGACAGCAATAGGTGCACTTTAAATTAGCTGATTGAGCACTCAATAGAAGATGTTTGTGTGGATTAAATCTACAGTACTGTGTAAAAATCTTAAGCACCATTTAAAAATTTTATAGAGTGATAGTGTCTTCCTGCCAGCAAAGTGAACATTAGAATTGATACAAAGAAACAAGAAAGCAGTAAAAAGCATCAGGGTTTGTTTTTTTGTGTAAAAGTGGTTGATCTTGTGTGAGCTGGTGAGGAGAACACAGGTTCGGTTCTAGGTTCCTCCTCAGTTCCTCCAGCCGTTGTTTGGATTGTGAAGCTCCATCAGCAGCTCCTGATTTAATTTAATGAAGGACTGATTGCGTCAAACCAGTAAAACTGAACTTCCACAAGAACTCACTGATATACTGAACATAACATAACTATTTACTGTAGAATGTTACTTATTCTTTGTAGTTTTATTTAATATTTAGTAATATTAATGTGACACTCAGTGCTCATGTAAACAGTTTTTTAATATTACATTTACAGATGCCTAAGACTTTTGCAGAGGGCTATATTTAGCCGATATAGAGTGTATATTAACAACTTAATATTATATTATTAACAACTGAACTGTCCCTTTAAGCATTTCAAGTTATAAACAGTGTTTATATTCAGTCAAAATATTAATCAGTGTTAAAGGGCCTGGCCGTCATCTTACCGAATTATTCTCAAGGAGCTAGGTCTGTAAACATTCACAGTTTTGAATGTATGGAATTTCACCCCCTGAGGTGGTATCACAAACGGTATTGTAGGGAATATTTGCCACTGCTGCGGTAAGGCACTAAAACACAGCAATGTTAAAAATTTGCCACATGAACATACCATGACTGCTGATAGCCTGAAATGGTGCAATGTTTTTAACATTTTAACTGAATTTTAAATACACTGCGGTGAACAGGAGTTCAAAACTACATATATATTTTAGTTAAATCAGTATATGATCGTTCTTTTTGTGATCTTATCTGCTATTTTATCCGTTATCTGAAAGGCTGGCTTTGGTTCATTTACACACTTGGCAGTGTGCAGCCCGTGTGTGTGTGTAGAAGCCCATACAGGTGAACATTTCATCGCAAGCACTTTTTATCACAGTTACTTTTTAACATTTCAACCTCATCAGGTGTTTTCTCATATTATTTAGCACTGGCGTGCGAAGATGACAAACAGGAAGAAGAATGGGTCTGTCAGTCGGTAACAATGTTGCTGTAAAAACCTGTGGTTTTAAAAACCACTGTAAAATCAATATTTAACAATAGTTATTAACAATTTGGTACTGATGTATTGATTTTACAGGGTTGTTCTAGCCCTAGTAAATACTACATGTGTCTCAGTTTATATTTTGTTCAACAGTAAAGAGGTACAAGAGCACCAAACCTTGATCCAGTGAGTCCAAACATAAATGAGTTCCTATATACCAGCATGCTGTACCGACGGCACCTAAATAAGTGTTTATGCCGGCCAGAGTGCCTTTATTTCAGCTGAGCTGTGTGTGTGTGTGTGTGTGTGTGTGTGTGTGTGTGTGTGTGTGTGTGTGTGTGTGTGTGTGTGTGTGTGTGTGTGTGAATGTCCCAACGGAGCGAAACCTTTTAAACATCGATTATGCCTGTGTCTCTTTAACCCTACACACACTCGGAGACACACACACCCTCACACAACTTCCATTTCTGTGCACCCATCATCTCATGGTCTGTCACCAATCCATGCCGATATACCCCAGTGGCATCTCATCTTCCATTACACTCTCCCTCCCTCTCTTTTTCTTGCTTTCTGTCAACCCCTTGCTCTCCATTGCTATTGTATTTTGCCTGAATTAGAGGTTATGTTTGTGCCTTATCTTAGCATATGATATATCAAATAAATACATCAGTGTTTTTTGACCTCCTCTTAAACTTTCCTGTCTAAACCAAAAATGAGTGTAAGGTTCTGGAAGTGGGTGTGGACTCCAGACTAGTCAACAGGCGCTGGTGTTAGTATTATTAAGATCGAATTTAACTGAGCCAGCCAATCAGCATTCTAGATTTTGGAATGCGTATACTTATTGGCTTATCGAAAAAATGAACATTTCATGCATATCCATTTAAGTAGAACTAAATATGAGCTTTTCCCCTGCAGTTGCTCAGAAGTACTAAAGATATACATGATATGCTTAGAAAGCATGCTGGGAACCCATCAAACTGAGCAGCTCTGTAGCACTGAAGACCCTTTGGGCACCAATCACATCCCGACCTGACTTACCTCTTCTTGAAGTTTGAAAACATGCTTTAAGACTTTTCTCAGCTTTGGCACAGAAGACTATCCTTTTCACATAGCTCATAAGATAACAACAGGATGATCAGGTTGCAAACTAAATTCACTAACACAAACTTCACATAACTGTGATCTCCATCTCCGGCAGAATCTTAGCAGCTCTTCATTTTAATTCTAAACGTACTAGTATGAGGGACACGTTTTCTTGTGGACCACAAAACACACCTATACGTCACTTTGGATAAAGGCATCTGCCAAATGGTATGAATGAAAACGCAATATGTGTTTGTCGTCATCAGAAAAACTACTGACTTGTGGCACCCAGCCTGAATCATGATCTTTTGACTTCTTGGACTATAAAAGCAAACAACTCTTTCTAAACAGCACGTCCTACCCCGCTTTCAGAGTGTATGTGGTGGTGAATAATAGATAACTGATTGAAGAAGAGTGCAACTGTATTTATAGGAAAAGTAAAGGCATTAAATGTTAATGATTCTTGGCCGTACTGTTGGGACCTCACTAGAAAGCATTCAGTCCTTTAAATGCTGATTATATCATACCTCTGCCGCACTCTGTGTGTGCTCTGTCTTCATTCATATCTTGTGCACTGAAGATTTCCCAATTGACTTTTGCTCCTGACTTCCCACTTTCTTTCACCTGACGTTTGTCTACCGTTTGATAAAAACTGGTTTTGAATTCACCAGCCTTTCAGTCTTTCAGGAATACTGTTTCTGGTGTAGTGTGATTTTGGATGCAGTGTTTTGTATTAGATGGTGACAACCGCTGTCATATTTCTCACTCTGTCTGGTCGTGCGTATGCTGTTGATTTTATGTGCAAAAGATGACATCATGCTTTAAGCTGCTTCTTGTATGTACTGTGTGTGTGTGTGTGTGTGCGCTCTCTGGCCAGAGCACTCGGCTCATAATTGTTTTAACCGCGCCATTTTTAGCCGCAGACATGGTTTGGTTGATTACGCAATGCTGAGGCGCATGCAGGCCAAAATCGAGCACGCTAACACACAACAGGCCGTTCAAGGCGGCTCTCCGTAACATAGCGATTTGTTGTTTAAGTGGATTAAAGCGTCTGACTTAGCCCGGGCTGCAAGGTCTCACAGGCCCACAAGTAGTCTTGCTGAAAATATAGCTCAAGCGCTGTGCTCACTATTACCAACACTGGCTAACTTTTCTGACCTCTTTAACTTTGAGATGTTGGTCAGTAGCCCAAGATTTCATCCTGCTTTGAGTATTTTCCCCAGTAATACTAATAGAAACATGCCATTCTGTTTAAAAAAAAAAACCTGAGGAAAGGTTATTAATTTTTCAAATTCATTCATCACATTGAAATGAACACAGTATTTGGTTAGGCGTTTAGCCGCCTGAAAATCAAATGTAATGTGTTTACAGCCCATTTATGGTCCTGTCACAAAAAATTAGAGATTTCTTTATCCTGGGGACACTAATCACAAATGAAAAGAATGGTAAAATTGCCCTTTTCACTAATGTGAAGTATGGAAAGTATGGTTGTGGTATAGGTATTATATTTTATTAGTGTAATTCCAATGGTATTTCGAAATTTCTCCATGGTTTATTTGTTGAGATGTAAACAGCCATTCAGAGTGGTTTGATAGAAGTTACTGACTCACATTGCTTTACAGTGGTGGTGACAGGGTCCCGAGTCACACAAGTATAACCTTTTTGCTTAAAGGCTGTGAAGCTGCGCATCTGCTTTTTTAATGTAACGCTGATGATCAAAATACTTAAAGAAATATAATTTCCTGTAGCTTTAATATGAATCCCTCAACTATTTAACTCTTGTAAATACATTTTAGGCCAAAACCATCTCAAAATGACTGTAATATACAATCTCGTTATTATTCATTCATCGGTTTTGTTTCTCTAGAACAGGGCATTTAACCTCAAAGTCTGAAAGATTTTGTTTACGTCTTAACTAGTGGTGCAACGGATCACCTTTGATCCGTGATCCGAACGGATCCCTCTCCACGGTTCGGCACGCATGTGATTCGAAGATCAGAAAAATAAAAGCTCCGCTGAATGGTGCGTGTAGTCAGTCTGTCAAGCGATAGTCATGAAGGAACCCTCCAGCATAATTTAAATCACATGTGTGGGAGCATTTTGGCTTCTCCGTTAAATATATTGATGGGAAAAG
>JBBPDB010000040.1:12632318-12652713 GCA_037974465.1 Brachypetersius altus
GTTATGTGCATACCAAGGAACCTGGTACTCCTTACGATCTCCACAGCTGATCCGTTGATGCTGAGTGGGAGGTGGGCGGGGCGTGTCCTCCTGAAGTCCACAATTATCTCTTTTGTCTTGGCGATGTTAAGAGATAAGTTGTTGTCTCTGCACCAGTCAGACAGCCGTTCCACCTCTTCTCTGTAGGCAGACTGTATTTGTATTACTTAATATTTACTTGCTTATACCAAGAAAACCAAACCGCATTCCACAGAAAATGAGTGTACATGAATTACAGTACAGTCTGTACAGGGGTAACATTGGAATTCAGTGAGACAGCAGTTCAGTGTAAACTGTACAGTACGGATATGGGTTTACCTTTAGATTTTCTTTAGGGGTAAAGTATTACCTAACATGAAAAGTCTAAAGTGAAATGAAAGTGTTTTGGGAGCATATCTGGGGGCATATTTAGGGTATACACTATAAAAATAGGCATAAATTACCCCCACAGGATACACAGAAATATAGACAAAGGAAATTATATATTTTTTAATAAGTTTCAATTTATCCTGATCCTTGCTTTGATGTCACTAAACAAACAAACAACACACATAAAATCTAGCCAAATAAATAAATAAATAAACTATAAAAAAAAAAAACCCAAACAAATAAACCCTATAGCCAGCGTGTGGTGACGTCACCGACCCGCGGTTAGGGGGCGTGTCGCCCCCTGCAGGTCACGGTGAGGCTCACGGCCTGTGGAGTTCAAGAGATCTCCACTCTCAGCTGGGACTCGTGTAGGTCAGATCTTTGAGGTCCTGCAGGTTTTTGAGCTCTAACAGGGAGGAGATCAGTTTCTCTGTGCAAAACTTCAGGCACCCCAGAAACGAAGGAGGTTAATCCCCAGGCTGCTTCTCACTTTCTTCTCATCCTTCTCCAAAGAGAAAGGTACTGTATAAAACAACAAAAGATAGATCTATATTTTTGTAGGCCAACAATGCTACACCCAGGTGCAGATTCCTAATCACCCATTTAATTATTTGTAAATAAATAATCATTAAACCATCCCTTAAGTGCTAAAGTTGTAAAGTTAAGTTGTACACTACAGTGCAAACATCTTTAACCCACCCCGCTCATTTCTTCATATTTTTCGATCATCTGCACCTGGTTCTTCACTGGTTCAGGACTTCAGTTAGATGCCCTTGGTTCTGCTTGAATGATTCATACGTAGGTCCCTGTGCGTCTTAACCAACAGAAACATTCCTCTGAAACTAGTCAGGTCCAAGGACTGGATTGAAAATGTGAGACCACAAAAGTACGCAAAAGTGGACTTTTGTAAAGTACTGTTAATTTCCAATCAACCGTTTGGAATTGGCTTGCAATACCGCCACGTGTCCACGTGGAGGCGCTCTTGTCACATAAAATTAAAGTACTGGCCAGAAAAAGAGAAGCCACATTTAACCCTTTTTCTATTGGAATTGTCTTATTTTATTTTCAGTAACCGCAATAACAATTACTTCTGTATGCAGCTATGCTCACAATGCCCTCCCCCAGTATCTATAGCTATGTTTTTTATCTATCTGTCCAAATTTGTCCAAAATACAAAATTGTCCCACATTTGGGAAACTCACCATATACATACATACATATACAGAGAGAAATAAAATACAATACAAATAATACAAAATACAAATAAAAATAACCAACAAAATATATGTACAAACTTGAGGTCGTCTGCGGTTGAACCAGGCCTCATGATCGGGCCGGATTTTGTGGCCACCGTTTTTGTTTCCTTCCTCTTCGAACGAGACACTGCGTGTTCCTCTTTAGCTGAAGCTTCATTAAGTGGCCCAAAACTACTAGTGGATTGCATAAAGGTGATTGAAATCTTCAAGCACATGGACTGGCTGTATGTGGCAATCCCCTTTCGTTATTCCAAAACGTGGCTAGCTTGGTACCACCCGACTTCGTACACCTTTACATGCGTGGATGCTGGAGGCGTGAAACAGTCTGGAATGTGTTACCACTGCAAGTCCATTGCTGGATGTTGGCGCTGTATTGCCGTTCCACACTTTCTTGCCAGGTGCTACAGCTCGGCCTCCTTCCAGGTTTCAGTCTGATTATGTAACCAAGGGAGGGAAGCAGAGTGGAAAAGGTGGTTTGTAGTCGCTCCTCGACTCGTTCACTGCCTGCATGAAGCGATTTGACAAAATCCCACCAGTAGGGGCCAGCATTACCATGGCGAACTCTAGTAACGAAGCGTTCTGCTCATTTGTAGATTGTCAGCTGTCCCCTAAAAGCTCCGCATGAAATAGCCATGAATTACGGCTGTACAATGTATCGTGTGCTAATCGTTACCACAATACTGATATCACAGAAAGCTGCAGTATGCAAATGATCCTATAACCAAATCACAGTGTTTCTGACCGGATGAACAATCACAGCTCCAGTTTCTGATGAATCGAGGCCTTTATGTATGTATGTATGTATGTATGTATGTGTGTATGTATGTGTATGTATGTAATAATGTTCTAAGGAAGTTGCAGGAAGTAAATGTACTAAGTGTACTACACAGTCCAGAAAAGTGATACGAACGCTTTTGTATGTTGAACGTATCTCGATGTATACTTTTATATGTTGAACGTATCTCGTAATATGTAGTAGCAGTAAAAAATGGAAACAGTATAAAAGGCAGCTGGATTAGTGCGTTCGCCCTGCAATCAAAAGGTTGTTGGCTCGAACCAACTGCTTGTGTCACCACTGATGTACCCTTGAGCAAGGTACCGTCCCCACACACCCCGGGCGCCCTTCATTGGTGGCAGCCCCCTGCTTCACTTGGTGAATGGGTTAATTGCAGCGAAAGAATTTCTCACTCTGCTGTGTTGTGGTGTGTTCGCGCGTGACAATAAGGATAAATAAAATCGCAGTAGTGATATTTTGTCCGTATTGTGTAGTTCTGTGATGAATGCTGCCGAAGATGATGTGATCATATTTTTGAGGTGAAAATTGTATAAATCTCTGTTAAATACCGTCTAGTTCCTGTTAAGCATTTTTTTGATTCTGTTGCTTTAGCTTTACACACAAATTTACAGTTTTTAAAAATGTGAAAAGTCTCAGTGGGTGCGGCCAAACCTTACACTGAATGGGTGCAGCTTTAA
The DNA here is from genome assembly GCA_037974465.1 of Brachypetersius altus. Taxonomy (NCBI): domain Eukaryota; kingdom Metazoa; phylum Chordata; class Actinopteri; order Characiformes; family Alestidae; genus Brachypetersius; species Brachypetersius altus. Next base: position 12,635,456 of record JBBPDB010000040.1, read on the forward strand.
AGATGTGACATCACAAACACAGTGATGAAATAAGCTGACCGAAGCTATACAGATTTGTGTTTATACTACCTTAAAATACTTAAATTAAACCAAATCAATTTTGCATGATTTCACTTAAAGTTTCCCAATTTCCCAAAACCTTCAGATGTGCAGATGTGTTTTACTCCACGGACAGGCTCGGGAGACCCCTTCAGAACGATCCGCTCGACTAAACCGCGGCGGATGAAAAAAAACGCTCCTAAAACGTCGAGCGTCTGCTTGGAGATGCGTCACCGAGGGAAGGCGCGCGCGATAAAGGATCCATTATTTCCCGGAGGCGATTAGAAAGCGTTTTTGTAATTTGTAGCCTCGTCTTATTTTATTGCATTGTGTCTGGGTGAGATGGAGCCCCCCTCCCTCCGATTTTCACATTCCAGTGGGTAATTTAATAGCAGACAATTAGACTGACCCGCCGGCCCACCGATCACGGAGAGATAGGTGGTGGTGGTGGGGGGGTCTAAAATGCCCCGTTTCTCTGAGAGGCCACGAGCAGACGGGGAATCTTTCTCCAGCCTTTAAAATTAATTATGGATGACCCCCAAACCGCCCCCTCCACTCCCTACACAGCACTAAGCCCAGTCCGGCTCTAATGGATCCGCTTTGGGCTGCACCCAGTCCCCTAAAAACCCTTTTAAAGCCTCGCCCTCCACCGTTCCGCACTGGGCCTGCACTCAGAGCGCTTCATCATTTCGGAGTGCGTGGATTGATTTATATGAGGGCTTTCCAATCGTTTTTTACAAATATATCTCCGTTTTGAATGGCAATGAATACATTTTGTCCCACTTTCCCAGGTGTACGGTACTAAGGCCTTAATTTCTTCATATTTGGTTTCCAAAGATCCAGGCCTTCTTGTATTTATAATGTAAAAGTGTATTTATAATGTAAAAATGTGAACACACGACAGCACACGGTGTGAACAGCATGAACTTGATCTCTGCATTTAACCCATTCACCCAAGTGAAGCAGCGGGCAGACAGAAACGCAGTGCCTCGGTAGCAGTGTATAAGATGATACCTTGCTCGATCCCACAACCTTCTGAGTGTAGGGGCAGGACCCTAGCCACTACGCCTCCAGTTATTCAGGCTTCCTGAAGGACTTTTTAAAGACTCTTAATTTCAGTCCAGTCCCTGAACCTTAGAGGAAGTTGTTTTAAGACACCTACGTCATTCAAGTAGAACAGGGACCATCTAACTGAAGGCCTGAACCAGTGAAGAACCAGGAACATATGATTCCAGATGATCAGACTGGTGATCCGTATACTGTAGTGTGGTACCGAATGCTGAGTGGTTGCTCCTGTATCTAGGCTACTTGTAAATACTAGGGTATTTTTTTTTTTTTCATTTAATCTCCTCAGTTTGCCAAAATTAGTTTGACGGGCAAAACTACTATTTTTACACCAACAATGTGATACAAAGCAAAATATAAAGTATTAAGTACTTAAGTACTTTTACACACTAGTGGAACTGCAGCTATGAGATTAACATTGGAAGTCAATATTCACCCAATTCTTATCTCCACAATATGTCTGAAGCCACTCGAACTGCATCCAGCTCTCCATTAAGACTGATCGCACTTGTATGCGTGGTTTAAATGTGTTGTAGATGTTTGTTTTCATTTACCACCACTGTATAATGAATCGTTTGACACCAACCCTCTTTGAGTGACTTTCACAACAGTGAATTATGCATAAAAATATTACAAATTGTATTTTTATTGCCTCGTATAATGAACAGATTCGTCAGTATTATATATTGGCAATATTAGTGCTATTGTAATACTGTGGTACTAGCGATTTGCTGTCCAACCCTCAGAATTTAATTGACCTTAATAAGCAAAAACACTGCAGTAGGATCGCGGATCACGTTCAACAGCTTCTTCATCACACACGCACACGCACACACTCTTCCCCTAGAGCGGGACACAATAGAGAGGGGGAGGGGAGGGGCAGGAGGTGGGGAGGTGGGGGTGTAGATCAGATTAAGTGCCAAATCACCCCGCACTCCGGGCATTTATTTGCATTTTAGTGAATGGAAGGGGCATCTAAACCCATAGAGGGATGATAGGCCACTGGTGTGGGGGTGTTAGGAGGAGGAGTGTGGGGTAAATAGGGGTAAATTTGCCCCATTCCCTGCTCAGCAGACCGGCCTCACGAGGGTTAAACGGCTCGCAACGAAGGGTCCGTGCTGATAACGCTATGTGGAGGTCTGTCGGTGTAACAGTGACCGTGCTTTTATTTTGTAGTAATAGCGAGAGCACTCGTTCCTCAGCTTGACAGACAGAGAGTCAATTATAAGCATTTATAATTCTTCATTATGTTATGTTATGATTATCGCAAATTAGTCACGAGGCTAATGTTAATAGTTTATTTCAATTGTACAAAAGTACCACTACCACTCAATACAAACGCAGTAAAACTGAACAGGTTTTGTTATTTTGGTTTATATTAAATGTAGATATGCATATATGTTTTTGTTTAAGACACACAGTGGCCTACGTATGATGAGTCATTTAATCAGAACAAAGAGCATCTAACTGAAGTCCTGAACCAGAGACAATGAAGTGAAGAACCGGGAGCAGATGATTCCAGATAATCAAGCAGTGATCAGTATACTGGTGGTGCTGAATGCTGAGTTGTTGGAACCTCCTTTATCTAGGTTCCTTGTATGCCAAAGAATTTTCAAGGAAATCCAAAGCTAAATATAAATATAAAGGTTTCAACATATAGCATCAAAAACTATTCAATTAATCAAGGGTTCAAATTAGAGGGATTTCTCTGCTGTATGTGTTTGTGTCTTTGTTGTCATTTTAGTGCTAAGCGCAGATTTACTAGGTCACACACAAACAGTTTTTTATTCTTATTCCTCTCTCTCTCTCTTATATATATACTTATATATATATGTCTCATCTCTGTGTCTGTGTGTCTGTCTTTCTGTCCCCCTTTCCCCCTACTTTTTCTCCTTCGCCTCTCTATTTCTCCCCGCTCTCTCTCTCTCTCTCCCTCTCTCTGTCTCTCGCTCGCTCGCTCTCTCTGTGGGGTTTTATGGTAATTGTGGTTCCTCCTCCCTCTGGGTAGAGTCTCTCTCTCTATGTGTGTGCGCGTGAATAGGGAGGGGTGTGTGTCTGACTGTGTGTCTGCGTGTGTGTGTGTGTGTGTGTGTCCCTCGCTCCGCTCTCATTCTCCGCGGCGCGCGCTCCTCGTTCAGAAGCTCCGCGTGTCTCGTGTCGGACTCTCTCTCGCGCTCCGGGCGGCGCGGAACGGCGCAAGGAACCAAAGAAAGGACGAGAGACAGGACGATTTTTCACAGTCCGCGCGACCCGCTTCCCCTCACCTCTCTTTCTCTTCTCTTTGCTTCTCTTTATCTCTATTCTGTCTCGCTGTTCGCGAGAGAGCGCGAGCGCTCCGTGACCCGCGCGGAACCCTCCAGCTCGGGCGGAAACCATAAACCATGCGCGCGCCGGCGGGCCGAGCCGCTCCGCCTCGTGCTCTCTCTCCCGGGCTGTAAGTGTGTGTGCGTGCGTGTGTGTGTGTGTCCGTGCGTGTGTGCGGGAGCTCTCAACATGGCGCTCGGCACGAACTGAACAACCGAGACGGACCTGAGGGAAACCACCACCTGTAAACACACTCTCCCCCATGCGTGTGTCCTCCTTCGAGCCGGAGTCGCGTGCTCTACCGACCCGGTGAAGAAGCTGAGGGGGTGGAAAAACAGAAAAAAGGAGAATAAGAAGTCTCTAAACAACAACAAACAAACAACGACAGATAAGGAGAACGGAGCGGATCTACGGAGTCATTGAACCTCGTTTTTTTGTGGCTTTTTTTATTTATTCCTCATTACTTTTGCCTTTTTAATTATTTTTCGGGGATCCAAGAGGAGCAAACAACACAAACAGACAAACAAACTGATCAGGTAGGATATACATCTAAACTATTGTTCGCTTTGCTGTGTGTATGCTTTAAACAATAATAATAAAAATCGACCATAAGGCTACACCGACTCTCGCGCTCTTGAGGGTGTTTGTTTGTAAACACTTTGTTTTTGTTTTTCTCTCTCAGAGGTCTGTTGTTTGTTTCGAGTCTCGCGCGTTTGAAGGAGGGCAGGAGGTCGCGATCAAACTTGTGTGTGTGCTGTTTTGTCCCGAGTCGTGTGTGTGTTTAAAGGGATCGCGCTGCGGGACTTTCCTTCACGCGTCTGATTCAGACCATCACTTTTTTTTTTAAACACTTTGGTTTCTATGCTTTTTCTATCGTTTATCAGAAACGCACGTGCTCCGTTTCGCTCTCATCTCTTTTCTCTGTTTCAAATCCGACCGTCAGCATCGCTTGTTTTACTTTTTCATCCCCTTCAACGCCCCCCCACGCAAGCAGGGCTCCGTTGATTTCTCAGCCTCGCCCTTTTTTATGTCGCCGACTTTTGGGTCACGCGGGGTTTAGAGGTAACACCTTTATAGTACAGAATATGAACTGTATACCATCTGTATTTGTTTTCTGTAAGAGCGAAGTGGTGAAGACTGATTAATTATTATTCTTATTATTACGTTGATAAATGTTTTGTTGCCATTATAAGTCGTTATTTATTCATCTTTTAAAATTATTTTTCTTTTGGAAGTGGCCTCGCGCTCCGCTCAGGTCCGGGTGCGCTACAGCGCGAGACAATCGCTTCGTGTGCGTGTGTGCGCGCGCAAGAAAGAGAGCAAGCTCGCGGAGGCGTTCCGGTGACCGTTACCACCTCAGAATTACACACACGCATACACACACTCATACACACACACGCACTGACAAACACACGGGCGCGCGCTGTGGTTCCTGAATTAGTTAATGGAATATAACCCCTCCTAGCCCCGCGAGACTGCCCCTCGGCCCCATGCGCGAGCGCTGCTGTTTAATCCGCGAGTTTGTGATTCTCTTTGTCCCACATTCGCTCGGGACACGCAGCGCGCCTGCAAAACAAAAGAGGATTGTGGACGCCCGTGTACACTTTTCCTCGCGCACACGCGGGAGTATGTGTGTGTCGTCTTTACACACTGACCCAAGTCCAGTTGGGCCTCCATGCCACATCGGCGACCCGCTCGGCTTAATCTGACCCTTGCACGTGCGCTTTGTCCCGTCCCAGTAGGGCTGTGTCGATGTCTTCAGGTTCGATATTCCATTTCGGTTCCTGAAACGCCTCTAGATAATCCCACACAGGTTTCTAAACCGTTCACCCAAAGGTCCCAGGACCCCTCGACATCTGAGACCCTCTTAATAAAGGTAGCCCTGGTTACTTTACATACTCACGGAAGACGGGAGCGTAACAGAGGAGATATTCCGTGGGGCAGCAATGGGACAATTCTGTCACCTCCAGTTGCGGGACATTCCGTTCAACTCGAATATCCCTTTCCCAACCGGGGACGTAGCACACGGGGTGGGATGTTTCAACACCCCCACTTTTGCTGAAACACGATTTCATCCCCTCACTTTTGTCATAATCTGGCCTCCCCATCTCAGAACACCCCCACGTTTGGAAAGCTTGATGCACCCCTGATGGCAACATGTCAAGACCAGCCTTGGTCGCCTTAAACTGGGTGATGTGTTGCCTGGCGACAGTTCGATAGTCTACATGTCAGTCATTCCCATGTATCGGGATACACAAAAAGGGACCAGGAGGCTTTGGAAAAAGTGAAATGAACTAACCCAGAGGGAACGTTGAGAGAAATCGAGGATATGCGCTGTTTAGTATCGGTCCAGTCACGATATTTCAGGTCTGTTTGGTTCAACCGCCGTCTCAGCTGGCCTGCCAGAACTGCAGTCGCGCAATTAATGGCGCAGCATACCGCCTGTGTGTGTGTGTGTGTGAGGTGAAACTCCACATTTTGACCGGGTCGTCTGTTGGCCGTGTGTGTGTGCTGCTCTCAGGGTTTGTTTATTTATAGCTGTAGCTCGTGCCTTTTTGCGCAGGCTCCGAGCGGCGGGCCAGGCTGGCGGACACACTTGGGCCTTTCAGCTTTAGAGAAAAGGACGAGGAGCCATGCCTGAATGTTAATTAACGTGCCCCTGGACGCGTAACGTGCCGGGAAAGGTCTTGAACAAGCTGGGCGGATAAGGCGAGCTTGGTTTAATGATTTTATGAACGTACGTCCTTATTCTAGATCACTAGTCCCACTAAACCTGCTTGAGGGCTTTAGAAGTGTCTGTGATTCCGAACGGAGCCCGAGATGATTGGAGATTGATGTGCTGGTACAGAGTGCTTTATTTGTCAAGAAGCATAAATAAATAAACAGATAGATAAACATGATGTGTCCATGCCGGGGTGACTCCCATATGAGCTCACGTTCTGCTGTATTTTCCCTTTTTTGCTGATTATCCACGCGTTTCTTTCTTCTTCATTAGTGTGAGGCTGTACATATTCGTTAAACTTGGTTGTGTAGGGTTACAGCTGGTATTAACACGTTAAAGGTTTTTCTTGGTTGCTGGTAGAAGGTTGCTGAGTTACATTGCGTTTGATAATGACTAGGTTTGGGTTAGGATTGTTTTTAGTGTAAGTTGGAGATTGAGAATTTGATATAAACAGAATATTGGTTTTGGTATTAGCTGAATACTTGGTCTTTGGTTTGGTATTACAAAACTGGGTTTTGTATTGGCTGATGGTCTGCCATTGGGTTTGATATTAGATGGGGTTGGGTTTGTTATTTATTGGGCTTCATATTGGCTGAAGGTGTTTAGTATTAGTTGGATTTGGTATTATTTAGACTTGGAATTAGATGGGATTGATTTTTGAAGTGTCTGGCGTTGTGTTTGGTATTAGCTGAGCGTGCCGCGCTGGGTTTGGAATTAACTGTCTTTCGGGTTCCTCTACTGTCTCTCTTTGTCTCGCTGTCTGCCGTCTCTCTGTTTACATCCTGCCGCCGGTCGCCGTGCTGCGCGAGTGGAAATTTGGTGTGCGAGCGCGGAGAGGCGCAGGGATCCGGTTACACAGGCGCTCGCGCCCGGAGACGCCACAGAGTGATTGAAGTCTCTCCCTCCCAAGAGAGGGTCTCACGGGAGAGCGAGAGCAAGAGAGATGGAGGGGGAGAGGTGGGGGGAGCTCAAGCTTCTCCGCTTCAGTGCGCTTTGTGTCCGCGTGCAGCAGGAGCCTCCACGCTGTTTTCTTTCTTTTTTTCGCTCGAGAGCGTGAAACAGTTGAAATGCGGCGCCGCGGCTTGCACAGCGTGCGGGAGAGCGCTCAAACGCAACCATTTTATCGCTGTCGTTGCATCATCGCGTCCCTATTATCCCAAATCAGCCCAATTAAATATTAATATACCCCCCCTCCATCCTGTTCAGGGTCCCACACTGTGGAGGTGATCAAGGTAAAAGTTGGTAATGTGGTTTAAACTCGATACCCTGGAGCCAAAATGTCGCGCTTGTCTGGCACTAAACCCAGCTGTTACCAAACCTAACGTCGGATACCAAAACGTAACCAGCCCAACACCAAACTCAACGGCACACATTTGTCTTCCGTTGAACCCCAATACTAAACTCCTAAAACCCCTTAAAGGTCCCACGACGTTTGCAAGCCTTGATGTCTCTACAGGCAAAAGTGGTCTCTCACACATAGCAGTGACAGTCGGTGGAACTCTTTTTTAAGGGAGAAGGTCGAAATTTTCTCCGCGGGCAAAGCAAGAGAAAGGGGATGTAATCTTCCCCGTATGACGTCATACCGGGTCAAATTCCAGATCGGGCCATCTGATCTGTAGTTCTCTCAAAGGCGGAGCAGAATGATCAAAGCACTCTTTTAACCTATCGCAATTTCTAGCCACTGCAGGAACATAGGCAGGCTAGGGGAGCTCGTATCCATGTTTTAAAAATCTCTTAAAGGGAAATTTTCATGTCATGGGACCTTTAAACCCCTGTCCTCCAGCAGGCTGATCCTGATCTTATCAGTGCATCCACTTGATCCCATCAGGGCTCCGAGGGCCCAGGCTGCCTAACGCCTCACACACCCACACAGTAGCCATGCAGCACACCCAACCGCTCTGAAGTAAGGGGAACTCGCCCCGTCCTGTCCCCTCCCCCGCTCTGCTGCGCTGCGAAATGGTGGCCTGGGCTAGACTCTTTCTTTCTCTCTCTCTCCCTCCCTCTCTCTCCTCGGAGAAAAGCAAAAACACATTTTACACTGCTGTCTTCCTTACACTGTGGATGTTGACCTCCGTGTCTTCTCGTTAGAATTGACAGTAAATTGGCTTCTTTTGTGAAATCATCCATAATATACAATATAATATACAATATAATTTAGTGTAGCTCTAATTTAATTTAACTGCAATTTTACATGATTTTAGCGCCTCTAGAAATTTAATTGGCTGACTATTTCTATCCAAATGATTCGACAGTTGTTAAGATGCGTTGTTTCAATAATATGAAATTAATATTTTTCAATATTGTATCTGGGTTTAAGGTTTCACCTGCCAAGATCTCATTCTTATTTATTTTTTTTCTTTTGTGTTAACTATTAGTGGACGTTCCATGATTAGGCCATAAAGCTGTTTAATTGGTGACTTGAGCAGCGTTTAATGACAGTTTAACTTCGGCGCGGCCATTCCCTTATATGCTGATAAGGAAAATGCCGGCGAGTGTGCGCGTTGTGCGTGCTTTTAACGGCCTGTTTGGTTCTGTGATTGATGGCCCCTTTGAGAGGCTCTTTTCTCCTCTGAACTCTTTAACCACCCCAACAACACCCCAGTACCTCCCCACTCTTGGTGCTCTGCTCGAAGGTCTCATTAGCATGTGACGGACAGACAGAGGTTCAAGGCGAAAGCTGGAATTTACAGTGTTTAATGGGACGGCTATTAATACTTGAAGTTTTTGGTGAGGGGTCCATAAAAGCTAACACGCTGATAAGGAAATGTGAGTGTGCGCACACTCACGTGTGTAGGTGTTTCCAAAGGTGTCAGGCCATTAGCACCTGGCACGGGCTACGAGCCACATCCTGGCTGGGAAACGACCTTACAGAATTAAATGCTAGTTGCACCTTTTGGGGGGTAAAAAAAGAAAACCCTTAATTAGTTTTGCTTCTTGTAATTGCTTATTTTCTATTGTGATCACTCACGGTGGGCTGTAATTTCCAGGCTATGAACCCCCCTACCCACTCTCCCCAATTTTCCACCCTCTTCCCTCTCCCTGTTTAGACATTAGCCCCTGTTGCTACACAGGTTGCCATGGAAGTGACGAAAACAAGGGGGGGGGGGCAGTTAAAATGGGCCTCCTTGTGATTGATGAGACAGGGCAGTCTAGCCCTCCCTCCACCCCCTCCCGTCAGTGGCAGCAGGGTGCAGATAAGAGCCCCTGGCCTGCCTTATTGAAATCTGGGGCGTCAGTAACACGGGCTGGGTGGCTGCACGGCAGGTCGATTGCATCTTTTGCATCTTTCTCTCTGCAGCGCTGTGATGAAATCCACCCCCAGGCTTTTTTTCAGGGGTAGGAGAAAGGAGGAGGGGGGGGGTGTAGAGCAAGTAAAGGCATTTCTTATCACAGCACTCGCTCCTTGATAACGAAGTCACATGCTCCACAGTCTCTATGCTGGCCATGCAAAAGCAGGCATGTTTTAGGGTAGAAGGACCGACCTGAATGTTTGCTTGTCTCCATGTCTTTCCTTCAAAGATTTGCGCTGAGCCTGTGGGCCTATTACATTTTTGCTGGTTTGGGATAAGTCATATGTGTGTGCGAGATATATATATATATATATATATATATCTATATATATATATATCTAATACATATAATAATAAAATTATATCCTGTCTCCTTACCTAGAACTGCAGAAGATGGACATGTATGGTCTTAAAATTGTTAGTGTTTCCGCTCATCTGAAAATTTTAAAATATTACTGCTTTCTTATATTGAGCTCTTAAAGTTCTTTTTCAATCCGTAGGAAGTTACCCGAAAGGAATGGTGACGACCCGGAAATCCAGCAAGAACTGACTGAGAAATAGAAGTCATCCTTCAAAGCATGGTATGGTGCTGCTTATCATGTTGTGTACCAGTAGATTCTCTGAGGATATTCCTTCCTTCCCCTCTTCTGGTCATTATTTCACCATAATAAACCAGTGCACCTACTTAACCTTCCTGATGCGTGTTAGTTCCCCGTCTGTTTTTTGCTCCCAGTCGTTTTCTCCATTGTTTACTTGCGTAGATGGTTGGAGCATGCCAGTAGGATCTGTGTAATTTAGATCCCCGCCATCTCCTTGGCGTAGATACATGTCTCGGTCTCTCCTGGGCCCGATGGGAAGACGGATCTGAGCTGTCTGCTGGGCGTCTCCTAAAGCATACATCAAAGCTCTGTCTCCCCCTGCGGAAACCTTGGCGAGGCTGACATTTAAGAACGATCTTGCCGTCTCCCTTCTGTGACCTTGACTGACGCGATATGTTGTGACTTCCGCACCGTTTTCCTTCAGCTTTTTGCTCTCAACGTGAGAAGCAAAGGAAAATCATGATTCCTAACACCGCATTTCAATACGACTTTACGATTTGAATCGTCGAAGTTTGTCATGTGTACAGAGTACAATGAAATTCAGTTAAGAAATATGTAAAATATGGGTTTACTGATTTTGTCAAACTTTCATTTATTACCAAATTCCCATATTTATTACATGAACTTTTACTTTTCAGATAGGTTTGAATTAACTTTAGTATGGTCACTCATTTTGTTTGCTGTCAAATCTCTCTCTAACGCTTGAGCTTTATTCTTTTTTTCCCTCCCAGGTGGATGCAAGTGCAGCCTGCAGAATGAACCCTCTCACAGCACTTGGCATCGATCGGAGCAGCCTGATGCGGGAAAGCCTCCATGTTCACGGGGGAATGGTTTATCCGCCAGGAATCCGAACCCTGCCAACAGAGAAGGGTTACATTGGAGACCGGATCCCAGAATTGCTATATAAACCTGATGTGTCACTGGACAGCAGAAAAGCCACAAATGGCTATGTTGGACTTTATAAAAGCCCCCCACCAGGGATTCAGAAACCTCTAGTTGTGCCAGGGAGTGGGGCAGACACTTTGGGCTTGGATAGGCGTGTTGGACCTGTGGATAAGCCTTCAGAGTTGGGCTTAAACGGTGGAAGTGCTAGTGGCTATCTTCGTCTCCCTTGGATGAGTCCTTACCATGAGGCTGGAATATATCCTTTTCTAGACTCCAGCAAGTATGCTGCTCTGAATATGTACAAAGCATCATTCATGTCACAGCCCTCACCATACCTGCCACAACATCTGGCCTACCAGTCACTTTGTGCAGGGGGAAGTGCTGCTGGTGCTGAGCGGTTGTTCTACATGCCCCCTTACCCCCCGGCTCCCATTACAGCACCTCTTCCACCTCCTTTAAGGATTCCTACTGGTACTGTAGCTCCTACTACATTGTCACCACTAGTGCATCATCAGGATAAACCCTTACAGAGTATTGGGCCGAGGATTCACCATGAGCCTTCTGCATTCGGGCAGCAGCCCTTACATCAGCAAACCCAGTCGCACCACCAGACACAGAGTGAGAGGCAAAACACAAACACTGGAAATATTAGCGGCAGCAGTAGCAGCAAGTCCACCCGAACACCTTCAAGCAAGAACTCGAGCAGCAATAACAGTAGTACCATTAGCTGTAGCAGCACCAATACCAGTAGTATTAGTAGTAGTAGCAGCAGTAGTGGTAGTATTATTATTAGTAGTAACAGTAATAGTAGTACTAACATAAGCAGCAGTTCTACTACAAGTATTACAGTAGACTCGAGCCCTTCTATGGTGATGCAAGCACCTCGTCCTTCTCCATGCCCCTCTCAGCCCACGGGTGCTCCCCCGCCACTTGTGGACAGCACTTTAGACTTCCAAAAGTCCATATTTCGGAGTCCTTCATCCTCAATGTCCTCCTCATCCACTCCTGTGGTCTCCCACCCTTTCTACATGTCTCAAGAGAATCGCTCCCCAATAAGGCCTAGCAGTCAGAAACCTAAAGAAGGGAGCTCAGAGCAGCACAGGGGTGGGGGAAGTGAGAGGAAAGGTTGTAGTTCCCCTGTTAAAACCTCCAGTGAGAAACCTGCACAGCAGGGGTCCACTACCAAAGACCCAGCAGACAAGCCTTTGGACCTGTCCGGCAAGATCATGGATTTTGAGGGACCTCCTAATGGATTCCCCCCAAAGCTGGAGGCTTTGGCAAAGCTGGGCTTCTCTCCGAGCTCTCGTTATGGACTTCCTCCAAGCAGAGAGCTTCTGAAAGAGACTCTTTCCCCCTCGTCCTCCACTGTCAGCACTTCTAAAACTCCAGAGAGGCCTGAGATTATTAGCACTTTACACTCGTCCTGGGTGGTGCCAAGCACAGCCCAAACACTCAACCCTGAATCCAATCACAGCAAAGGTTCCACAGTTATAAAGAACAAGAATCTAGAACATGTAACACAGCAGCCAAGGAGCTCTTCCTGTCCAAGGATTGGTGAACCCAACAACACTGTAGTCCCTAACCCTGCTCCTGTTGTTGTGACTACAGCCTGTCGCCCATCTTCTGCGTCACCTTCTCCTAATATTAATGGCGACTGGCACAAGTCTGCCCACACGCCACCAGAGAAGATGCCAACTACTACTCGAGGAGGCAGCCACAGTTCATCATTAAAGCCCACAAAACCGCCTAAAAAATCAGATACCCCTGAAATTGTTTTCAAACCTCAGCAACCCCACATAGAAAATGGACATCCTCCCAGCCATCTCTACATGGCCCAGGGTGAAGCATACTTGCCCACTAGCTTATATGCTAACAGGTACCTCCCATATTCCGTTCCAGAGAGTATGCCCCTCTCTCACTTGCAGTTACCCAGCAAAGGCCCTGTTTATCCTCACCCAGTCCTACTGAGCAGCAGCAATCTTTATGCTGCACGTTTGCCTCATAAGCCTGGCCTTCCTTATGGAATGCCGACTACTCATGGAGAGTATCTAACCTACCATGATTCGCAAGAGATGGTTCATCCCTTGATGTCTCCCCACTTGCCTCTTGACCCCAAAGTCAATGAGCGACTTGAGCTGAGGTCTAGACCTCAGGAGAAGACATGGCAACATGAGGAGGCCTCTTACAAGCAGCAGTGTGCCTCAGACATGGACACGCGCTACAAATCTGAGAGGGAGTCAGAGAGGCCAGAAGTTCTGGGCTCCAAGCCTCAAAGCAAGCCTCACACAGTGAGCAAAGAAGAGATCGTCTGCATCGACCTGGTCCAAGACGACACAGATGGCAGTCCTGAGCCGGACAAGTACAGCGCCAGCCCTGCCAAGCAGAGAGAGCCCACGAAGACAGGCGGCTGCGGAACAGGGGACGGGACTGGTAATTCCAAAGGGAAGGAGCCAGAACTCATGCAGATCCTGCGTTCCAACCAGCTAGTGGAGCCCAAGCCAGCTGAGGCTGAGCGACAGCCAGAACTCTGTAGTCCTATTGAGGCGCAGGAGCGCCCTGAGTCTCCTGGGCAAAGCCAGGGTGAGGAGAGTTCCAGTGAGCGCAGTCCCCTGCCTCCTCTGCTGGAGGAGCAGACTCTACGCTGTGCCAGGACCTCTGGCGACAGAGTTCGACCAGACACTGCAAATTTTAAGCCTGATCGGCATCATGCCATTCGGCAGTACATGGATCTGGGCAAGGAGAGACCAGAAAATGCAGAATCTCACGAGGATGAAGAAGATGGAAACAATTGCTCTAAAAACAAGCGGTCTAGCCTGGCCAAAAGGATAGCCAACTCATCTGGCTACGTGGGTGACCGCTTTAAGTGTGTTACCACCGAGCTTTATGCAGACTCCAGCAAACTGAGTCGAGAACAACGTGCTCTGCAGGTAAGCAAGTCTGTGGTGGAAAGGATGGATAATCTGGTTTATATGTAACTTTGAGCCTGCTTTATGATTGTTTTGCAATCACCACCCACTTTAAAGCAAAAGCACAAATGTAATTTATGGTTGGGTTCAGTGCACTGCAGGTTAAGGTTTAGGTATGAATGATCCTTAGGATCCATGACACATTTTTGTTTTGGAATAAATCCTCAGTCCAGTTCTTAGTCAGTGAGAAAATCAAAGACCAATCAGTGTCACTCTTGGCGAAAGAGGCCTTGTTCGGCCTGTGAAGGGTAAAGCCTCTGTAAACCTTGCTCTAACGGCCGTAGTTCCGTTCTGAGGCAGCTCTTGCGTCAGACCGCCACGCTCAGTCATATTGAGTGCCTCGGTAATTACGGCTGGCTGTTACCCTCGCAGTACCACCCCCCCCTCATTTTTTTTCCGCTCCCTGCTGCGAGTCTGTCGAAAAGCAGGCAGGCTCTGGCGGCAGCCGTGAGAGAGAGGGAATTAACACAACGTAGTGTGTATGTATGTGTGTGTGCCTGTGCGCAAGGGTGTGTGGCTGGGTTAGCGGGGGAAAGAGTTAACACAACATGCTGTCTGTGGCTGTGCTTGCCCAGTCGAGCGGAAGCTCAGCTGCTCTGAATGCGTGTGGGTCGGTGCCTGCCACGGCCTTGCTAGCACATAATGCTTCAGGCAACTGCTAACCTGCAGGCAAGCCCCGGAGATGGCTAGGGTGTGTGTGTGTGTGTGTGTTAGAAAGCAATAGCGTGCCCATAGCCACACACCCATTTCTGCAGGGCTTCTATCCCACCTCCCTCCCCAAATGCACACACATCCCCAAGCCCCCAATCGCTCGGCGCGCAGTGGCAGCCCTCCCAGCTTAAGTGAAATCCGGCCCATTCATTTCTGATGGGGAAGATTAGAGGTCTTCAGCAGCAGCAGCGAGACGAGTGCTCTGCCTGGCAGAGTCATTAGTGTGCACACACATACACACACACGCCGAGTAGAGCGCGAGAGCGAGGGAGAGTAAGGGGGTTTCAGGAGATCTCGTATTCCAGCGCTTTTGCAGTAACTGTCCGTGATGAACGCAGGACTTTTAAAGAAACCGTTAGCGGTGGTTTCCTCGGTCCAGCCTAAATTACACCGTTAATGGTGTTTTTTCCCTTAATAGGCCTTTTCAGTCCAGTGTTACATTGTGGTCTGTATCAGTGAAATCCGACCCTGTTCCAGGTTGTTTCGGTGATGTTTTATACCCCCCCCCCCCAAAAAAAAAAAAGAGTACCTGGTGTGCTAGGACCTAGAATCTGCAGTGTTAACAGTGGTCAATACCTCAGGCTGTGCAGTTGATAATTATTGTTACGGTTATTGTTAAAGACCTATTGTTGAGACCCAAAATTGTAGTCTTGATAGTATTTTTTCGAACGTGGCACCAAGTAGTCAAATGTCCGAAAAAATATTGTGATGTGTGATTCTGTGATTGGGAAATATTTGCCAATACAGGAGGACTGAACGTGACCACGGTATCTGCAGGTCGCTGCAAATTCTGTTTTGTTTTTAAAGGGGATAATTGAATTGCTGAGCATGACTTTATAATCACCTGATTCCCTATTTGCCTGGTGTGCTAGAAAGCACAATCGGATTTGTTCTCTCTAGGCGGGCAGGGTAGTCTTCCCTCTCTGCCGACACCAACATGCCCGACGTGGCAGATCTGTTAGCTGATTTAAACTAATTAACATAAGCTACCAGTTTGAAAAGATGCAATGGAGCTTCACATGGTACTTCACATGGTACTGGGTTGAATTGGCAAAATTCTGGAAGAAATTGTTGCTGTCCTTTTAATGTAAAGTGCCTAGACCCAGAGTTTATGGAATTGGCTTTTGGTGAAATTGTGACCTTAGGGGGTCAACGCTCAATCTTCAGGGCCAAAAACACCCAAAACAATATAGTAATAAGAGAGGTTTCATGCGGGGTTTCCCAACTACAGACCACAGCGTTGCTCTTTTCTTTGCAGTAATTGATATGTTGTCATTTGTCAAAAGGGGTTGGGTGGGGTGGGGGTTAAGATCATGTTGATTGTTTAAATGATTGTAATGACTGAAAATAAAAAGATATTGAGCACACATTTTAATTGCTTAGATGGAAGTCGTATCACCAGAAGGCAGTAATTTAAGTCAACCAGCCGCTAACTGTGAGGTTAGTTACTTTTTTTAATTATTATTTATCAAAATTGAAATGAGTAACACTTGGTGTCCTCCCCCTCCCACTCGGCACAAGGTCATTTATTTATCCAGACCCTCCATGTGTAGCTACACACTCATTTAGGGGAAAAAATGGCATGACTTTTCACAGCTTTCAGCCCAAATGTAGCCGATCTGCCAAGACAGGTATATTCCTTTTAGTTGCAATACCGGAGCTATGAGCCTAACAGCTAACAACTAATTCCCCTTACTGAAGAACTGGATATGAAGACATTTTTGGGGAGTGTAAATGGGGGAAAAGATTTGGGTGACTATTGACTTCTAGTGTTCAGTCTCATAGCTCCGGTTCTGAGAGTAAAGAAGCGAAATTTGGATCCCAACTGTTTTAGCTCTAAATTACTTACTTTAATTTATTTATGATTATAGCTTTGAATTTCTCTACTTTAGTTCCAAATTTCACTACTTTAGCTCTGTCTCTACTTTTGACTCTGGATTTCTTACATTACATTACTGTAGCTCCAATTTTCTCTACTTTAGCACTGAATTTCTCTACTTCAGCTCCAAATTTCTTACTTTAGCTCCTACTTCCTCTACTCCCTTTTAATCTGTGAAATGGATGAAAGTACGTCCAGTAGCTGTGACTTTGATGCTAAACGTGTCTCGTCTGATCTGCTACAAAAATGCTCACAGTAAATGAAATGTTTAACTTGTTTTCTGCGCTTGAATGCAGTTCGGCCGTAGTTTGGCCTGTTGTGATTTTCAGCGTAGGGTTTACGTCGCGTCAAGGTCAGCGACTCGCGCCCTGTATGGCGATGAATCTCTCATTTCATGGTGTGTGTGTGTATGTGTGTGTGTGTGTGTGTGGTTGTGTGGGTGTGCGCAGCGTGCAATGATGCGTTTCTCAGAGCTGGAGCTGAAGGAGAAGGAGGGGTGTGTGTCGAGCCCCGGCCCGGTGAGGGAGAGGGAGAGGGGTTTGGCCGAGAGCCAGTGTGGAGAAACGGAGTGGGAGCAGAGCCAGCGCTGCTCTAAACCTCCAACAGCCCTGACGGAGCCGGCAGACACACACAGCGGTGAGACACACACACACACACACACAAGCGTACGGACGGGTTAGCCGTCCTCCATGCGTTGCTTCTTTTTTTTTTTTTTATCCTCCAACCCAGCTCCCTCTCTCTCCCTCCCTCCCTCCTTCCCTCCGTCCCTCCCTCCCTCCGTCCCTCCCTCCCTCCTTC
>JBBPDB010000040.1:12704943-12715991 GCA_037974465.1 Brachypetersius altus
ATGAGAGGCTCTGAAGGTCCTTCAGGAAGCCTGGAGAACTGTTCCTGAAGACTACATTAAAAATGGCGGGGGGGGGGGGGGTTCAAGACTGTTGCACAAGAAAATATTGGAACACCCTCACACTGGAGTGAAATGGGGAAGGTGTGGAACTTGGCACCTAAAAACCCGCATTCTGTCTACAAGCGTTGGGGGCCCTTCGAAATCCCAAACCTGTGCAGGTGTTCACATCCCCACCCCCAACTTCCCACCCCAAGAGTGTGTGTGTACGTGTGTGTGTGCGTGTGCGTATGTGTGTGTGTATGTTTGTGTGTGTGTGTGTGTGTGTGTGTGTGTGTGTGTGTGTGTGCGTGCATGTGTGTGGCTCTCTCTGAAACCTAAAACTTTTGCCCTTAACCACTGAACTCTTCTCCCTCTGGCACACACACACAAGCGAATGTACAGCCGAGCACAGCTTGTTGTCCTCTCTCTTTCCCTTTTTCTATTTCTTTCTCCTGCCCCCCTACCCATAGTCTCTTTCTTCCTTCCTTCCTTCCTTCCTTTCTTTCTGTCTTTCTCTCTGTCTCTCTCTCGCTGTTACAGTTCTGCACTTTCGCAGCCAAGAAAAAATAATCAATATAAACACAGCAAGAGCGGAAGTGTGTGTTTGTGTGTGTGTGTGTGTGTGTGTGTGTGGGTGTGGGTGTGGGTGTGTATATGCACTTTACTCTGCTGGCTGTGTGTTCACAACAGAATGCATTTCAACACGAGGCATCCATTTTGAGTGTGTGTGAGTGTGTGTGTGTATTTTGCTTATCACTGTAGCATGGCTTACCCCAACAGAGAAAGAGAGAGAGCGAGAGAGAGAGAGACAGAGAGAGAGACAGAGAAAGAAAAAGAAAGAGAGGGGAGAGATGGAGAGAGAAAGGACAGAACATTGAGGAGAGGAAGCGACAGAGACTATGAGAGAAATAGAAAGAGAGAGAAAGAAAAAGAGGGAAATATTGAAAACGAAAGATATAGTGAGAAAACATGGGAGAGAGAGAGAATGAAAGTGTGGAGAAAGTGAGATCTAGAGAGAGTAAAAGGTTCTTCATCACAAAGGAATGGGGTTTGATTCCAAAGAGGAATGATTTGCTGCTGAAATAATAACACACCCGTATCATCATGCGACACTGTGATCAACACACCCCTTTCTGCTCAACCTGGACAAGCCAGGGCTCTTTGATAAAAAAACAAAAGTATCAATGGCTCCACCAGGACTCTTTTAGAACCTCTGAATCTTTCAGTTGTCTCTCTGGACTAAAGGACATTTAGGCTTTGCTTGTCCCACTGAGAAAGAAGTCATGTATAACATGTATAATGCTGAGCTTTAGAGAATCTGCAACCAGATGCACAAAGAATCTTTGAAGAACCTTAGCCAGGAGCTCAGATTAGCAGCCCAGAGGCTCAAGCTTTGACTCAACTTGCAACCCAAACACACAAGCCTTGACTCTCATCCCTGAGATTCAATACTTGATTTGGATTCACACCTCAGAAAGGAATATCATCCCTTAACTCAACCCTTGACTCAGCCTTGCATCCCAGACACTCAACACAGATTCACACCTCAGACACTTGAGCTTAAGCTTTCACCCCAGAGATTCAAGAATTAACTCAGACTTTCATCCCAGAGATTCAAACGTGACTTAGACTCTCATGCCAGATACTCAAGCCTTGACTCGGATATGCCTCCCAGTGATTCAAGCCGTGACTCAGACTTGCATATCAGATCCTCAAGCCTTAACTCAGTCATCCATCCTAGAGACGCATGCCTTTACCTCCCAGACATACAAGCCTTGACTCTGACTCACTTACCAGAGATTCAAGCCTTGACTCACACTTCCATCCCAGAGACTCAATTCTTGATTCTTGATTCTCATCTCAGATCTCATCTCAAGCCTTGACTCGGGCTTCAACCCCAGAGACTTGTATCCACTCCAGCCTTGTTTTGGACTTGCATCCCAGACTCAGATTTGTACCTCAGAGACCCAGGTCCTGACTCAGACTCTCATCCCAGAGACTCAGGCCTTGACTCAGACTCTCATCCCAGAGACTCAGGTCTTGACTCAGACTCTCATTCCAGAGACCTAACCCTTGACCCAGACTTGCATTCTAGAAACTCAAGGGTTGACTCAGATTCACATTCCAGAGATTCAAGCCTTTACTCTGACTTGTGCCACAAAGATCTCAGAAAGTCAACCCTTGATTTGAACTCATATCCCAGATATTCAGGTCTTGACTTGGACTCACATACCTAAAATTGAAGATTTAACTCAGATCCCCATTCCAGATATTCAAGCCTTGATTTGGACTTGCATCACAGAGATTCAAGACTCAAGTCAAGACTCAGCTCAGCACTTGACTCAGACTCGCATTTGGGATACTTAAGCATTGATTCCAACTTGCATTTGAGAGATTTAAGTCTTGACTCTGACTTGCATCCCAGACATTCAAGCCTTGACTCTGAATTGCATCCCAGAAACTCAAGCCTTGACTCGAACTCTCATCTCAGATACTCAAGCCTTGACTCAAACTTCCATCCTAGAGGCTCAGGCCTTGACTCTGACATAGATCCCAGAGATTCAAGGTTTTACTAAGATTCAGGGCTTAACTTTCATTACAGACTTAGCCTTGACTCAGATGTGCAACACAGATACATAACCCTCAATTTTGACATGCATTGTAAAGATTCAACACTCAACACAGATTCACCTCAGACACTCCGCGTTTGACTCTGACTTTCTTCCCAGAGATTCAAACCTTTACTCAGACATCTCAGAAACTCTGGCCTTGACTCAGACTGCATCCAAGAGACTCACACCTTGACTCAGACTTGCATTCCAGATGCTTAATTCTTGGATTAGATTCACAATCCAGAGATTCAAATCCTGACTCTGAGTTACGTCCCAAAGTTTCAAGCCTTGACTTTGACTCATCCCAAAGATTTAAACTCAGAAATTCATGCCAGATATGCAAACCTTGACTCAGACTGGCATCCCAGATACTCAAGCCTCTACTTGGATATGCATCATTCAAGGTTTGAGATATTCAAGCCTTGAATGACACTTCCATCCTAGAGACTTAATTCTTGGCTCAGAGACTTGTAACACAGATGCTCAAGCCTTGTTTTGGACTTGCATTCCAGAGATTCAGGGCTTGATTTGTACCTAAGAGACTCAGGTCTTAACTCAGGCTCTTATCCCATCCCCTCTTGACTCAGACTTGCATTCCAGGTGCTCAGTTCCAGATACTCAAGCATTGATTCTAACTTGCAAGGCACAAGACTTGACCTGAACTCGCACCCGAGAGACTCAAGCTTTGATTTGGACTTGAAACCCAGAAATTTAAAACTTGATTTGCACTTGTGTGCCAGAGATTCAAGACATGACTTAGATTCACACCTCAGAGACTGCAGCCACACGCATTGACTCAGACTCTCGTCCCAGATACTCAAGCTTTGACTTAGACATGCGTCCCTGAGACTGAAGCCTAGACTCGTCATTATGAACTACTACATAACAACACCAGCCACTCAGACTGTAGGCTATTCCTGCCAAAGTCTTTTGTTGAAATATGCACCATAGTGTGTGTGTGTGTGTGTGTGTGTGTGTGTGTGTGTATGTGAGTGCCCTGTCAGCTGTTTGTAGCCCATGGCCTGACTGTCAAATGTGTCAGATCAGCCTGTAGCTCTATGACCTCTAGACATCACCAACACAGGGTGCCTACACTCACACACAGACACCAACACACACACACACACACACGCACACACACACATACACACACACACACACAGGAGTAAACAATTCACACACGCACAAAAGGCGTGTCATTGGAATGGGCCTAAGCACAGCCTTTGTATGTGTGTGTGTGTGTGTGTGTGTGTGCAAACACAGCAGAGTAAACATGAGTAATAGAGCAGTGTGTAACTCAAACACACTGCTCCACATACGTCTCTTTTTCTTATCTGTAAACTCCTACATGCTATTGCATCAGGTTGAGAGAGAGAGAGAAAGAGATGGAGAGAAAGAGAGAGAGAGAGAGGTTGTGTTGAGTCGGTGAGACAGATGCAAAGCAAGGGGAAAAAGAAAGTGGAGGAGACAGTCAGGACACACACGCACACACTCATTGTAGATGTCGGCCGGTTTTGTTATTTTATTTCTCTCTCTGTTTCTCTCTCCATCTTTCCCTCTCCCTCTGTCTACCTCTTTCTCTCTAAAAATCCAGACACTCGTCTATCCTCAAATAGCTGGAAGGTTGTTATTCATCACCGCAAACCCTACTATTCAGCACACACACACACACACACACACACACACACGTACGTACACACTCAAGGACGGCCGCTGAGTGAGGGATGCAGCAGCACTGACATTTTATATTTAACATCCACTAAGAAATGCGGCGGCCAAAAAACTGATATTATATCCCCTCATATTTATACAACACTGACAAATTATTTGAAAAATCTGAAATTAGAATTAGAATAATTGAAAAATACCATCATTTTATTGAAAGGATCAGTAGATATTTTTGCATGAACTCCCATTAATGGTACATTGTATTTATAGAGAAATGATCAGTTTTTATGTACTGGCTGAAAATGAACTGACCAATGGAAATGGTCAAAAAACACATTTTATTAAAAATAATTTAAAAATATATCATTTTTTTACTAGTTAATTTAAAGGCTTTCTTATGACAGTGACAACATTTTAGCTGGTGTGTGGGTGTGTGTGTGTGCGTGTGTGTGCATGCGTGCTTGTTTCTGTGTGTGTGTGTGTGTGTGTGAGAGAGACTGTGGTCAGACAATCTGGCGGCTTTGCTATCACTAAATGGCCCCAATCACAAAACCTTATGACTCGAGCAGAGCAACAGATCAATAGTTTGCTCTTGTGTTTAGTGTGTGTGTGTGTGTGTGTGTGTGTGTGTGTGCGCATGTGCCCCAGTGCAGAAACGGGTGTATTTTTTTATGGGTGCATGTTGAAAGTCTTGTTAAACGTTAATGTGAACCACGACTTTCAGTCATGTGACTTTGATCGGTTGTGACATCATCATTCCCAGGAGCAACTGAAGCCCATTAGGAATCTGGCCTTCGGAATTTGGTTGTTGGGCATTTTCTACTTTCCTAAATTCCCCAGGCTGTCACCTTTAGCACATTATGGAAAGTAGCAAATTAGCAACTACCATAACAGAATGTTACTATTGTAAAAAATGCTGTTTTCTTAAATGTCCATTTAAAAAGTTTTCCACAAACTCTACATGTTATGCCCCTAATTATACATTACATTTACAGCATTTAGTTGACGCTCTTATCCAGAGCGACGTACATCAGTGCTCAAGTCGTCCACAACTGTTTCTTAAACCTGTAAAACAGCTTAAAACCATGTTTACTATTGAACTGAAATTAAGCGTAAGGAAGGGTTTTTTTTGCGAAATAAGCTAACAGAATGAGAAACATAGTTAGTTGCCCAGGTGCTCCTTGAAGACGCTTGAAGAGGCGAGGGACTCCGCGATCTGGTCGGAAGAGGGAGTTCGTTCCACCTCTGGGCGGCTGCGACTGAGAAGAGTCTTGACACAGGTCTCCTTCTTCTTTTGAGTAGCGGAGGCTCAAGACTAACCGTGCTTGAAGCCCTGAAAGGACGAGAAGTGAAACGTAGTTTGATCAGTGCTGCTATGTTTGGGGTTGCAAGTCCATTCTTGGCCTTGAAAGCGAATGTTAAGAACTTGAACTTAACGCAAGCATAACAGGGAGCCAGTGGAGGGTCCTTAGTAAATGCGTGGTGTGAGTGAACTTAAGAACGTTGAACACTAACTTGGCAGCTGGTTCTGAATCAGCTGAAGTGGTTTGTAACCTTCTGTGGAAGTCCAGCCAGTAGAGTGGCAGTAGTCCAGTTTGGAGATGACCAGAGACTGGACAAGTATCTGTGTAGTTTTTGTGGTGAGAAAGAGTCGGATTCTTCAAAGGTTATAAAGAATGCTCACATTGTTAGCTGGCTATAGCAGTGACGTTCTGGGAACTAACACATTAGAAGAACAGAATTTTAATGTTATTAAAAAATGCTTGTTTTCTCATCTCATAGTTTTCTCTGAAAATTCCACACAATATGCTTCTGGTGTATATTTGCTGCTAATCATAATATACCTCAAAATTTTTGGAATCCCTCACTAGCCTGTTAAAATTTCTCATGAATTTGGTCAATTATGTTCATAATTTACCCAAAATGAGTAAGTATGATATGATGAATATGACTTTAGTGACAGCATATTTGCTAATGTAGCACCTAGCTGTTTTGTTGTAAACACACCTGAGGCAGGTAAGCAAGCCTGTTGGACTTAATACTTGGTTTAGGTGTGGAAGACTGACTTGGAGGTAAAAATCTGGATGGGTTAAAGGATCTGATCAAACACCAGCATGTGCACAACATAACAAGTGATGACTATCTAGCAACTATGTTCAGTAGAAATTGCTGGCTACGCTGTCAGAACACAAGGCTTTGCTTCACTGCCAATCTCAGCACCTGACTCATGTTATTAAAGTTGTCAGAGCTTTATTACCTGGTTCAGGTGTGATTGGAACTAGCAATAAACAGGCTAGGTTGGTGCACTTTAGGCCCTGGACTGTGAACCTCTGCACAGGTCATTACAAACTGGTCGAACATTATTTGGGTGTTTGTTTTTCCTTGACAGAGACCTGCCCCAGATATCATAACATTAGGATGTTTCTGGCCTTTTTTCACCAGTGTTGTCATATCCATATGAAAGCAATCTTTTGTGAGGTCCGGTTCTCTTGCCGTGAACTGGAATATTCAGCACAGAACATTCTTACACTTCTGACTGCAGGTTAATGGAGATTCAGGATTATATACTGTCATCCAGAGTGACATACATCAGTGCTTAAAATAGTTCACATTTAGACTCAGAATTTGGACTTAGACTTAGAACCAGAATTTGCTTATAACCAAATCACTCCTAACTAAGTAAGAGAAAAACTCAGAGGTTAGTACAAAGTAAGCCAAAAACATGGACAAGAGTGAAGTTTTTTTATAAATAGGAAAAAATGTGCAAGCAATAAGTGTCAGGACTAGTTAGCCCCCAAGGTGCTCCTTAAAGAGATTTCAGACAACTCTTGAAGACAGCGACAGACTCAGCAGATCTGATTGCCAGAGGGAGTTTGTTCCACTACTGTGGGGCCTGGACTGAAAAGAGTCTTGACGCATGTCTTTCTCTTCTCTTGAGCAGTGGAGTTTCAAGACAAGCAGTGCTTGATGCTCTGAGAGGACTGGTAAGGAGATGCAATACCATTCTTGGCCTTGAAGGCAAGAGTTATGGCTTTGAACTTAATCCGAGCAGTCACAGGGAGCCAATGCAGGTTCCGCAGTAGAGGCGTGGTGTGGGACAATTTTGGCACATCGAAGACTAGTCTCGCAGCTGCTTTCTGAATTCAGTGCATTCAGTTGAAGTAGTTTTGATGCAAACAGAGAGAGTCCAGCCAGCAGAGATTGGCAGTAGTTCAGTTTAGAGATGACCTTAGACTGGACAAGTAACTGCATAGCTTCAGTGGTGAGAAAGGGTCAGATTCTTCTGATGTTGTGGAGAAGGTACCAGCAAGTCCTGGAGAGGTGGTCAACGTGTGGTGAGAAAGACAGATCTTCATCTTGTATGACACCTAAGTTTCTTGCCTTCTTTGAGGGCATGATAACCAAGTTCTCAGGAGAAATGGTGAGGTTGTGGCTCAGTGATGGATTCCCATTGATGAGGATTCAGCTTGAGGTCGTACACCACCATCCAAGAGGAGATGTCAGCCAGGCAGTCCGAGATGCGGATCAAGACCTGGGCGTCACTGGAGGGAAAAAAGAGAACAAGTTAAGTGTCATCTCCAGGAAAATTGGTTAAAAAAGCCATGTGAGGCCATTACATCCCCAAGATAACAAGTGCATAAAAAGAAGAGAAGTGGCCCAAGGACTTAGCCATGTGGAACACCAGTGGACAATCTTCGTGGGGCAGACTGTGATCCTTGCCATGCCACCTGGTACTTACAGCTATTGAGGTAGGATGCAAAACACTGTCAGGCTCGATACCCCAAGGTTGGAGAGAGTAGCCAGGAGGATCTGATGGTTGACCATGTTGAAGGCTGGAGAAAGGTTAAGAAGAATCAGGACTGAAGACAGGTTGGCTGATGCAAGCAGTTCTTCAGAGATGACTAGTAGTGCAGTTTCAGTAAAGTGTGCAGCCTTGAACCCAGATAGGTGAGGGTCCAGAAGCCTTTTTCGAGATAGAAAGATGTTGAATTGGTTATATACAGCGCATTCCAAAGGAAGATTCGAAAAGATTCTGGTCTCTAGTTGTTGATGTCTGAGCAGTCCAGGATGGGTTTCTTCAGAATTTCTGTGAACACGGTAGACTTGAAGGCAGAGGTACATGGCCAGTCCTTAAGGAGCCATTAATAATTTAAGAGATATGCAGGATTAGATTTGAGGATATCATCTACAGCATCCTCAATGTTTTGAGGTTGAGGTCAGGAGCTAAGACACATCCTTGAGAGAGAGCAGCAAGAAGCCAAGACACTGGGTGGCATGTGTTGGTCCCTGGCTGGCTAACGGCTTCTTGATAGGAGGGAAGAACCACTAATGTCATCAATCTTCTCAATGAGGAACGTGGCAAAGTCCTAAGGTGAAAGAGCTGGGAGCGGTGGTGGTTTAAGAAGAGATACAAAGGTGGCAAAGAGCTTGTAAGGATTGGATTGTGTGTCTGTAGCAGAGAGATTTAGCAGAGCTTAGATGAGCTGCAAATTTGGATAAGAGATGTGGTCACCGTTATAAATCGTTTTCCTCCATTTTCTTTCAGCTGCCGTCAGTTCCCTATGGTTACTTTGCAGGACCTCGAACAGCCATGGAGCCAGAGGAGAGACATGCTTTGGTCGGAAAAACAAGGGATTAATTGAGCTGTGGAGAGAGACGAGAGAAGAGAAATGGTGGCTGATTCAACTGTAGATGGACAGAATACGATGTCATCATTACACTCATATAATTTTATATATATATGACAGTCTGTAAGTAACTAAATCACACTACTTGGGCTGTGTCCCAACAGCTAAAGCACCAACTGACAGACTGCTGTGCAGGACACTCAAGAGCACAACACACTCAACCTTGTCAATCTTGTGTCAAAGTAACACCAGGAAATTACATTGCAGAGCTGTTGTTTTCATTACAAACTTTTTTGTAAATCATCTTTACAGAGTATTCATCATGATTTCTTATTCATTTTTCACTTCTATGGCACTGTACAAATAGAAACCACTGCTTAAAGTCAAATGAGTGACTCCAGCATTAAGGTGAACATCATCTCACTGATGAGGGAATATTTAGTTACTCTGCATAAAGGCACAGCAACTTGAGCTGAATACAAGAACAATTCCCAAAAAAACACAAAAAAACAGATTGTGGAGCCATGATTAGAACCTCCTCCACTGAAGGGTTAAAGTAATAACGTAACTGGTCACCTAGCTGTGCTGATAGTGTAAGCTAGAGATTGATTTTTTTTCTCGCTCTGACGAACTGGTCGAACATGGTCTGTTTGTTTTGTGCTGGCTATCAACGGCAAACAAAGGCCTCCTCTGCTGTGCTGGGCTAAAACCAAGCCACTGCAAATGGGCTAAAACCAAGCCGCAGCAGCGCTGCCTTTCTATCAGTCTTTCGCCTACCTGCTCCAGCTCTTATCAACGCACACACACACACACATACACACATACGCATGGTCGGGTACACACATACATACACGCACCATCAAACAAGCGTGCACACACACACAGTGTCCTGATTGCAGCCTCCCCCCAGAGAGAGAGAGCTGAAGTAAAGAGTGATTGCCGAGGAGGGAGGGACGAATTTACACTCCGCAAACAGCACTCATTATAAACAGGCAGCACCGGGTGTGTGTGGGAGAGTGTGTGTGGCCAAACCCCGGCCAGTAGAGTAAGCAGTAAAAAAGCCAAGCCTCTGCCGCTGCCAAAAAGAACAGATTAGCGCACCAGCCAGTCGGGCGTTTGCCTAGAGAGAGAGAGAGAGAGAGAGAAGCTCAAGGCCGATGTGCATCAGTCTGACCAGCTAATTAACAAGGGCACAAAATCTGACTAGAAATCCACAATGTAGCTGGACCACCCCATTGGAAGCCTTCAGTGCAGAACCATACACTTTTGAAGGGAAATTTTACCTAATCTCCCCTAAATTTCTCCATAATTCTATGAGATGTGTTTAAAGTGTCCATTTAACATACGTGTAAGGACAACAGCATGAAATTTTTCTCTACATCTAACCAATTGAAGCAGCAGGCAGCCAGGAAAGCAGAACCCGGGAAGCAGGATGGTACCTTGCTCAATTTATCTCAGTGGTGCCACTAGCAGTCCTGGGATTTGAACATACAACATTCCGATTGTAGAGGTAACCCCCTAGCCACTAGGCAACCAGCTGCCCAAGATGTAAACAGAGTGGGTTTGATGTTTTGGAAAAACTGTTCAGAGTGTTGGTGCCTCTAAAAACCTGCCTCTAAAAAGCTCCCTCACAGAAAGTTATTCCATGAAATGGTAATGACTGCGCCATCTGATTCCTGAGATATTTTGTTTTGTGAAGCTTTTGGGCCTAAAACTAAATTCATTATTGGTAAAGTGACACATGAAGGGTGCTGTAAGGCAAAATAGTACCAGAAGAAAAGTGATCAGCATCCGTTTAAACACTCAGAAGTCACAATGGTTTTCTAAATGTTATTTTTTTCTAAAAAGGTTTAAATTTGCAAATGTTTTAATCATTTTGGAAAAGCTATTGGGATAATATAAAACATATAATTTAAAATGTGTCTAACCTTTGCATAGACCAAATTTTATGTAATATATTTTTGGTAAAATTTAGCAAGTAAGTGAGCATTAAAATGTTCCTTGTGTGGAGGAACTGAGTCCCAGTTCAGGGAGATCGTGGGGCAGAATAAGGGAGTGGGGGCAGAGCCGGGAGAGAGTTTGGCTGTCAGGAAGCTAAACT
>JBBPDB010000040.1:12716091-12727233 GCA_037974465.1 Brachypetersius altus
TTGCAGACGACACCACGGTGATCGGTCTCATCAGCAACAACGATGAGACTGCCTACAGGGAGGAGGTCCAGCATCTGACCACTTGGTGCACGGACAACAATCTGCTCCTTAACACCACCAAGACCAAGGAGCTCATCCCTAACATTAGTTACTGAACACACTTCACCGATGACCTCACTCGCGGATAACTGGTTCTCTCTGCCCGACTCTGGCTTGATCAGCAGGTTGCAGGATGTGTGGTGCCTTATACACGAGTGTTGCCAACAGGGACGGTGTAGAGTGCCCTCTGGTGGACAAACTATACAACGGCAACATTCATGACATGGTTGAAGGGTGTTTCGTCCGTTTTTATATTATTTTTGAAATATTCATTTATTGGCCATTATTAATGCAGATACCGATAGTTTGGAAAAATGACTAATATCGGCCGATAATATCGCCCTGCCGATAAATCGGTCGGGCTCTACAACAAACCAACAAAATTATATAGTGTTAAGTTGACTTACTTGTCAGAGGTTTGTAACTGAGCCAAGGAGAGTTGGAACTGATCCAGAGTTCATTTTTAGCCGTTCAGCAAGACCAGCTCTGTATTGCCCCAAGTTGAGGAAACAGTCGTCGGCAAAATGTTTGGGGCAGACATACAAAACTTTAGAAAGTTTTTTTGGCACATTTCCAGAGAAAATAAAATTAACCCACTGGTTCCTCAGAGGCTCGCATGAAGGAATATGTAAGTGTAGCTGTGTCTGTGTGGTCTTCAGTCAGAAGATGTGGAGAACTGTGTAAATGTCTTAATTATACTCAAAACCTGTTTACCATTAGTGTTACAGTAGTGTTAATTTAGTGTTAAAACACTAATATTACAATAAACACAAACCATTTTAATACAGTAAATTGTAGTTTTATGTGTGACAAAGTGTTCGCTTTATCATTTCCAGACCTCTTTCTTCACGGAAGCCCAGCTCCATCAAATATCCCATCAAATATTACTCGTATTCCTTCATTGGATTAAAATAGGTGTGTTGATTTTGGAATTTTATCAATCCACACAATAACTGTAAAAATGGAGCAGAAATCTGGAACCAAGCCTGTGTTCTTCTAACTATCTCACAAAATACTTTTTAGAAGAAAAAAGAAATCTCACACACTTTTTCCGCTCATTTTTTGCATTTAATCTGATGTTCTTTTGTGTTTTGCTGGAAGAAAACCCACTGCTGATAGAAATGGCTCCAAACAATTTGCAAAGATGCCTGAGACTTTTGCACAGCACTGTATGTCAAGTATAAGCTCTGCGACCCTGGTGAAGGATAAGTGGCTCAGATAATGAATGAAAAGGTACAAATATGAAAAAATACAAATATTAAAGCACAGTGAGGGTATATTTACATTGTACCTAAGTGATCACAAACACATTTGTCCACTTTTTTGACCTTTAATGTGAAACTAAAAGCATTTGGTGGTTGGCCACTCTGCTAAATGTACAAGTGCAACATTATTGTGAGTTTTAAACACTAAAAATACAACTAAAATCTATTCTGGATGACACAGGTAACCTGTGAAATTCATAAAAAATAAATGAAACATTGTCACTCCTATTATATGAAAGTATTTCATCCCTGGAGCTGAGAAACACTGTGCAGACTTGGAGAACAAAATTTAAAACTGACACAGGGAGCAATTAATGGTAGCTGTTGTGACAAAAAGAAGAAAAAACTGCTTTACAACTCAAGGAATTCAGGAAACTAATAATATCAGAGCAATCCAATAAATCTTGAGAGCCCTCCGCGGAGCAGTCTGCCGTAAACCGTTTCCTCTTCTGCTTTATTTTTGTTGTTCTTCACCAAGCTTTTTATAGCGTGTGGGGAAAAACAGCATATACAAGCTGTTAGCAATTTGAGAGCCTCATAAATCTGGGTGTAATTGTTTTAAAATGGGCCGTATATTCCAGGCTCCTTTGTTGACTGCTGATGTAGATGCGGCTGCTCGCGCCTAGATGATGTCAGAATTAATTAAAAGCAACGTACAGCGATTTCCATTCAGACCCTGATTGAGTGCTCGGAAGTGCTGGGACTTCTCCGTTTTTTTAATTGAAGCATAATGTGATGGCGCTTCACAGAGGAAGCTGACTTAAGCTCCCGCGTCTGATCTGCGGCTACGGCGGAATAATGAGCTCGGGACGGGCGTGATATACACATTTCATTAGTGCTGAAAAAGCAGGCCGAGGGAAAATCGTTAGATCGGAAGGCAGCAGGCATCAGAAAGAGATGGGAATACACTTCTTTTCCAGCCCAATACTGGGGGGGGGGGGCTGGGGGGGGTTAAAAGGATGCCCCCGGTTGGTTCTCCTCAGGGGAAGAGTATAAAACTTCACTAAAAGTGCTGACACGGCACGGCTAGAAAGGCGGGCATGAGCTCCATTGCAGTGATGGCTTCATCTGCCATAAAACATCCTCCAGCTCACATACATCACCTGTCGGCTCACTGCAGAGGACTGTGCTCTAAAGGGCCCATATGAAGGCAAAACTCCTCTGAAAACAAGAGTTCGATATCGTACGGAAAGTTTTAAATCAGTGTTCTCTCGCCAGCCTATACGGTCCAGATATGGAAATGCGTTGGTTTAAGTGACTCTCACCCACAGCCTCATTTCCATATCCAGACTATATATGAATTGAAAACTCATTTGGAAACAAGAGTTTGATAACGTACGTAAAATTTGAAATCAGTCTTCACTCTCCAGCCTATATGGTCCAGATATGGAAATGAGGATGTAAATGAGAGTATTGTGATGCTTTAAACCAAAGAAACATCAGCCTCTATGATCCAGAAAAGAAAATGCATTGGTTTAAATGCCATCACAATACTGAACTGTCATTTACATCCTCATTTCCATAGAGGCTGGTGAGAGAACATTTACACACTGCGGTGCGCTGACACCCCGCCCAGTGTGAGTCCCTACCACACGCCCATAGACACCAGGATAGGCTCCGGGGACCTGCGGCTCTAGTGAGGATTAAGCGGCTACAGAAAATGAATGAATGAATGAACGTTTATCCTCAATATCAATTTATATACTGCCCAGATATGAAGATACGAAGATGAGGCTGTATATGAGAGTTCAGTGTCATTCAAATCAATACATTTGCACATACCTGCCCATTCAGAATGATATTGTCCAGTCTGGACTGCTTTATGAATGGAGCACAATATGTGGAAGCCAATCAGATTTTAGGTCATTTACATATATCTTAAAGGAACAGTGACGAAAATGGCCTGATGGAAGGGCCCATTTCATAGAAAACTGTTCTTTTAAAGTATACCATTCAGTTGTATAGTCCCTATGGCCCATGCAAGTTCAGCTGCAAAAACAGCCTATTTTAAATTTACTGCTTTAATAATGTCCCAAAAACATCAGCAACAGCAGTTTAACCCATCCATGATCAAGTTATAGCCTAGAATGCCCTTCGAAGGAGGAAGCCAGTCAGATTACAGGTCATTTACATATTTCAGTCTTACAGGAACAGTAAAATAAAACATCAGTTTAATGGTTTAAAGAGAGTTTGGACAGGGATTTTGGTAAATAAAACCACAAAAATTTAAAAGTGGGTCTTAAGGGAAAAAAATAAATGCAAGAAACATGTCAGCACCCTGTTGTCCCTGTTTATGGTCAAACCTCTGGTGCCATTCAACAAAACGCTGTAATAAAATGAATCTATTTGCCTGCTGCTGCTTTCCCAATAATCTGTAATATGGTCCATTCCTGCGGAGTGCAGGCTAATTTGGTGCCGCTGTGCCGTATTCACAACGCGGCCTCTGTCCGAGCTATTGTAATTACTTTGCTTATCTGAAAGCGAGGATTTGGCCATTTCCCATCATCAAAAACAGCCTCTTTGTTGGCCATGTTAAAAGACAAATAATGAGCTCTAAACAGACTCAGCCTTTAGGGGTAGCACTCGGGAAGGATTCGATATTCGGAAAGAAAACAGAAATGCCGTCCTGTTTTATTCCGTATGCGACTCGGAGCAGCGGAATACAATCAAAGGCCATTACAACTGGAACAGCAAATCATATCTGCGGAATATAAATGCGCTCTGGAGAGGAAATATGGCACAAATTAAATTTGATTGACTGGCTAGCCCTACTCAGCCTGCTCAGCACTCAGTGCAGACACAAACAAGAGAAGAGGCTGGTTTACCAGAAAAAACAGCCTCATCAGGTACGCCATGCCTAGCCATTATATTATATACCATACGGCCGCATAGTGATAACAATTTAGTACTTGACACATTATACACAATTTCAAGCACTTAAACCTTTGAACTCCACATTTTCATTCAGTTATTATTCCTAAGACTTATTATACAGACATACGTAACACATATGATATGATTTAAGTTTATAACAATGTGGATTTGAAATATGGACCCATACAGTCATTGTGCACCCCTGATGAACTTTCATAGATTAAAACATATATGTACAGGAGGACACAACCTCTAGAAATAATATGCATAATTACTGCTTATTTGCTGAATTTAAAAGTTATGACACATGTAATTATTTTCCAATATGTTTTTTCTCAAATAGAACTTGGCAGAAATGCCATCTTTAGCTCTGCTCCCTGTAAAGGGAACTTCACTGAGAATATCAGGAAGCATATAATTTGACTGGGAGTGTTCAAACCTTTGCCTGCCACTGTATATAGAGCCTTTAATTGCAGGCTCATTATTCTAACCAAGGATTCAAGGTGGAGGGTGCCCTCAGGTTGCCAAGACTAAAAGGTTTGCTCTGCTTTTTTAGTAAGTGCTTATACATCTCTAAGCGACTGGATTCATAACAATAATGAGCACTGGCAATGGAAATCCGTCTAAACTTTCACAAATTGTTAGGAATTATTTTCAGATGGGGCTCTGCATGGGCCCACCGTCAGGCAAGTTGAATGGGTTATACTGAAGCAGGACACCCTGCACACACATGTTCCTTTAGTTTGGGCTTCTGCTCCTGAGGTCTGTCTGAGTGCCTAGAATTTCATGTAAAATTGACACATGGTTTCCTCCGCAAATTTCAATGTAGTCGCTGTGAATGTCACGCTATAGCATGTTCCAGCCTATACTGACCTGAACCTGAGCTTCACTTAAGCCAGTTTGGACCGTTTGGGTCGACCATAGCCTTTTCATCCACCCCTGCGGTGTCTGGAGGGTCACTGGGTCACCGCTGGTTGGGGCTTTTTGTAATGACGCGGCTGAAGTGGCAGAGATAAGGGACAGAAGGAAATAAAGGGAAACTCAGTGGTTTGCGAAATGCTTGCGATCCAGCCCTGACACAAGTCACGCTATGAACAGCCTGCACGGCCGAACCTAAAGTGTTTTTCCTATTGGGCCGTGTAGCCTCCATCAACTCCACAGGCTGTGTGCTCACGGCATGCTGTAGCCTGGCGGCTCCGCTCATTTTTCACCCGGATGCGTGCGTCCAAGAAATGCCAGGGATATATACAGAGTGGCTATGGACACTTATCGGGCATCCTCATACTGCACTTTTATGCTCTGTATACAGAGTCGGTTTGAGCCTTTGACTGCCTAATGCATCATGTTGCTAAATGGTCTGCCATGCAACAGAGTGCCTGAGGTGCGATGAAGAGATTCTTCTGAGAAATGAAGCCCAGAGACATCAACACAAGCGACGTGTGGCACTTACAAATGGTGCAAATTGCATGGTGGAGATAAGTGCAGGGGAAAAGGATCTGTCTGACAGCTCAAAATACATGCTAACACTGATGTGAATCGCTGGGGCAAGGCTAAAGAACATAGAGCATCAATCAAGAGAGTCCCCTCCACCTCAGTGCAGAGGCTCGGGTCAAACGCAATACTTATAAATACATCATACCAACACTTAACCATTCAGCACACTGTGTCGCACGGGTGTGTTTTGGAATGTTCAACAATGAACGTTGAACGAATCATTAGCCAAACAAGTGACACCAAGCATTGAGGTGAACATCATAGAACAAACTCCCTCTTGCAGTCAGATCTGTGGAATCCCTCGCTGTCTTCAAACACCAAATCTTCATGGAGCACACTGGTGACTAACCAGACCTCCCGTTTATCTCTTATACATCTTTCCTATATATTTAAAAATAAACCTTCAGGCACTTACCTTCTTAACTGTTTTACTTGCGTATGAACCTCTGACTCTTTTCTTTTTGACAGTTTGATAAGGGGTGTAACTTCGCCTGTACTTAGCCAGTAACTTGGTTGAATAGCAGATGTTGATTTGAGTTTAGCTTTACAGGTATGAAGAACAGATGTGGACTACTTAAGCACTGATGTATGTTGATCTGGATAAACGTAAATGCGATATTTAGCTCTCTGCGGTCCCACTGCAACCTGGAGTGAATACAGTTCACAACGCAAAACAACAGATTATCAGAATCTGGAGTGGAACGCTGGAGAATGAGCAAAAATACTCACAGCAGTGGGTAGAACTGTTAAACTCCCCTGCCGAAGGGTTAACAGTACATCTTGCTAATTGGAAGTGCTTTAAATATAAATATCTCATGATATGCAAGGCTTTATGAGATAATTTTAGACATTATTACTCCTTTCAGTGTTACTAATATAGCATTTTTACCGCAGCGAAATACAGAACCCATAATGGGATATATTTGAGAAAAAAAAAACTCTTAAAAATGCTTAAAGGATTATTTAGACTTGAAAAAAAGTACCATGGAGTGGAACCATAAGTCAAAGGAGCAAATTCCAAAGAACATGAGGAAGAACCACTGAGAGGAACCATAACTCAGATGGGGAAGTCCTGGAGAACATAATAAAGAACCCCTGAGAGGAAACATGACTCAGATGGGGAAGTCCTGGAGAACATAATAAAGAACCCCTGAGAGGAAACATGACTCAACAGAATAACATAAAGAAGAAGCACTGAGAGGAACCAAGACTCAAAGGGGAAGCCCATCCTATTCCAGACTGCTGTTAGGATACAAGTAGGTCATGTTTTTACAGGCAAGATTAAGTGAAGGCACTGGGATCATGCAGAGAAAAGATCTGTGAGATCACCAGAGAGGAGGAAGTGAGGGTAAAGTTAACAGAAACCTGTCAGAAAAAATACACTATTGATTGTGCAGGATGTTTGATAGGGCAGATAGGTGAAGGTTTCAGTTTGCATGTATAGCAGGATTACAACTTCTATAAAACGATCAAAACCTGATTCAGAGTTTTGTTGGAGAACTACAGAAAGCACTAAATCATTTCAAAGGAAGAGAGATGTCTAACACTTATGCAAATTGTTTAAAGCCATTTTTCTCAGCATGTGATAGTGTCTTTTTCTGACATTAGAATAAATGCAACCAAACAAAAAAGCAGTAAAACGTATCAAGATTTGTTTTATTTATTTTTTAAAAAGTACTTGATAGTGCGTGAGCTGGTGAGGAGAACACTGGTTCGGTTCCAGATTCCTCCTCGGTTGCTCCAGCCGTTGTTTGGATTGTGAAACTCCATCAGCAGCTCCTGATGGAAACTACAGTAATACTAGACTTCCACAAAAAACACACTAATATACTGAACATAATATTACTATGATATAGTATAATTTTATTATATATATACTAGAGGTGGGCATAGATTAATTTTTTAATCTAGATTAATCTCATTGTAATCTTGGAATTAATCTAGATTAAAATGGCTCATTTGAATTCTGCCGAAGGTCTGAAGTCCCCCCCACAAATGATCCCAATGCCTATTTTTATAGTGTAAACCATAAATAACGTAAATATTAACCCGAGGTTTAAATACGGAAAAGTCAGGGACGAGAGAGAGACAGAGAGAGTACGAGAGAGTGAGAGAGAGTACGAGAGAGTGAGAGAGAGTACGAGAGAAAGAGTAAGGGAGAGCGAGAGAGAGAGTAAAAGAGAGAGTAAAAGAGAGAAAGACAGACAGAGAGAGTAAGAGAGAGAGAGAGAGAGAGAGAGAGAGACGATCCGCACGCTCCGGAAAAGTCACGAACGAGAGAGAGAGAGCGACAGAAAGAGCAACAGAGAGAGCGAGACAGGTTTAAAACGGGCGCGATCCAGAAAAGTTACGAACGAGAGAGACAGACAGACAGACAGACAGAGAGAAGGAGAATAAATCCGCGCTAAAATATCAAGGTAAAAGTCATCATAGATTGCGTAGTATAGAGCTAGCTCCCCACCCAACTTTGTGAGTAGACGAAAAAAAAAGGCGATATTTTTTTTATCGCACGATAAGAGTCTCACATTAACGCAGCACGTTAAAGCTGATAACGGCCCACCACTAATATATATATATATATATAATTATAATTATTGAATTCAGGTGGCCACTTACGAAATCTTTCAGCAGACCAAATCATTTTGGACAAAGTCATGCTTCCAATTTTGTGGAAAGTTTGGGGAAGAACCATTTCTGTTTCAGCATCACTGTGTCTTAGTGCACAAAGCAAGTTCCATAAAGGCATGGCTGGATGAGTTTGGTGAGGAAGAACTTGACTGCTCCACCCTGACCTCAACCCCATCCAGCACCTTTGGGATGAACTGGAACAGAGATTTTGAGCCAGACCCTTTTGTCCTACATTACTGCCTGACTTCCCTGTTGGTGCAACGATCAGGCGCCCAGATACTTTTGTTCATATAATGTATATGCTCCATTAAGTTCATTAAGTACATATATCTTGCCATTACACTCATTGTCCATTATATCAGCTCCACTGTCCATACAGGTGCACTTCACAGTTAATAATAGACTATAGCCCATCTGTTTCTCCATATCATTTGTAACCCCCATTACCCTGGTCATCAAAGGTCAAGACCCATACAGGACTGCCAGTGAATAGGCATAATTTGGGTGGCAGATTTTTCTCAGCATATCAGCAACACTGTTGCTATAGTTTGTACATACAATCTGGCATTTTCCTTCTTAATAAAACCTAATTTCACAGTTTTGATTTCACAATTTATATCCTGAGTGTAACATACAGGGAAAATAAAACAATACATGTTATACAAACACATTTGTATATAACACAAATATATACTGAAGGTAATATTAAATTTCATATTATACAAATAAAAGGTCACTATGAGCTACCGATGCACCTTGTTTGTAGTGGAGAGATGGAGCACCGTTTTTCCAAAAGATACATATTTTTTAATTGGTACCTTTATGATGGTGATTCATTATAAAGGTTAGGGGTGTCTAACACGATAAAACCTCACATCAGTGCTCATTTGGCTTAAGATCTGGTGACTGTGAATGACATTTCTATCATTTTCAAACCCATGAAACTGGAAATTTGCGTGCCCAAACCAGGCCAGTGGGCCTCTTAATCACAATAATATACTCTCTTTCAAATATTTCTCAGTATGATTTATTCCACATCGGCCCAAAATTGACGTCAGGTGGGTCTGCTCAGTTTTACACATGGCACAGTATGATTTCAAGTTTATCAGTGCAGTTCTTTTATGTCGCCATATTTGGCAGGTGTTCCAGAACAGAGATGAATTCATAATACAGATGTAGTCAAAAGTAGCATTAGGAGTACAGTCCAAGGATTCCTGAGTGTGTGTTTGTTGTTTACAGAGTCTACATTTTCAATGCAAGATCTAACACATAATGTATTAAATGTATAATATGGCATAATTACAATAGCACATGTAAGCAAATGAGTGGAGTGTGTATTCTACCTGCTTTTTACTTATATCTTTTTTTTTTCTTTCCTTTCTTTTTTAAGACATCAAAAATATGTTTTATTATCACAAACTGACACTGCACCCAACCAATATGCTAACAGATAAGAGATGATATCAATACAGAACTGGAGAAATGGCTAGGCTGGCTGTGTACGGTGGCGTATCACAAAGGGACTAGATACTGTTTCCCTTAGATAGCACTGAAATACGAATGTACCTTATGTATATACATAATCCCATTCATCCCTATTAATAATCCTGCCCACATCATCACTCATATATCACCTCTATCGCCACCCAGTACAGAAATAATGTTGTTCCTTCTAAGGAAAAGACTTTGCTGACCTTGCCGTAATTGTATTTTTCATCATTAGCTCTTGCTGATTATGACTCCAGATAACACCTGTATCAATATTCATTTGCCTCCAATAGTTCAACTACTGGAATTTAATGTTATAAAGAAGACCACTTACACCCTTAAGCGTTTCACGTTTCAAAATGACCCATCCTGATAAAACGCTCTGTTCCTTCCAGACTTCATAACCTCTGATAATCTTTTTTTATGACAGTTTTAGAGAGGACTACGAAACCATTAATAACCCAGCAATTCATGAATGAAATCCACAGTTTGAGCTTGGTTGAGAATTTCAGGATCCCGGACACTGAAGATGAAATTTAGTCCCTCCAGCTCGGCCCTCAGGACTCTTGAGAAGGGCTGCGTTTACCGTTTCTGAATTGCTGACCCATTAAAATTTAGAAAAGTGTAATTAAATCAAGAAGGGATTGTTCAGCGGGGAAGAGGCTGTCTACGCTAATTGTGTTTATTGCTCACAGTGATGAGCCCTCCTCAAATCACACCAGCACAACCTTAGTGTCTGGGAGTTGTGTGATGGCTTCTGTAAAAGTACAATATAGGAGGAGCTATAGTGATCTATTCTAACAACATAATGACTTGATAAGGTGATGGATGTCTGACCATCTATTCTAAGCTTAATAGATGCTGCACAACATGGCAATAGTTTACTTCAGCTAGAGGAAATAAGATGTCAATTTACCTTTTGCCACCATCTGTTCCATGTGTGAGATATGTATAGGCAAATATGTTTACATTAAAGAAGCTGTTAGATTATTAAAAAAGTATTATACTCAGCTCTGTACTTGTCATGCACTCTTCTAGACGGTGAAAGCTATCAGTCACGTTTGAGGAGTTACATTCAACCAAATGTGTTTTAGACTGACCTTAACATATACTTGAGACCTAATTTATTCAACGTTCCATTCACAGCCGATGCTTTTCAGCCAAGATAATCATTGTCTCTAACTGCTTATTCCTTACTAGGGTTGCGGGTACCCAGAACTTATCCCTGGGCCAACAGATGTGAGCCAGGGACCCCCCCCCCCCCCCCCACACACACACACACAATTTATTTATT
>JBBPDB010000040.1:12727243-12754282 GCA_037974465.1 Brachypetersius altus
TTCACACCTACAGTCAATTTAGAAACCCCAGATCTTCTGACATGCATGTCTTTGGACTGTGGGAGAAACCGAAGACTCCCGAGGAAACCTATGCCACATACAAGGCCAGGACCTGGATTCGAAACCCTAACCCTGGAGGTGTGAGACAACAGCGCTAATCCCTGGCCAACCATGTTTATTTAAAACTTTCCTTTTAGCTAAGTGGCTAATGCTGCACATAATATTTACATTTATGGCATTTAGCAGACACTTTAATCCAAATTGACTTCTATTCCTTAACTACAGGGAACTGTCTCCCTGGAGCAACTTGGGGTTAAGGGTCTTGCTCAGGAACCCAGTGGTGGTATGATGAAGGCAGGCTTCGAACCCATGATCTCTTGGTCCATAGGCAAGTATCCAACCCAGTGAGCTACCTTAACCCACAGTTTCATTCTATTTCTTAAACAAATTATGATTCGTTAAATTATGACTGCGTTGTGATTATTTATACGATTTACTCTTAAAGTTCTGTGTAACCAATCACATTTGGCTGGACCCCAGGAGTGCAAATGACCAAATTCTACCCCCAGTAAGGTCAAAAGTCACAACGTTACATTTCCCGAAAACATATTACAACAGAATTAAACAAAAATACAACAGAATTATTATTTTCATCAGAGGCCTCCTACAATAACAGGTGTTTTTTTCTGTATTTTGGTCTTACAGTCAACAGTCACCAGGATTGTTTTCATAAATACATCCCAGAAATATCTCCAAACAAGTTCAAACAGCATCCTGAGCATCCAGTATCCAGAATACAGTAGGATTTACAGGGAGGAATTCATATATTAATAATAATACACAATATTTGCACAGTAACATATTAGTGGGTAATCTAAAACATCTTTCTGCAGCATTTGGACGATTTATTTATTTACTTATTCAGCTATTTCAGAACCAGAAGATAAATAATGCATTCAAGCTTCAATGGCTCATAGGATTAAATGCATACAAGCTTCAACAGATAGCTTGTAATCAATTTGCGTATTTGTAGGCAATCTATTTATGGACAATTAAAATAGAATGTAACCATTTTGTGCGTCAAACGTAGAAAAACCAAGCTGAATGATCTGTAAATATGAGGCCACTCTGCTTTTTGATGGTCAACTTAGCAAATTAGGATGCCTGAGGTTGGTCTAACTGGATATGCAGGCCGCAGATGAGGCTAATAGGAAATGACATGGTGGTCGTCAGGTTCCGTATGACAGCAGACCTTCTTTGAACTCTCCACACTTCCCAGAGTGAAGAGAATTGATTAAAAACCTTCACTCTATGTGGCAAGAGGACAGGGTTCTATCAGCCTTTGTTTTACTTGATTGTATAAACAGATAGGGCACTGTCGGGGTGCGGCTGAAGAAAATGAGAAGACTGAGGTGGCTTAGTCGAGTGGATAAGAGACTCCGTACTGTATATTTAAACAAGCAATGATCTAAAGTAGCTGTCATGTATTTCAATGACTTCCAAGGTGCCATTTGTTAATAATTTCATATAGTGTGACTTAAACTGGGAAGTTTATGAAGGAAGTTAAACTGGGACAGTCTAGCTAGAATTTATATGCCTGGTGACATCGGTTATCTTCATATTAATGTGCCTTCATAAAATTGTTACGCCGATACAATTAGCTGGTAGTTGCTGGTAGTTAAAAGCCATTATTCCACGATGTATTTTTGATATTTTCACCTTAAAGAGTCTTGTAATGGATCACAGATAATCTAGCTTTCCATTACTTCCCTATCCTTCAGACGCCAATCCCACAATCTCTACCTTTATGCTACCAGTACAAAGTATATCTTTACATTCTACACAAGACCCATGCCTATAATGAAGTCGACTGAATAGCACATTTCCGGCCAATAATAACAGGTTTTGCAAGGAGGCTTGCTGAATTTAGTCATTAGAAGTAAGACAGAGTAAAACCAATAGAATAAAAGCTATACAACACAGTATAATATAAAAAGTACTCAAGCACAGTATACAGATATGCAGGATTCATATGATTTTTTTTCTGTTCACTGTTTATATAGTTTGCACCAGTGTGTATGTAAAATGCATAGGTTGCCATTCTTTTATGAACTATCGCAGTATGAGCTGTGTAAAGAATAAAGGCATATGTGTTGTAAGTGCAGTAGTGTGTATGGAGTCACACATGAACACACTGTGCTCTTAACGTCACTATTTTAATTGGTGCAATTGTAAAATAATGTAGAGTTTACATTTACATTTCCAATGTATAATAAATGATGTGTTTTTCCTTTTCTCCAAACATTTTTTGCTTTGAATTTTGAATCAAGGGGCATCAACAGTGACCTGCACATTTTACACAGACACACTTTCACAAATTACAAAAGCAATAACCAGAAAAAAATGATGCGGTCTCTTATTTTTGCCATGGCTGTATATATACACATTGGGGTATCCTCGGGTGCCAAGTAGCAGCAGAGATAAAAAAAGAAATAGTAATAAATTAAAGTAAGAAAAAAAGGAGGAAAATTGTACATGATGCACACAGTAATATTGTACCAGAAATATTGCACATCTTGCAAAAGAAATGCTGCACATGAGAAAACCAATTTGCACTTATCAATCCTTGGTGTGTGGATGTGTGTGTGTTTCGTAGTGTTTTTTATTTATTATTATTGTATTGTTTTCTTATTGTTTCGTAGTGTTTTTTATTTCTTTTATTGTTTAATATACCTCCAGTGCATGTGTCCACTTCAAAGAGACACACATGATGTCTTCAGCCTTTGTACTTATAAATATGAACAAAAATAACAAAGATATGTTTAAACAAAAATATTTGTAAAAAAAAAAAAAAAAAAGTATTCTGACACTGTAAATTAAGAACATTGGAATTTTGTTGCAAAGTTGCTGGCGAGTATACCTTCAAGTCATCTATGTTAAGAAATAATTAGCTTTGTGCAGCTTTGTCGTTTGTGCAGTTTTGGCCAATTCTTGCTAACAAACAGTCTTTAACTGCCCAAGGGTCCTGTTTTCCTCATAATACCTCCATATATTTTCAGTGGGACTGGCTGGGCCATGCAAACAACTTTTTTTAATCTTGTTTATTTTATTTTGGCAGAATGCTTAGGGTTGCTTTCTTGTTGAAATGTATTCCCATTATTGGCTGATGAGATTAAGTTATTTTCTAATAAATCCTGGAACATCAGTCTATTCAGGTTTCTTTCAATAAGGTGTAATGCCCCTGTGGGGTTTGCAGAAAATGCTACCCCATATTGCGATATCCCATCTTTGCACTTAACCCGAAGGACACTAAACGCAAAGTTATCATTTAGTGTCCTTGGGATAATCATAGGACCTATTTGTGGTATTTGCGGGAGTGATTTGTTGTGAGCTTTATCAA
Source organism: Brachypetersius altus (assembly GCA_037974465.1). Lineage (NCBI taxonomy): Eukaryota > Metazoa > Chordata > Actinopteri > Characiformes > Alestidae > Brachypetersius > Brachypetersius altus. The sequence continues at coordinate 12,730,644 of JBBPDB010000040.1, forward strand.
GCCATATTTAAAAAACTTTTTACATTTAAGTGTTGTTTAATAATGTTGTCCCTGAGAACATTAGAAAGCTCCTTTACCTTCACCACAGTTACTACTTGTCACATGAAATCTTCCCATTCACTGTCTTCAATATCTTTTATAATCACACTAGTTACAATTTGCATCATATTGTAGTACTATTTGCCTTCAACTATATGTTTTACGTTTAATAATTTTTTGCTTAAACGTATCATTACATGTGATTATCATTATTTAGTATATAAATATACCATAACAATAAAAAGATATTGAGTATAATGCAGAACTATGGACTGCTTGCACTAAGTAGCATATGGATATCTTCATTCCAAACAACACTGTTTACTTCCAACTAATATCCTTTAGCTGCTATTTTTGTTTCCCTCACCCTTTCATTACATTTTAATCAATTATTCCATATTTATTTTTCTTTATGGCTAATGGCTTTTACATGTAACAAGCTGTTTCAATCATTTTAATGGTCCAGTTTTGTCAGTGAGTGATGTGAGACAGCCTACTAATAGATTAAAGATTGCTCTTTATGTACACAGTGCTTGCAGGACTTGCCAAAAAACAAACAAACAAAAAAAAAATGGTGATGCTTTGATCTACTATCAAAAGTGAATAGTGCATCTTCAGCATCATTGTTCAAGAACGGCTTTAAGTGTGTTAAGCTTTGTCCCCATCTCAAAGACTCCATTAGCCACCATGCTACAGGTTAATCAAGAAGCCTGAGAGTAAAATCAAGACTCAGCAGTCACTTTCCACAAAGGTCACCCAACTCTGTGTTACTTTTAATGCTTTTTTTATCGAACTATAGGAACAAGTTCTCATTCTGACTTCCACGGATGGTTTGCACAGACACAAAACAACACTACAGTCTGTCACGTCAGTGTTTACACACCAGTTATTCTTAACATTACAACCTCCTGCCTAATATTATGTTAGCCCCTCTTATGTTGCCAAAACAAGTCTAATGTATCAAAGCATTGACTCCACAAGACCTCTGAAGGTGTCCTGTGGTATTAGGCACCAACATATTGGCAGCAGATCTTGTAAGTCACTTGTGATGTGGGGTCTCCATGAATTAGGCTAGTTTGTAGTAACTCCTCTGTGGGTTTGAACCAGACAAACAAGTCATTGTTTCATATGTGCATCCTTACACTTGCCCATTTCTTAAGCTTCTGCCACCAACACATCAACTTGCTGCCAAATATATCCCACCACCTTGACAGATGCCATTGTAATGAGATAATCATTGTTATTCACTTTGCCTGTCAGTGGTGTCAGGGTTGTGGCCAATCGGTCCTGTGTTCATGGTGTCAATGGAATAATGCTGGAGATTCTGGTGAACCTTTGAGCTTACTTACCATAGTAACTGAAGACATACATTATATGGACTAAGGTAGTGAAAGTGATCATTCGGTCATACGTGAACACACCCCTGCACACAGTGTGAACAGCACGAAATTCTTCCTCTGCATTTAACCCATTCACCAAGTGAAGCAGGGGGCAGCTACGAACACAGTGCCCTCAGGGTACCTCAGAGGTGCCTAGCAGTCTTGGGAATCGAACCTGGACTTTCTAGTCGCAGGGCGAGTGCCCTAACCACTAAGCTACCAGCTGCCCCAATAAGAAGGTCTATCCAAAAGGGTCTCCAGTTAGAGGATCTATTTGGAAGTGTCTCCAGTAAGAGGGTCTTTCTGGAAGTGTCTCCAGTAAGAAGGTAAATCTGGAAGGGTCTCTAGTGAGAGTGTCTAACTGGAAATATATCAAGTAAGAGAATCTATCAGGAGGTGTCTCCAGTAAGAGGGTCAATCTTTAGGTGTCTCTAGTAAGAGGGCATATCTGGAAGCGTCCATTAAAAGGGGCAAATTGGAAGTGTCTCCAGTAAGAGGGTCTGTCTTGAAGTGTCTTTGAGAACAGGGTCTATCTGGAAGTGTCTTCAGTAAGAAGGTCTATCTAGAAGAGTCACCGGTAAGAGTGTCTATCAGGAGTCTCCAGTAAGAGGGTCGATATTTAGGTGCCACCAGTAAGATGGTCTGTCCATTAAGAGGGGTAAAGTGGAAGTGTCTCCAGTAAGAGGGTGTCTCTGGAAGTGTCTCCAGTAAGAGGGTCTGTCTTGAAGTGTCAACGGTAAGAGGGTCTATTTGGAAAAATCTCTGGTAAGATGGTCTATCTGGAATTGTTTCCAGCAATAGGATCAATTTGGAAGGGCCTTCAGTAAGAGGAACTATCTAGAAGGGTCACAAGTTAGAGGGTCTTTCTAGAAGTATCTCCAGTAATATGGTCTCTCAGGAAGTGTGTTTGATAAGAGTCTATTTAATTGTTAATCTGGAAGGGTCTACAGTAAGAGGATGTATCTGGAAGTGTCTAGAGTACAAGGGTCTTTCTGGAAGGATCTCCAGTAAGAGAATCTGGAAGTGTCCACAATACGAGGGTCTATTTGGAAAAGTCCCTGGAAAGGAACTGTCTCCAGTAAGAGGGTAAATCTGCAAGGGCCTCCAGTAAGGGGGTTAATCTGGAATTGTCTTTAGTGAGAGGGTCGATCTGAAAGGGTCACCGGTAGGAGCGTCTTTCTGTAAGAATCTTCAGTAAGAGCGTCTGTTTGGAGGTGACTTTAGAAATAAGGTAAATCTGGAAGGGTCTCCAATAATAGAGTCTTTCCAGCAATGTCTCTAGTAAAAGAGTCTCTCTGGAAGTGTCTCTGATAAGAGTGTCTACCTGGAGGTGTCTCCAATAAGAAGGTAAATCAGGAAGGGTCTCTGGTAAGAATGTCTAACTGGAAATATCTAGAGGTTTTCCAGTAAGAGGAGTTCTCTGGAAGGGTTTCCAGGAAGAGGGTCTTTCTGGAAGTATCTCCAATAAGAGGGTCTCTCTGGACATTGTCTGATAAGAGGGTCTATCTGGAGGCCTCTACAGTAAGAAGGTCAATCTGGAAGTGCCTCCAGCAAGAGGGTCTCTCTAAAAGTGCCTCCTGTAAGAGGGACTATCTGGAAAGGTCTCCAGTTAGAGAGTCTTTCCAGATGTGTCTCTAGTAACAGGGTCAATCTGGAAGTGCCCATTAAAGTGGGGGTATTTGGAGGTGTCTCCAGTAAGAAGATATTTCCAGAAGTATCTCCAGTAGGATCTTTCTGGAAGTGTCTTTGATAAAAGGGTCTCTCTTTAGGTGTCTCCAGTAAGAGACACCTAAAGAGAGACACTTCCAGATAGGGTGAGAGGGTCTATCTGGAAGTGTCTCCAGTAAGGCTTTCTGGAAGGCTGAAATCGTTGGCAGAGACCCCCCCCCCACCACCACCACCACCACCCCCACCCCCGAAGCCTGAGCGTGACCCTCTTTTAGAAGGTTGGCGTGAAAGCGTGTGAGGATGCCATGCGTTATCCCGGAGACCCTGACAACCAAACCTGGGGCCCCTGAACCAAGTGGAACATGACCAGCAAATCTGAACTGTTAAATTTTTAGAGGTATTTTAAAGAGGCCAATCATGCAGGTGAGGCCAAATGTATGAGGGGCGTATCCGATTTGACTGATTGGTCTGGCCTGGGGTCGAAATCCATAAACTGGGAGCTAAAATCCTTAAGGGACACTACATTTGACCGCCGTGCTGCTCACACACACACACACACGCACGCACACACACAAAGATACACACACACCGCGACGCGGGAAAATAGCCCCCGTGCTCGTGCTTATGTGTGTGCGCGAACCAGCCGTGATGCGGAACAATCAGCAGCTCTGCTCGGCGCTCTCTCTCTCACTCTCTCTCTCTCCCTCCGTCTCTCTCTCTCTCTCTCTCTGGGCGGCGCCATGGCAACGGAACAGCTTCAATTAGAGGAGAAGAAAGAGCTTCCCCTCGGCACGGCACCGCGCGAGGCGAGTGTCAACGAGCACGAGAGAGCGCGCGCGCGCGCCGGTGTGTGTGTGTGTATGTGTGTGTGTGTGTGTCAGAGGGAAATTGCGAGACGGTAGAGAGCAGACAGGGGGAAAAAATGATCGAGGGAGAGAAAGAGCGCGTGTGCGTGTGTGCGCGCGAGTGCGTGCCTATGTGTGTGTGCGTGTGGAGATTGCGAGCGGGAGGGGGCACGCGGGATGGGTGTGTGTCCGCTTCTGTGTGTGCGCGCGGGAGATAGAGACTGCACGGAAGCGAGCGGAGACGGTACGGAGGGAGGGAAGGAAGGAGGGAGGGAGGGAGGGAGAGAAAAAAGGAGACGCCAGAGACAGCCAGCCCGCCCGCCCGCCTGCCTGCGTGTGTGTGTGTGTGTGTTTTTTTTCCTCTCTCCCGCTTTAGCGCAGCTAATGAAAAATGAAATATAGCCGCGCGCAGCAACCACCAGGGTCCAAGCATCGCACGCACGCAAAGGTCACGTAATGGCGGGGCGGCGGTCAACCCTTCTTCATCACATCTGCGGGGTTTTTATGAGGTGGATGGGCTGTTTTGGGATTTTAATTTGTATTTTTCTTAAATATGATCATTTTTATAATGGGAAATACTCACTTTCTGTAAACACTTCATCCACAGTAAGCTACCAGGTACACCGAAGCCTATCCTCGGGTCACTTGGCGTAAGGCAGGGCAGGAACAGAAAGGGGGCGGAGGTAAACTCCCTTTGAGTCATGCAAGTTTTCCGACTGTCGACTGTGGCTTGATTTGCCAAAAAGGGGAGGTAGCAGGTTGTTTTTGTACAAATGAGGGTAGGGTACTGGTTTTGTTTGTCACTGTGGTGGAAGAGGGGGTCCTTAAATACAGAAAACCCTTGGCTTAATTTATGTTAAAACTGCCCATGGGACCCTAGAGTGGGTCCATTCACCCCATCCATAACTACCTATAGACTGGAGCGGTTCACACCAAACACACCCTAAACAACTCTTTTCACATTTTGGAAAACAACTCTGACAAGGTTGTGGCGAGGGCTCCAGATGCCTGAACACAAGCCTTGTTTAGAAGATGTAGGGTTTGAAAGTGTGAGAATTACACCAAATTAACGCCAGACATAAAATCAACACATCAGACACGGCAGTCAAGAGGGTACCTGTTGAAGGGCTTAAAGGGGCTTGTGCTGCTTATACGGTTTCTGATAAACTTCTCTGTACTTGGATCTGATCCTGGAAGGATCTACAGTGAGGATCTCTCTGGAAGTGGCATCGGGTAGCCTAGTGGTTAGGGTGATCACTCTGCGGTCAGAAAGACGTGGGTTCAATTCCCAAGTCTGCTAAGCACCTCTGAGCTAGGTACTTTCCCCACACACTGTTCCCTGGGCGCTGTGCTCCTGGCTGACTGCTGCTTCACTTGGTGAATGGGTTAAATACCAAGGAAGAATTTTGTGGTGTGTTCATGTATGACAGAATGGTCAATTTCACTTAATAAAAATAAGAGAGCTCCCTGAATGACTGAACCAGTTTAATGTGTGACAGGGGGCCCATAATGCTGTACACAACACATCATCAACACATCAGACGCGCCAGTCCAAGAGGGCACCCATCAAAGAGCTGGATGTCAGGAATTCATGCCGCTTATACCCCCTCAGCCAAACAATCTGAGCACTTGGACCTGATCCTAGAAGTCTCCCCAGTAAGAGTGTTGCCAAACAATGTTTTACAGCTAATATTCCCATAGGGTCAAAAAGGATCCTATAATTAGAACATCCAGGACAGCAAGTTTTGGGATGAGTGTGGGCAGAAATGTACACATGTTAAAGCATATTACAGGTTATAAAATCCTAAAAATATGTGCCTGGTGTGAAGATGCATGGGAACCAAGGAGGGGACAATTTTTGTAGTGATTTAACACTGACTATGAGGAGACTGAGGGAAGAGCAGGAGAGAGAAGATACATCAAAATGTGAGGCAGCAAAAGCAGAACACGGAGGGGCGCGGCGAGGTACTGAGTTTGTTTCGTGGCATGCGACGGGGATGAAGGGTGGTTTGTTTCACCAAAAATATTGACCAGGAGCCACTGATTTCAACCATATTCTGAATTTCACAATTGTATGACTTTTACACAGTCAGAATTTAGCAGCGGTGATTTGTTCCTCAGGGTGGTCGGATGGCGTACCACCAAACGGAGACAAGGAAAGGACTTTGGTATCATGTTTTACCACAGTGTTATGCTGATTGTTCTTGACAGGTTTTCCCACACTGAATATCATAATCAGTATCAGTCATGTTCCAAGGAGATTCCTGGATTGTTTCTGGTTTGCAGGCACTGCAGTGCAATGTGCTGTAACATGGTGCAGGGATCAGCCAGCTGTTATGTTGCTACCTAGTGGGTAATGGTAGGATTGCTACATGAGGTGACCAGAGAAAACAAACCTGTTCAACACAAAGTGCTATGTCTGTTGATTTACCTATTAAATGGCTTGCTTTAGCCACCCATCCCCCCTAAAGATTTGTCAGGAGCTGCCACATGAATTTACATTTATGGCATTTATCAGACACTTTTATCCAAAGCAACTTCTTGCTCAGGGGCCCAGTGGTGGTATGCTGTAGGTAGGATTCGAACCCATGACCTCTTGGTCTAGAGGCAAGTATCCTACCACTAGGCCACCACCATCATCACCATACATCAGTAGTCCATAACCATCCTTTTAGAGATCTACCTTCCTGTAAGTTTCCCCTTCAGCTCAAATCCGATCTTTAGATGGATCAGGGGTCGTCGATTAGCATGGAGCTTCTGCATTATTTCCAGAAATTCAGCTACTGATTTATATAGCTTGGAAACTACACACTTTGTGCCACATAGGGATTCCAAGACCCATGGCTTCCCTTAAAAAGCAAGCAAAAAATATTTTAACGACTGAAGGAACCTTCATAATGTAAACACCTTTTAACCAAAGTTCCTCACATTCCTTCATCTTATTAGCCAAAGAAACAGCTGTTGAAATGTTTGTTAGGAAGACATACAGGGTTCTTCTATGGAAAAAGTTAAGAAGACTGTGTATCGTTTATTGATTTTCTAGTATTTAATCCCAAGTTGTGTAAACAAATCTTGGCCTGGGTTTGGTGATATGAGGATGCATCAGTTGTCCGTGTCCTGAAGCTCTCCCCCTCTCCTCTTTTTCACCTGGCAGAATAAACAATGAAGAGGAATAAGGAAAAAGAGCAGATCTAAAAGGGACAGCAGGATTTCACACCTTCTAATGAGGCCGAAAACGAGGGAGAGGAAAGGAGAGGGACGTTCGGGCGAAGGGAGAAGCGACCCAAAGCCCAGATAATGTCGGCCCCAGTGTACTTGGCGTGCCTGTGTGTGTGTAGCAAGGAGTGGCCGGGTGAAAGGCTCGCCTTACGGCTGACCGGGGCGGCAGGGTTAAGCTGCAGTAAATATGCAGTGAGGTGTGTGTGTGTATGTGTGTGTGTGTGTGTGTGTGTGTGAGGTGTTGGGTTGCTGCTATTCAATATGACCTTCCACGTCAGAGCCTGCAGCGGCAGCCTCAGAAAGCATGCAGACACACACACACACACACACACACTCAACGACAGTCCTCCAGCATTGCTGAGGCTGTCATGCACTTTTACTTTCTTCTCTCTGACACACACTTTCTTTCCCGTCTCTTCTTTCTTTCGTTCTTTTGTGCTTGCTGAGTCGGTTGCCTTTTGACAAAGGCCAGGGGAAGTCCACCCCCCCACCAACACACACACACACACGCACACACACACGCTACCGAAGTCATTCAGAGCAAGAGAGTGAGAGGGAAAGAGAGAGAGATGATTGACTGTGTTTTCGTCAGAAGGAAGGCTCCTGTCTCGTTGCAGCTGCAAAGAGATTGAAGCTGATAGAGACGGATCTCTCTCTCCCTCCCTTTCCCTCCCGCCAATCGCCCCCCCTCTCCTCTGAGGAAGCTGGTGGGTAGTAGCGGGGTTCCCAGCGTTCCGAGGCTCCTCTCATCCTCGGGCTGAGAGTGATTGATAATGTAAGCGTTGCTATTTTGGACTATCAAGTGTCGGCGCAGACAACAGCAACACTGCAGGCAGAATCCAACTGAGCTCCCATACTAATGAACACTACCCTCTCCACTGCTCTCCTCTCTGGAGCTTTAATTGGGCCAGAATATTTGATCCGAACCCAAATATAGACCCAAAACATACTCTGCCTGAGTCTCAACCAGCCAGACCCTTAGCGCTATGTTCCGTCTGCCTTTGAAGACTGTAGTAAACCCAACTGTTTTCCTACAAAGTACTGTCTAAACTTGACTACAGTCTCATAACAATCTGTCTAAACCAGACTACAGACAGATAAAATTCTGTCTAAATCTGGGTAAAGCCCAGTAACATTCAGTCTAAACCTGTCTATAGCCCAATACAGTTCTGTATAAGCCTGCCATCTGAACCCGACTATGGTCCAATAAAATTCTATAACCTGATGAAAATATGTCTAACTACTGCCCAATAGAATTCTCTTTAACCCTGATCTTACCCTGATAACATTCTGCCTAAACCCAGCTATAACCCAATAAAATAAGACCTAAACCCAGCCATACCCCAATAAAATTCTTTCTAAATCCACATATAGCCCATTGACATTCTGCCTAAACCCAGCCATACCCTGATTCTGTCTAACCTTGACTATTGTCAGATAATGTTTCTATTCAACTATAGCCCATTAAAATTCTGTCTTAACCCATTTTATAACCTGACAGAGTTCTGTCTATACCTGACCTTGATCGTATTCTTTCTAATACCAAATTACAAAAAAATCTAATACAATTTTTGTCTATATAGCCCAATGAAAGTCTCCCTAAACTCATCAGCTGATGAAATTAAGCTTAAACCTGTCTATAGCCTAATAGAATGTTGTCTAAACCTGACCTTACAACATTAAAATTCTGCATAAACCCAACTATAAGCCAGTAAAATAAGGCCTAAACCCAACCTTACCCTGATAGAATTCTGTCTAAATTTGACTATTGCTAGATAAAATGGTATCTGAACCCAACTATGGCCCAATAAACTTCTATAACCTAATAAAATCTGTCAAGTTCAACTACTGCCCAATAGAATTGTGTTACCTTGATAGCATTCTGCCTAAACCCAACTATAACCCAATAAAATAAGACCTAAACCCAGCCTTACCCCAATAAAATTAATTCTAAACCCACATATAGCCCATTGACATGCTGCCTAAACCCAAACTTACCGTGATAGAAATCTATCTAAACATGACTATTGCCAAATAAATTTCTCTATAAACTCAACTATAGCCCATAAAACCTAAATAGACCCCAACAAATTCTGCCTAAACTTGATTATAACTGATAAAAATCTAAATCTAAATCCAACCTTAACAAATGCTGTCTAAACCCAAATATAGACCTAAACTGATCTATGATTTTCGAAACCTGTTTAAAGCCCAAAAGAATTTTGTCTGAACCTGAGCCTGGTAAAAAATCTGTCTTACCCCAACCAACCTGAACAAATTCTGTCTAAATCTGACCATATTCCAACAAAATTTGTATCCATATTCAACTATCGACCAATAAAATTCGATCTAAATCCAAGACAGCCCTATAAATTTCTCTCTAAGTTTGTCTTTAGTCTATCAAAATCCTTTTAATACCCAAATATAGCCTATTAAAATTCCATCCATAGACTTGACCACAAATTTGACCTAAACCTGAATATAGCCTGATAAATCTCTAAAACTGAACCCGATAGGCCATTGTACACCATTATTTAATACAGGTTCATTTTAGTTGCAGCACCTGTCACATAGAAATGCCATTTTAAACATTTTCCTCCAAGATCAAGAAAGTTTTCTGATTCTGATTGTGATTTATGCCAGTGGCAAATGTAAACCACCACATGTGAATGATCTGCCAGCCAACGTTTACTAATTTACATCCATGTTCAGTGCGCCGCTTCCTCCAGAATGTTAAATAGAATTCCTTCCTTCTGTCCTATTCTCAGACTCAAGTCTTAGGAGACATCTGTTTGTTTACACCTTGAACAAACACACAAACACACACACACACACACACACACACACACACACACACATACGGTCTCCCATGGTAATCCTTTGCCACGTGTAGTAATCTAATTGTTATTTACATGATCTCTCCTTCTTCAACCTTCAGTGCAAATAAAGTATGCTGAGTCAGCGTGCCTCCCCAAAAACCCCCAAACACACACACACACACTGCCTCTTATCTGTGTGGCCAGTTCCATCGGGCCTTCATTGCATACAGCTAAAAAAAGGGTGAACCCTCTTTCACTTGCGCACTCATTCATCTTCCTCCTTCTGTCTCTCACGCTCTCTCTCTCCCACTCTCTCTCTCTCTCTCTCTCTCTCTCCCTCTCCCCTATTCGCTATTAAATGCCATCGGCTCTAATCAGAAACCCCCCCGTTGAGTTCCCCTGCTTTGACTGACACAGCATTCGGAAGCACACAGGGACTCGCCGAGAGAGTGTGTGTGTGTGTGTGTGTGTGTGTGTGTGTGTGTGTTTCTCTAGGCAGCGTTCCACCCCCCTCCCACACACACTTCCCTCTCTTTCCATCCGGTGCTAATCTCGCTCTCGCTCCTCTCACTCACGATCTCTCGCTCCTGAAAGAGAAAATCCATTTAGTCGGAGAGAATCTCTCGCCCTCTTTCCCTCTCTCCCTCCCTCCTTCTCCCTCTCTCCGTCTCTTCAGCTCTCCGTCTGCGCCGCGCTTGATTTGAGTACAGCATTCTTTAAATGGCAAACGGGGTGATTCTCTTCAGGGGTGCGATTACTTGATGGCATAGGTTTAGATGTAGATTTTTGCTGCGAGGTCTTTTTGTAGATCTTTTTCGGGCTGTTACTTGAAACGCACAAGGTCTGGCCCACGTTGGCCAAAAGACTTCACAGATTATGATTGTTTTTTCCAGGTTTTGTTCTATTCATCCCCAGAATATAACCAGAACAAAACACCACATACCTTCAAACTGTGCTCACGATCCAGGGTCCTGACACACCTGTGACTTTCTTGGGAATAAAGAGAATGGGTCCCTCTCCCTTCATCACTCAGCAACAGGAGCGGCGTGACCATATAGGTGACTGTAAGCTGAAATGGTGATTAGTGTTCTCCTCCAAGCATGCCGAATGGAGTCATATTAGTGACACTAGTGGCACAAGATTTGGTGGAGCTTCACATGAGAGGAAGCACTTGTCAGCCTTTGCCTTCCACGGTCATGTAATTGGAGTTTTAGCTGATAGGTGGAAATGACCATGAATAAACTGGGAAGAAAATTGGAGGGAAAGAATTTTAAAATAATTTGAAGTACAGCTGTGTTGTGGTGTTTTCACGTATGTCTTTACTTATACACACCCCTCAGGGTTGCATTTCACTGTATGTTGTATTTCTATAACTGTTTTTGTGACAAATACATAGCCTTTAATCTTGAAATCAGGAAGCTCTTTGCAGTTTTTATACCAATCAATGAGCTTGTGCTTGGGGGAAAGGGGGCATTTGGCTGAGAATCTTATCCACAGCGATTTACAGGGACAGTCCGACTTGAGCAACTGAAGGTTAAGTGTCTTGCTGAAGGACACAATGGTAGAAAGAGGGGTTCAAACTAGCGACTTTGTGGTCTATGGATACTAGGTTACTACAACCTAATAGGTAGACAGGTGCATAGCTGCTTAGACTAGTGCACCAGTCAGGAGCCCTAACCATAGCTTTTTAAGTCTATGGAGTAGCTAACTCTCAGCTGGGGTTGCTGAGGGTTCTTTCTGTGTGGCTGTATGGGTTTCTGCCAGGTTCTCTGGTTTCCTCTCACAGTCCAAACACAAGCACTTCAAGCAAATGGGAAATGCTCAGTTGCCCATAGGTTTGAGTTCGTGTGTGAGTGTGTGTGAATGCGTCTATCTGTAATCCCTGTGATGGGCTCAACATTTGACTCAGGCTCACCCCTCAGAGATGGACTCAGACTTGCATCATAGAGTCTGGAGACTTGAGTCTGACTCACGTAGCAGGCATTGAGATTTGACTCAGACTTTCAACATTAAGACTCAAAATCTTGTGCCAAAAAGTGAGACTTGATCCAGACTTACACCTCAGAGGCTCAAGACTTGCACTTCCGACACTGAAGGTTGACATTTGGTGTTTTTGTGCTTTGAAGACTCAAAACCTGACTCAGTCTTGCACCATAGAGGCTCAAGACTCGATTAAAATTTTGTACCTCAGAGACTCAAGACTTGACTTGGGTTTGGAAAGGACATACTCAAGACTTGACATAGACTGACACCTCAGAGACTCGAAACTCATCTCGAGCTTGCACCTCAGACACTGGAGGCTTGAGATTTGACTCAGAGATTGAAGATTTGACTCAGATTTGTTACATGAAGACCTGACTGAGTCTTGCACCATAGAGAATCGCTTGCACAGGAGACTCTCAAGACTTCACTCAGACTTACCTCTCAGAGACCCAAGACTCAACTCTGACTTTCACTTCAGTAACTCAAGACTTGACTGGCAGTAAATCAGTGTGTGATTCGTGTGATATAATAAAGTTATGGGTTTTGGATCATGATTGGCTGGTAGTCCCCCGCTACTTTTGCCAAGATTGGTCATCTGCCGCGTTGTATAAAATTAGCCAACCCAAGCACAGAAGTTGCCATATGATTAGCCAATCACAGCCAAAAGATGCAGGATTTGTCAGAAAGTGTTAAATAAAAGCGGAGAAGAGCATAAAAGACTGGCAGTAATGAAAGGTGAAGAGAATCTGGTTACACACACACACACACGGCGAGGGGAAAGCCTCTGTAGTTTTAGCTCGATGATGTATCTACTCTAACGACTGTAAGGGTCCCGTTTAGAACTGGACAGTGTTAAAAGGGCTATTGTTGACACAGTTTGAAGTTGAAAAGCCCTGCCTTAGAGGCTTGAGACTTAACTCTCACTTGCACAGTCGAGACTCCAGACTTAACTCAGACTTACATCTCAGAGACTCAAGACTTGACTTGGACTTGCACTTCAGTGGATCAAGACTTGATGTGGATTGAAGACTACGGTTTGACTCACTCCACAAACTATGGTCTTCTGTAGGCCTGACTCAGTCTCATACCTGATTGACAGTTGACACTGACTTGCTTAGCAGACTTGAATCATACTTACATCTCAGATTCTACTGAGACTTGCACTTCTGAGGCTCAAGACTTTATTTGGATTGTGAGATTGGTGTCTTTAGTCTGACTTACCCCTCAGAAACTTGGGACTTGGCTCAGACTCACACCAGAGAGTCTCAAGACTTGACTCAGACATACATCTCAAAGACACAAGACTCATCTCAGACCTGTACTTCAGTGGCCTAAGGCTTGACTTGGACTTGCATTGTAGAGACTGGTGACTTCAGTCTGACTCGCCCCTCAGAGACTCAAGACTCAGCTCAGATTCACACCTCAGAGACTTGAGTCTTGCATTTCAGAGACTCGAGACCTGACTCAGACTCACACCTCAGAAACTCAAGACTCAGCATGACCTTGTGTCTCTGTGACTCGAGAACCGACACAGAATACCGTTCGCCAAATACTGACCTTGTAAGAGGCATAAAATGGCCAAAGAGAAAGGAAAGGAAAAGTGAGGGATAGAGAAGGAAACAGGGAGGGAGAGGAAATGAGAGAGAGATAGCGAGTGGGAAGGGAGCAGCAGTGCTGTACCGCCTCTCTCTGTGTGAGAGTGTGTGTGTGCATGTGTGTGTGTACTCCTGTGGGCTTCTCAGCCCCTAAGGCGTTTTGTTCCCCCTCCCTGATGCAGCCCCCGGCTTCGCTAATCCTCTTGAGACACACACACATACACACACACACACACACACACACAGCGCTCCCAGGGCCCCGAGACGTGCCACGTTGCTTCTTATCTCCACACTCAACTGAGCTCTGCTGTGCACAGACGCACACACACACACGTACATATACACACATACACACACACACTGAGCAGCAGAACAGAGAACAGTGCGGCGCACACACACACACACACACACACACACAGCTTGCGCATCGCAGCCAGCCTTTCCCACCGCACTGATGAAGAAACACATTGTGACTTGCAAGAGCAGATGCATTTTTAAATATTATTTGTAATTATTTAAATTATTTATTATTTATAATTATTTAAATTATTTATTATTAACATAATGGCTCCAATAGGTACTTTATAGCCTTTTTTGAGACTCAGAGGTGGAGGATATATATTGTAACCCTCAGAGACTCAAGACTTGACTCTGATTCCTACCTCAGAGACCTTAGTAGCTCTGGAGAACATTGTTACTAATTGTTTGGAACATAAGGACCCTTTTTCTAATTTTATAGCTCTGTTTAACTTTCTAAATAATTGAATAAATTCTACTCCTTTCTTAGCTCTGAAGAACTTCCCTTCTAACTATTTGGAGACTGGGACTGGTACTCCTCCTTCTGAGGAGTTCTTATTGATCACTATGGCCAGTTATGACTCAGTTGGCTTTCTGAAGCTCTGCCTTGCCTCGTTCTTGGTAGTAGGCCTCTTGTTCCCAGTAAATCTGAGTCAGGATTTTTACATCCGTTGAAAACTGTATAGTTAGAGATTCAGGCCTGTATTTTTGTATGAAGAGTCTAATCTTTATGGGATAACACAATTTTGAAGCGCTTAAAAATAAATGCACTAAGCAGGCATTGATCTGTTGAGCTGAAAGTAGCTCCTCTGGATTGGCTGGGAGTCGTACAGTACTGTGAAAAAGTCTGAGGCACCTCTGGTTTGAAGCCATTTACAACAGATGTGGGTTTTTATTCTGTCAGCAGAAAAACAAGTGAACATTAAAATAAGTGCAAACGAACAAGTAGTAAAACCTCCTTTTTTTTTAAAAAAAAAAAGGAAACTGCAGGTTTGTGTGGATTTTTAAAAATTCCTTTAGCAACACACCTAATTTAAATGAATGAAGTAAAACGACAACACAAGGAATTTGATTGACGCTACAAGTAACAGAGGGCTTCCATGATGAAATAGGTCTGGAAATGGTTAAGCAGGACATAAAACCACTGTTTACACTACATTACATTACATTACAATAAATTGGCAGACACAAAGCGACTAAAATGATGAGTAGAGAAGCAGAGGAGAATATTAAGTGCTATTTTTTTTATGTAAGAGTAGTACAAGAAGATGCATTAGGAGAGGAGGTGCTCTTTGAACAGACGAGTCTTCAGGAACTTTACTGTATTAATGTTATTTGTTGTAATTTTAATAAATTATCACTACTGCCCAGGAGCAAACAGCTCTTAGGTATCATTTTCTCAGGTGCCTAATAATGTTGCACAGTACTTTAGATGGTCTTCATTGGTAAGGAATGTTCCTCATTGGTTGGGCTCCTTCTTAAAGGGGTTCTCCACTGATACCCCTTTTCCACTGCACTGGTTCCCGTGCCAGTTCCGTGCCGGTTCCCTATTTTGGAACCAGTGCCATGCTTTTCCAAATAAACAAAAATGGTGCAAGCATCAATCCGGCGCCTAAACTCTGCTGGTCTCGTAGCGAGAACCCGTGCCATCACTTGCGATGGGTGGAGTCTTGCACTAAATGTCTATGTCGATCTCTTTAACGGTGATAACCCACTGAGTAAGCTGCAGTTGGACACTGAAATAAATCCTCAAAGTTTGGAGAATAACCAGAACTGAGTTCGGCCGTGTTTGTTTCTGTTTAGTGGGAGTGGCCTGTCACGTATTCTCATGAGGCTCCCGCTGAGCTCCTGTCTGGTGTAAACGCGGCCGGTTCTCGGCTGGTTCCCAGTTCAGCACCTGGCACCAGGACCAGTGTAGTGGAAAAGTGGTATGACTGGTTCCAACTCAGTTCGGTTCAGTTTGATTGTACTGTTCAGTTTGGTTTCAGACCTACAGTTTTCTACTAAAACTGGTTGCTATAGCGACCAAACATTCTGAGCAGCAGCCCAAGCGGAGGCTCTAAACTGAGGTAAACAACCCGGCATCATTACAATCGCCAGCATGGATGAAATCAGAGGGGTTTTATTTCTTCTCCTTGGTTTGTGGCTGTTTGCCACAAAACAGAGACAACTGGCTTAAAGAAGCAACATTAGGCTAATGCTAATGCTAACGTTCAGTCAACAACACTGGCGTAACTATAGCGACCATCAATCAGTAACCTCCAATATGTTCACGTCATCATTTAGCATGCTTGGAACCTCGGCCAAGAATGGTAGAGTAGAGTTGAACCGAACTGAGCTGGTACCAGTCAGTGGAAAACCTCCCTTAAGACTTAAGACTGTTTATACCTGGTCAATTCATTTTGAGCATCAGGTGTAAACACCACCCAAGCCACATTAAAACAGATCACTCAAAAAACTCCTCGTAGCTATAGACAACAAAAAACTTTTATTACATTTACGGCATTTAGCAGACGCTTTGATCCAGAGCCACTTCCATTCCCTACCTACAGGGGGCAGTCTCTCCCTGGAGCAACTTGGGGTTAAGGGTCTTGCTCAGGAACCCAGGTGGTGCTGAAGGTAGGATTCCAACCCATGACCTCTTCGTCCAGAGGCAAGTTTCCTACCCACTAGGCCTCCACCACACCTTTAACGAGACAAGACTGTGGTGACTTGCAGTTTGCACAATGCTCATTGGTGTACACAGCGGTGCCAGAAGCATCTTAATGTGTGTGTGTGTGTGTGTGTGTGTGTGTGTGTGTGTGTGTATTGGGGTGGGTGGTTTGAGGTGCGCATCGGTGTACGCCTTGCAGGGTATTTGGCTGAGCACATGCAGAGTCTCTGCCGTTGTCCAGGAAACAAAAACTAACGGTTTTGAAAATCTGCTATATGGTTCCAGGACCCATGGGTGCACATAAGCTTCCATCTCTGGTTCTCCACATTAACCTCATATACCGCCAGCATTAAGCCAAAGGAGTAAACTTCGGACACTCGTAGCTGTCGTAGCTCATTTTTGAATAGAGGGAATACATCTTTGCGGAATTAGCACATTTTCACTTTGTGTAACTCTGTGAACTTGATACCTTTCATACTATAAACACATGTAACTACGGACATGTCTCACGATAGCATCTACAAGCTTTGTGAACAGTAGGCTGCTCTCTTTGGGCTAACACACACCATGCATCTACTTTTAGAAAGCCTCTGTGGTCTCCATTTAGGCCGTCAGGAAGCGAAACGCTGTGGATCACCAGGCCGGATGACTCGCAGCTCTCCATCCAATTGAATTAACTCATTTCTCCGCCGTGTTTATGCAGCCCAGGGGGAATAATGGAGCCCTTTAAGTGCGTTGGTCCAGGAGCGCACTGTGACCTGGTCATGCGCATCCACCCCAGCTGTTTTCTCAACCCCGGCAGCGGGGGAGCACAGCAGCTTGGTTTGATCTGTTTGCTTGCAGATGGCTGGACTGAGAGCCAGGCTGTTCATGCCAGGCCCTTGTATGGCTTACATGCTGCTCAGATGCACATTTGGACAGCTGCGTTTTATCAGTCACAGCTAAAGGAAAAATAAACCCTGACTGCGGAGGCCTGGTTTGATCCCACGGCCTAAACTCCACTGCAAACATCCATACATGCACACATATACTTACACTTTCGCATGCATGTGCTGGGAACCTTCCTAAGTAGTGCCTGTAATAGCTAATGTACCAAAAAGCGTTCCAGTAATAAAAGAGTACAGACTAGTCTGGGCAGTCTGTCTTCCAGGTCCATCACCTTCCCAATGTTATTGATCCGTACTTGGACCAAACATTTCAGCCCCTCTGTTCTTATCAAAACAGACAACAGATACTCAACTGGTTTGATTTTGAGTTTAAAATTATATGAATCCCCTCTAATATGCAATAGTTTAACATGTGAGTATTGTGTCCTTATCAGGCGCTAAAACATGTGCAATATCTTATTTTGCGCAATAGTCTTACCACTTCTTATGGCAGTATAACTACTGATCCCCATCACAGTAATGACAGACTCCCTTCACTGTGAGTTACTTATTTATAGTAGTTCTATCCCAGCCTTTGTGCATATAGCATAGTCTATTTCATATTGAGTTTTTATTGGATTTATTTAGACTTTATATTTTACACTGTTCTTGTCTTTGTGTTTCTGTGTGTTTGTGCAATTGCAATGTAAACAGTTTCCTCTGGTATCAATAAAATGTTCTGATTTTGATCCTCATATGGTTGTCAGTTCGGTTGTATTCTTAAGAAGAAAGGTTCCTGAATTATTGGAGTGTTAGTTCTAGGGAAAAAAATTTAATTCATTTAAATCCCCAGCGGTTCCATCAGCCGACCTATGCATTTAATGTTAGAATCTATATTGTCTGATGCAAATGTTTGTGATTTACGCGACTCGGAGCAAAATTGTGATTTCGTCTTTGTAGTTAAACGAGTTTTCATTGACCCCGTTGTAAACATGAGAGGTTTGAATTGTTTTCACAGCAGGGCACTTTGACTCCTCCCCTTTCATTCCTCGTTGCTCGCTAGCAGCTCAATTCAGAGTCACTACTTTCAAAAAAGTCAAAAGTGTGCTTGGCTAATCTGTATAAGGGCAATCGAGATGGGCTTCGGAAAGAAGCTGGAGAACCACTGAAATGTTCTTTAATTTGGTTCTTATGCGGCATCACTCCAAAGAACCCATTTTGCCTCTTTTATTTTAAGAATGTGATGGTAAGCTCGGATTAAGGGCCATTCCAGTGAACCCTGAGCCAGTCACCATCAGTTCCAGTCAATGAGCCCTCCTGCAGATTTCTAACTGATCTCCCACACATGGAGAGCGTGGAAACAAATAAAAGGACTAAAGTGTGCTCGTCAGTGTAGCATATCCTCTTGGCATTGTGATTTCCTTTGCTATGATGCTAATCTTAGAGTGAGGCAAGTGTTCCCCTTCAACCACATTTCCCATAAACCCCAACATTTCACCGTTCCCAATACTTGGACAAAGCATGATAGAACAGCAGTATATGGCCTATACAGCGTGTTAAGTGATGAGGCTCTCTGCTATATTCTGCCTCACTTCTCAGTCCAGCCCGTGTTCAAAAACAGCCCCTTAAAGCCCCCGGTCCACTCCTGTGGGCTTGCAGGCATAAAGATAGCATTCCAGTCATCGTCAGGGGAAGAGCCTGACTCGCACCAGCACGAGAGTCACAAGAAATGTCACAAGGCATCACAAGGGGTGCTATTGAGTGCTGTGTGATTTTTTTTTTCGCACAATCAACTAAGTTAAAAGATCACACTACATCATCACACCGTGACCCTGATAGATGAAAAGAGTGTTTACTCAGAGCAAATGGCTCCAATTCTTCAAGGGCTATGCTTTCACTGTATTCCTGCATTACTGCAGTCGAAGCAGGGCGAAGAGAAATGCTGCAATTAAGAAGATTAACTGAAAACGTCTGGACAATGGAGGCTTCTATCTGACATTACACCACTAAACTAAATCACCAAGCCACAACACAGTGTTTCTCGAAGTGGCTGCCTTCTTATTCCCATGACTTCATCCTTCTTTCATCATTCATTCCTTCTCATTCAAAATTCATTCTTAATACCTACGACAGAGAAACTCCACAAGACTACACATTTATGTACGTTTATCCAACACATCAGCGGTTTGTACTTTTGAGATTTTTTTTCAATAGTAAACTTTTAACCACAGCCGAGTCCCTTGTGTTGATACACAGAAAATGTCTAATTCTGTCTGTTATTTATTGTTTATGAAACAATAAACAGGGAAACTACCACGTAGTGCAGATACTATAATAATATAAAGTGTTCTTGTGTCAGATACAATAGTTTTTGGTGGTAAAGCTTTAATTTAATTGCATTGTGATGTTTTAGAATGAATGGTTCAGTAGACAAACACAATATTGTAAGTCTACCATCTTGGTTTTGTTGTCATGCTACTTGTCTTGGTTTTACATGTTCCCTAAAAACCACAGCTCCTATAATTCAGAAAATTTGAGTGAGTTCATAAGAGGTAATTGTTGAGACCTAGTATTTGCTGAATGAACAGTTGATTTGGTTTTAAAAGTGTCTTCTGTTAATTTTGGACTTGTGTCTTGACCTCAAGGGGACCTTTACCCAAAAGGTGAATTGTGCAGCTATATTTTTACACTGGCAGTATGACAGCAACTTGTCTGGGGCCTCATTTATCAAGCGTCCGTAAGCACAGATCTGTGCGTAAAGGGTGCTTACGATCGTTTCAGCACAAAGTGTGGAATTTATGAACTTGTACTTGTGCTTAGAAATGTGAATAAATATACGCACACCTCTGACCACGCGTATTGAACAAGTATTGAAAGAGGTTAATATTTACAAGAAACGTTTCTTTTCTTTGGCGCTTCTTCGTTATTCCAGCAAGAAATGGTTACAATATCCACACAGTTATTGTACTTCAAGAACGGCTGACATTCTGCACACACCAGCATACACTCACCACAACTACGGAACTCTCACAATGGCACTTTAAACAATGTCACTTTAAACAATGTCACTTTAAACAATGTCACTTTAAACAATATCACTTTAAACAATATCACTTTAAACAATATCACTAAATGATGCCACTTTAAATGATGCCACTTTAAACGATGCCACTTTAAACAATATCACTTTAAACAATGGCACTTTAAACAATATCACTTTAAACAATGCCACTGTAAACAATGCCAATTTAAACAATGTCACTTTAAACAATGCCACTTTAAACAATGCCACTTTAAACAATGTCACTTTAAACAATGTCACTTTTAACAATGCCACTTTAAACAATGTCACTTTAAACAATGTCACTTTTAACAATGCCACTTTAAACAATATCACTTTAAACAATGGCACTTTAAACAATATCACTTTAAACAATGTAACTTTAAACAATATCACTTTAAACAATGGCACTTTAAACAATATCAATTTAAACAATATCACTTTAAACCATTTCACTTTAAACAATGTCACTTTATACAATATCTCTTTAAACAATGTCACTTTAAACAATATCACTTTAAACAATGTAACTTTAAACAATATCACTTTAAACAATGGCACTTTAAACAATGGCACTTTAAACAATATCACTTTAAACAATAGCACTTTAAACAATGGCACTTTAAACAATATCTCTTTAAACAATATCACTTTAAACAATATCATTTTAAACAATATCACTTTAAACAATATCATTTTAAACAATATCACTTTAAACAATATCACTTTAAACAATGGCACTTTAAATCCTCACTGCACAGTTTTGCACTAGACATCTATACATGCTATTAAATACTAATTATTGTTAGTATTTATTGTACCTATTTGCCCATTTTTATATATGTACACCTCTCTATATATATATTTCGTCAATTTTATAATACATATTTATGTAAAGTTGGGGAAACACGAGCCAAAGTATGTTCTTACAGGTAATGAAACTTGAAACGGTTCTTACGGACAGTGTTAACACCATATATGGTTATTTGGGGGCGTTTCAAAATGCAAATTCATCTGAGCACAGTGATTTAGAACATGTGGGATTGATCATTGCTGATTACTTACTGGTGTGCGTAAGACCACCCAGCCAATGTCCGATAAATCTCACTTTTTCTGTTCTTTCTAAATTTCACTCGTACAAAAGAATTTAGGATCATTTCTATGCACTCTTGATAAATGAGGCCCCTGGACTTTAAGGAGTAATGACTTCTCCTTCATGCCCGAAAGCCACGAGCAGCCCTCACTAAATTTAGCACTGAAGAAGTGAAACTTCACTGGAGTCACGACTCGAGACGCAGCAACGTACGGACGCACGCATGTCCCTCGACGACTCGAGACTCGACTCGGACTCGGTGCTGTGACTCATGAGTCAAAACTCGTAAACCATGTTGATTTAATGGAATTATTTATTTATATCTCGCACTCTTTCCAACGATCCGAAAACCGCTCACTTCGCCCCGGTGTCCCATTACTTTTGTCCGCGGTGAACGGTTTTCAGCCAATAACGGTTTTCGAGGGGTCGTTGGAAAGTGCGCGAGACCATCTAACTGTGGAGTTTCACATTTAGAGTGAGAGATATATTTAACTTTTGTAATCATTGCTTGAGACTTGACTTGGACTCGGAAAAAAATGACAGACACAGAATACAGATGCACACAAGGACCATGAAGCGCGCGGCACACCTGCGCGCTGAAAACATCATGAACAAACAGAATGACATGGGAAAGAGTGATTCAAGGCCACAGGGACGTATGTAAACACGGGTGGACTCTGTGGGCATTTGTGTATCTCCTAAAAAAGCAAGAGCTCAAGGTCTCCCGGTCAGTTTAACACTGTCCTTTTCACAGAGCAGATGGAAACTCTCCAGCACCAGCGTTTCTAGAAAAAAACGTTCCGTAGCTTAAATATAGTGGAAACGTTGCAACCCCGTTTGATTGGCTTCGTTTTAACAGACTTTTGACAAAAAACTGGAGAGGGTTGCTGTCTGTGAATCATTTGTTTGCCATATGCTGTTAGTCAGTTGTTGCAATACTAATCTTTGCAATAATAATGTTGCAAATATCGTCGTCAACAAATATTTATCACGTGACAAAAACAAGACGAGGCGCAGCCTAAATGCTGGTCATGTGACGAAAACTATAACGAAATATATCATGTAATATTTTTAAAGAAAAAGAACTAAACTAAATGTGTTTTACAAAATAAAAACAAAGCTATCTCTCTCTCTGTCTCTATCTCTCTCTTTCTCTCTCTCTCTGTCTCTGTCTCTCTGTCTCTCTCTCTCTGTCTGTCTCTCTCTCTCTGTCTGTCTCTACCTTTCTTTCTCTCTCTCTACCTTTCTTGATCTCTCTCTCTGTGTGTATTTGAATAGGTTTAACTAAAGTTTTAGATTTTGGTCTATTCAACTAGGTACTTATATCATATTGACTGGGTTAAGTAGAATTGCATTACTAAAAAGAGTCTAAAATACAACTTTTATTGACTAAAACTAGACGAAAGTAGACTAAAATGACACTAAAATGCTCAGACTTTTATTCGACTGAAACTGGACTGGACTAAAATAAGACTATAATGACAGCTTGATGCAAAGACTAGACTAAAACTAAAATTAAGGCAGGCTGCTAAAAACAACACTAGTTGCAAACGACTATAATAATCAAATGAAACTCTTAACTGTTTTTTTTCTATCTGACACTAAGCGGCAGCAAAGCTAGTTTCCTGATCCCAGTGCTGCTAAGGTCACTTTTAAAAGTCATAAAAATGGTAATTCTGTGTGATTTTCAGTTTACATTTTTTAAAAGTCATTTAAATCACTATAAAATAAACTGCAGTATAAACCCTACAGTCATGAACTCAACATTCATTACAGAACATTCTTTCCATCTTATGTAACCCATCCTTTGGTGGCCATGTGTTTATGTGGTGTTTAGATCAATTTCTCTCTATTATATTAAAAATCACGAGTTTTAAGGTCCCTTTGTAACCCTCTGGGGTCTAAAAAAGTGGGTAGTGTTACTTTATCACAATTTGAAGTGAAACTACAGAACATTTCTGAATGCTCTTGCTACATTTGTGTAGCCAAAACATATGTGTTCATATTAGTGCTGGGCCGAGGCTCTTATCGCGCGATAAAAAAATAAATATCGCTGTTAATCTATTCACAAAGTTGGGTTGGGAGCTGGGTCTGTACTACGCAAGCTATGATGACTTTCACC
>JBBPDB010000040.1:12794644-12807718 GCA_037974465.1 Brachypetersius altus
CACACACACACACACACACACACGCACGCACACGCACGCACACACACCCACGAAGAGGTTATATGATACGGGTATATACACACACACACACACACACACACACACACACACTCATGCACACACTCCCACTCAGAGTTTATATGATACACTCACAGATACACACACACAAACTCACACACTCAGAGTTTATATTTATACTGTTAGGCATCTGACCGGCCATCATCAGGAGCTAAACCACACTAAATTCAGGCTGCAGCCCAACAGCTGACACCAACTGACAGACGGAGAAACACACACAACCAACACACAACCGACAACACACACCACTAACAAGCACACATTTGTTTTTTGACGCTGTAAAACAAATCTTTTACATTTTACTGAACTTTTGAACCTCCTGACACTGTCAGAGTGACTCCAGGAGTCGCCCCTGCAGAGCTGCTGATCTGGGTTCAGCCTTTATAAACCGACTTTATCCAGAATTGATCTCCTCCGGATTCACTCAGCACTACTGACACTGTAACCATAGCAACCGGAGCTCGTTCTGTCGTACAACAAGCGCTATCGTCCTGTCGAACGAGTCACGAGTCAAAGTTGAACGAGTCACGCCGGCATCAAGCTGAGCATCGTCTCACAGACGAGGGGGGTTTTAGAAAATTACCATTGTTTTAAAAACAGATAAGGCAACATCAAGGAGACGTCAGGTGGACTGTGTCTGGACCACCGCTGGCCTGAACTACAGCTCTGAGTGAATACAGGAACAATTCACAACACAAAGTAACGGGCTGTCAGCACAAAACGTACTCAGCGATGGGCAGAACCGTTAAAAAGGTGGGTTCTAACTCGAAAAAGGGAAAGAAGCCCAGATTTTTTCCACCTCATTCAGGAGCTGAAACTTTACAAGCCCTGTCTAACAGCTTAAGATGATTTTGGAGATGATGGCGTGAATAACCCGACTTTAGAAATTTGCTATTTGTGAAAGCGTATTTGTTACACAAGATTGTAATACACTGTTATTCACTGACCTCTAAAAACAGGCGAATTGCCTGTTCTTACGGTGTAAAGGCCTGTAGCCGAAACAGTGCAAAGTTAGGGTTCAAAGAGGGACTAATATACATCAGTCATCAGCTAAATTGGTTGTGAAGAATTTGGAAAATAAAGAATAAATCATGTAGGTAATCAGAATCCGTGCAATAAATAGTTCAGTTTAAAATAATGGATAGTGATGAAGTCGGTAGAAAGTGATTTTTTTCCAAAGGCTTGCCAGAATAGTTCAGGTATTTGAGTTTTCTCCATTTAGCAATGAGAGGTAGGTATGAAGGCAAGACAAGCATATATTTCTTAAATATGTAAGTATAGTGATACTTATCGCGGTACTCCTAGCCTCTGGAACGGTAAAACCAGCAACATGGACCGTCAGACTTTGTGTTGTGATGAGTTCTTGTAGTGGATGAGGGTTCCACTTCCAGGGTGGTTCTCCTTGGGCCTCTAGCTTCAGAAACTCCTCCCAACTCTCAGTAGCTCTGACTGAGGTCAGTTAGGCCTCACAGCTGCTTTCCATGATAAAAAAAACTAAAACTAAACTAAAAAAAACCATCTGTGGGCCTACAGTCGTGCCTTCTAGTTATATAGCAACATGGCGTGCCTGCAGCTAATTCATGATTGCCCCCTGCTGGATATATTTTGAAGTGCAGTAACGAGAATAATTAATAAAAAAATATTTTGGAAGATCGATTTTATAAACAAATATTTGTATCAATATTCTTATCATATTCTTTTTCCCAGTGTTCTGTAAAGCTTGTCCAACCTAGCAACAGTAGATACAGAAGAATGGGCGGAGCATGGATAAGGCAATGCTGAAGTGGCACCAGAGAATAGATTGTGTTGGTGTAGGTGTGTGTGTGTGTGTGTGTGTGTGTGTTAGTGTGTGTATGTGACATTGACAGGCATTGACAGGAAAGCATTGACAGGAGCTCCCAAAGCCAAAGAGAAACCAAAAAAGAAAAGATCAGTAGCAGAAACGGCAGAAGATCATTAATTCAGCGCGATTTATTAGCAGGGTTAGCACAGAGTTACTGAAAAAGATTCAGGCTTGAGCAAAAAGAACAAACGAAGCAGAACGGTTTATTTGGTTAATAATATTGCGCTCTATTTCCCTTCTGTGTCTCTCTCTCTCCTCTCCATAAGGCACTGTAGGTGAGGTTGGGGTGATGAAGATGCCTACTCTTGTTTTGGCTGTCCGCTTTTCAGCCAGGCGATGAAGTCTTTAGCCGCCTGGTCCTGCAGGTAGGCGCTGACGTCGCTGGTGTAGGTGCCATCGGCGTGGCGGCGGACCGGCCCGCTGCAGGGACAAGGAGGAGACGGCGCATTAAATCAGGTTCCATTTTCACAATTATACACTCATGTTTAACCACAGCACATAAAAGTAGACCCATTCTGGAGAATCACCATCAAATGTGCCACAGGGAGAGACTACACTTAAACTGACAAGCCGTCTATAGTGGGTTCTCCACTGATTGGTACCAGCTCGGTTCAGTTCTACTCTGTTCGGTTTGGTTTCAGACCTACAGTTTTCCACTACAACTAAAGTATTGCCTTCATGTAACTGGTTGCTATAGCAATTAATGACAGAAATGTGATTAGTGACAGAAATGTACCGACCTCTTCATTCGACCCAGGCACAGCCTTCCGTTCTGCCATATTTAATACGTTTCTTTAAAAATGGCAGGCGGCTGGTCTGGGTTCAGGCAACACTGGCGTAACCATAGCAACCACCAATCAGTAACCTCCAATATGTACACGTCATCATTTAGTATCGGTCCAGCACGCTTGGAACCGCGGCCAAGGAGGTGTAGCGAACGGTACCGGGTACCAGGAACCAGATTGTAGTGATGGAAAAGCAGGTTGAACCGAACTGAGCGGTACCAGTCAGTGGAGAACCCACATAAATGAGGAGCTTCAGTTTTCAGATGTTGAATTAAAGGGCCGGTTAAGAAACAGCAAATTTTTGGCTATTTTAAACAAAACTTCGCAATGTGCCATTCATCACCTATTCCATACAGTCCATATAAGGAAAGGAAGCACGAAGAGGCACTTTTGTATTTAGCAATCCTATAAATGAAGCCTTCAGCAGTTTAGCTGTGCTCATTCACAACAGACAGCTGTAGAAAATCATTCTCTAAATAATCAGAACACTCAGATGATCAGAATCGCTCTTCACCAGAACAATTAAATAACTTCAACTTACTGTTTTTTGGATGCATGAAAATGCAGTAGATTTTCAACTTGTAGGCTGAATAGACTATGATGTTACTTTTATACAATGTATAAGTAATTTATTATCTGACTTCACACTGAAAATACTGAAACAGTTCTTGTTTGGTGCTGCGCTTTAATAAAAACCGCATGCAAGTCTATTGCAGATCTAATATTACTCAAAAAGTGGATGTGACTGAAAGGAGTTTTTGTCATTTTTTTCTTAGTTGTGTTTATAGGTTTTATAACTGTGTTAAGATCAGTAAGTGACTCTGGTGTGTTTCCACTCACACCATAATTCAGGTTATATCACCGTTGTCGTAACCTGAGGACTCCTATATATATATTTGTGTGTGTGTGTGTGTGTGTGTGTGTGTGTGTGTGATTCAGGTCAACTTTTGTTTCAATAAAATATATTTCTTCAACATACAAAACACTTTTAAACTCAAAATACCCCAAAACTGCTTTAGTGTCCGTCTGCACTCACCCGCTCCTCTTGGAGTTCATGAGCCACTGCACGAAGTCCTGCGCCCGCTGCGTCTCCAGGTATTTGCTGTAGTCGTTGGAGAAGGTTCCCTCCGAATGCCTCTTCACCATCGGGAAGTCTTTCCTCTCCTCCCACACATGCGCTTCTGTCTCTGAGCTGTAACACAAAGTGTCGTCAGACCAAAAGCGTCGCCGCTACACTCCGTTAACAGTGTTTTTAAGAAGCGTCCTGGTCTGGGACGGGTTTTTCCTCAAATTCAAACCATAAAAGATACGTTTTAATGACTGAAATGTGATAACCGTCCTCAGAGCATTTGAGGACATCTTTAGTTCATTCTTCTTTTCTGAGCACATGGATAGAAAATCCACTCAACAAAAGCCTTTTACTGTGTAACGATAATGATAAAAGCAGTCAGTTCAGTTTTGAATCAGTATTTCTGTAAACTGTGATCTTCAGTCGAATTTCAAAACGTCTATTTCATCCTCAGTGCATTTAAAAACATCCTTCTCATGTTTTTCCCCACCACAAAGCATATCTGCCCCGCTAAAACCTTTGCAATAAGGAAATATTCCACCTTTATTCTAAATTTCTGCATAACACCAGGCAACAAAAATGAGTTTCATTCCATTCTGTGGTGTTTCTTCTAGAATCTCGGCGCTCGGCTGACAGTCTTTTGTTCTACTGATGACTCTCTGCAGATTAATCTGTTGTTTGTTTGTTGTACATGTAGATAACAGGGTCGCTCTCACGCATCAGTGAGACTAATATAAAATAATAGCAGTATTACAACCTTATAATGAAAAATATACAGAGAGTTTAGTTTCTCTCTAGAACCACTGAAGGGAGGAAAAAACGCATGTGATTTTCTGAATCAACAAAACTTGACTAAGAAACATCAAAAATTGCAGTGAAACAGATCTTTCATGAAAAATTGTTATCCAGTGTAATTAAATGGTCAGGAAAGGCCATTCAGCCTGGAAAGATCTTCTAGAGAAACAGCACAAATCCTCACAGTGGAGGTGAATGGAACCAGCTGTCTCCCTCTAAAAGCTCCCTCACAGAAGGTTGTTTCATAAAGTGGTTCTGTTTGTGCTGCCTGATGCCGGAGACGTCGTTCTACCAGAGCTTTGTGAAGGTTTCTGCCTAAAACGCACTTTTAAATGGTGGAAGAGTACAGGGCAGGCATCGTGAAACAATATAGCTCCTGAAGAAATTCCACGGTTCCATTCACCACCGCTGTAGGAAATATGAATCCGTAGGTTTCACTTCTGTTACGTGTTTCATCTCAAGCCCCTCACTCCTAAACCTCTGAACTACACAAACACGCAGAAGAACAACGTAGTTCACGTCAGTTTTCCTTTTTTGTCTGCTCTGTTTTTAGCTTTGATCAGATTCCAGTGAATCAAAGTTAAAGTTCCTTTTTCTCACCTTGTGATGTCTTGTAGCGGCAGCTCCAGGCTGCTGTGGATGAAGAACAGAAGCAGGAGAAGACCAGCGTGGAAGTGTGTGCCTTTCATCTTTTTACCTGCAACCAAACAAACGTTAAACGTCTGGATTTCTGCAGATAAACCGCGTTTACATTCTTGACGCAGCCCTTTTCTTCCTCTGCATCTTCACTTGTTTTTGTTCTCTTTAGAGCGGAGGTCGGTTCTTCATCCTTGTGTGTGTGTGTACCACTCACCGATGTGTAGACGAGTGCGAGCTCCTCCTCTCCCTTCTGCTGCTTTCCGCTGGTCTTTTTCTGGCCTAATTACTTTCCGCCTCCCTCTTTTATAGCGGCGCAGGACAGGGGGCTCAACCCTGACGGCAAGCCCCCAACCCCCCCGTTCACACAGACCCGACCCCACACGCGCGCACACTCTATACGTGCGGCGGCGCACGCGTTAAACTCATTCATTAGTCCCAATCCATTACCCAGCCGGCCGAAACCAAAGCTTTGTGTTTGCTGAAACGAAGAGGATGCGCGGAGATAAGGGACGTCTGTGAGAGGTGTTGGAAAGCAGGATGCCATCCTGGCAAATAAACTGAGTGAAAAACAGGGTAAAGTGCTACCGGACACCCTCACCGAGACGCAATTAACACTTAACACAGGCCTGAATCCTCAGGACCTCACAGCCTGAACAGATCATACTCCGCCTGCAGGCCTTTAAACCTGTAGGCCCTGGAGGATCTGCTGGGGCTTTACTGGGCTCTGCAAAAATGTATTGAATGTACAGACATTACACTCTTATATATAGACCTCATGCTATTATACATATATATGTATACCATACACTATTATATATAGACCTTTTATATGGACTATTGTGTATAGAGATTCTATTATACATTGTCATTATACAGAGAGAGAGAGAGTATACTATTATGTATAGACACTATACTAGTATGTATGCTTTTCCATGGCAATGTATAATTTTTCATTCATTTTAGTGCTAATTTTTTTTTATTTACTAGTTTTTTAACATGAACATTAACGTAAATTTAGCTACATCACCATATGAAATATAACTACATAATTTTTTTTGTACTGTCAATAGAATACAAAGCAACAATATATACGAATGTGGGTCTTGGGATGGTGAAATACCACTGTACTCAGAAGTGGAAGGTGTGAAGGTAGCCAATACGAGAGCGTTGCTGATTGGCAGCTGCAGTCCAGCATTCCCACATCAGAACAGTTTCCCAAGTTTACCTTTACATTTATTTAAGGGTAAAGTTTTTTTTTTTGTTTGTTTTTTTTAACCAAATCACAAATTCACGTTTTTGCCCTGCGAATTTTGGGGGTTTGATGTATAGATAGATAGATAGTATTATGTATAGATATTGAACTTATATATATAAAATATGATATATACACTGTTAAAAACTACTTAACTATTAAACTATTGCTATAATGAAAAAATAATAATTTAGATCAAGCTTAGGATTGTTTCAAATGCTATGATGGATCTTTCCATCAAATAATGGATGTTTTCATTTATGTTTCCATATCCAGTACATGTTTATGGAATTGATGCACCAGACAAAGAAAAAATTCAAATGTTTTATTTTATGTGTTTATTACGATACAAAATCACAAATTCACGTTCTTTCCCCCACAAATTTCGCTGGTGGACTGTGTAATATTATGTTTAGACATTATACAATTATATATACACTATTAAAGTTTTGCTATAATGAAAAAATAATAATTTAGGTCGAGCTTTGATGGATCTTTCCATCAAATAATGGATGTTTTCATTTATGTTTCCATATCCAGTACATGTTTATGGAATTGATGTACCAGAAATAATTTTTTTATTTATAAAAAAATGGTAAATGAGAAATGGGCATAAGAACTAGTAGAGTTCTTCTACCAGTTGTAGCATAATATATGACCAGGTCCACAATAATACACCGAAACAGAAATTGTTTCCAAGGCGTTTGTTTATTCAGCTCATATCAACATCGCATCTGCATTTTATCACACATTTTATGGCACTTAAAAGTCATTGTTTTCTTATTATGTTTCATTATAAACAATAAATAAGCTCACTTGTGTAAAGCTGAATAGGATTACCTTCCAAACAATGCTCTCACCAGTAAAAAATCTCTAATTTCAGAGAGAAAACACAACTCTGGTCCAAAAAGATACCAATAAAGATCTGCCTCAGTAAAACAGCAGGAAATCTCATCTAATCTGGTCTAGTTTCAATACAAGACCACAGAGAACTAGGAAAATAGTGTTTTGCTGGTTCATGAAGCACAGTTGCATTCTTAACAATTACAGTCATTAACAATAGCACAAGCAGGTCCAGGTCCAGTCCCGACCCAGACCGGGTGATTATGCCCAGATGTTTGGACGGTTGAGGTCATTCTCTCAGAAGGAGCTTGTCTAGGTTGTGTCCTCCAAGATACAGCAGTAGAATTGGAGATTACTTAATTGAGTGCAAGGCAAAATATTAAAAAATATATTTCTAAAAAGGTGCAATTGAACTATTCCCCCCCCATCGGTTTAAAATGACCCTTTTTGGTTTTGAGCCTGAACCCTGTAAACCTTTGGCTTCATAATGAAATAAGGCACAATAGATCAAATGTTGCCGGAACAGATTTCAGAGCCGTCGAAGTCCCAGAAGTGGAAGATGCTCGAGAAGTTAAGTGAGTCAGGGAACATCTCCTACAGAGGTGTTCCTCAGGAAGTGACTCGTGACTAAAGGCACTAGAGCGAAAGGTCAATGTGCCAAAGAGCATCTCATGCAAAACAGTTCTTCAGGAAGTGACTCATATGGGTATAGACGTGCTTATTGGCTGATCCTCCCAGACTGTGGTCCTCATCCGTGTACCACTAATGATGGACAAGACAAACAAGACAAACATTAACCATTACAGCAGTCCAGAGCTTCATTTGGCCATCTTCCTACCAGCTAAGCTGATTCGCCTCGTTCATACAAGTGACGTCAATTTCCACTCACTTCTTCTTTTATTTTGACCAGTATTTCCGTTGTGATGATTCTCACTTGTGTAAAACATACAGAAACTGAATTTCCAGAACTTAAAGAAATGGCAGGAGAGATTGTTTAAGAGAGTTCAGGCTGTGAACGCTGGTCCTAACGGAGCTCAGAACACACACCGACTTTAAAGCTGTTACAATTAAACACACTCTCTTTGAATTTCATGGGGGTCAAGACTTTTGCACAGTAGTGTTCATCCATAAACACTATTTCTAATGTCCAAATGTTGCTTAAAGCTGAAGTTGCAAACAAACACTAGTCGATCCACCACTTTTTGATCTAATATAACAAACGGTGGAGCTCAGTAGTCACCCAAGGAGCCTAAATCATAAAAATACATCATCAAAATGTTTCTCAACCCACTCAAAATATACACAGCCCGTCTCTGGACCGGCTCAATCTGCAAGAAGTTCTTAAGGTGGATCAGACTAGTGGACGTGGTTTAGGACGCAGTATGACTTTCTGTGCTTTTTGAAAATAAGCAAATCTTCACAAGCAGCCAATTCAGGCATCACAGGTCTGCTTGTTGCAGTGAGGTTTGGGTTGTTTCCACGCCTCACAGTAAGTCATACTGTGTCTAAACCACATCCACTCGTCTGATCCACCTTAACGAAGAGCTGCTTGCGGTTTGAGTGGGTACAGATACGCTTTAGTGAGTTATTGTTGCGGAAACAGTTTGAGCCGCTCTGGGACCTGTTGAGCTCTACTGTAAGTTACATTTGCCTCCTACCTCCAGGAAAATGCAATGTCTTGGCTACATCTAGGGTCAGCAGAAAACTGCATTTGATTTTATTGCCAGAACGATTCCTGGAAGCAGTTTGGTCGTAGGTTTTCCCTTCATCTTAATTGAAACTTTTTTTAAAATTTGAATTTAAATGGACATAATTCTATAATAAACTACTAACATTAAATATTTCAATTGTCTAATGCAAGTGGTCTCAGACATTTTGTTTCCCCCAAGAAAAGCTTTCAGGTTAAAAATGCACATTATAGGATATAATTACAACTGCAGAACAGTCATTCATCCCTAATTAACACTGTTTGCCATAGAAAAGTCTACCCTGGAAGTTTTCATGAAATGCCCCTTTCTTGCTTACCATTGACTCAAAGTCTACTTGTTCATCGACAAGAGCTTTGGAGATCTGGGCCGCTTGCTGGAAATGAACATTGTCTGAAAAAAATAAATAAATAAAAGAAATAAACCAGTAAGTGCTTTTCTTGTTGTGTAATTGTAGCTGGACAGATTGTTCTGTGTGGATGAGACAATGGTTACACACTACAGCCATGAAGAGATTTATCTCCGTTTCTAGCATTGAAGCAAAAACAGTGGTCCAGAAGTCAAACAGGAGTAAAACATGAGTAAGGAGTCTGGCTAGCTGTGCGGTTAAGTGCAAGAATGGAGTGTTTGGAGGAGGTGGGGGGAGGGGGGGTGGAAATGGGTCATGTTTTCATGCCCTTAAATGTATTTATGTATTTGGCGTAGTGAGCAGAGCCTCACCGTCCGCAGTGCCATGCACCAGCAGGTACTGGACAGTCTTGAAATTCTTGGCTCGGCCCGTCACTGTGGAATTCTGCACAGATTACACAATTTCCTCAAACCACTTTTACGCAGCTTCCAAAACAGTACACTTACAAATCATGGTGGACAGCTGACTCATGGTCCTCGTTAAGTCATTTTGGGGAAGCTGCCGCATTCGCAGTAAGATTAGACGCAACACTAACTTACGTCATAAAAGGCCTGGTTCATCGCTGGAGTCAGCATGTAGCGCTCGGTGTAAATTGAATCTGTGAAATAAAGGATAAAACAGATCAAAATAATTTAAAGGTAAGGAGGCATTTGACTGGCACTCTTATCCAGAGCCACTTGCAGTCAATAGTTACAGGGACAGTCTTACGGTCATTAGTTACAGAGACGGTCTTACAGTCATTAGTTACAGAGACGGTCTCACAGTCATTAGTTACAGGGACAGTCTTACAGTCATTAGTTACAGAGACAGAAATGAGTGTTGTGTAGGAGCGTTACCATGGATATGAGTGTTGTGGAACCATGCAGATGAGCTTCATGTAAGATGTAACCATGACACTGATTACAGTGTATCTGTTCAGCATAGAAACATACGTTGTGTAGTGTAGTGTTACCATGGAAACTCTGACTGTATCTTTGGTGTAGTTGTGCTGCAGGTGGCTGTTTATCGATCGGCTCTGTTTATCATTCGATTTCTATCGTTAGGGGAGGGGGGGGGGGGGTGTAGTTTCACACACCTTCCACATCCCTTTGAAAATAGTGGGGGGCATAAACCGGCCCACCAGTCCCCAGTGGAAACTGTGACAGTGGGGGGGGTGCAAAATTGCCTCTTTTCAACATGGCAGGATGCCCCCCACACCTCCCCTTAGATTACACTCTCGGCTTCAAGGACAATCCGGTCACCGAGGCTGACCCGCGCAAACCAGGCGCTTTTGAGGGCTCATCTAAAAGCAATCTGGAGGAAATGCTAAGCCAGCCATAGCCGGCCTGTGTGTGTGTGTGTGTGAGAGACGGGGGGGCTCGCTCTTTCAGTTCTGTTGGAGGACATGGTATCGATCGGCCCCGGTGTCAGAGCAAACTCGCCTCTAATGCCTCAGAAATAAGTGTATTCTTTACTAAGTCAACACTTTTCTTGCAGTTCAGGTGGAACTTTAGGATTTATTTCAGAAAAGGGCCCAGACGAGCGCCGGCCGGAGTAAATCAATTGCGCCTCGGGCAGGTTATTAAACACGGGCCTCAAACCCTTCTGCCATTCCAGACGTCATCATTATTCCTGCTACTCGCCAACCATCGCTGCTTTTGACTGTTTCTGCTTCGGCGTCCGAACCCTCCCTGAGAACCGCAGCTTTCCTCTCGACACGGGCGCCTCAAACCGATTGTTCCGCCGCCGCTCCTCCGCCCTCGGCCAGGAAAAAGGTCAGCGCTGAGCAAAATGCAGTAAAAGTGCAGAATAATTGGTGCCCCGTCACCGTTCTCCTCGCAGACGCTGTTAATCACGTGTGGAAATCAAAAGCGCAGCGTCTGCAAAATGCACACAAACAGGAGGAATGCAAAGCAGGGCCGCGCGGCGGGAAACACGGATAATCAATGATCAGGCTGGCCCCTCCCCCTTCTGGCGCTTAATTGGTGCTTTAATTTCTCGTCCCTGAAGCCCTCATTAAAACGTCTGAACCGATTTCAAACGCCACGCAATCAACAATTCAAATGGAGAGAAAATGCCACCGCGGCTGCCAGAGGGATTCGATTCAGGCTGCTGAAATATTAACAAGGGTCTGTGTTTAACACACACTCACTGGCTGCCGTCCCGCTGCGCTGCCGCATACACACACACACACCATACACACACATACACAAATATACACACACACACTCACTGGCTGCCATACACACACACACACACACATTATATACAAATATATACACACACACACACACACACACATGTATATATGTGTATGTGTGTGTGTGTATGTATGTGTACATTTGTGTGTGTGTGTATATATATATATATATATATATATATATAAGTATACACATACACACACACATATATACAAATGTACACATACATTACACACACACACACCCACAAATGTACACATACGTACACACACACACATATATACAAATGTACACATACATACACACACACCACACACACACACACACACACATATATACAAATGTACACATACACACACACACACTGTTAAAGAAATTCTCCCAAAAAGGGTCTTTTCATTTACACTAATAAAAGGAAGCTCACCACAAGACATGATAAAGTAAAAAACAATGTTTTATTTACTTGTGCAAGGGAACAAAATCACACCAGTTAGATCAAGTCTAACAGAGGAGTTGTTCAAAGTTTCTGAGACTTAACATGCAGTTTTATATCTGGATACTAAGGCAGTGATTACGTAACATCCTTGTTTATGGTTAATTGTCAAACAGTAGGCTAATATTGAAAGGGGAGCATTTCGTCTTTGCCGTTCCCAGACGCTTCGGCCGGGTCATCTCGCCCTTCTCACGTCTGGAGTTTCCTGTAAACAGAAATGGCAGAAATCCTCCCAGAACCCCTGGGCATTCACAAAAGACAGTGTTCTATTTTTCCCAAGGAAGTGCTCAGTTAATTATTACAATGGTTGCATGTGCTCAAACTCGCTAACATATGTGAATTCATTAATGAAAACAGTGTTTGAATATGTATGAATAACATTTAAATATATGAGAAACTATAATAAGAATAATATTTCACACATATATATATATATATATATACAAATGTACACATACATACACACACCACACACACACATATATATATACAAATATACACATACACACACACACACACAATACACACATACATACATACACACACACACCCCTACACCCCCACATACACACCAACCACACACTCTGTACAGCCATAAGGAAAAGTCAATCACGTATTAATGGTTATTTATATAAGTTATGTATAGATATTATATTAAAAATTTCAGAATAACATTGAAAATATGAATATGATTCTGAATATATAAGAGTTACTAATATATACTTAGATTTTGCATACTTTGGAATTTTATTTATGCAAATTATATATTTTAAGTAATTACATATTTTGGAGTTATAATTATATATATACACATTCATGTATGTCTATTATGAGACATGTTAATATATTTGGTTACATTTATATAAACAAATTATATATTTCAAGTTCCATTTACAAATGCCTATACACCATTGTTTTTCTTGTGAAATTACCAATAAGTTTGATGTGTCACATGACCCTCTTCCTACTGACAAATCAAAAG
>JBBPDB010000040.1:12807818-12823993 GCA_037974465.1 Brachypetersius altus
GTTCTTTGAGTTCCACCTGTGTCATGTTTAGTGTCCTGATGTGTCTGTGTATATAAGCCTGTGTATTTTCAGTTCACGTTATTTGTCCATCGTCCTCGTGCACCTAGTGGTTAGCTTCTGGTTTTTGGTTTGGGGCCCACGTGCCCATGTTTGGTTCTGAGAATAAAGTCACAAGAGAAATGGATCCTGTGAGTCTGGCTCCTCCCTGCCGCGTTCTAGGTAGCTGCGGGCTGGAGCCTAGCTGCTGCTCCACCCGTGACAGTTGCCAGCAGCCCACTGCTGGTGAATGGATTAAATGCAGAGGTAATATCCTCTGGGATCAATATATTTATATAAAATAATTTAAAATAATGATTGAATAAAATAACTATTGAATAGCTCCCCGTTAGATGCTCAGCTTTAACAAACTTTAATAGACTTTAACGAATGAATTATTCATTTAACGTAACTGAACTTTGCATCAAAAAGAAACCCTGAAAGAATCTAACCGTGAACATAATCTTTGTGTTTAAGCTTAACACAAAACCTACAACTGGGTTTCACCGTACATTTCTAGTGGAGTTACTGCATTTCCTGTCAGAGCACTGAGGTCATCTGATCAGCTAGTCTGGGACAAGACACACACACACACCTGTATCAATCTGTACAGCACTTTGACCAACATGTTGTTTAAAAGGTGCTTTAGTGACAAAATTGACTTTGCCGTACAGTTTGTCAACAATGTATCTGTAGGTAACACATTCAAAATAAAGGGAGGCCCAGATTTCTCTTGCACTGGTGTTTATGTGGGCTTTCACATTTGTGCGCTTCCAAGTTGCCGTGTCAACCCAAACCTCCCTTAAGGTAACCATAATGTACCAGATGTGAAATCCCAGCGTTACGTCATGCGCTGGAGAGAGCAACTGGCATCTTCATAGTATTTTATCTTTTGTATTTAAACTCAATGGACCTAAGAGGTGTGGCTTGAATAGGTGGTACTATCAAATAATCCCAAGCAACAGGACATTAAATTACTACTTTTAATTAAAAAACACACATGAATCATTATTACAGACATGTCTTATTTTGCTACATTGTACATACAGGTTGTTCTGATGTTGGTGGACTCTTTTCATTGATAGAATACTGTAGACATGCTGTCAGCTGTGTGAAATTAACCTACATTTGAAGTTCCTCTTTACTAATAGTATCTAAATTTCTGAGCAAAAACATTTTTATGTTAGTCTGCATGGATATTTACCTGATCTCTTCCCAGCACTTTAGATAAACAGAAGTGCTTGTAAAAATACAGCCGACGACCTGTACCTGTAAGGCCTGGCACATTTCAACCCCACCCCCCACTTCCCCTGCAGATTGCTCAGGTAATGACCACATTTACACATGAATTGATGCAAATGATAGCCAAAAGAGTAGCCAGTTAGCAGCATCTTGGCTAAAGGATGGTTACAAAAGGCCGGGCGTTCTAGTGTTAAATGTCGGGAACCACGAAACAGAACAGATGTATTTCATTCAGAATACAACTGCATTCTTGAGGATTTGTTCCTGAATATTTTACCATTTAAAATCATTCTGAGGGCCTTTCTAAACCACGCATAGAAGAAAGCATACACAACGGGGTTGAAGCCTGAATTGGAAAACCTAATCCAACCAAAGAAATCTATTAGTTGGGGTGGGCTGCTCAAACCTACGTGTATATCACCAATACTGTATGTTAGAATTGGTGCCCAGGATGCAAGAAAAGCTCCCAAAACAGTGGCTAACGTTTTAGTGGCTTTTCTCTCCGCCTTACTGACAGCAGGTTGTCCTTTTGCCTTATTCATCTGAGAGCGTGTGCTGTGTATTGAAAGTGACTGTCTTCGTGCAACGAGGTATATTTTCAGATAAATACTCAACATGATGATGGTGGGGAGGTACATCGAGAACACAGACAATAATAAAGTAGTTTTGGGCCCTAGAATCATCAAACAGACCCCCTCACATAAAATATCACTGTAGTCTTTGATGTTTCGAGCGCTGAGCTCCAGAAATACCACCCCAAATCCCACAGCAGCAGAAACAGTCCAGCACACAGTGATCATGATCAGAGTGGTGCGAGGGGTCATTTTACTGTGATACAGCAGGGGGTGACAGACGGCATAGTATCGCTCCACAGAGATAAATGCAAGGTTTAAAACAGAAGCTGTGCACAACATAATGTCAAGGCTGTTGTATATTTTGCAGAAGGTGCTCCCCAAGTACCAGCAGGTCTCCACAGAGCGTATCATGCTGGGAGGCATCACCACCACTCCCACGAGCAGGTCGGCCACAGCCAGAGAGAGAGTGAGGTAGTTGGTCGGTGTGTGTAGCTGCTTGAAGTGAGAGATGGCCACGATCACGAGAAGGTTTCCCACTAAAGTGAGAAGAACAACAACACCGAAAACAAGATAAGTGAAAAATCTCACAGCCAGGGGATAGATAAACCTCCGACAAGAATTAGGATGGTGTTCATAACAAAGAGAAGAGTCTCTGACACTCCCATTCTGGATTAAGAAGTTCTGTAAGTCAATCATTTCAGGTATGCTTCTACCTCTGTGGAAAGAAATACAGACAGCAGCTTTCATTTATATACGCTTACAGGACAACAGATCTCATTTACTCCATTAAAACACGCCCCCATGCTGGTCAACTGATACGCCCAACCTATCTGTGACTGTCACCATGAAATACATTATTATCTACTAACCAATCTTACAGGACAAAACACGATGCAAACCACAAGAAACCACAGCACACTTTTCTAAACCAGTGTTTCATGCTGATCTCAGATCTGCTCTTAGTTTTTTTCATCCATGCTGAGTAATATTAGATCTGCAATAGACCTTCATGCGGTTTTTATTAAAGTGCAGCACCAATCAAGAACTGTTTCAGTATTTTCAGTGTGGAGTCAGACAGGCCACACTGTGGCATATATATAACGATCAGAGTCAGTCAGCTCAACACTGTTTCTTCGAAAACACTCAGCATATGATTATTATTTGATCATTACACCAACTGTCATGCAGCTTCATCACAAACACTGTACCTGCAGGAAAAACTACACACAGACTCTGAGAAAAACACTACAGAACACACAGAAACAAATACAGGAGGATTCTGACCTGCTGACCTGTGTGATAACTGTAGTTATGCTAATTTTTAATGGATTGATATTACATTTATGAATTATGAAAATGAAATTACAACAGTATTAAATAGTCATCTAAGTGTGAGGTTATTTTAGACATGCTTTGTTGTTAAGACATTTTCAAATAATGTGTTAATGGAAAATATATATATAAATTACAGTGCTGGTCAAAACATCCCAGTTTTTTTGTTTATTTGATTTTAAATTAAAGCAGTTCAGTGTCTCACTGTTCATTCTGCAGAAAGTTCTTCCTGCTCTGCTGCAGAAGTTCCCATAAGTGTGTGTGTGTGTGGCTCCAGTTCATCCTAAAGCAGCTTGATGAGGTTTAAGTCTGGAGGCTTCTGGCCACTCCATGTTCTCCAGCTCTCCATCTTCTTCTTGTTTCTAAGGTAGTTCTGGCAGAGCTTGGACTTATGTTTAGGGACACTATCTCTCCTAGGCGTCCCGTGGTTACGTTTACACAATCCTTACATTGATTGGATCTCCCTCACCATCATTTCTTGGTCCCCGTATGACAACCTGTTCCGTCTTGTCACTCCCCGTGCACTCCACATCCATAGAGAGTCCCACATCACAGATCTCCAACGACATTCCCCCTGAATACACCGACCTTCACGCCGTTTTTTCTGTTTCAAGGGCAATCCGCCTCCCTCCGCACCGTCCCTGGGACTGCACGATCGACCTGATGCCTATGAAAAACCCGCCTCGGTCGCGTATTTACCCATTGTCCGAGCCAGAGAGACGGGCAATGGAGAAATACAGGGGTTTATCAGGCGATCGCGTTCTCCTGCCTCCGTCAGTTTCTTCTTTGTGGAGAAGAAGGACGGGGGTCCCCGGCTGTGTATTGACTATCGTGGGCTTAATGAGGTCACGGTGATGTATACGTTTCCTCTGCCTCTGATCCCCGCTACTATCGAGCGGCTCCGGGGGTCAGTTTTCTTCACAAAGCTGGACCTCCGGAGTGCATACAATCTAGTGCACATACGAGCAGGTGATGAATGGAAAACCGCATTCAGTACGACCTCCGGTCACTACGAGTATTTGGTCATGCCTTACGGGTTGGCCCAGGCCCCCTCAGTATTCCAGGGGTTCGTAAACGATGTCCTAAGGGACATGCTCAGTCAATTCGTGGTCGTCTATATAGACAACATACTAATATATTCATGTACGTTCGAGGACCACATTGGTCACGTACGTCAGGTGCTCACCTGCCTGTTAGAGCATGGATTGTATGTGAAGGCCGAGAAGTGTGAATTCCATAAACGGGAAGTCACATTCCTCAGTCACTGCATCAGCCAGGAAAGGATCGCGATGGAGGGGGTTAAAGTGACAGCGGTGTCTGAGTGGCCCGAGCCCGCGACAGTCAAGGACGTGCAAATACTCGTACTGGGATTTGCCAATTATTACCGTCAATTCATTAAGAATTATAATACAGTGGCTGCCCCTCTAACCTCCCTCCTTCGAGGCAAACCTAAAACCATCATCTTCAACCCGGCTGCCAAAGCCGCATTTGAACGGGTAAAACAAGCCTTTACCACCGTTTCTATACTGCGCATACCCGATCCGGAGAGGCAGTTCACGGTAGAAGTGGAAGCCTCGGAGGTAGGGAATACTGGCAGTCCTGTCACAACACCACGGCTACCCCAGGAAATGACATCCCTGTTCCTTTTTCTCCAGGAAACTGACGAAGGCAGAAGGGAACTACGACGTTGGCAACCGCGAGCTGTTAGGCTGTGAAGGCGGTGTTGGAGGAGTGGCGCCACCTCCTAGAAGGGGCATGACAGCCCTTCGTGGTCCTGACCGATCACCGCAACCTGGAGCATGTACGACAAGCCAAGAGGTTGAATCCTAGGCAAGCACGGTGCGCTCTTTTCTTCGGCAGGTTCAATTTCCAGATCTCATACTGCCCGGGTAAGTTCAACGGAAAGGCAGACGCTTTGTCCCATTATTATGGGACAGAGAAGGAGGCGGGGGAGCCTGAGCCCATTCTTCCCCCGTGTTTCTTTGCGGCGCCTCTCCTGTGGGCTTTAGACAATGAGATCACAGCTGCACTCGAGGGGGAGACTGTCCCACCCGACTGCCCTGCGGAGAAAACGTATGTCCCGGAGGCGCTGCGAACACGAGTGGTTGAGTGGGCTCACGTTACCCCCGCAACCGGTCACCCGGGCATTGTGAGAACCCTGGAAATTGTCGCACGGAAGTACTGGTGGCCCTCCATGACCAGGGATGTGCGCCGCGCAGTACTTTCGTGCTCACTCTGTGCCACTACGAAATGCCCCCGCGGCTTGAAAATTAATGCCCCTGCCGGTGCCGGACAGCCCATGGTCTCACTTAGCGGTGGACTTTGTCACGGATCTTCCAGTGTCAAAAGGGTACACGACGGTGTTGGTTGTGGTGGATCGGTTTTCGAAGGTTTGTCGTTTCATCCCTTTCCGTTCTCTCCCCTCTGCCCGACAGGTCGCGGAAGTGCTGTTCCAGTCCGTGTTTCGGTTTTGTGGCATCCCGGAGAACATCGTGTTGGACCACGGCCTGACATCTGGATACCACCCCCAGTCCAATGGTCAGGCAGAGCGAGTAATACAAGAACTGGGCCGATTCCTCCAAGTGTATTGCCACAGCCGGCAGCACGACTGGGCAGACTTCCTGGCCTGAGCAGAGTACGCCCAGAACTCCTTGCGCCGCTCCGCCACCGGCCTGACTCCTTTACTCGGGCGTTAGCCTCCGCTTTGCCTGTGGGACCGGAGTCCCTCCGAGGTTCCAGAAGTGGATGACTGGTTCCGTCGGGCGGAGCGGGTTTGGGAGGACGCACACAATCGTCGGTGGAGAGAGGCGCCTCCTATTAAGGAGGGTGACAGGGTGTGGCTGTCCACAAAAGACCTGCCATTACACCTCCCGTTTCACCGGTCCCTTTTTAGTTGTCAAGCAAATTAATCCTGTTTCCTTTAAACTGCCCTCCTTTATGAAAATTCACCCTGTGTTCCATGTCTCCCTTCTCAGGTCTGTCTGTCCCGGTCCCCTACACAAGGGCGATGCGGCCGTCACGCCCCCCGAGGCCATCACCATCGAGGGTACTCCAGCCCACCGGGTCCATGCTCTGTTGGACTCCTGCCGTTGCCGGGGTGGTCTGGAGAACCTAGTCGATTGAGATGGGTACGGGTCAGAGGAGCGGTGCTGGGTTCTGGCGCGTGATGTCCTGAGCCAGGAGCTGCTAGACGAATTCCATCAGGCGCGTCCAGATCATCTGCCCCCGTGGCCTTGGGGCCGTCCTCCTCGTCAGCCGTCGCTCCCGCGCCCCACCAGGGGGCGACATGTACCTGCCAATCCCCGGGAGTGGATTGGGCCTAGAGAGGGGGGGTACTGTCACGGTCGTACCGCCCGCTCACCGTCTGCTCCGCTCCAGTTCCCCAGAATATTAGTTTCCCTGTGTCTGCCCTTCCCTTCCTCCCTTTTTCCCTGCGTTGCATCTGTTTCCCCACTTGATTTGGCCCACCTGTTTCCTCTTCCCGCGCACTATATGTAGGCCAGTCCGACTCCGGATCTGCATGCCAGTGTTGGCTTCATTTTGTGCGTATGTGTTTCTTGTATTTTACCATTGTATGCTTTCCTGTTTCTTGTTCTCCCCTCTCTGTGTTGCAGGCTCGCGCTGGTCTCCCCTGATTTTCCCCACGTTCGCCTTGAAGTGGCTGGTTTTCTGTTATCCTGTTTTTGTACCTGATCCGCGTAAACGGCCTGGTGTTTTTCTGTTCTGAGTTTTTCCACACCAGCACGAGTCCTGCTGTTGTGTTGCTGTGTCTGTGTTTTTTTTCTTACGTTGTTCCCCTGAGTCTGGGTTTCCTCTGTTTGTGTTTCATTAAACCCTGTTTCTGTTTTCATTCAGTTTGGCGTCCTTCCCCTTCCCTCCTCACACACACGCAGGCAAGGCACAAATGCAGGTTTCATAGATAGAATTTTATTTACAAAAACACAGACTCTACATCTACAGCAATCCCCCGCAAAACGTTCCAAGAGTACCCGCATACAGTGAAGAAACGCACCGCGTTTTTATTGTGTAAACCCTAAAACTGCCTTCAAATCTGCTCCCAGAACACTTTAATTTAATTTTAAACTCAGTTTAATGTGAATTTAAATTCCCCGTTGAGATATGCAGCTTGGAAGGTCACGGGACAAAAGTATTGGGACACGGCAGCGAGGTAAACGGGCCACCTTGTGTGAAAACATCCAGAAAAAATATATTTATGGCCACAAAAAAGGCAAAAGATATTTGCAGTTTCCGTGTTATTGTGGGGATTTTTCAGTTCTCAAAAAAAGTAAAACTGGGAGGTTACTGTAATACAAAATAACGAGGCACAAGGGCCTTTAAACACAAAGCGTAACTTAAACAGAGGGCACATAAGGACTGGGTTGCGTGGGTGTAAATGTTTTACACGGATTAGGAGTCGTGGATTCAGTCACACACTTTTTTTGAGAACCTTTTTGTGGCAATAAATATGTTTTTTCTGGATGTTTTTACAGGGGACCCGTTCACCTCGCCGCAGTGTCCCAATACTTTTGTCCCACAACCTTCTGAGTTGCATATTTCGGCGGAAAAAGCACTCAGACACTTCAAACTCCACAGTTCG
Source organism: Brachypetersius altus (assembly GCA_037974465.1). Classification (NCBI taxonomy): domain Eukaryota; kingdom Metazoa; phylum Chordata; class Actinopteri; order Characiformes; family Alestidae; genus Brachypetersius; species Brachypetersius altus. Next base: position 12,815,601 of record JBBPDB010000040.1, read on the forward strand.
GTAGCTCTCCAGTAGACCTTTCCAACGAGCCCTCATTCGTATTTTTAGCCCCAGTAGATCAGGGGTTATTCCCTGAAAACCGTTCACCTCGCCGCATGTCCCAATACTTTTGTTCAGCGACCTTCCGAGTTGCAGATCTTGGCGGGGAATTTAAATTAAAGGAGGTGAATATGGGTTTACCATTCCATTTTGTAATGCATTAAAATGAGTTTTAAATGAAATTAAAGTGTTCTGGGAACAGATTTAATACATTTTATTTATAGAGCGCTTTTCAAGATACTCAAAGTCGCTTAGATTTGGGGCAGATTTAGGGTTTCCACTATAAAAATAGACATTTTTAGGCATTTTTTTACCAAAACATAACGCGATTTTTCACTATACGCAGGTGCTCTTGGAACGTAACCCCTGTGAAAAGTGGGGCATTACTGTATACATAAAATGTGAATATTGCTAAATTGAGATAACCCTCTGTTTTGTCCTATTGATATAACTAATTAGGTAATGAATTATGTTTATTCTGTATGAACAGGGTCAGGTCAGTAAGCTATGAATCAGTAAACATATAGCAGGCTTTTGTTATGGTCGGTCATAATGTAGTCTCTGGTTGATTATAGGATAGTCGGCAGTTCAGTGAGAGTTAAAGGGATGAGACGGAGAGAGCGGTCTGGCTGTGTGTGTATGGAGTGTTTGTGTTTGAATGTGTTTATATGTGTGTGTATGTGTGTGCAGGTGTGTATGTGCGTGCAGGTGTGTATGTGAGTGTGTATAAAGCCTCGGGGAAGTGAGGAGAGACGCTATTGTCCACAGGAAAAAAGACCAGAGCTCAGTGTCATTAATATTTGAGTGCGACGGCAGAGCGATGAGAGAGAGAGTGAGAGAGTGTGCGCCACTGAAATTACCCAGTCCTGGTCACGGCCCAACCAGTAAGGATAACTGTATTCATATTTGTTTATTCTTACATAATATAAATGTCTTTCATAATGTGTTAATACGATACATGGACCAATAGAAATGCTCCTAAATTACTAATAAAGGCAATTCCACCAATTACCCCGCTTAATTCCCCCAGTTTTTGTAATTATCCATAGTTAGTTTGGTGTGAAACGATTACGGATCATATAGACACTCAGGTTTTGGAGGTGAATGGAACCTGACGTCTCCAACACTAATATAGTGGAGGTGAATGGAACCAGACGTCTCCAACACTAATATAGTGGAGGTGAACGGAACCAGATGTCTCCAACACTAATATAGTGGAGGTGAACAGAACCAGTATTAGTAAGCTGTACAGGCTTTCATTCACATTTTCTTTAAGGGTAATGCATTAAACTGAGTTTAAAATGAAATTAAAGAGTTCTGGGAGCAGATTTGGGGGCAGATTTTAACCAAAACACAACACTTTTTCACTATACGCGGATGCTCATGGAACGCAATACTGTATACTGAATAGATTAAGAGAATTTCACTTATTATGCCAATCAGAACAGAGCCTATTTGCATATTTCAGCATTGGTTTGTCCATTCCTCAAATGGTTTGAGAATTGTGGACCATGGGCCTTTAAGTGTTGGACGCTAAGGTTTCCTTCCACCATCATGTGACTGAAGAGACAAATATCCCCCACCGGTCGCCTTTTGCACGAATCTAACAAATCCAGTGGGTAATCTCACGCAAATCCTGTGGTTTTCACCTGTTATTCTTTCCAGCCTTGCCCTAATCCCACTGTATGTGCAGGCAGTGGACTGGAGCGAATCCTGAATAAAACATTGACCCTGCTGACCTCCCACCATCTGAGATAGAGACAGAGAGAAGGATTAGAGGCAGAACTACTCAAAGCCCATCTGATCACTGCTAAACCGCTGCATAGCCTGAGAATGACGTCCGCATCGTCCACCACAAGTGTGGACAAAATGTCCCAAGGCTGAAATAAAGCCTGGCTGAACATTTTACCATAAAAAACAATTTAAAAATGGAAATAATGCAGATATGACTGATATGATATTATATGGTCCACAAACAACTGCTGTCCCTATTGCTGGGGACGTCCCAAAAAATACACAAGGGATTGTGGGATAGTAACTGAGAACAGAAGGAATGAAAAAGTGGTTTTAGTTTCAATATGCAAATTACAGCCAGCAACCTGGACCAATTAGGCAAAAGCAACTTGAAAGGGGTTTCCTTTCTTTTTCTAGCTTCAGTTTAGACTGTGTTTATGCTTTTCTCAAAGTGACGATCAGACATACCCCTTTCAAACGGCCAGGTTTTATCATTAGTGTATATTTTTACAGCTCACAATAAGTCATACTGCACCCCAAACCATGTCCACTAGTCTGATCACTTTAATGAAGGAGTTCAGTTCATTTTTACAGCTCACAGTAAGTCATACTGTTTCCTAAACCACATCTATGTCCAGTTCAGAGCTGAATGAGGTTTGAGGGTCCAGAGAGGTTTTGGGTGATTTGGGTGACTATTGGACAGAATTTGAACCCGAGCACGTCCCGTTTGATCGACCGTATCTCTGGTCAGTGAACATCAGATTTTTCCTCATGTAGAGCAGCTACAACCCCAAAATGTTGTCATCATCCTGGTCACCACAAGGGACTCAGTTTCCATGGACTCGGTCTGTGGGCTTCTCAGGTTCTGGACGACAGAACCTTTGCACTTATGTTGGAGAGAACCTGTTCATGTTGAATGGCTGCATTCTTGGCAGCAGGGGGGCGATGCCGTCTGACCTGAATAGATCAGATGTCCCTGGAGCTCCGGGTGTGGGTAGACAGGCTTCTGTTCCCAGAAACTACTGAGTCCAATTAAAAAGTGTATCTGAGATTTCTGATAATGAACATCAACTATCACACTAATGCTTTCTCTTTATTACTGTTATTACTGTTCCTCTTATTTTCTTCTTCTTCTTTTTCTTCTTTCTTCTTTTAATGTTTTGTTCAGGTGTTTTTGTATTTTGTATTGGTTGTTTTCTCTCCTACAGTCGGAAATATGTCAAACGTCAAAACGTCCATTAATGTCCAGAGTAGTGGGCGTGTATTCAGATTGTTGCTTGGTTGATCAGGGCTCGAATATGAGGTGTTTACAAAAGTCGATGCTTGTGGTTGAAATAGTCTTCAAGACACTAAAGCTCAGGGTCAGTTCAAATTTGTGGTACAAGTCGATTTTTTAAGATCAACTTTTTCTGCCCTGTAAAACCAAAAGATTGTGAATCAAAACACTGACTTTCTCTCAACCCCACAATCACTTTTCGCATTTTCTCATGGAAATGCATCCAGTTTTATAAAGGGTTCAACCTGGTCAAATCCCAGGAATGGACAAAGTGCAGAGAACACTGTGTCAAAACCTTCACACATTTATGGGCATAGTTTCCTGAGCATTGGCCAGTTTGGTTGACCAGTCAAAATGTTCCCTTTTTAAAATGAAAGTCAGAAGCCAACATACGTGGTTCTATGTGCCCCCCTACATAAACACTTTCCCCACCTCGGCCCCCCGGGAATTGTGGTCTAGAATCGGCACTGGAAGCCAAAACATGATGGAGTAAAAACTATTTATCACACAAACTATATATTTTTTTAAAAAAGATTACACAAAAAACTGGTTGCTTGACTTTTAATAAGTAATTTCAGCTACTTCTACAAATGTCTCTTATAAAATACTAATTTGATATAAAAAGTAAACTCAGTAGTCTCCTTGTAAGTCTTTTCTGTCAGTTTTTGTGACTCATTGGTGACACTAGTCCTCATAAATGAGCACAGATATGGACTAATTCATTTAACAGTGTTTGAAATTGAATTTTAAAAAAGAAAATGAAATTGAAAACTCTTGAAACAGATAAAAGAGAAACTGTTATAGTACACATTTTGTAACTGTAGTAAGTTTACTTGGGAATTTACTACAAATTTACTGTTATATTACATGTGTTCACTACAAATTCACTACAATTTTAGATCAAACTGATATTTCACTGAAATTTGTAAACCAGCTTAGCGTTTTTTTTACCCAAGCAAACTCAACATTTTTCACTTTACAGTTACAGTTGGAAAGTGAAAAATGCACAAATGATGAGACTTTGAAGCCCAAATTTTGATTTTAGTGCCATTAAAAAAAAAAAAATCAGTGTTGAAATTTAAAGCTTTAATGATTTAAACACTTCACTACTTTTTAAGTGTGTACTTTGAAGGTTAAAATGAAAAAAGGAAGGAGTAAAAAGCATTTTTCTGACTGAGTAAAAGTATAATGTTGAATTTCAGCTGCAGTAAAGTACAAATTTACCAAAATCATTCGTAAGAAAGTACTGAAATACTTTCCACTCCAAACGATGCACAATGTGGCCTGAGAGCATCCATGTACAGTGTTGAGTGTCCCACCACAAAAACACTAAACTGTCTTTTTAAACTGGAATTATACAGTAAAATCAATAAAAAACAGTAAAATCAAAAACAGATGATCCATTTTCTGCACTTCCATTATTTTCCAACATACAGACTAGATTTTTACACCTAGATCTTTAACATTGTCCCAGTAACCCAAGAAACACAATCATTAAAGTTAAGAATTACGCTTAAATTGAGGAATTATGATTATTTTTTATCATTTAGAAGAGAATAATGTGCATTTACACACTCTACCTACCTGTCACTCCAGTAAGGCTTGTGTGTGTGCGTGTTTTCCCGCCGTCCCGTAAAGATGGGTAATGTTATCCCACCCGAGTCCCCCTAGGATTGGCTGGTGGTCCAACCTCACAGTGGGCGAAGTAACCAGTCCCAGATCTGGAGAGAGACAAGAGCTGGCCAATCCTAGCTCAGGAGGGCGGGGTTACTGGCCCACTGTTGATGTAAACAGCCTCTGCCAGGTGCAGGAGATGTGGAGATAAGCAGTAATCCAACACCTGGATTAGACAGTAGTAATTTAAGGCCTGCACATGATAATGAAGCTGCTTGGAACCACAACACACCTGCTGGACATCATTTACAAGAAGGGTCGTTCCAAGACATCTGTCACAAGGACTGTCCGGCCATGTCATGAATTTCCATGTAAAAAAAAAATTACAAGCAAAAATTTCCAAAGAATCATGTCAAATTTTTGAATTTTTGAAATTTTAAAAATAAATTGTTGGCCCTTAAAAGCCTACATTTTGAAAATCGATTGTTTCAGTCAGTTTTTGTAGGTGAATGTAGGTTTTTCCTACATTTCTGTCCAACTGATAAATCATTACTTAAACCATGCCTTTGTGCAAGTTATATCTAGAGTTGGAGAGCCGGGAATCCCAGGGTGGGCAGTGTGTGGGGACGGTACCTTACTCAAGGGAACCTCAGAGGTGCCACTAGCAGATCTGGGATACGAACCTACAGCTGACCTACAGTGACCACTAGGTCACCATCTACACTTTTATGAACCACTTTAGAACATCTGCCAGATGTTTCATCAGCAGAGCTGGTCAACAGAATGGGTGGATTTTCCATATAGTACAAGAAGAATTTTCTAAATTAGATCTCTACCCTCCTGAAGCGTTTCGACCCTCGGAAACTCCGCTGCAGTTCTTCATGAAACCAGCAGATGGCGGCAAAAGCAAACATTTCGCCCAGAGTAGCGGCAGCACAGCAGGGTGCTGCCAAACCACGTTTTTCTGCTTAAAGGCTGTGTGGGAGTGAAGAACGACACTGTGCCAGACGTTACGCGAGAACCCATGATTGATCAGAAAGGTATTTTGTTTATGAGGTCCTTACGCAGCAAAGGCCAATCGCGCTTTTGTTCGAGAGCTTGTTAAAGCCGATCAATGTGATTGATTGCTGATTGCATTGGCGCAGAAGCAGGGCTGACGTGTTTGATCTAGACATCTTTGAGATCTTGGACTGGAGGAACTACACTCCAAAAGAGCGAGAGAGAGAGAGAGAGAGAGAGAGAGAGAAACCCAATGTTAAGTATGACTGACTTCTAAACCACCATCACTTGCTTTCCTATTATCCCCCACAGCTGCTGTCCAAGTAGCGATGCCTGTCCAAGACAGTTTTTTTTTCCTCCCGCCGTCCTTTTTTAACCACAAGTAATGCAGAAACTAGCAGCGTTCCCATGCGAGCGGCACGCAAGGCATCGAGGCCGAAGCCAGACCCCGACCTCTATAACCAAAATACATTCTTTATCTGATAACTGTGGGGCCTTGTTTCCTTCCATTTTAAAACCGTGTGTTCTTTTTTCTCCCCACTGCTTTTTGCGGTGTATTTTCCAGCGGAGCCGCCAATGGTTCCTACATTAGCCATCACAGCGAGAACGAAGTGGGTTCTGCTTTTATACAACATTTAAAATGGCATGGCAAAGTGTGGAGATGCTGTAACAATGTGTTGATGAGCTCCAGCTGGGTCGGGCCTCGGCCCCCTCTGTTGTTTTATATGGTGTTGTTACTGTGCTACTGTTGAGCCTGAGCTGGGAGTAACATCTAAATAAAAACACTCATTGTCTCATTGCTATATTCTGCCCAAGTGTGGATGAGGGAGGTGGGTGGAAACCAGAAATAGCAGCAAATGAGGGGGCCAAAAGTTCCAGCCCAGTGATCACCAACCCAACCCTGCATGTGGAGACCTTGCATATTTTATTAATCCAAAAACTATAAAATATAACAAATACTTACCAATAACTTGGAATATTTGATGCAAGCTCGCTAATCCCTATTTCTAAATGTTAATTAGCTCGGTAGTCTCGCTATTCTGTCTAGATAGGTCACTAGAGAACCCAACCCTGAGAGGTTATAAAAAACATTTTGTTGTAAAAAATGTTTCTATTTTGCGGGTGAAGGGATGGTGCCATCCCAGAAATGTTGCATAACGTCCCAGCCTTCTGAGGTCCACTGAGAGGGTCGCTGACCGGCGTCCTGGCCAGTTGGCTGGAAGGAGACTGCGTGTGATGGATCAGGATGGGTCAGCGGAGGCTATGGGAAAGTGTGAGAAGAGGATAGGAGGCCCAGGGCTCCATCGCCAAACCCACATCCAGAGAAAAGCTGGCAACCGTGACAGCAGCGGGCGGACGAGGCGGCCAAGAACTGACGGGAAGAGAATTTGAGGTTGAGAGAGTTTGTAAGTAAGGAGCAAGAGAGAGGAAGAGAGAAGGTTTGTGTCTCAACTGAATGACTGTTTATTACATTATGTATGACTTATTCTTCAGGGACCTCCGACTCAAATTACCTGGGGTCCCGGTGGTCTTCTCCAATGGGGGGGGCTAGTTGAAAACAATACAGGAATTTGAAGAGTATTAATGTGTGAAACATTGCACAACAATATATGAACGAATTTGAGTTTCACTGTTACATTATTATTATATATGAGTTTCTGTTCAAACTGACTTTACATGGCCTATGTTGGGTAATTACACTGGGTGTGGCCACCACTTTGAGACCCTTCATACATAAATAATTTCACTGTACATCCTCTATTCTGTGGATTATGGTCAGATAATTTCACAATTCAATTTTTTTGATAAAGGTACTCAGGTATTTTACTCTGTATTGTTCTGTCTTGTGTGAGTGTGCAGTCGTGATGTGAACAGTTTCCTCCGGGATAAATAAAGTTCTCTGATTCTGATTCTGAGATAATGTGGACACTAACACAAATAACAAGTCATTGACTGATTTATACCTACCCTTAGCTGCTCGTAACACTACTCAACATGTGCGATGTTTTGCTAAACTAAAAACCCAGAAAATATAACTAATTAATTAATGCAAACATTTCGATGATCCCCACCATTCTAATTTGGACAATTTGATGCAAGCTAGCTAACCTAACATCTACAGGTAAATTAGCTTGCTAGTCTTGCTTTTCCATGTAGAAACGAATAACCTTAGCTAGTATGTTCCAGAAGCATGCTATGCTATTGCTAGCTTGTCTACCAAAGCAGCCTCCGTACTTCAATGTAGTGTAGTCAGTTTAGATGGATGTTTAAGGGTGTAATGCTTCAGTTAGCATTAGGGATGGGTATCGTTAAGGTTTTAATGGTATTACTTCTTTCGATACCACTTATCAGTTCGGTACTTTAACGGTACTCTTATCGGTACTTTTTGTTGTGTTTTTTAATGAAAAATACAGAACATATTGAGAACAGAAATAACACTTTATTTTTTAAATGTAAAGTAATTATCTATAGCATAGCAAACACCAATGTTTGAGAAAATATCTATTACACAAATTACCAATGATTGTAAAACAAATACAAAATGGATATTAAACAACATTGTATGAACAAATGTACTGGGACAGAGCTGTCATACACAAATATGTTGGCAAAAGTATAGGGACACACACACACACACACACACACACACACATACACACACAGTCACCAACACAGTCACACACTTCGCTTTGAAAATCGAAAAAACAAAAACGAAGCCCATTTGTTGATT
>JBBPDB010000040.1:12831576-12843173 GCA_037974465.1 Brachypetersius altus
AGCAAGACCCTTAACCCTGAGTTGCTCCAGGGAGAGACTGCCCCCTGTAGGTAGAGAACGGAAGTGGCTTTGGATAAAAGAGTCTGCTAAAGGCCTTGAAGGCGCCATCTGGTGTCGTGACCCACCACGACCCCTCGCAGCTACAGATTGCTGTTTTTTTATTTCTCAACACAATAAAGTGATGCTTTATGCATTCTTAGGGAGAAGTCATGGACACTTAATGGGACATCTCAGCTGTTCACATTTAATGGCACAGATTTAAAGTGTTAACTTTTACTGTTACATTTGACAAATAAACACTAAAGCTGCATTAAACGTGTCCCTACAGGGAACGTGTCCTTATTTACGCTCAGAAAATGAATACAGGATGTCATATGCCTGAACTTTAGCACCTGGTTGAGTATGCAGTTGCTTTAGAAACGTGTTCTTGGTTGCTGATGCTTAAGAAGTCCGTTGGCGTCCAGACAGCTGGGACGTTTCCTCAAGAATGCACAAAGCATTTTGCTTTATTGTGTCACGGAATAAAAAACAGCAATCTGTGGCTGAAAGGAGGCGCGGCGGGTCGCGACACCAGACGGCACCTGCCCGGCAGACAGCGGCCCACAAAAGAAACACTTTCCCTCTGATGGATATGCAAAAACCTTCCAGAGATTCGTTTTAGGCAACCGCCACTGAATGCTAATCTGTTCTGTGGCAATAAAGGAACAGCGGACGAATTAAAGGAGAATCAGTTCAGCATCTCCTCACCTGTTCACTGCTGCAGTCTGCGTTTCTGCTCAGTTTGACTCTCGCGCAGATAAACAATCACCAAAGAGAAGCACCGGCACCGCGGGACCGGCGCAGAATATGCATTTTATTTTTAATTTGTAGTTTCATTTTACAAAACCATTACAGCCGCTCCGAGCTTACCCTGCACCCACCAGCGAAGAATAATAATAAATAAAAAAATAAATAACAATAAATAAGTAACATAAAATAAAATAATATAAAGCAGAAACAAGACATACAGAAACAAATTTATAACACAAGAGCTTCTAGTAGCCTGTAAAGGAAAAAGAAAAAAACAACTCTGACACAAATGTTACACAACAAATCAAAATAAATGTTTTGTATTTTGAAAGGACCCTCGGCCTCATATACAGCCACACTCCCGAACCCAAAAGGGGAGCAGCACCTCTCCGAGAGTGAAACTGTGGCTCTCGTGAGTAAACAGCGACGTTAAAAGCAAATCATTAGTAAGAGTCTCTAGTGTTTCTGCCAGTCCTGATACTGTCATGTTTACTAAAGCTAGTCACTATGAAACACACTGTACTTACAATGTGCCTCACCCTCCCTTAACTTACTCTGAAAACACACTAAACCCCAAAATTTGAATCAAGTGACCTTTAATTTGTGAAACCGACATCTTAATTTTGCCTTAAAATTAATGTGAAACCACTTCATCTTTAATCTAAAGCGTTAATTCAGGAGGTTCTATTATTTAAGGGGTAAATATGAAAAAGTAAGGGGCAAAACTAATCAGCCTCAATCTGTGCACTTTTAATGGAAATTAAGGTCAAAATTAAGGTCATTCTAAGCGGTAAAATTAAGGAGTGAATCACAATAATAAATTAAAGTGTCCCTTTGTGGGCACGATACCTTGCTCGAGGGTAACGCAATGACGACACTAGCAGTGCTTGTATTCAAACCCACAACCTTCTGATTGCAGTGGCAACACCCTTGCCTCCAGGCCATCAGCTGCCCCTTAAACAATAATGTTAATGTTAATCACAAACCACTTATGCTAGTGCTACACTAAAATATGATCACAGTTATTGCTAATGCTAATCATTAAAGGACCATATGTGCTAGCCGCTAGTATAGTGCTAATGTACTGATACCATTTACCCAAATCACCAACCACTAGTGCTAATCACAACTGGACCATGATCATGCTAATCACTAAAGAACTACAATCACGAAAAACAAATGCTAATGCGATTCACTAAAGCAGGATATCACGAAAAACAAATGCTAATGCTATTCACTAAAGCAGGATATAACGAAAAACAAATGCTAATGCTATTCACTAAAGCAGCGCTAGTGTTTGGCACAACAGGACCATATTCAATACTGCTAGCACTAATTACCAAAGCATTATAATCACTAACCACAAATGCTTGTGCTAATCATTAAGAGTCTGTAATCACTGATGCTAATGTTAACCACTGTTGCTGCAGAGTGGGCCTCCATTGTGGGCTCCATTAATTAGTGTTGCCTGGAGTTATTGTCGTCTGGCTGTGAAGGATCACCATCACTACAGGAAATTAAGGAAAATGAAGGTAAACGTGCACAGATTGAAGTGATTAAGGGGTAAAACTACTGAATTTTCCTCTTACTTTTTCAAATTTACACCTTAAATAATAGAACCTTCTGAATTGACGCCTTACATTTAACATGAAGGGGTTCCACACATGAAGGGGTTTTAGGGTAAAATGAAGGGTCACTTTCACAAATTAACAGCTTCTTAATAAAAATTTGATACCCAGTGTAATGCTCTACCTAAACATGCTAATGAATTAGTCATGCTAGTCTGTTAAGCATCTTCTAGATGCTTGATGAGTGAGTTTGAGTTTGATTTCTAGAATGTTATTCCAAAATGGCAAGGTTTAGCACCTTGTGCTCTTTTTGACATGTTTATTCTGTTGATAGCGGCACTATTTTTTTAAAAATAATTACAAGCAAACTACAGAAGTGGGAGGCTTGATGCACTACAAAACCAAACTCCTTAATTTTACCTCCTTTATTTTTCATATTTGCCCAATAAATAATAGAACCTCCTGAATGAACACCTTAATTTTGGCATTAAGGGTTTTACAGTCATGCCTTCAATCTAATTAAGGGTCGGTTTCACAAACTAACGGCCACTTAATTCAAATGAAGAGCTTTGGAGTGTTTTCAGGGTAAATTAAGGGTTCACAATGTTGTATGCTTGTTGTGGTACTGAGGTGGAGAGTGTGGGTTCTTCTGACTTTTCAGAAACCCGAGGAGCCTGAGGTGTCATGACCCTCTTTTAAGGAGGATGAGCCCTGGACCCTTCACCTGCTCTCAAGTTCTCTCCAGCTGACACCGTTTGGAGAAAAGTTCATTTACATTTGTCTGGAGATCCGGCAGAAGCTCTGGTGCTGATCTTCACCCTGAAGCGACTGTGGTTTGGCTCCAGGAAAAACGTCGTCTCACCTGCTACCCACTTCAGCTTTCAGCGGGACTTTCATGAAGAGTTCACAGCTCCGAAGTGGCAGCTGTTCTTTCAGCGAGAGAAGAAATGACAGGAGCTGCCAGGCTTTTTTCAGGCTTCCTCAGCTTTCAGCCATGAGCTGAAGTTCACACAAAAGTTCTCTGCGGTTAGAAAGCAGACGAGTTCCTTCGCAACTTCACCTAGCTGGTCTTCAAACACCAAAACACAGTGAACGGCAGCACCATGTTGGCTGCAGGTTGGATTTGGAACGATCCAGAAGAAGCATTGGAGCATTTGAAACAGAGGAGAACCTTTTAGAAGCTACAGAAGTCAGCATCAGGTAGAAAAGGCAGGTTTGAATGGGAGATAATGACAGGTAACTAGAATGAGGATCCACTCCTGACGAGCTTAATTAGTTCATTAGTTTGGACTCCTAGAACATTCTAGAAACCCAAACTCACCCGTCACTACGAAACACAAGGTGCTTAAAACATGCTGAATGCTTAATTTACCCCTGAAAATACACCAAACCCCAAAATTTTAATTAAGTTTGTGAATCCAACCCCTTAATTAGATTGAAGGCATGAGTGTGAATACCCTTAATCTGAAATGTAATGTGTTAATTCATGAGGCTCTATTATTTAATGGGCAAAAAAAAAAATCAGTAGTTTTACACCTTAATCTGTGCAAATTAAAGTGAAAATTAAGGTAATTTTTAGGGGTAAAATTAAGGAGTTTGGTCTCGTGGTGGTATCGATTTTCTTTGAAACATCACAGTTTGACCAAACAAGGCTAGCAGAGCAAATGACAGAATGAAGAGTTCGCTAGTAGTTCTCTTAATCCCCGAACATGTTCTGGTACAGAAACAAACCCAAACTCAGCCTTTGAGCCTCTCAGTGATTTTTCTTGATTCTTAAAAAAAACAAAACAACTAGTGCAGCTAGCAACAGAATAAACATGGCAAAAAGAGCACAGGGTGTTAATGCTAACACTCAACATTTTTTGGAATAACATTCTAGAAATGAACCCAAACTCACCCATCAAGGGTTGAAAAGGGACACTTAACAGACCAGCATGACTAATGACAGATGAAGAATACATGGTGATACACTACACAGCACTCTTAATTCATTAGCATGGGTAACACATTTTTATGAAAGGTCTGTTTCATTGTTTAAATTTTTGATGTTTCTTAGTCAAGTTCAGAAAATCCCATCAGTTTTTTCCTTCAGTGGTTCTAGAGATAAACTAAATTCTCTGTAAGGTTGTAATACTGCTATTATTTTCATATTAGTCTCAGTGATGCGTGAGAGTCGGCAACCCTGTTATCTACATGTACAAGAAACAAACAACAGATTAATCTGCAAAAAGTTATCAGTAGAACAGAAGACCGTCAGCCAAGTGCCGAGTTTAGTTTCTTCTAAAAATGACGTTTCTAACTAAACCCTTGAAACTCCATGAAAATAAATTTTAGCACCGAAATCAGCACCGAAATTCTAGAAGAAACACCACAGAATGGAATGAAGCTCATTTTGTTGCCTGGTGCTATAGAAACAAACGCAAAGTTACCACTGGAGTCTCTCAAACACGACTAGCAAAGCTCACAACTGACTGAAGGTGGGAAAAAGAGCATGTAGTGATTTGATAGCTAGAACTCTTAGCATTCTTTGGAAGAACATCCATCCAGCCTCTCGATGATGCTTTTGGAGTTTCCTTAAAGACTAGCATGGTTAACAGCAGGTTGAAGAACACAGCGATATGCTAACTAGTGTTCTTTATTTGCTAGCATTTTTCAGATGAATCTAGAAACCACCCCAGAGCTCACACACAGAACCTCTCAGAGGTGGAACACCTAACAAGACTAGCATGGCTAACGACAAGACAGTGTAACATTAGCCTGAGATGATGCTCTACAAGCTTCCATGTCTAAACCAGGGATTGTTTCTTTCATCCAAGCTTCCACCTTCTGGAGCCTACTCACTGCTGTGCCTGGCGAGCCTCATTAGCGTGACTGTTTTGATTATTAAGGACAGAAATTAGCTGTAAAAAGCTCACCAGGCTCCCCCGTGACCGCTGTGGTCTCAGGGCAGCTAAGTGCCTGAGAATGAAAGGGAGTTTCTTGCTCTTTCTCTCGCTTTCTCTCTCTCTCTCTCTCTCTCTCTCTCTCTCTCTCTCTCTCTCCTCTCTAAGCTCTTCTTCAGTCAGGGAGCCGGTGGCCACCACTGCCATAATCCCACTAAATGGTTTATTATGGCTCTCACAAGCAGTCCATTAAAGCGAGATTACTGGAAAACGCGAATACATGAATGCTAACAAGCCTCGAATCAATCAGGCGCTGGTGTGCGGCGCCGGCAGTAAAGCCTGAAATCCTTCTGGAAACACCAGGCCTCAGGAAGGAGCCTCGCCTCGCGTGGTCCAGGGTGGTCAAACTGCATCTCCACGCATTAGTGAAGAGAACCGGTGTCTTCCGGACAGAGACGGATCAAATGAGGTTGTGAGAGGCCCATATGTTCGAGCCGTTGGGGGCCGTCTCGGTATCCTGGGGCCCTCCAGGAGCAGAAGAGGAACCTGGTGGATCTCCAGGACAGATGTCAGACCAGTGTTGGGTCAGCTACTTCTCCCAGCATGCCTGGCGAGGAGCCAGAGCTTTTCCACACGCCACTCCTGCCTCTCCAGCACTGGAGCGCCGCAGCAGGGACCCGTTTACCCTGGCAAGGTTCCCCTCCCTAATTAGCCGGCAATATGTCTGCGAAGGTTCTCGGTCGTCAGGGCCATCAGAACATTTCTCACAGCTCTGGACGCAGAAGGAAGTGCCCAGAAAGCTCTAGACTTTTTTTAGAAAAGTATGAGCGACTTCAATAGAACAACCACATTAGTTTCATAAAGAACACCGTGGGAATCAGAAAACTTTATCAATGCCAGAGGAAATCGCTCATGTAGTGATTGCACAGAGTCACAGAGACGAGAACAATATAAAATATAAAGTGTAAATAAATCCAAATAAAATCGAAATTGAATATGAAGTACTCTGTGCTGGGTATAAATACTACAGATAAGTGAAACCTTACAGCTCACTGAACTCGTCGACAAGCTTTGAGATGAATCATCTACGTGGGGTCGGGGTTTGGGTGGAGCAACAATGGAGTTGCTGCCAAACCATCACATTAATAGATGCTCAGAGGCCCTGCAGATCTGGTTCTGAGAGGACAGTTATACTGAGTGATGGGGCAGAGGGGGGACCACCCTACCCACCCAGAGAGAGATGGAGACAGATGGACTCAGTATTCTGGTTCCTGTGTGTTTGTAAGGGTTACACTGTGCTCCTCTTTCACACCATCATTGCCTAATTGAACATGCAGCTGAGCTCCAGCAGAAGATCAAGCAGCGCAATTACACTCACCTCCGCCATTTCTCTGATTCCGCTGTCCCTGAAAAGACAGAACTTCTTTTTAAAGATAAAGGGCTTCCAGGTGCCAGGAGGAGTAACACCGCCCCCCCCCCCTTCATTACTGCCCATGTATTCAAGATCAGCTCCATGTGTAATGAGAGAGAGAGAGACAAAAAGAGAGAGACAGACAGAGAGAGAGAGAAATAAAAGAGAGAGACAGAGAAGAGAGAGAGAGACAAAAAAAGAGAGACAGAGAGAGAGAGAAAGAGACAAAAAGAGAGAGACAGAGAGAGAGAGAGACAGAGACAAAAAGAGAGTGACAGAGAGAGCAAGAGAGAGAGAGAGAGAAAGAGAGAGACAGAGAGACAGAGAGGGAGATACTGAAGGAACATAAATAAGAAAGAAAGAGAGAAAGAAAGAGACAAATGAACATCGCGGGTAAAAATGTCAAAGCAGTGCTCAGAATGCCGAACGCAATATTTTATTCATTCTGCGCTCCTGGAAATGTCAAACAGACCGTCTGATTGATACACTCTTGTTACAACACACACACACAGCAGTGGGGTGGTGGGGTGTGCTGGGTAATCCCTGAGATCGATACGGGACAATGACACGCATGTAAACAACACATTCCCAATCTAGACAAGACAATAAACAAGAAAAACAATAATTTGATAAAAGCGATAAAATATATCAAACAAGGAAGAGAGAGAAAGAGAGGCAGAGAGAGAGACAGAGAGAGAGAGGCAGAGAGAGAGACAGAGACAGAGAGAGAGACAGAGACAGAGAGAGAGAGAGACATAGAGACAGAGACAGAGACAAATAAATGAAGTGTATGTGTCCAGATGAATTATGGACACAGTGTGAACAACATATTATTGTTCTCTGGTTCTCCAGTTCTCCAGTTCTTTGGTAGGACCTGACCTCTGCATACCAGGAACTCCTATAAGCTCTGGAGACCTACAGCCCTACAAGCGTTTGAGGGTGAAGTCGTGTTTTCTTCCTGCTGAGTAGAACCTGAGAGCCGGTTCCTGCCGTGTGACCTGCTGGGGGAGTTCAGAGAGAGGGGGGTAGAAGATCCAGGGTCTCCTGAGGATCTGCTTTACCTCCCTCTGCGAGCTACCAGAATCCCTCAGTGCCTGAGTGTCACTGTGTCACTGCCTTTTATCAGGCCGGTGGGAGTCTGAGGCTTTCATGGTTTCGGCTATGCAGTGAAAGAGTTCTCACTCTGGTTCTGCTCTGCCGTGGAACAGGCTGCTCTTACTTTACTCTTGAAAAAGTGACTATTCTGCACACCACAGCACGCAATTCTTCCTCTGCATTTAAAACATTTAACTCGTTCGCCAAGGGAGTCAGGGGCAGCCAGGAACACAGCGCCCGGGGGAGCAGTGGGCGGGGATGGTACCTTGCCGAAAGGTATCTCAGAGATGCTTAGCAGTCTTGGGATTTGAACCCTCAACCTTCTGGTCAAAGGGGCCAAAGTCCCCAAAATTTCCTCCTCTGCATTTAACCCAGTCACCAAGTGAAGCAGGGTGCTGCCACCAACGAGGGAACCTCAGTGATGAAACTCGCTGTTGGGATTCAAACCCACAACCTTGTGGGTACAACACCCCACCCACTAAGCCACCAGCTGCTCTTTTGTTTATTATTCTGGTAAACAAATATTTTGTTACTAGAAGTAAAACCTGAAAGTGACTGCACTGAGTTTTCCTTGTGTGTCCAGATTTTAAATTTGGTGTTTTGATGCCCGTATCGCTGCAGCTGTTTCTGTCGAGTGTGTGTTCGCTGCTGCTGATCAGAGGCTCGTCTGTTTTATAGGGTTTTCTGGGATAGAGAGCAGACGCAGCTCTGGGAAGCATTCTGACACATTTTTGTTACATTTGTGGTCAATAAATGACCAAGAAAGTGATGTGAGGGATGTGAGACTGGAGAGCAGGACAAGAGCTGGACTCTTATCTGCAGCACTGTTTGTTACTCTGAACTCAAAGCCGTGCTGCTGTTGGACTAAAACTTCAGTAACAATAACGTCCAGTGTTATTGTCTAGGACTGATGGAAAAGGTGTTTTATGTTTTGAATGCAAATGTAGAAAAAAAATTACTTTTGTGTAACAGTGCAGCTTTTTAAGGTGGTTGCTATGGTATCCCAGGTGGTTGCTAGGTTGATGCAATGGCATTGAGATCACTAAGCGGATACTATTGTCTTCCAAGTGGTTGCTTTTACCAGAACTTTAGAAAGAAATTCTAAATAAAGTAATTATTACATTTATGTTTGTTTAGATGTCCGAATACAGTAAACCCCCAGTTTAACGCTGATCTGGAGTCACGGATTCAGTCTCACACAGATTTTTTCTGAGAACCGAATTGATAGTTGTACTCAGAAATCCCCACAATAACATGGAAACTGCAAATATTCTCGTTTTTTTCATGCCAATTATTTTTTGCATGGGTGTGGCCTAGTGGGTAGAATACTTACCTCCAGACCAAGAGGTCATGGGTTCGAATCCTAACGTCAGTATACCACCACTGGATTCCTGAGACAGACCTTCAACCCCAAGTTACTCCAGGGGGCAGGGTGTCACTTTGAACGTATACATATTGGGGCAGCTGGTGGCATAGTGGTTAGAGTGTTCACCCTGCAATCAGGAAGTCATGGGTTCAATTCCCAAGACCGCTAGGCACCTCTGAGGTACCCTGAGTAAGGTACCGTCCCCATACTGCTCCCCGGGCACTGTGTTGCTGGCTTCACTTGGTGAATGGGTTAAAGGCAGAGGTGGAATTTCGTGCTCTGGCTTGTTCACGTATGACAGAATTTTAACTTTAGTTCTAAATTATTAAGAAAAATATAATTTACTAATAATGTTAATAGACACCAAACACTACATAAATCACAACAAACAGAGGCATGTCTTTCTTTTTGGGCCTAGGGGTTAAGGAGTGGCCTCTTCAATCAGAAGGTTGTCGGTTCGATTCCCAACGTTGCTGATGTCATCACTGAAGTACCCTTGAGCAGAGAACTTCAGTGATGACGCTAGCCGTGTTGGGAACCGAATCAACAATCTTCTGATCAGTGGGGTAAACGCAGAGAAAGAAGTTCACACTGTGGTGTGTTCGCGACTATTTACTTTACTTTTGTACCTGTGTGTGTTCACAGTGTTCTCATTTACATCCACTTAGTATACACTTCTAAGCATACACTCACTGTGTTCATGTAGACAACTCCTACACTTTACACACATATATATATAAACATTTTACTACACAGATGTGCATATGTATACTCCTAAGATTTAAACTGTACATTTGAGCATTTTATTGTATACAGTGCTGTGACTGAGTATTTTATTCTATTTTATTGTATTCTATTCTTTTGTTTTTCTTAATTTTGCTGCACTTAACATTGTACTGTCCACGTTCTGCCAGGACCAAACAAATGTGCCACTTGTGGGACTAATAAAGGTTTGTCACTTTGTGGCTGCCGTAGCCAGAGAAACTCTCTCTCTCTCTCTCTCTCTCTCTCTCTCTCTCTCTCTCTGTCCCTCCCCACACATTACAGCACGAACATGAAATAAAATCTTTAAAAGACAAAAACTGATTGCCCAGTCGATCAGTCGTGGACCCGCGGCATACACCGGGACACGATTCAGAGGGAAGCAGAACTTTATCGAGGAAAAGAGTTGAATAAATCCACAGAGAGCAGAAGCAGGTCGACTGTACGCAGGTTGATAAACAGGCAAGATGGCAATCAGAACCCACACTACAAAAGGAGTTTGTAATCAAAAGCAGGCAGAGTTCTTCAGAATCCACACGCAGGGAACCAAAACTATAGCAAAGTCCCAGAAACGGTGGCGGTTGGAGTCATGGGGGTGTGTTGGTGGCTGTTGGAGACATGGGCGAGTGTTGGGGAGGCTGGCGTCATGGGGGTGTGTTGGTGGCTGTTGGAGTCATGGGTGGGTGTTGGTGGTGGGTGGAGTCATGGGGTGGCTCGCTCTGGAGCTCCAGTGGGCGTTCAGAGGGAACGAAGCGTATCGACCGCTGCCTGTGTGTCATGCACACACATGCACACACACGCACGCACACACACACACACACACAGACACACACACATACACGCACACACCCCGGCCAGTGGAGTCAGTGGAGTAAGAGATTTGGTCTGTTGTGAGATGTAAGAGCTTCACCACCTCTACAGAAAATTCCTCCAGGCTGGACTTCCCTCGTCTTCTCCTGCAGATCTCCATCCATAACACACAATCATCTCCGCACAGCTACCAAACAAACCCAACCTCACTTACTGACTCGCTCATGATATCTACTATGGACTTATATATAGGAGAATTACTGAAGTTTTTACAGTAATCCGCCACTTTAAGTTCCAAGAGCATTTCCGTATAGTGAAGAAACATGTTGTGTTTTGGTTAAAAAAATGCCTAAAAATGGCTATGTTTATAGTGTAAACCCTAAATCTGCCCCGAAATCTGCTCCCAGAACACTTTAATTTCATTTTAAACTCAGTTTAATGCATTAACCTTAAAAAAAATGGAAAGGTAAATAAACAATCAGAATCAGAAAACTTTATTGCTTAAAAATGGATAGATTTAGCAGTTAGCCTTAGCAGTCCACAAAAGAAAGGCTGAAATAACTCTCTCTACCCACATGTTTAGACAGAGCACAGCTTCTTAATACTAAATAAACTGAGAACTCTTGAAAATCGGGGGGGCGTTAAAACACTAAAATATGAGGACAAGACACGGAGCAGTCATGCTACATGCTGCAGCAGCTGCTTCTTCTTCTTTTTATGGCGGTCGACAATGTATTACTGCCACCACTGGACCGCTGGAGGAGGTAATACAGTTCAGTTCTCAGAAAAATCCGTGTTAGACTGAATCCACAAATGCTAATCTATTCTAGTGTTTACTGAGGTGTTTATGGTCTAATATCTCCTATTCTAGTGTTTATTGAGGTGTTTATGGTCTAATATCTCCTATTCTAGTG
>JBBPDB010000040.1:12850847-12863347 GCA_037974465.1 Brachypetersius altus
CCGATCTACCAAAATCAGCCTCCATCCCCTATTCAACAAACCAAAATCAGTCTCCACCCCTATTCTACAAACCAAAATCAGCCTCCACCCCCTATTCAACAAATCAAAATCAGTCTCCACCCCTATTCACCAAACCAAAATCAGTCTCCACCCCTATTCAACAAACCAAAATCAGTCTCCACCCCTATTCAACAAACCAAAATCAGTCTCCACCCCTATTCTACAAACCCAAATCAGTCTCCACCCCATTCAACAAACCAAAATCAGTCTCCACCCCTATTCAACAAACCCAAATCAGTCTCCACCCCATTCAACAAACCAAAATCAGTCTCCACCTCCTATTCAAAAAGCTAAAATCAGTCTCCACCCCTATTCTACAAACCAAAATCAGTCTCCACCCCTATTCTACAATCTGAAATTGATCCCCATTCCCCCTTTGACTAACCAAAATTGCTCTTAATCTCCCCAAAGGTGAACCGAAATCGCCTGCCACCCCTGCCTGACTTACCCAAATCCACACCAAACCTCTTGATCTCCTGAAAACTCTGAACATGCAAGATCATTCCCATTAGCAGCTCCTCCACAGTAACCAGCAGCCTGTCGCCACAGCCCTCGGCGCTTCACACTTTTATCGTGGTTTGAACGTTAAGCTGAACGGCTGCTGGAGCTTAAAGGCTGTTTTGATATTGATGTGTGAAGCGCAGCAGAAGCGCTAATTAATGCAGCTGAGACTCTGCGTTATCTGTTTGAAGTCGACTGAAGGACTCTGCCGGCGTGGAAGTACGTATTTTGCCTTGTGAATCTTCTGCAGGCCTAAATAATTCATTCTAGCTGATTCTCAGTCCCAGGTTTTACATGTAAAACATTGTTTGGTATATTTTCTCATGAGTGCACCCATCATCAGCGATCAGCCTCCTGGTTCTGGTGAGCATGAGATAACCAGAGGGGAACCCTCAGGGCCTTCAGGAACTTCAGACAAGAAACGAAGAAACTGCACGTCTTGTCAATTTCAGTTCATTTTCACTCAGTTGAATCATGTTTGTATTTAAAGTCACTGAGGTTCTGCAGTTCTGCCCTTAATGCATTATTCAATGTTGGATCAAAAATGGTCCAATCAGGTTGTTCTTCTCTCTGGCATCTGGGTAGATGTAACTAAGCCAGCTCTCCCATTGGTCAGGCCTTCAGGACCTGGACTGAAGTTCTACCATGTCAGATTGACCATCGGCATCATTAGGAAGAGTAGAATTAACCAGGTTCTGCTCTGCCGTGAGTGGGGCCAGGTGGAGGAGCACCAGGCATGTAAAACTCGGTTCCAGGTTCCTCCTCAGTTCCTCCAGTTATTGTTTCTATGGTGAAACTCCATCAGCAGCTCCTGATTTAATTTAATGAAGGACTGATGGAGTCGAACCAGGTTTCTGATGAAACTACAGTAATGTATAACTTCCACAGGAACTCACTGATATACTGAACACAACATCACTGTTTACTGGAGATATTTGTATTTGTTCTTTTTAGTTATATTTCGTGCAGTAAACCTCCAGTTTTATGCATATCAGCATTCGCGGAGTCAGTTAAACGTAGATTTTTTTAAAAATGAACTGTAGTACCTCCACCAGTCCAGTGGTGGCAGTAATACACTGAAAAGTTGTCGACCGCCATAAAAAGAAGAAGAAGAAGCTGCAGCATGTAGCATGACTGCTCCGTGTCTTGTCCTCGTATTTTAGTGTTTGAAGGTAATGGGTCGTGGTTCTTGTGGTTCTGCACACCCTTTAGAAATTTAGAGTGTCAACTTTGAGGGGAAGCTGTTAGTTACAACATTCTTGCAAGCTTTTCTCACTTTTTCAGAGCGAAAGCAATGACTGAACAGTCTCGACGTGGTCAGGTTCTCATTTTTTTGTTGATATCCAGAACAGCCAACCCCACAAACTGTAGTAACTAGGAATCTCAAGGGATCTTATAGTAGACGATTTTTAATCAGAGGCAGTTAGACAGTTGAGGCCCCACTGTTTTATTAATTTCAGCTTTTCATGGTTGTGAGAAACGAGAGGCCGGCCCCCAACTTTACAGTAATTTATAGACTTTTCCAGACCACTCCCACTCTTTCTTAGGTAACACCCACTCCTGGCTTCTCGCCAATGCGAGCACTTTAAACATTAAACATTCAAAACTCCACCTTCTGCTTCAAAGTTTCCGCCTTCTTAAATATTACTTGTTATTGCTTTCTCAGCACGACTCCTTCCTGTTATGGTTACATGTATGTCGTTACATAGCTCTGAATTAACCGTCCTATGTTTGCACACAGGCTCCCTGTCTACTGAACTTATATAGAAGGTCCCTGAACTACTTTCTGCTGAAACTGTGGAGTTGCATCTTCTGACATAAGACCCTTCTCACTCTCTCTAGTTAGACTCATGCTGTATGACCCCCTGACCTCTTCAGCTGTTCAGAGACACGTTATTCTATGTTTAGACACAGTGCAGAGACATTTGAGCTATCTTGCATGATTTCTCTATTCTTCATGATTTCTAATGGAATCTAATGGGAGCGAAAACATTTACAGCATTTATCAGACGCTTTTATCCAAAGCGACTTCCATTCCCTACCAACAGGGGGCAGTCTCCCTACCTACAGGGGCAGTCTCCTACCTACAGGGGCAGTCTCCCTACCTACAGGGGCAGTCTCCCTACCTACAGGGGACAGTCTCCCTACCTACAGGGGCAGTCTCCTACCTACAGGGGCAGTCTCCTACCTACAGGGGGCAGTCTCCCTACCTATAGGGGGCAGTCTCCTATCTACAGGGGGCAGTCTCCCTACCTACAGGGGGCAGTCTCCCTACCTACAGGGGCAGTCTCCTATCTACAGGGGCAGTCTCCTACCTACAGGGGCAGTCTCCTACCTACAGGGGGCAGTCTCCTACCTACAGGGAGCAGTCTCCCTACCTATAGGGGGCAGTCTCCTATCTACAGGGGACAGACTCCCTACCTATAGGGAGCAGTCTCCCTACCTATAGGGGCAGTCTCCCTACCTATAGGGAGCAGTCTCCCTACCTATAGGGGGCAGTCTCCTGCCTACAGGGGGCAGTCTCCCTACCGACAGGGGGCAGTCTCCTACCTACAGGGGGCAGTCTCTCCCTGGAGCAGCCTGGGGTTAAGGGTCCCGCTCAGGAACCCAGTGGTGGTGCTGAAGGTAGGATTCAAACCCATGACTTCTTGTTCCAGAGGCAACTATCCGACCCACTTAGCCACACCCACCCCACTTCTTATTTTCCTGGTATTTGTATGACTAATATCTCTGTCAGGCTCTGCCTGAAGTCCACCAAAACTCTCTCTCTGCAACGTGCTGCAAGCACAGTGCGAAGCTGAAACGGGATCGATTTGCTGCTGCAGCAGCACCTCCGCGTCTTACACTGCTTCCCTTCATCGGCTGCACTTTTTGCGAGTGAAGTATTCAGCTGGACAGCGGTCAGTGTCCAGGGCAGCAAAATGCATCAGACGGCCTCCGAGCGAAAAGCTCTGCGGCTAATGGGGGCGTCGAAAGTGTTTTTTCTCTTTGTCACTTTTTTAAAAAGAAGGTTTCGCTTCAGCCAACGAGAAAAGAACCATGCAGCTCCTGGAGCTTTGAATTATGAATCAGCCCCAAAAGCAGGAGAGCACTTTTCTTTTCTTTTTTTGAGGGATGGGCTCGTTCTCAGGGGAATCTATAAAAGACACACTGTGTTTTCTTGACCCACTTCACGCCCACCATTAGAGGAGGACGTCTCTTGTAATGGACACTCAAAAGATGTGCCTTTGGGAGGGTTCCTGACTTTTGAAGGCTTTGCTAATCCACCTACATATCCTGGAAAAAAAAGATGAAAGATGAAAGAGTACTTCCCTGTGAATCAGGGATGCTCTTTAAGCATCTCATCCCAAAAAATCCACATTTCTTGATATTTCAGATATAAAACTGATAATCGGCGTGGGATGACACCTGTCAGTGATGCCACCAATGGAAACATTGGGAATGGGTGTTTAATTTAGCGCCAACAAGCGGTCTGAAGACAAAAGGAGTGTGGAGAAAGTCCCTAACCATTAAATCTCCATAACTCAGCCGCCGTAATTATGCCGAGAAGCCAGAGTTATTGCCACATAAGTGGTTGAGAATACTCCGCCACGGTCGCGACCTTGGCTGAGCCGCCCGGTGATTTAGCCTGACTAATTATAGCTGGCGTTACGTCGCGCCTGCGTTTTGCATGTCTGTCACGTCAGGGCTGGATTAATATCGCCTCAGCCAGGAGCTGAAGTCATACACCAGAGCCACGTGGTGGTGGTGTTGTTATTGTTGTTGTTGTTGTTGTTGTTGTTGTTGTTGTTGTTGTTGTTGTGATTTCCAACCTTTTTCCTTGAAGCCACAAGACAAGCCAGGACCCCCAACTGACCCACAGTTGTAGGTTTTTGTTCTTATACACACACACACACACAGACGCTTTTATGTGTCTCAGACATTGGGATTTTATTAATTTAATTTCTACAAATATAATTTTGGGAATCTCAGACAAAATTGTCCCCCTGCGATCACTCACGCCCCCTAAGGGGGACCCGGACCCCAGGTTGGGAACCACTGCCCCTAAACAGCCACTTAGCAACAGTAGGACCAGGTTTAAATGCCTAAAAAATGAACATCAAAAAGAGTTTCAGTCCATAGTCCTTTCAGAAAGTTGGACAGCCAATCAGAATCTTTAGAGTGAATAAGAGATCATTGAGAATGGGTTCTTTGAGCTTGAGTTTTTCTGTAAATTACTGGTTAATGTTATTTTCCCCTACTGTTGTTGCACGGTCATCAGAATCCGGTGAGGCAGAATCCATTCCACTTTAATGGAAGAAAACAATCATTTATTTTCCTAAACGGTGTGAAATAATGAATCACTGTTTCGTTTGGACGAGATTTGTTGTGGTGCTGAGAAAACTATTTCATTTTAGCGACCAGTGAAGGGTGTTGACAAGGGATTTGCTTTGTCAACCGGAGAGGGGGATGTTTTCATTTAGCCAAATACTACAGAGCGATGTACTACCACAGACAAACACTGAACAAATCAGGGTTAATACGACCCTGGACACAAACTGGAACAATGTCCCTGTCAGGTCGACTTCAGAGAGTGTAAGCCGTAGCGTCTCAATAATTTACACACTGTCTTTCTACTGTCATGTAATATTTAGACTTAAACAGCATTCATTTGTAATTTACCACACACACTTCATTTACCACTGGAACATGGAATTTTGTCCATCTAGAGAGACAGTCTTATAGTCATTAGTTACAGGGACAGTCTTACAGTCATTATTTACAGAGACAATCTTACAGGTACTCCTGTAACCTCCTACCAGGGTCACCAGTATTTCTCTCGAAATCTATATTCCCAGGTACGAGTGGGATATCGTTTCAGGTTTGACTTCTTTCAGCACTAGTGATAACGTCTGGCCTTGTAAACTATCAGTAAACGTAAACAAAAGGTAACACGGGGGACAATTACTTACTGTTCTATGTCCTTTAATTTAATGATGTGATGATCACCAGCTCTGAATTCCAGTGAGGTTAATGGAGGAAATTATGTATGACTCCTGTGGAGCCGTTTAAAAAAAAAAACACAGCAGCTTTTTGTCAAGGGTAGGTCATGAGGATTTGCAAGCTCATTCCTGCTGCCTCTGGCCATGGACGCTCCTGGAAACCTTGTTTCAGCACTCCACGCATGTCCCTGGTGATATTTATGAAAGGGGACAGATGTTTCAGGCAAGATTTGCAGGCCTGTGACAGTGGCTTTGAATTTAATCCAGAGGAAACAGAGCTTCTTCCCTTGGACCGCCTGCATAAACCGCTTTCTCATATTGATAGAAGAGAGTTTTGTAGTCCACTGCTAATGTAATGGAAAAGTTATGGGTTTCCTTATAAATCCTTCATGAAGTGTATAAGGAATTACGCCACTTTGTAACTTTGTTTTTGAAAAGTGCTATAAAAATAAAGATTATTATTATTATATATTTTAAGGCAGCAATGCAAAAAAAAGGAATGCAGTTGGGTCTGTTGTTCCCTCGCTCTTAACCTGTAAAAAAATTATTTTGTTTTCCCCAGCTGTCATTAAAGCAATCTTCCGCTAATTCTGCTAATTTTGCTTCGCAGTCCTTCCAGACTGTCTGATCTGGTTGTGGCTTCTCTCCAGAGGTGCAGTCAGACCTGTATCCTCTAAAACAAGGCTAATAAGGCTTTTCCCTCTGCTTCTGTTTGTGCAGCCAAAGATGGACAGCTGCCAATGACAAGGACCATGGAAGACTAACGACAGCAAGGCTAGCAACAACATGGCTGCCCATCGGATTAGAGTGACCAACAACAACAACGCCCTCCCGCGCTGTAAGTCTGAGGGTACGCTGATCGACCTCAGCGAGGGCGTGTCTGAGGCCAGTCTTACAGATGTCAAAGGTCAGTTTGTTTATTTTTTATGGTCAAGGATATACAGTGAAGCCCTTCAGGCTTTTTTCTTAGAACTGAGTTAATAATGCAAATTAAAGGAAACCGCAGATATCCTCTAATACAGTAACCCCTCAGGATCAGCATTCGCAGATTCAGTCTAACGTGGATTTTTCTGAGAACTGAACTGTAGTACCTCCACCAGTCCAACGGTGGCAGTAATACACTGAAAAGTTGTCAACCGCCATAAAAAGAAGAAGAAGCTGCTGCAGCATGTAGCATGACTGCTCCGTGTTTGTCCTCGTATTTTAGCCTTTTGAATTTTTCATGCATTTTAGTGCTAAATTATCAAGAAAAATATAATTTGTTAAGTTTGTAGCATAAATATTACTGTAAATTCCGCTACATTTCCATGTAAAATATAACTGTAAACATTCTTTGCTACTGTCGAGAGAATACAAAGAAATTCTTGGGACGGTGAAACACCGCTGTGCTCAGAGGGGGGAGGTTTGAAAGTAGCCAATCCCTGTCTTTTTATTACTGTAAATTAATTTATGACTGTATTTACCTGCTTATACCAAAGAAAATGACAGTGCATACCAAAGAATGAATGACATTGCATGCATTACAGTACAGTCTATACAGAAGTCTATAAGATTTTACATTATAGCACTGCACCACAAATGTTGAGGGGTTACTGTAATGAAGTTGCATTTGTGACTGCTGTAGTCAATGTGTAGTTTTATAACATATTTCTCCCTATTATTCCAGTGCCTTCTCCTAGTGCCTTGCGGTTGGACACCTCTGAATCCTTTGGGACTGCACAAGAAGTTGTTGCCATCAAGGATTACTGCCCGTCCAGCTTTACCACACTGAAGTTCTCCAAAGGTGACCACCTCTACGTGCTGGACACGTCAGGAGGGGAGTGGTGGTATGCCCACAACAATACTGAAATGGGATACATTCCGTCTGCCTACGTCCAACCGGTCAATTACAGGAACTCGTATCTCAGTGACAGTGGGATGATTGACAATCTTATGGACTGCTCAGACGAAGGGGTTAAGGAGTTGGACCTCTTGGGGGAGTGGACTGGAGTGACCCTGAAGCCCCCTTTGCCTTACAACAACAACAACAACCCCTTTTCCATGCATTCTTCAACCAACCCATTCCTTAATGGTTCAGTTCAGGGTGCTCTTGACCAGAACAGCAACACCAAGGCCAACCAACACAACAGCATCGATCTGCTTCTCTTCGACTCCGTAACTCCTTCTGTTCCCATCTCCACCGCCACCAGCAATGGCACAACTCATTTTTATGGCAATGGTATTTTCGAAGGCATGTCCAGCAACCCTAAGGTAGAACCTTTGCAGATGCTCCGCAAGGACAACCCGTTTTTCCGGAGTAAAAGATCCTACAGTTTGTCTGAGCTGTCGATCCTACAGTCTCAGTCCAATCCTCAATTGCCTTCATCAGGGTTCTTCACAGGTCTCAAGGCACCTTCTCCAGAGCAGTTTCAGAGCCGAGAGGACTTCAGGACGGCTTGGCTGAACCACCGAAAACTGGCCCGGTCATGCCACGACCTCGACTCTTTGGGGCAGAACCCAGGTTGGGGCCAAACACAGCCAGTGGAGACCAACATCGTCTGCAAGCTGGACAGCTGTGGAGGGGCAGTGCAACTGCCAGACACTAGCATCAGCATTCACGTACCCGAGGGCCATGTGGCAGTGGGTGACACCCAGCAAATATCAATGAAGGCTTTACTGGATCCACCCTTGGAACTGAACAATGACAGGTGCACTACGGTCAGCCCAGTGGTTGAGATTAAACTGAGCAACATGGAAATTAAGTCGTTCATAACCTTGGAGATGAAAATATCTGTAGAAGTGAAGCAAGAGAGTAGACAGATGGCAAAGGTGGTATGTGTGAGGAGTGATTGTAAAGAGGGTCCCTACATCCCCGTCCCACAGGCTTACATATACGGTGACACCGTTCAGGTTCAGTTGGACAGTCTGGAGCCATGCATGTACGTGGCGGTTGCTGTGCAGTCCAGCCATATCTTGTTTAATTCGACAGTTTGGGATCATGTGGTGAAGAAAGTCACTCTGGGCCTCTATGGACCCAAACACATTCATCCATCTTTTAAGACAGTTGTGGCCATCTTTGGACATGATTGTGCTCCAAAGACTCTGCTGGTCAGTGAGGTTGGCAAGCAGGCTCAGTCTGCTCCCCCTGTAGCACTACAGCTCTGGGGGAAGCACCAGTTTGTCCTTGCTAGACCTCAAGACCTACAGATAGGCATGTACTCCAACATGTGTAATTATGAAGTGAAGGCAAGTGATCAGGCCAGGATAGTAAGAGGATTCCAGGTGAAACTTGGCAAGGTGAGTCGGCTCATTTATATGATCACGTCTCGGAATGCAGAAGAGTTGTCCGACTTCACCTTACGAGTCCAGGTGAAGAATGATCAGGATTGCATCCTTGCACAGTTCTGTGTTCAAACGCCACAGCCGCCCCCGAAGACTGGAATGCGAGCCAACGGCCAGCGGAGGTTCATAAAGAAGAAGGATGTAGGCAAGATTATTTTGTCACCCCTGGCGATAACCACCAAATACCCACAGTTCCAAGAGCGTTGCATAACAAACCTGAAATTTGGCAAATTGATCAAGACGGTCATCAGGCAAACAAAGAACCAGTACTTACTGGAATATAAGAAAGGGGACGTGATTGCCTTGCTGAGCGAGGAGAAGATCCGACTGAAAGGACAACTGTGGACCAAAGAGTGGTATATTGGATACTATCAGGGAAAGACTGGCCTCGTTCATGTGAAAAATGTGCTTGTCTTGGGTAAGGTCAAGCCTATCTATTTCCTTGGGCCAGACCTCACTACCACAATGCTGCTGGAACAAATCCTGAAGCCCTGCAAGTTTCTCACATACATCTATGCCTCCGTGAGGACTGTGTTGATGGAGAACGTGGGGAACTGGAGGGCGTTCGCTGACGCCCTGGGCTACGGAAACCTTCCCTTGACGTATTTCTGCAGGGCAGAGTTGGACAGCGAGCCTGAGAAAGTGGCTTCTGTGCTGGAGAAGCTCAAAGAGGATTGTAACAACCTGGAGATCAAGGAAAAAAAATCATTTCAGAAGGAGCTAATGACGGTAAGCCATTGCTGTATAAATATTCAGAATGCATTGCTGTGGGTGTGATTGCTACGTGTAGAAAGTGGGCGCATTTGAATACGATTATCCTTGATTGCATTAACTGTGTGCACGTTTTTGCTTCATGCCGTGTGGATGCGCAGCACTCTTAGCCCAGGTTTTAAACTTGGCTTATTCAAGGTTCCTTATCTGGCCCACACTGATTAGTACTGAGGGCCAGTGGGCTGATTCTGATGAGGGTGCACTTGGCTGCTCTGGTCCAATTCTCTTATCTATGCAACTGCGGAAACCTGCAAGTACAGCAGCGGGGGCCCTGCTTGGCTGGCTCAGGCGGTGCTGCTGAAAGGAGAAAAAAAACCAACATAATCAGCTCTGCACATGTTGGTGCTGTCACTGGGCTCTGTACATTTAGGGTTACTAGAATGCTAACCCCACTGTTTTAATCTGGAGAAAACTGCAGAACAATGCATGTGAAAAAAAATCCATAATCATCACTGCAGTAGTGCTGACTGCAAAATAAAGCTGCTCCAGAGAAAATCTGTGTGACAGTCTTAGTCCGGCAGGAAAGGAAAGAAAGTTCTTCCTAACTGTAACCTGCAGGATGTTTTGCATGCATATACAGCAGATGACTGACACCCCATTCATAAGTAAACATGTTGTGAGATCTGCTCATCAGTCACGCCAAGTTTAGGCTCCTTGAAAATGAAGGGCAGTGTGTGTGTAAGTGGTACACAATACAGACTTCACATGGCAGCCGATCGATGCCTGGGGTTGCTAGTTCAGTTTGCTTTGAGTTGATTTAGTGGCAGTTCAGACAGGGCAATTGCACTGGCACCCATAGTGTAGGGGGAACCAGAACCCTGTATGTCACTATTAGACTATATCACTATAGTAACCCCTCAGTTTTACAAGAATCAGCATTCGGATTCAGACTAACATGGATTTCTCTGAGAACCGATTTGTATTTCCTCCTCCAGTCCAGCGGTGGCAGTAATACACTGAAAAGTTGTCGACCGCCATAAAAAGAAGTAGAAGCTGCTGCAGCATGTAGCATGACTGATCCGTGTCTTGTCCTCGTACTTGTCCTCATATTTGGATAAATAAACTGAGATAACTAGTTGAGATCTCAGTTTATTTAGTATAAGTAAGCTGTGCTCTGTCTTAACATGTGAGTAGAGAGAGTTTTTTCAACCTTTCTTTCATGTACGAGTGTTTGTTTAGACAGGGCACGATGCTAATGCTAATGTTTATTAAGCAATAAAGTTTTCTTGGCATTTTTAAATTGTATACATGGTTTTTCACTATATGCGGGTGCTCTTGGAACGTAACCCTCACGAAAAGCGGAGGATTACTTTACTCCCATGACTTTTGGGTCACTACAAAATCTTAAAGTCAATGTAACTGACTATTTGGGACTCATAAGTGCTAAACATCACTGTATGACCCACAAACATTTTTGATTGGACAAACATGGTCAAATAAACATAGTCAGGCAACAGTAGTCGGACAGTCATGGTCAAACAAATCTGGTCTGACAGCCATGGTGGGGGGCAAACATAGTTGGATAAACATGGTCAGGAAAACACTGTTGGACAAAGGGTCAGAGTAAAATGATTGGACAACCATGGCCAGAAAATTCTAGTCAGACACAGTCATTGTCAGACGTAGGACACCCATAGTGATGCAGAAACACAATTTTTAATAAAATTATTTCTTTGGAGATTCAGGGTCTTCCTGGCCTGGTCAGCTTACCCAAAATCAACATATTCATCCCTATTCCCTGCACATTTCCTCACAGGAGGTGAAACATGATATTATTAGTTTTATGTACAGTAACCCCTC
Organism: Brachypetersius altus; assembly: GCA_037974465.1. NCBI lineage: Eukaryota > Metazoa > Chordata > Actinopteri > Characiformes > Alestidae > Brachypetersius > Brachypetersius altus. The sequence goes on from JBBPDB010000040.1 coordinate 12,862,283, forward strand.
AGTTTCACTGGATCATCAATCGCAGATTCAGTCAGAACTGAACTGCATTACCTCCCCCAGTCCAGCGGTGGCAGTAATACACTTAAAAGTTGTCGACCACCATAAACAGAAGAAGAAGAAGAAGAAGCTGATGCAGCATGTAGCATGACTGCTCCGTGTCTTGTCCTCATATTTTAGTGTTTTAAACTTTAAACCCCATATTTTCAACACTTATCTCAGTGTATTTAGTATTAGTAAGCTGTACTCTGTCTAGACATGTGGGTAGAGAGAGTTATTTCAGCCTTTCTTTTGTGTACGAGTCTTTACACACTGCTAATGCAAACCGTTTTTTAAGCAATAAAGTTTTCTGATTCTGATTATTTTTATTTGACTATTTACATTTAAGGTTAATGCTTTAAACAGGGTTTAAAATGAAATTAAAGTGTTCTGGGAGCTTATTTGGGGTATATATAGGGTTTACCCTATGAAAATAGGCATTTTTAGGCTTTTTTTTTAAAACCAAAACACAACATTGCGGTTTCTCACTATATGCAGGTGCTCTAGAAGCGTAGCCCCGGCGAATAGTGGGGGATTACTGTATTTCGTAAAAATTTAAATAATAAATTTACTAGTATTACTATTAAATTTTAAAAAATATGTAAAATGACGTAGTAGCAGTGTGGTTTATTTACTGGTCCAATTTTGCCATAATGTCCATCTTTCTCTACTATGAAGGAAAATATTTGTTAGTGGTAAATTTTCTGAGTTTGTTTCTTACCATGAAGACGGCGATGGCCCCCCCGATCACGAAGCCGGCGATGACGTCAGACCAGTGGTTTCGGTACTCCACCACGCGGTTAATCCCCGTTAGGAAGGCCAGACACATGAGCCCGAGGGACAGGACGGGCTTGGCCAGCCGCGTGCCTTTGGCCTTCACTGTGCACGTGATGTACATCTGCCGAAACACACGGGCGATCACCATCAGTCCTCATTTCCAATACAGCGCTCTCCAGTTTTACAGCCTGCAGCTCTCTGCTGTTCTGGAAAACCATGTTTGTATATCAGCCTTCAAGGAGCACCCCATGC
>JBBPDB010000040.1:12873569-12884420 GCA_037974465.1 Brachypetersius altus
CGTTATTGGGTGGGTGGGTGGGTGTGTTTGGTGACTGATTTACTAGTTTAAGGCATGTTGAATATCATTGATGGACAAAAAGAACACAGAATCCTGAACTCCGAGGCCAGAATGCCCCTTTAACCTCAACCCAAACACTCCCTATAGAGACTAGAGCGCCACCTGCTGCTTTCAGACACCCGAGGAGCTCGTTTTCCTCGTTTCTGATGTTTTGGAACATGCTCAAACTGAGTGTGTGATCTAGAACAGTAGTTCCCAACCTGGGGTCCGGGCCCCCCCTTAGGGGGTGCTAGAGATGGCAGGGGGTGTGCACAATTTATTCTGCACTGAGGTTATCAACATTGTATTTATACACATTAAAAATGTAGAGAATAACTTGCTTATTGTTATTGACATTTGTTATTATTGTAATTAATAACAGGTGTTGACATGATTCTTTTATTTAAGGGGCAAATTTTAAAAGGTAAAATTTAGTTTTGCCCCTTAATCTGTGCACTTTTAGCCTTAATTTCCTTTATTTCCTGCATGGGAGGTTAAAATTGAGGTCATTTTAGGGGTAAAAATAAGGCGTTTGGTTTCATAGTGTATCAACAGATTTCCCTCTTTAAGGTAACTGTCTGAAGGAGATGCTGATGCATCTATGAAAGTCTATCTTTATTCCTTATGTAAGGTGTGTATGTGTGTGTGTGTGTGTGTATAAGAGTATAAACAAAAACCTACAACCGCTGTGTGTAATTAATGACTTTATTCTGTTTGTGTGTCTGTGTGGGTGGGAGTTGGGGTTGGCGGGGGTTGGGGTTGGGGGACTTTGAGGAAAACAGGTTGGGAACCACTGACCCAGAAGACCAGGCTGATCTCGTTAACACTGACGTGGATGAGAGGAACCGTCATCCCAGTTAAAGCATGTCTAGTCTTCCAGTTCTGCGAGCGAAGACTGGTTACGGCACTTGGATCATCTTGGCACTGGTTTGATCAATCGGTTCCTCTTAGTGCTCAGCTTTCAAAGATACCTGGAGCTGGCGATCTTAGGTATTACTTGGAGTTTTCTCAGGAAGTCTCCCAGAACCTTCATTAGATATCTCACCGCGCTTCTACGATGTTGCACAGCTGCACTGAGAAAATCAATGACCCTGAAAGCTGAGGACCAAGAGCAGAACCTCTGGTTCAGTCTCCTGCAGTCTAAGGGTGTTTTCACATCTAGTCCGCTTTAAAGGAACCAAGCTCGGTCCTCTAGAAGTGCTCCAGAACTTGGACCAGCGGAAAGGAACCCGGTTCTCTTTATGCTCCACTTCAGCTCAGAAGAGTCTCAGTTCTCTTTCTGTTCACACTTTAGCTCCTCCTCCAACCTGCCGCCGCTGTTTCTTCCCGTTTTTCATTGCTGGGACTGTTTTTCTCCAGAAGAGCAGACGGTTAAAAGCTCTACTGAACTTCTACATTTTCCACAAAGTTCTGCTGCTGTTGTTCTACAGTCTGAGCAGCTTGGTAGATAAACTTGATCGTGACAAGAATCCCTTGATCTATTTATTCGTTTTTTTATTTTGTATGATAATTTATTCGTTTATGTGTATTTTTTAGTTTTATTTCTTTATTTCCTGTTGAGTTTCCAGCACAGACGTATATGGTTTCTACGTGACCTACCTACGGCAAGCCTAGAGGGCGAAAACAGTCAAAGTGAACGTGGAGCATTTTGTGTTTAAAAATGTGCATTAATCTGAACCGTGCTGCGACTCAAATCTTGCTTTAAGGGCTGAAACGGACTGAGTGCAAAAAAACACCCTTAATGACCCCTCAGCTGTGTGCCTCTTCAGAAACCGAACCTGCATTAATACTAAAGTTAATGCTATTAAGGCGAAGGCGTGACCAGAGCTCATTCGGCTCCATCAGCTCGTGAATGATTACACTGTTTTCTTTGTGACTGCCTGCAGGTGATAATCACTGTTTAGCAGATTAAGCTGCGCTCGTGGCTCTTGGACCGAAAAAGGACACCCCCCCACCCAAAATGGATCACAAGGGAACCCTGGGTGTTTTGGATTTCGGCTGCGTCAATTCTCAATTACAGAGTATTGATCCTGCTGCTCCGGCGGTGTGGACGTTTACTACCTGAACTCCTATCACAGTGGGTTCGAGACTTTTAAGTGCTGAAGTCCCCAGATACGCTCATCACACACGGATCGATAATCGTTAAGCAGACTTAAACTTGATGGCACTTGGTGTTTTCCACACTGGGGCAGTGTCTTCACTGTCGAACCCCAGCCACATGCAGCAGTGAGGGAGGGAGTAAGGGAGCTGCCTGGAACTCTTCCAACCATCCTAATTCCTCAAACAAGCTGAAGAAGAGAGCCTACTTTGAGAACCCTACTGACTGAAAGACTGAACGATACTGTCAGTTGGGTCCGCCCCCATCTCTTCAACTTTTTGTTCAGAAAATCAATTCGCCTCTACGGCCTTTTAGCCATCCAGAGCCCACGTGGTAATGACCTGATCTCACCCGACCTGACTCGAGGAAGCAAAATTAGTTACAATCACATTTTCAGGGCAGGCAGTGTTAAAAATACCAGCTCCTCCATGACTACCCTCCGAAACGGCTAATTCAATTTACCCAATTAAGCCAGACGGGGCCTTAAGAATAGAGGTGCGAGGATTAATTACCTTTTGCCTGATCCCTCAAACCTGCACCTTTTAACGTGGTTTTCCTGCCCGAATCTCCAGGCAGACAGAACCTAATCGACTGGGTCACAACAGTGTTTGAAAGGAACGTTTTTGATGCAGTATATTATTAATCATTGTGATAAACAAAGTAATGCAGCTTAATCAATATCCAGCAGGCCATCACCTGGAACATACACACACATATCGGAGAAATGGCAGGAACACAGTGTCTGTAAAAGGGTAATGGACCATGTTAGGATGCAGAGGAACATGAGGCTAGACCTGCATCCAATGCTACATCTAGCTGCCGAATGTAAAGGCCTAAGCTCCCCTGGCAAATTGCCTTCGCATACCAGAGAATCCTCTTTTTAATTCAATTTCCTTTCTCTCCAATCCCCTGCAGGCTTCATTCTTTTGGTAACATTTGTGCAAGAAGCACAAATGAATGGCCAATCTCTCGGGCAAAATATGGAGCGTGTAATAAATTAGAACTTACTGAGCTACAGGATGGGAAAAAAAGAGAGAAATTTAATAAATAACTGTCTCAATATGAATTGCTACACTTCCACAACACAAAGTATATCCAATCCTTTCCCTCCGCTATTAAAAAAGCATGCCTAACACACGGCGAGGATGTCTCAGACCAACGAGCATGCTTAGCGTGAACAAAAAAACATTCAGCTTTAGAACTCAAACCTGCAATTTTCCCTAAAGCTCACAACAATTAACTTGTTACGCATCACTTACTATCATCCCTACAGTGTGGAATCAGGCATCGTTTACAATTAAACAGAAACCATTAATTGATTCATTGAGTCTATTTTCCTCTCAAATTAGGATTTAAAATAGTGCAATTGTGCACGGCAAAAAAATAAAGAGGGATTTGGTCGTTCTGGATGCTTTAAATAAGTACCACATTTTCCTGTGCAAATTTTGATTAGTTGAAGATCTGTTCTTTGATAAGTCCTGCCCAAATCAGGCTTATTTTCAAACACGTGTCTCTTCGGTGGCCTGTGGGGCCCAGAGTACTTAGCTTCGTCTCAAGAGTCGCTTACAAGCTCTCTTTTCTCTGCAGTCTCGTGTCATTGTGCCTCTCAATCAACTTACAGTTTCTGCTGGGCAGACACGCCCTTCCAGTAGTCAAGAATGTCGTGCAAGTCCTCGTCCTTAGCAAACTGCACTTTCTTCCGAAGGGCGTGGCCGGCCGCGATGTAGGCCTCCTCACGGGGGCTTTTCTTGTAGGGCCGAAAGCGCTCCCAGATTTTCAGGGTTGTCTCGGAAGAATACTCTGGGCTGGAGGAGTACCCCGAGTAATTGTGGTGGCGAGGAGATAGCTGGGAATAGGCAGTGTCCCTCTTGGTGCGAGAGAGGGGCTTTAGGAAGGATGCTTTCTGGGCAGGGGAGTCGATGGCACCCTCGTAGTAGAGTGCGGGGAAGGAGTGTCGGTGCTCTGAGCAGTGGTAGTCTGGGTGCACCTCCAGGAGGTGCTGTTGCGCCATGCTGCCCCCACCTGGAACTACAACACCACATCCACCCGAACCACCACTGCCACCGCCGCCTCCTCCTCCTCCCCCGTTGCCACCTTCTCCCCTGCCATTGCTACCCCCTTGAACTCCCACTAGAGGGAGCCTTTCGAGGGGCTCTCCGCACACAACAGGGCTGCCTTTCTCTACAAACTTTGAGGAGTCAGGGCTAAGAGGCTCAGGGACATCCATACTAAAGACCCGAGCATTCTTCATGGATCCGGAAGTGGCACCACAGCGATTCATTGCGTTGCTGAGAACAACGACTGCAGCATCAGCACTCAGCTGCCGCTGCAAAGGCCTCACAGCCGTGGCGGGGGGTGGGTCTCTGTAAGGCGGTGAAAGAAAACCACCTCCGCTGATGCCTGGTCTCTCGGACAGGGGCAGGACGAGAGGAACAGGTGGTAAAGGGGGGAGTTTGGGAGAAGACATGATCTGGCATGACTCTGTTACTGATGGAGAAAGAGGGATGAGTCCTCTGGGGGAGGAGGTCATGCACTGTGGAGGTGGGGAAGAGGAGTTTTCATTTGTGGTGGCGGCAGCGGCTGCTGCTGCTGCGACAGCTGCAGAATCCAACTTCAGGGCATCGATACAGTTATTGATGATCTGGTTAACTTTGTCCACCTCCTTTGCGATGGTAGAGATTTCTGAAGTTGATCCCCGACCATCATCTTCAGAGTCCTCCCCCACATCAATCCCATTCTCCTCCCTCACAATCTCGTCCCCGGTTCCTGGTACAGCTCCATCCCTGGCCCGTTCTTCCCCAATAGCCGATGTTCGCACGTCCATGTAGTTCCCCTTGCTGGTGGCCTCTGAGAAGGCTGTGGCCATCTTCTCCACCTGAGGAAGTGAGGACAAGCGGGATGAGCTGGTGTTGCCTGAGCTGTGGAGCATCCCCATGCTTGAAGAGGTGGACTGTGGCATTTTGCTGTGGTGGTGCTGGTGGTGGACCTGTTCATGGAGTTTCTGCAAGGCTGAGGGGTCACTGGCAGCTGCGGCTGCTGCCTCGGGCCCGTAACGCATTTCCAGGATTGTTTTCTTCACACTGATGGACTTCTCTTTCTCTTCCTGAATACGACGCCTGCGCAGGCAGTAGTACACCAAACCCAACACGATGACCATGCCGAACAGACAGCCCAGGATGGTCATTATGTAGTGGGTGGTGGTAGACGGGTTGGCGTGCAGGTCATCGGGGCTCGGCGATCGGGTGGCAAAGTGCAGGCAAGTGTGGTTGTACCGCTGTGAGTTACGGATGGAGGCCACGCAGAAGGTGTAATCTGTGTGAGGCTTGAGGGCGTTCAGCGGGATCGTCTCTTTCTTCTTTTTCAGGTTCATGACATCAAACACATGTGTGTTGTTGTACTGCACCAGGATGTACATCTTGCTGTAAGGTCGAGGGATCTGGACAAGCAGCAGGGCCGAGGTGAGAGAAACCGACTGCAGCTTGATACTGGGGCTGTAGGATGGACCTGCCGTCGACGACGCCGTGGGCTGATGATATGTCCCCATCTGGTCTGAAAAATCTGGCCCTATGCCGGAGGCATCCAGGTCAGGGGGCAGGGAGGTTATGCCAGGAATAATCACGCCGTCCTTGCACCTGGACGACAGCATGGAGCGAGCATTCCGTCCATGACTGGACAGCGGGCTTAGCAGAGGATAACCGAAAAGCTCCCGTGGGGTTTCACACTGCAGCCGGTCGTAGGTGTGGGTGACATTGTTGAAGGCTTCCAGCCAGGTCAGGAAACTGTAGAGGTCACAGCCACAGTGGAAAGGATTCCCGGCAAGCTCACACACCATCAAACGTCCGAGAACTGTGAAGGTGGACGGGTCCAGTTTGGCCAGCTTGTTGGAGGACAAGTCAAGGCTGCTCAGGCTGAGACACTCCCAGAAGGCGTTGGTGGAAATTATCTCGATGAGGTTGTGCTGTAGGAACAAGCACTGCATCCTGCCCAGGCCCCTCAGCATCCCTTCGGTGAGGTTGGTCAGCTTGTTGTATCCCAGCTGAAGCACCTGCAGGTTGGCCTGTCCAGCGAAGGCCCCGTCCTCAATGTAGGAGATCTCATTCTTCGTGAGGTTGAGGTCAGTCAGGTTGGTGAAGCGGCTCATGGAGCTGAAGAAAATAGCCTTGAGCTTGTTCTCATTCAGGCGCAGGTCATGCACCGTGTTGTTGATGTGCTGAGGGATCGTCTCGTAGGGCGGCTGGTTCTGGCTGCAGATGGCCAACCATACGTAGCCTTTATCCCCTTCAATGAGCCAGCAGTCACCCCTCACTAATGAGGGCAGGGGGAAGAAGAGCAAGGGCAGGAAGAGGAGTGAGAGGGCAGGGGGAGAGGATTTAGGGAGGCTCTCCATTTCTGTGAGAGACTGAGGGTTGGATTTGTTTTGTTTCAGAGGGGAAGGGCAAGAGATCAGAACCAAAAATAAGAAAAAGAAGAGCCAAAAGGATTATTCAGACACAGTTCTGGGAACAAGTGAGTTTCCTGGGGGCAATCACAGCTGCACTGGACACAAAGCTCCAAACATAGTCTCCATTTCAAGTGTTCTGTGTTATAGGGGTATAGCGTCGTTTCCCACTGAGACTCATGGCCCCTGGCCTTTCGCCCTCGCTCTTCTGAAAAGTGGCGTTCCGTTCAGTCACTCAACCACAGCATCTGTAAAAGAGAGACAGACGAGAGAAATTAGCGCCACCTAGAGATACAGGCACTGTTGTTTTTGGTGGATGAGCATAAAGAAAAACTGGGAAATTTCTGGGGTGGAACGAAACGCATGTTTTAATGAGCGAATATACTTTGGTGTTGTTAATATTTTCATATACTCCCCAGCACCAGAGCCCTGAGCCACCTAGGACTGTTGTGTTTTTACTGTGGAATTCGGCTTAAATCCCTCGTTCAGTCTATAAAATGCTAATGGCCTCCGCCGTGTTTACGAACCGACAACATTTGGTTATAAAATTTTATTTGCAGTCATGCTCTCAGAATCATCAGCAAAACAAAAGGAGAACAAGGACCCGCTCCAGGGAGCCCATTAGCATGACTGTCCTGAAAACCCCGCAGCCGCAGTCGCAGAGCTGCAGGCTGTGTTCGCTGTGGGCCGTTCGGCGACTACACGCACAGTTTCACCGCCGCTCCGAGCCTTATGGGATTACACAGCGGCTCCTGTGTGGATTAATTCTGGATCACCATAATCCAGACGCCGCTGTGTAACACTTCCGCTGAATCCCAGCAACAGGTCGGCAGGTGAAGAGGCTCCGCCTGTTCATCCGGCATCACGACGAAACAGCGGCAACAAGTGTGTCTCAAACAAACAAATAAACACACAAACACACCTTCACCTCTTTCTTGTTCTCTCTCTCTCTGTCTCTCTCTCTCTCTGTCTTTCATGCATGTCCGTCACGAAACTCTGACTCAAATTGAAGCTGTTCATGAAAAATTCATCAAATTTATCCGCATGGCAGCAGATGAATCTAAAAGTTGTAATAAATGAAAAACAACTATTTTTCATGATATGAACGCGTCACCAGAGCAAGAGAGCAGGTTTGATTTAGACACAAAAGTAGTAACTTTACTCCATAATGCAACCACTAACATCATCATACATTAACATCAAAGTACATCTGCACAGTAAATATGGGGGGTTGGGGGGGCACTTGTCGTCCATGTAATCAATAAGTACCTTCTTTACTTTCTTTTTTCTTTACTAATTCTTTACTTTAATTTGGCTCCTTTAAATCCCTTTTCTCCATCTAAACTTAAAACACTGTTTACTAGACCCTAATCATAAATGTGAGGATGGAGAACCACGGTTCTCTCTGAGTCCGTGAGGTTCTGTTTTTCAGACCAGAACTGTTCGAATAAACTCGTCCTCTTTCTCTCCTACATCCACACAAACACTGCCCCGAGCTCTGAGCTGCTTACATACACACAGCTTCAGCCAATCACACGCCAGCAAGAAACGCCACAGCCAATTGTGTCCAGACAGGTCAATTGGAGAAGGGTGTGTGCCCCGAGGGGTGGTGTAGAGGAAGGGGACATGTCCAGAGGGGAGCGGTAGAGGAGGGGGCATGTCCAGAGGGCATGGGTGGAGGAGGGGGCATGTCCAAAGGGAAGGGATAGAGGAGGGGGCATGTCCAGAGGGGTGGGATAGAGGAGGGGGCGTGTCTAGAGGGGAGGGGTAGAGGATGGGGTGTGTCCAGAGCATCAGGTCAGTCTCTATGGTATTATGAGGGGCGTGTCTCCGATAACTGGAGCTTTTGTCAGGATGGAGTTTCTCTGAGGGATCGCTCTCAGAAGAGCCTCCGCCTCCAGGAGCCGCCTGAGGAGAAATTGCGGTTGCCCTCCGGAGCCTCGGGAGCCACTGGCTGAATGCGTAAGCAGCCCAAGCCCATTCCGCCGCGGTCACTCCTCATTCCTGAGGCTCCGCCTCCGGCCCGCCGGCCTCAAACACACGATTGAAATGGACAATTCAATTCCAGCACCAAAGCCCATCACCAGGCGCCACCTTCCTCTACACACACCTGCGGTTTCTCTGTGTGTGTGTGTGTGTGTGTGTGTGTGTGTGTAAATGGAGTGCGGCAACATATCTGTCACCTAAAGGAACAAAAAAACCCGTCTGAGCAGAGTCTGACTCTGACGCCCCCCCCCCGTGTTAGTGTTAGAGTGTGTGTGTGTCTGCACGCGCATAGGAGTGTGTGCATGCATGTGTGAGTGTGTTTGAGTAGTAATGTGTGTGTGCGTGTGCATGTGTGTGTGTAGGAGTGTGTGTGTAAGAGTGTGTGTGTGTGAGTGTAGGAGTGTGTGTGTCTGTGTCTGTGTGAGAGAGAGAGAGTGTGTGTGTGTGTGTGTAAGAGGGTGTGTGTGTGTGTGTGTGTAGGAGTGTGTAGGAGTGTGTGTATGTGTGTGTAGGAGTGTGTATGTGTGTCTGTGTGTGTAGGAGTGTGTGTGTGTGTGTGTGTGTATATGCGTGTGTGTGTGTGTGTGTGTGTGTGTGTGTGTGTGTGTAGGAGAAGATTCTCTCTCTGTTTCCCGGCTGCTGTCTGGTATCCTGTAGAGTTTCTGTCTCAGACCTCATAACTCACTCCTGCCTGCAAAAGTCCAGTTTATTTATCGCCACTCAAGGTCAGACGCTCTCCACAGGAACAGAATAAACACACAATGCAGAGAAAGTGGAGGGAGTAAAAAATTCAAAAGACATGAAAATCTATTAAAACATTTAAAAAGAAGATTAAAAGTTCTGTTGAGATACAGATATTTAAAATAATAAATTCATAGTGAATGAAAGGCCACAAAGGTGCACTGGGCTGTGTATGGACAGACAGATCAGTCAAACTGTGTTAGACTGTGCTAGACTGTGTTGGATGGTGTTGAACTGTGTTAGACGGTGTTAGATGGTGTTAGTGTTAGAGGATGTTAGACAGTGTTAAACGGTGTTAGACTGTGCTAGACGGTGTTAGACTGTGTTAGACTGAGTAAGACGGTGTTGAACTGTGTTAGACTATGCTAGACTGTGTTAGACTGTGTTAGACTGCTAGACTGTGTTAGACTGCTAGACTGTGTTAGAGTTAGAAAGGGTTGAACTGTGTTAGACAGAGTTAGACAGGGTTGAACTGTGTTAGACAAACTGTGTTAGATGGTGTTAGACTGTGCTAGACTGTGTTGGACTGTGCTGAACTGTGTTAGACGGTGTTAGACTGTGATAGGACTGTTATGCTCTCAGGGTTTAAGTGTATTAGACTGTGTTACACTGGGTTAGACTTTGTAAGACTGTGTTAGACTGTGTCCTAGACGCTCCGAGACCCCAACACTCCGCGACCCCGACGCTCCGAGACCCCGGCGCTCCAAGAGCCCGACACTCTGAGACCCCGACGCTCCGAGACCTTGATGCTCCAAGACCCCGACCCTTCAAGACCCCGACGCTCCGAGACCCTGACGCTCTGATTCAGGACGCACTTTACTAAAAGACCATGCTCCAGCAGCTCTGAGCTTCCAATACGTTTGGCTCCGCGTTTAGTTGCTGAAGGTTCAATTTTCCAGGAGAATCCCTGCAGTAAATAAGCTCCTCCCAGTCATGCGGCCCAGAGTCAAGGAAGAATGATCTCAGACGGAATTCCCTCAGTCAGACCTTCGGCCTTCGAGGATCACATGCTTCACAAAATCAGCTAGAAAAGCAGCAAGTGTCAAATCAGGCTGACGGTAACTCTATCTCTCTTTCTCTGTCTCTGTCTCTCTCTGCCTCTCATTCTCTGTCTATCTTTCTCTGTCTCTCTCTCTCTGCCTCTCTCTCTCTCTCTCTCTGTCTGTCTCTCTCTGTCTCTCTCTCTCTCTCTTGCCTGAGGGTGTGTGGATCTGCAGGAGTGTGTGAGCTCCTGGTGACAGCCACCATGTGTTCCTCGCTGGATTCACAGAGGCCCCGTCAGGGCTGTCCAGCTGCCACTGAGTGCCGAGTGCATCTGAAACATCTGAGAGCTGCCGCCTCTGTCCCTTCACCACCGTCACCAGCGCAGCCGGTCTGTCTCTGTCTCACTGATCTCTGTCTCACTGAGGAGATTAAATTACAGAAATGTGAACAGTTGTTTTACTGACAGGCTGCAAAGTGTCTAAAGATACAAGCTCCGCCCACTCAGCATTCAGCACCACCAGTATACTGATCACCGCCTGATCATCTGGAATCATCTGCTCCTGGT
>JBBPDB010000040.1:12886127-12898516 GCA_037974465.1 Brachypetersius altus
ACAGTGAGGTAGAGAGGCAGGTGAGATACAGTGAGGTAGAGAGGCAGGTGAGGTACAGTGAGGTAGAGAGGCAGGTGTGATACAGTGAGGTAGAGACACAGGTGAGATACAGTGAGGTAGAGAGACAGGTGTGGTACAGTAAGATGTGTCTCTGATGATTCTGGTTGCTCTAGTCCTGTATCTCCTGGTATAAATGTCCACCCTTTAGCAGTTCTGCAGTCCGAAAATGAACATTGAGGCAGGGATAGAGAATGACTACACCAACAGTGAATCGAGAAATGGATTAGTTTTCTAAACAAGGGGGAGTTTGAAGCTAGAAGCTTCTAATAACCTGGCCAGTGAAAGAATGCTGGACTTATTTATTCATATGAGCATTTAGTCGCTGACTGAGGACGAGTGCCTTTGGCGTCCTAAATCCCACTTATTAAACATGAAGAGGTGAACGGATTCCGTTCGACCACAGCTCCAGGCAAGCAGTGACTTTTGGGACAGTCTATGGCTTAGATGAATATGGATGTGGTTGACCTTACAACTGCACCCAACCCGCCGGCGCCCGGCCACCCGTATCTGTTCAATGAATCGGCTACGCCCGAGTCCAGTGAGGAGATGCCCTTTCAGCCATTCAAAATCAGAATAAAGGGCTCTTTCAAGCGCTCGTCTCTCTGAATCGCCCTTGCAATGTCAATGAGCGGTGACGGCACAGGCGATAGCGCTCCGTTGGCATCTCACTTTCAGCCGAGTGCGGCTCCACTGAGGCCGACGGAGCCGCTGTACTGTGCCGCATCAGTTACTGTCTCTTTTCTCTCTCTTTTTGTGTGCTGAAGCAAGCCACCCCCACCCTCCACCTGACAACGTCCCTGGCTTTGTCAGGAAATTTTCTGCTCCACAGCGCTGACGCAAAAACAGCTGTATCCCTCTCCGCATGAGTCTAATTTAGAGAGTGTGTGTGTGTGTGTGTGGGGGTGCTTATCATCAAACTGTCACAGAGAGTATGACATGCTCATGCAGATGAGTCACCCACCACCATATAAGAAAATTCAACCCAAATTCAGTCCTTTCTTATGTGCCAGAGCCAAGAGCCAAGACTGCTCCACCTTGCAGATGTGAAGGTACTAATGAAAGTTCATCAGTGGTCAGTTTCTGGCCACAGGACACTTTTCGTGGACTATTTTTAGCCAAACAGTGATACGGAGATGTTGGAAAAACTCCAGCACCACACACACACACACACACACACACACACACACACACACACACACACACACACACACACACACTCCACTGCCATGTCAGTGTCTCTGCTGTGCAAAGAGTGATCCACCACCCAAATAATCCCTGGTGGTCCTGACCATTGATGAATGACACAGACGGACAGATCGTGAAATGAAAAACCGCCAATCATTTTTAATGAACTACTTTCATCCAAAACGCTTGTTATAGCTGAAGAGGAACTTATTCAACTTTGAAGTGTCTGCTAAAGCTTGAGCAGACTTCAGGAAAGTTATTCTTCTTTTGAGTGTTGATTGAAGACGTTAACACGGGATTAGTTTAGTCTGGTGTTGCATTGTTCAGTTAAATTTAGACTTAAAGGTATTAGATCAAGAAAACGATAATAAATTATCTTTGTGTAGATATGCTGGAGTGGTGTTCCTTAAAAGGAATATATCAGTACATTTTAGAAAAGTTCACTGAGATAATAATGACAAGCTTCATGCAAACCCAGGGGCGGATTGGGACGAAAAAACGGCCCTGGAATTTTGGGGTAGAACGGCACGCTACATACAATTATGCACACCACTCATCTATGCACTCGCATATTTGTGTATACCAAGAAAGTAGTGTTCAATAAATTGTGAACTTACTCAGTAAAAAATGATTAAAATTCATTAATATTCATTAAAATATTTGGGGGCATTCTGTACGTGAGAGATTTTAAAAAGTGTGGATGTCTTTCATGTCTGTATATTGTTCATAAATACCTACAGAAAAGCTCCTCTAACACCGAGCTCCAAAAGTTGCCTTCTACTCACCCCACAACAAATAATAGATAATCAGCTGCTGTCTCACTGTTAATATCAATGAATGGTGGTTAAAAAAATTATGGTCAATAAGACGACTTGGTCTGGCATGGATAACATAAAACAACGAACTGAAAGGTCTAATGTTTTAGCCCGTGTACACAATGTGTTCTCCTAGCGGTAACACTGATGATATCATAAGCTTATTTCACCCGCATTCTTAAATGTAACAAGCCAAACTAGCGCTGCCGTAAAACAATTGTTTTATTGGTGTGTTATAACTTTGCAAACAGCTAGAAATTTTGGCTTATTCGGCAGCATTGGGCCAGTCCCGTGTCAGTAAAGAAAAGAGCCAATGGGCTGCAGAGGAGTGTGACGAACAGGGGCAGCTGGTGGCCTAGTGGTTCAGGCATCCGCCCTGCGACCAGAAAGTCCGGGTTCGATCCCCAAGACCGCTAGGCACCGCTGAGGTGCCCTGAGCAAGGTACCGTACCACACACTGCTCCCCGGGCGCCGTGTTCCTGGCTGCCCCCTGCCTCACTTGGTGAATGGGTTAAATGCAGAGGTTGAATTTTGTACTGTCACGCTGTTCACACTGTTTCACTTATAGTCCATTATTGTCCTCAATCCTTTCCATAGGCTCCTAGAGTCACACTGTTGTTGCTGGGACTCTAGCTTCTTCCCTTGGCTCCGCTTTGCTTGTTTTACTGCCTGGTGCACCTGATAGGACGGTGCCTTGTGTTGGTCCATGTTTCCAGAGCCCTGCATTGTAGGCAGTGGTGCACGATCTCAGAGCGTCGCAGATGGTTTTATCCACCCATAGCTTCTGGTTGAGAATCTCGTGACAGTTTTCTCCACTGTTTCCCGACGAATCCCACAACCACTTCCATAAACATGTTGACGTCATCAGAGCTGCACTGAGACATGTTCCAGTTTGAGTCTTCAAGCATGTCCTGCAGTTTCAGCCACTGATTGGTCCATCCAGCATGTGACTTCCCTCGTGACTGGTGCAATCCTGTTTCAGCTTTTGTTTGAAAACAGGAATAAGAAAAATGGCGGCATGGTTCGATTTCCCAAATGCCGGCAGAGACTGAGATGTATAACAGTCCTTAAACGGAGTGTAACAGTGGTCCAGTGTCCCGTTCCCCTAGTGGGGCAGGTGATGTGCTGTTTGAGGTTCAGAAGATAATTAATAATTGAATGTGCGAGAATGTAAACAGAACAGACTATGACCGCGTTGAATTCCGAGGAAGATAAAATGGGTGACTATTAATTATCATTGAATTATTATATACTTTAAAAAGAAGAGTGCAAAATACGCTACCTTTGAATGAATTATTTAGTTTTGCATATAACATCGAAATGAATCGCAATTAATGAATTAATCGCAATTAATTGCAGAAAACCATGCGATGAATCTGAATCATTGCCCAGCATTAATAAAAACTCTTCCAGCTTGTTTCTCCTAGACATATCTGAGCTCAGTTTAACATCTATTTGAGATTTTGACCAATTATTTAAAAACGTTTTAGGCTCCGCTGCTGAAAAAAAGCCTCTAATCTCAGCCCGCTCCTAATTTAAGATCTTAAAATGCTCTTTCTTTTCTCTCACTGCTCTGATCTTTGTCTCAGATCATCAGATCTTCAGATAAGTCATGAGATCCAAAAGAAAATGTGGTTGTCTTATAAATGAGCCTGAACAACATCTGAAATTTGTCTTAGTGATCAGATCAGTTTTGAGATCCATAAGGTCATCAAAGTGAAGAAACTGAGAAGCTGATGATAAAAGCAGAACTTCAGTCTTGATAGATAGACTTTTGCTCCTTATTTATCCTAAACAGTCAGACTTCAATAAACTCCGAATAAGACAATGATTTATTTATAAGACTGATCATCAGTTTTTCCACTGGTTTATTGCAGGCCTGACTGCCCTGATTTTAGCAGATTACCATTCTTTTCCTCCTAAATCAGTCTCACAGTGATGATTTCATGTTCTCCAGGTTATGACCCAAAGCCAGCGTCTCTAGAGAAGAAAGAACAGCGTATACTGACGTACCATCGATACGTGGAGGCCTGCAAGTTTGCTAACAGCCTAAAGAAGTACATCAGGGATCCCAAGTTTGGCTCCAACGAGGTACGACCTGCTGGCCTGATTTGTTTACAAGCAAAACAATATGCGGATGTGTTTATTTTTAAATTATGGAAAGTGTCTCTAGAGAAGAGCTTATCAATGCGGTTTGACCCAGGGTCAAACTCTCAAAGAGCAACTTCCTCTTACAGAGATTTCTTGTATCTTTAATGTAGGGACAGTTCTCCAGGCTTCCTGAAGGACAAATGAAAAGACTTTCATTTTCAGGCCAGTCTTTGAACCAGTTTTAGAGAAATGCTTTTTGTTTGTCAAGACACACAGTGACCTACATATGAATCATTCAAGTAGAACAAAGCACATCTAACTGAAGGCCTGAACCAGTGAAGAAACAGATGCAGATGATTCCAGATGATCAGGCGGTGATCAGTATACTGGTGGTGCTGAATGCTGAGTGGTTGGAACTCAGGCTCCTGTTGCAGTAAAACACTTGTTTCTGTCTTTTCAATTTAAACACGCCAAAGATGAGACAGTCTGACAGGCAAAATATAGTGTTTCTGCACTAGCATGTTTTTTTGAGCAAAATCCGAACAAATGAGGGGTGGATCAAGACTTGTGTACAGTACTGCTGTGTGATTGTCCCGACAGAGGGCAGGAAAGTTGCACAAACCGCTCCTGGTCCGAACTGAAAGAGAAGTAGCTGAGGGCGGAGTCTGGGTACAATTACGGTGGGAAAAACACGCAGCCTGGATTATTTCCCACTCCATCACTCCCTTTGCTCTGAAGTAGTCGACCAATCACAGTGCAGTATGCAAATATAGGCCAGATTTTGTAGTCAATTCAAGTGTAATATGCAAATAGCAGGTATGAACTATTGGCCTATCACGAACACGGGGGGCGGGGCCTTTCCCGAATACGGGTGGAGAACTGACGGCTCCTTGGCAACGAAGCGGCGGAGTCCTGTATTGAAAGCGCCGCACCCGGCCGACAGCTCGGCGAAGACCTGGCAACCAGCACCGAAAACACTGTCTGAATGTTGAGGAATTAACTTTTTTGTGTGTTTTTATCTTTTTTCCACTAATTCACCTGCCGACCGGACCCAGGCTCCATCAGTGCGTGCAGAAGTGCGCCCGCGTTCAACAAAGGGAGCGCGCGCACCGGGTTGCCAGAGGAGTAAAAACTCGTTCTTTTTTAGAAACAAAAGTGACTTTCCAGTAAAGGAGTCTGTCCTGACTGCTGGAGAACGCTGTCATGACGGATCGCATTCTGGTGTAGTGTGTATGTGTGTGTGTATGTGTGTGTGTGGCCAGCGCCAGTTCGCGTGAGGGATTTGTGCGCGAGCCTGAAGCACCATGAGCTGCTTCTGTTCGGTGCAAGAAGAGTTTTACTGCGAGGTGCTGCTGCTGGACGAGACCAAGCTCACCCTGACCTCCCAGCAGCAGGGCATCAAGGTGAGACCCCCCTCTCTGAAAGCTTGAGACCCCTCCTCTCTGAAAGCCCCTTCTTTGTCTGTCTGGATGCCGTTCCAGGATACCCCCCCAGTTCCACACCTTTCACAGATCAGGCTCCTCATGTGTTTCTGTGCCACACCTTGCAGACACAATGGTAACAATCTGCACACGCGGAGAGAGTGAAAGACAGGGATCATCACTGACCTGTCAGTGCATTTATGTCTCGTTTCTGACCACTACATTGAGAGTATATACTATACATATATATATACTATATTTACTATATATTTACTTCCTCATGCACAGGGTGCACAGGGTATTTATAGTGCTTTATTCTGAATATATAGTGGTCCTCATTTCAGATCACTATACTGGGTATATATAAAGTGGTGATTTCTGGTAACTACACTTTTGTTTGCCTCCAATGTGTTTATTTATTTTGAGAATCTCATTAGAGGGGTTATGCTTATTAGCTCTACTCCCTGTTTACAACACCAGCGTGGTCAGCATTTCCATATAGACTTTCAAACATCGTTTTTTAGAATTTAGGTGAAACAGACGTGTTGGGAAAGGGGAGAGAACTGATGCTCCCTCACTCTTTTTTTTTTTTTTTTTTTTTGCTTGCGTCCACAGTTTTTTTTAATAGCTCATTATGGGGTGCACATGTTCTCTCCTTCTCTCATGCGTGTGCACACACCCCAGCAGCCATATCGGGTTGCGCATCTGCTTTTAATTGTTAATGCAGAGTGGAGCAGGTGGGCCCTTTGGCGACTCCCTCAGTTTAACATGGGCTGTATATGAGCAGGAGTTTGAGCTGGAGGTGGAGTCGGGGTGGTCTAACACCTTTTACAATGTATCTGCAGATCCTGCAGAACTTTCCGGAGCAGCGACTGATACTGTGAATAGCATTGCATAAATAAAACGTAAAAACCATTTCTGTTACATTGATGTTCAATTTTTGTTTTACTATAAAATAGTAGCTACAAGACTAATGTTGGTAACAAATACTAGACGTTAAAGGTCAAGCATTTCACCCAGTTCAGTTTCAGTTTCAAATACATACCCACTTTCTCTCAAACCCCCCAGACTGGATGTGGTTTAGAACTCCGTTTGACTCACTGTAAGCTGGAAAACCGATCAAAACCTCGCTAAATGCAGCTGTTTGGGAAAACAGACCCTGTTGTCACAGTGAAAGTGTTCTTTTACAGCTTTTACAGTAAGTCATACTGTACCTTAAACCATATCCACAGGTCTACTCCACCTTAATGAAGAGCTTGATGTAGTTTAAGCAGTCAGATAGACGTTTTGGGGATGTATTCTGGGAAGTGATTTGGGTGACTATTGACTTCTAGTGTTATTATAGTTACCAGTTGACTCCAGTTCAAAACGAAGAAGCAATAGTTTGGACCCCAAACACGTCAAGGATGATTATCCACATCTGGGGTCACTGGAACTGTGGAGATAATTGCTGAATTATTCCTTTAAAGGGTGTTATGACCTTCTTTAGGGGTGTGGTTTGACCAGGAAAGCAAGGAGAGCAGTGAGTGAACAAGAAATCATGTGGTCAGTGAAAGGCCACTGTTACTGTTACACTGTTATATATACACATATATGTTCGCAATGGTCATAGATGTACCACAAGGACATATATATTCTACCCTATAGTCTGTCTTTTATGACCGTTTTTGTGGTTTTATGTAATAAAAACCACTTTATCCCTTAAAAGTGGCGGTAGCTCAGTGGGTAGGATACTTGCCTCCGGACCAAGAGGTCACAGGTTCGAATCCTACCTTCAGCAGACCACCACTGAGCAAGACTCTTAACCCCAAGTTGCTCCAAGGAGACTGTCCCCTGTAGTTAGGGAATGGAAGTCGCTTTGGATAAAAGTATCTGCTAAATGCCATAAATGTAAATGTACTCCACTCCAGCCTGCCCAAGCCGCTGCTCCACTTCCCAAAATTGCCCTCCCGGACAAAAGGAATGGTAAGGATGGGAAGTGTGAGGTTTTCCTAACTAACCTCAATATGCTTTTCGAGTTTCAGGAGCAGGATTGCGCTCCTCGCTTCCCTCCTTACCGAGCAGCTAGCAGAGTGGGCTACGGACTTCGTTCGGACAGTGACTCCGGCCACTCCTGCTTGGAGTTCACTAAACAACTGAAGGCCGCATTCCAACATCCTGAGAGCGAGGTGGTGGTAGATTCCAGATTATACCATCTTCGCCAAGGGAACCGCCCGGTGAGCAAGTACACCGCCGATTTCTGCTCTCCTCATCAGTCACCGGCCTCAATCCTTTCGAGGTATGTAATGGATTCCAACCTCCGATGTTTGACCACCAAAAACGGAGGTTGACATGCCGTCTGCCCAACAGTTGGTCTGCCGGTGCCACCAACTGTGGAACCAAGCCCGCACCGCCATCACCAAGGCCAACACCCGGTACATCGCTCAACGTCGTCTGTGCCACCCTCCGGGACATTCCACATCGGTGACAGGGTCTACCTCTCTTCACGTCACATCAACCTTTGCACAGAGTCCAAGAAGCTGTCCCCCATGCTTTCTTGGACCCTGTCACCTTCCAGCTCCAACTGCCTGCCCATCTCCGCATCCATCCAGTTTTTCAAGTGTCCCAACTGAAGCCTGTGCTTTTCTCTCCTCTGTCTCCCCAGGAACCGGCTCCTCCTTGGATCATTAACGGTGGTCCTGCCTACACCGTCTCGTCTGGCCAATTCTGGACTTGCGACGTACTTGGTCAACTGGGAGGGCTATGGCCCGGAAGAGCAGTGCTGGATCCCAGGGCATTTCGTCTTGGACAAGACCCACCCGTCCAGGACTACCGTCGTCGGGTGTCCGCCCTTCCTGGCTCGTCTAGTGCCGGTCCTAGGGGGTGGGGGGTACTGTCACATGCACCGGATCACGTGAATTCAATCGGCAGCGGAAGTGACTCACGTCAAGGTATATAAACAGGAAGTAAGTGGACTCCTGCACACTGGCATTGAAGTTACTTACTTCATGCCCTTGTGTCGCCATCCTGATCATCTCTACTCTACTCTACGGTATGTTGAGTACTCTGACTCTTTGGAGTCATTTATATACCTGTCTGTGTGCATGTTCCACGCTACAAATTGGGCACATTCACTAGTTCGTTCTTCTCTCACCCATGACAGATGTTTTATTACAATTGAGCACACATAACCAATAATATACAGTTGCAAGGAAAAGTATCCGAACCCTTTGGGTTTACATGGAGTTTTGCATGAATTGCTCATAAAATCTTCATCTAAGTCACAACAATAGAAAAATAATACTACACAAACATTATATGTTTTCATGTTTTTATTGAACATAGCATGTAAACATTCACAGTGCAGGTGGAAAAAGTATGTGCACCTTTGGACTTAATAACTGGTTGACCCTCCTTTGGCAGCAATAACCTCAACCAAACGTTTCCTGTAGCTGCAGATCAGACCTGCACAACGATCTGGAGTCATTTTGGACCACTCCTCTTCACAAAACTGTTTCAGTATAGCAATTTTCTTGGGATGTCTGGTGTGAATCGCTCTCTTAAGGTCATGCCACAGCATTTCAATTGGGTTGAGGTCAGGACTCTGATTGGGCCACTCCCGAAGGCATATTTTATTCTGTTAAAGCCATTCTGAATTACTTTGGGCTTTGGGTCAGTGTCCTGTTGTCCGCATCCTCTGCGGAGCTTCAGTTGGTGGACAGATCAGCAAAGCAGTCCCAAACCATGATGCCCCCTCCGCCATGTTTTACAGTGGGGATGAGGTTTTGATGTTGGTGTTCTGTGTCTTTTGTTCTCCACACATAGTGTTGTGTGTTTTTTCCAAACAACTCAATTTTGGTTTCATCTGTCCACAGGATATTTTGCCAGTAGTGCTGTAACATCCAGGTGCTCTTTTGCAAACTTCAAACGAGCTGCAATATTTTTTGGATAGCAATGGCTTCCTCCGTGGTGTCCTCCCATGTACTCCATTCTTGTTTAATGTTTTCCTTATTGTAGATGTGTCAACAAAAATGTTAGCATGTGCCAGAGATTTCTGTAAGTCTTTAGCGGACACTCTAGGATTCTTCTTTACCTCATTAAGCATTCTGCGCTGTGCTCCTGCAGACCCCTCTACCCACGGCTAGGGAGAGCAGCAGCGCTGAACTTTTTCCATTTGTAGACAGTCTGTCTTACCGTGGACACATGAACATCAAGGCTTTTGGAGATACTTTTGTAACCCTTTCCAGCTTTATGCAAGTCACTAATTCTTGATCGTAGGTCTTCTAAAAGCTCTTTTATGCGAGGCATGGTTCACATCAGGCAGTGCTTCTTGGAACCAGTAAACCCAAAACTGGTGTGTGTTTAAAGGGCAGGACAGCTTTCAGCAACACATCCAATATCATCACACTGACTGGATTCAAGGTTGGCTCACTCCTGGCTCCAGTTAACTCTTGGAGAAGTCATTAGGCAGGAGTTCACATACTTTTTCCACCTGTACTATGAAGGTTAAATGTTATGTTCAATAAAAACATGAAAACATATAATGTTTGTGTAGTATTATTTTAAGCACTGTGTTTTTCTATTGTTGTGACCAGAGCACATTTTATGACCAATTCATGCAAAACTCCATGTAATGCCAAAGGGCTGACATACTTTTTCTTGCAACTGTATGTTTATTTGCAACATGCATGCGTGGCAAAATGTCTATTTGTTACAAATCATTTACAACACCACAAAACCAAACATAAACAATTGGAGATCCTGTAACTTTCCGGTTGCCAAAATGTAGATGCCATTGCAGTAAACAGTCATTAGCGTTTCATGTGTGATAGAAAAATGGATTAATGTATTATTTAAATTCATATAAGTAACTTTCACTGAAAAGTAGGCTAAGCTTCCACCACTTGATAAGGAGAAAATCTAACACTAGTATTCTGCTTTAGGCTGCCTGTGAGGAGATAATATAGGAATTCTTATGTTTGCTATGGATGTCCTTTTAGGGACAAAGGTTGAACTAAGTTTCTCCTATGTTCTTATGATGCATGTGTGTTATGGTTATGTTCTTTAGAGATGGTCATGTTGGATTAGAGGAGAAGTCATGACCAAATAAGGCATCTGAGTGTATGAGTGTTCTCAGACAACCTACTGTTTATGTTAAGAGTATATGAGGAGCTGTGTGGAGAGGGAAAGTTTGAGAAACACTGCCATTAGTGCGTTTCTCCCTGCAGAAATAAAGAGTGATTTTGTGAGTATTTGAAGATTTTCCATCATACATGTTTTTAAATATTGTGATAGTTTTGGCTGACTTCTGCTGAAAAATACCTATAAGAATATGTGGGGTCATTTTTGTTGCCTCCAGTCTTGACGCTTGCTCGCTCCTGGCCCATTTTTCTAATACATCCCACTGATTTTTCTCCAATAAAGTTTAATCATCTAATCAGTTTAGCTTCGTCATTCTTTGTTTCTACCTATAACATTTTATCACATAATTTGCTTATTCCCACCTATGCGTTTCAACCCAGTAATTACAGGTTTAGTTATATTTTCATTAATATTGAGTGACACCTCAGTTTGCCCTTTTAACCAATAAAAACTGCATTACCCAATTTGCTTGACCCCAACCTAGCCTGGACATCTGCATACCTAGTCTGGCCTTGAAGGCCATCTTTCAGTTTCTCTCAGTTTCATCAAAAGAGCCTTTTGGTGGCCCTCGTTCGGCGAAGATATCAAGAACTAAGTCCAGTGTGCAATGTGCGAGTGTACGAGTGTCAAGGCTCCCAATCAACCAACTCCAGTTCAATTACAACCTCTCCCTGTTCCTCATCGTTCCTGGTCGCACATTGCACTGGATTTTGTCACTGGTCTGCCAGAGTCCAGTGGAAAGGACACCTGGTTGTGCTTTCCAGACTCCCCATGGTCAAAGCCACTGGTGAATTAATTCTGGAGCATGTAGTCCACTTGGGTTCCCCAGGGACATCATCTCAGACAGGGGGCCCCAGTTCACAGCCAAGTTCTGGCAGGCCTTCTGCCATCTGATTGGTTCATCTAGCAGCCTCTCACTTGATACCACCCTCAGACGAACAGTCAGATGGAGCACTTTCTGAGATGCTTTGCTGCAGATGGCCTGCTACTTCATCTGGGCTGAGTAGTCTCATCTGCCACAGTCCTTCTGAGGTATGTTACGGATTCCAACCTCCGGTGTTTGAACACCAAGAGACAGTTGGTCCGCAGGTGCCAATGGCTTTGGACTAAGGCCCAGTCAACCACACAACAGGCTCTCAAAGGTGTTGAAGGGTACTTCAGAACTTGGTGGACTGGGAGGGGTACGGCCCTGATCAGAGAAGCTGGGACTCTGCTAAGGGGGTCCTGCTGCCTGCAGGAGCTTTCTTTTAGCCTGTGACTTGTACTTCACAGCTTATCCTGAAATCACAGAGTCTCAAAAAGTCTCCTTCTTAACTCAGCGCTTGACAGGAAGAGCACTGGACTGGGCTTTAGGTCCAAGTTCAAGGCAGCCTTTGATTTCTCGGACCATGGGAGATCCAGCAGCGCTTGACTCCTTCAAATTGAAACAAGGGATGGAATCAGTAGTTGACTAATCGGTAGTCTCGCGTAGCCAGACCTTCAGACTGATGGCTGAAGGTCTGGAATTCATAGCAGCTTTCTTTGGCCAAAGCCCGCCCATAAGGCTGTTTGACCGACATGTCAAACAACCAATCACAGTTCGTTTTTAGTGTCACGTTTCGGGGCGTGGAAATGTCCCGACAACAACAGACCGGATGCAACAAGTCAGTCAGCATAGAAAATCAAAGGAGAAGAAAACAAGCAGTAAGTCATTGAT
>JBBPDB010000040.1:12924207-12939461 GCA_037974465.1 Brachypetersius altus
GTATGTGTATGTGTGAGTGTGAGTGTGTGTGTGTATGTGTATGTGTATGTGTATGTGTATGTGTATGTGTGAGTGTGTGTGTGTGTGTGTGCGCGTGTGTGTGTGTGTGTGTGTGTGTGTGTGTGTGTGTGTGTGTGTGTGTGTGTCTCAGATACATTGTGGCATGAGCTGAAACAGTGATGGCCAAACGTAGCATGCTAATGATGTACTGCATGGCAACAGACGACTGGAATTGTGAGAGTGGGATGTTCATGCAAAGTTCTTGCACCTGTGCGTGTGTGTGTGTGTGTGTGTGTGTGTGTGTGTGTGTGAGAGAGAGAGAGTTTCAGTAGTGTTTGAGTGTGTAACAATAATAATAATACATATTATTTATAGACTCTGATTCAAGCACACACACATTTACGACAGACGATAAAAACCAAATACAGTAAAAATACAACAGAGCAAAGAAGATTAAATAGAATATGTAGTTTTAAACAAGTGCGTCTTTAGTTTCGACTTGAACGTATAAAAGCAGTTAATATTCGTAATGTCTGGAGGTCAGGAAAATGCCCTGCTCCCCCTAGTGGCCAGACCAGGGGACAGGAAGAGAGATAGAAGAAGATCTGAGGGAGCGAGCGGGAGTGGCAGTATGAATAAGGTCAGATAGATCCGGAGGAGCGAGGTTATGGATGGCCTTAAAAAGAAGAATTTTGAAACTGATTGGTAATTTTACCGGAAGCCAGTGTAGCTGCTGCAGAACAGGGGAGATGTGATGAGTAGGAGGAGGTTTAGTGACTATATGAGCAGCAGAATTTTGGGCAAGTTTAAGCTTAAAGAGAAATTTGTTTGTGAGACCAAAGAATAGAGATATTGTAGTAGTCAATTTGTGAAGACTATGAAGAAGAATAGCAGTGGTATTGGGAGTGAGGGATGGTGAAGACGATTTCTGTTGTGTATATGAAAATGTGTAAACCTAGTGATATTACTAATATGAGATTGGAAAGATAATGTGCTGATGACTCTTAACCTGAGGGGATGGGAAGACAGGAGAGTTGTGAACTGTAATGGGAATACTGTCAGTTTTAGAAAGTGTTGATTTTGTCCCAATTAAGAGAAATTCTGTTTTATCACTGTTCAGAGTAAGAACAGTTAATTCTTGCGATTGCGATGAGAAAGGGAAGAAGGTGAGAGAGTGGAATCAGGTTTACTAGACAGATAGAGCTGGATATCATTCATGTAACAGAGAAAAAGTGTGTTATATTTACAGAAAATATAGCCAGTGGGGATGAGATAAATAATGAAAAGAAGGGCCCTCAGGACAGACCACTGGGGTACAGCTGTGGTACCTGGAGAGGGTTGAGATGCATAAGATTTAAGCTGGATGAACTGAGTGTGCTCTGGGAGATTTAAACCAGTCTAGAGGGCTAGGTGTTATGCCAAAAGAATTTAATCTATAGCGTCAAAGGCTACACTCAGATCAAGAAGAATTAAAATGGTAAGAAAACCAGAATCAGCTGCCCTGAGGAGGTAATTAGTCACTTTTATTAAGGCGGTTGCCCTGCTATGAAGGGTGCAAAAGCCAGACTGGAATTGTTCGTACAATTTATTTTGACTTAGGTGTGAGAGGATTTAAAGGTGTAGTGTTGACTTAGGTGTGAGAGGATTTAAAATTGTAGTGGTGTAGTGTGTAGTGTGCGGATGTGGTGTGTAGTGTGCGGATGTGGTGTGTAGTGTGCGGATGTGGTGTGTAGTGTGCCAATGTCGTGTTTAGTGTGCTTGTGTAGTGTGCTGACGAAGTTTGCAGTGTGTGGGTGTAGCATGTAGTGTGCAGGTGTGGTGTGTAGGTCTATTATGTGGGTGTACTGTGCAGGTGTAGAGTGCGGATGTAGTGTGTAGCATGTAGGTGTAGTGTATAGTGTGCGAGTGTAGTGTTCAGATGTAGTATGTAGTGTGCTGGTGTAGTGTGTAGCATGTGGGTGTAGTGTGCAGGTGTAGTGTGTAGCATTCAGGTGTAATGTGCAGGTGTATTGTGTAGTGTGCGGGTGTAGTGTGCAGTTGTAGTGTGTAGCTTGCGGGTGTATTGTGCAGGTGTAGTGTGTAGCATGCAGGTGTAATGTGCAGGTGTACTGTGGAGCATGCAGGTGTAGTGTTCCGGTGTAGTGTGTAGTGTGCGGGTGCAGAGTGTAGTGTGTGAGTGTACTGTGTTAAGCTGGTGGAGGCTGTGAGGAGGAGCTGCTCTGTTACAGAGGGTTTTGAAATGCATGTCAGGCATCCAGGCATGCTGTGCTCTTTCCTCTGTTTTTCTCAGCTCCTGTCTTTCTGCCTCTTTCTCTTTCTCAGTCTGTCTTTCTCATTTTACCATAATTTCCATTCTTCTCTGTCTCTGTCTCTGTCCTCCTTCTATTCTTGAATGCATGACGGATGAGATGTGTAGGTACATGGGTGGGAACGAACAGGCATGGTTATGACCCAGAAACTCACACATCACTCTTGCCAATTTGGCTTCAGTCAAACTGCTTCTTAACACCAAAACAGCTTCACTTAACCTTCCTGTCTTTTCCTCCTTCCCTCCATTCTTCTTGTCCTCTCTGTCTCTGTCTCTCCATCTTTTTCGCCTTTCTGCAGACCATCACAGACATGAGTCCAATGCGGCGATCCACATCATCACTGGTTCACGGGCGCTCGGGTCGAGGCGTGCAACTGGATGACTACTCGCTGGAGCGGGTGGTGTCAGAGGAAGGACAAAGACATGGGCGGCGGAGGAGAGAGAGAGACAGAGAGCGCAGCCACCGAACCTCAGAGAGATCACTGACCCGATACACGGATGCCGATACAGGTTGCGCTCCTTATACTGTGCTGAGTACACATTAGAGAGCTTAGCTGGTTGTATGGTGGATAGACTGCTGGGGGCATCATGAACTGTTTGGATCAAGAACTTGATGGAGCGAGTAACAGAAAGATGGGGGAAATATGGTTGGACCAGGGTGTCCTTTAAATCAGCAATTTCAGCCTCCCTGGTGTTACAAAGGTGTCAGGACCTGTACATCTCAACAGCTCTTTACCAAAAGACGAACCGTTTTAACACCAGGGAGGTTGACATCCAGGCCCAACCCGTTATTCCTGCAACCCCCTTCGGATACATCTGCTTACTGGCTTAGCAGTCCACCAGGATAACAGTCGGTTGATAACAAATTGTTATGAGCAGGTCCTGTAAAGCAGTGCAGGGTCTGCAGAGAGGCTGAGCAAAACTGACGATCATGTGGATCGCTGTATGGATAGCAGAGTTACTGTCAAGTTCCTGGTTCAAGCAGTTCACGTTGCTCCCAGCAGTCCTTTACCCAGATGCATCTCCTTATGCTAGGTGTGTATTAGGGTTCCCCTTTTTCTCCAAGCTAGTATTTGCAGGTTGTATGACCTGGTGGATCAACTCCTTGGTGGCACCGTGAACTGCTTGGACCAGGAACTTGATGGTCCCTAATAGAACTTGACAGTATCTCTGCTATCCATTCAATGAACCACGTGGTTTTCCTCTTCTGCTACTCGTTTTGTTCAGACTCTCTGCAGACCCCGCACTGCTTTACAGGACCTGTTCATCTCAACAGCTCTTTGCACCCAACACCAGTCAGTCAGTCGGTCGGTTGAAGACAAATTTTAGTCACGTTTCTTCCCCGACTGGGACTCTTTCTTGGAAATTGCTGGACTAAAAGTCCCCATGTTTAGACGGCCTCACCTAAGGTTCCTTTACCACTTAAACCAGAAGCTTTTGCCAAATCGAACCACAGCACTCTCCTTTGTTGTCCTTGGCCTCGAGACCTGTATGTGCAAGACAGACACTTGGAATCCCTAAAAGGCTGCCCTTCTGTGCTGATATCCTTAAGGTTTTGGTGACTCACCACCATTGTGTAGGTTTACCTTTCAGATGGTGCTAATGATCCTCCAGCTTGTAAAACATGTGTATTAGATTCTCCTTTGCTTGGACTGAGGAGCATTGGAGGACCTGGAGGACCCTGTCCCTCCCGTGACAGATTTGCTCCACTTCCTGTAATGTAGCCCATTTCAGGGCAAAGTCTGATTGTCTTTCATCTCTGTGTTCAACCTCTTCAGGTCTGGGCACCGATCTCAGCACCACAACACAGTCAGGCGACCTTCCGCCCAAGGAGAGAGAGAGAGAACGAGGCAGGGCCAAAGACCGGCGCCACCACCACCATCATCACCACCACCATCACAGTTCAGTGGACAAGGAGCATTACAGCCATGAGAGAGAATACCACCATCATCCCTACAACAGATCGGAACGCAACTGGTCTCGTTCCCCCAGCGAGGGCAGAGATGGCAGAGGACTCCGACAGGTGGGTGCACACGACCCGCATCCCTGACTCCTCCTCTTTTCACTGTCCTCAGAACAGAACCTCGTACCTCCTTGAATGGACCGTTTCTGTCCAGTCCTGATCAAATTATCCTGCAGCGTCAAGGACAGTCTGTATTTCCAAAGGATGTGTTAATTTATAAAATGAGGATGCAAGGTTTTGTTCGGATGATGTGCGACTACCTACATGTTACAAGAATTTTCTGATCCTAACCCAAAAACTAACCCCTCATTTTCCCCAGTGACCAGAGAGAAGTGTTGTTGCCTTTTCCGTTTTTAAGAAACCCAGTCTGTTGAGAATAGGGTAACTGTATTGTCATGCATGACAAGAACCCTCCCTGTTCCTCCTCACTGAACCCAGTCTCTCTTCCCTGTGTTATTCTCTTATTACTTTTCTTTATTTGTGGCTGGTGTTGTTTTTGTGTGACCCGTGGCTTCTCTGTGCCTGCCGCTTTGCTTGCTTACTTTTGTATGATTTTATTGACTCTCACTCTCTTGCGCTCTGGCTGTCTCACTCTCTGTCCTTTTTTCTTTCTCTCTCTCTCTCTCTTTCTCTGTCTCACTCTCTGTCCTTTTCTCTTTCTCTCTCTCTTTCTCTCTTTCTCTGTCTCACTCTCTGTCCTTTTCTCTTTCTCTCTCTCTTTCTCTCTTTCTCTGTCTCACTCCCTGTCCTTCTCTCTTTCTCTCTCTCTCTCTCTCTCTCTTTCTCTGTCCTTCTCTCTGTCCTTCTCTCTTTCTCTCTCTCTCTCTCTGGTTCCTCTCGGCGGCCTGTGCTTCTATTTTTTGCGTTCAACGTTGATTTTGTGCTTGCTCTTTTATTTTTTTGTTGTGTTTTTTCTTTCCATTTTCGTTTAGGGTAGTAGTTCAGTGAGCGGAAGCCCCGTCCCGTCAACGTCGGGCACCAGCACGCCCCGCCGCGGGCGCCGCCAGCTGCCCCAGACTCCCTCCACCCCGCGCCCCAAGGTCAACTTTTCACCCGCTGTGCGGAAAACACCCTACCCACACCCACACTCGCCCGGCCAGGGCCGTCTCCGCTCGCCCTCACCAGGCCAAGAAGGTCACTACCACCATCGCCCACCTTCTCGGCCACCTTCGCGGCCGCCCTCTGGCCCACCCTCTCGCCAGGCCTCGCCCCGCTCGCCCAGAAACCCCCGCTGGTGTCCTCCAGTGGACAGTCTGGAAGGTGACCCACCATTTTATGAGCGAGACTACGAATACGAGCGTCACCATGAGCCGCCCGCTTACGAGCAGAGCCTGGCGCAGGGCAACCCTCACCCACATGCCCGCTCACCCAGGACTGCCCGGCACGGCGGATTTTCACACCCGCGCCGAGTCCCCAACGGCTACCGCTCACCCTCACCTCCATCCCCGCACCGCCGTGGACATGGACACCGGCCCACACATCCGCGAGGGCCAAGAAAGGGCCTCCATGAACCTTACAGCGAGACGGACGAGGACGACTGGTGCTAGCGCTAGCATGCAGTGGCCACATGGGGTGCCAAACTGTCCTGTAGTTAAAACACGCAGAGACTTTGTTATGCAGATTTGGGAGAAGAGAGAGAGGAAGGAAAGTGAGAGTGGTCCACACACAAATGCACGTGATGTGTGTGTTTGTTTGTGTGTGTGTTTGTGTGTGTATATGAGTCTAGATGTGAGAGAGACTTTTAAAGTAGGAGGAGCAGATCTCTCCCGTTCTCTCTCTCTCTCTCTCTCTCTCTTTCTTCACCCGCTCCCTTGTTCTCTGGACACCAGGAACCTCAACAGGGAGGGGCTCCGCAGCCGTTCGTCTCCATGGGAACGCGCGTTGAATGTTCTCCTGGACTCTGAGAGCCAGAGTGTTCTCAGCTCCGAGGTTCACTTCCTCCAGACGAGGCTGAAGTAACGTTTTTCAGCTCCAAAATAAAAAAGGTAAAAAAAAATGGAAAAAAAGAGTGAGTGCTCTCTGACAAAGGAGAGTTTGCTCCGCCTCCCGCAAAACTAGCCAATGACATCACAGGCTGATTCTGATGAGTTTTATCATCTATGTTTACTAAGACATGTTGAGTTGACCCGGGGGGGTGGGGTTAACTAGAAAGAGGGCGGTGCACTGAGGACAACACCAAAGGCCCCGCCTGCTAATCGCCCTCTTTCATGTACGTCTGGCCTGAGCAAGAGACAACGGGCGGACAAGGAAACGGAATGAAAGACTATTTCTTCTTCAGTATGTCTTCAATTAATGAATTACTTCCCCTTCTTCTTCTCCTTCTTCTTCTGGAACATTTGGTTGTTCTGTTGCATTTGCTCTGCTTTCTTTAAACTTTTTGGACTTGAATACGAAGGGAACTTGCATGATTGAGTGGGGGAAACGTCTAACATACTGTGGAATGGGGAGGGGACGGGGGGACGGGAGGGACTGGGGGTGCGAGGGGGGGACGGGGTAGACAGCGCTGTCTCTGTTTTGCTCTGTACGAAGATGTTCTCTCCTTTTTCTCTTTAAGCTGAGCGGCACTGAGATGTTTCATTTCCGGCTCAGTTTACGCCGCGCCTTGATCTCCAGTTTCTATTGCACTAAAAAAACATTGCAGAAAAGAACATTTAAAAAGATAAAAGATTAACAGAGAAAATATGGGAGATTACTTTACTTTTAGAAAGACTTTTTTTTCATACCATCAATAATAAGCCTCTTACAATAATGACCATGTTTAATGCAAGTGACGATGATGATTAAGTGATGGCGGTCATGTGACTTTGTTGTCTTGGTTTTCGGGGTTAAAGCTGCCGTTTGGTTTTGCGTTTGGCTGGGCATTCGTTCGGTATATAAACGGGGGTCAGCACACCTCGGCATCGCGGCCTCAGAGCCCGGGAAGAGCCCAGTCCGCAGGGAGCGGCGGTTCGGGGGCCGGAGGGAGGACTGAGCTCTCTGAGCGTTACTAAGTGCACTCCAGGACTGTGGTGGCCAGGTTTTCTCACCCTCAGATATTTTTTCTACCCCAGGACTTTTAAGAGGTCAATTTTTGTGTCAAAAAAAAAAACAAAAAACAAAAAAGTTTTTTCAAAACTGAGATCAAACCGACCCCCGAGGTGTCCTTCAGGTTTCATTCGCCTTTCTTCGCCTACTGTCTAAGGATGAGATTGATAAGGGGATTCAGATGCAAAGGGTCGGTGCCCACCCCCCCCCCACACACACAAAAAATAATAATTTCAGTTTGGGTGCAGGTGACCATTTTGAGAGAATACTGTAGTTCACCTTTCATGCTGCTGTGTGGTATTAGCCAGGCTTCGCGACGAAAAGTGGGAATTTCCAGTGGCCATTAGAGGGCGCTCTTGTTTCATTGCTGAACTCAAAAATGTATTCTCTGATCACTTCTACTCTGCCTTGACGGGTAACGTCAGAAAGTGGAGTCTGACTGCAGGTCAGCTGTGGCGGTGAAGCTAGAATCTTCTGAAGGTGGTCTTCTGACCACATCAGACACTTCACCCAGTACATTCAGGCAGGAATGATAAATGTGGAAAACACATTTTTAATTAAAACTATGACTTATTAACTTTTGTATGAGGCATCTGTTCGTATTGGAACATTTTGTTGAAAATTCGAAACATAAAGTTTAATAAGCAATGGTAACCAAGTTTACACAACAAACTGGGTTCCTTTACGGGTTCCTTTACAGTCGCGTTTGTTTTCGTGAACAACCGAACTCAGCATCTGTTTAAACTGTGGGACGGCATTTTGTCCCAGAGTGCCCTCTGCTGGAGGAGACTGGAGAAGCACAGAAGCTCCTCTGAAAGGTTTTAGAGAACCGAGACTCTCCACCGGCTCTCAGACACTCCCAGGTTTTTTCTTGTAAATCATTTCTCATCACATCACGGCCCAAACTCAGCCCTCAGACTGGCTGAATTCAAACACTTCCCTTCCCTCTCATCTCCTGAACACTGGACCTCCACTGGACCTCCACTGGGCCTGGGCTTAAGTTACCAGAGACAGTCCACCAGTAGAGTATTTCTTTTACTCTACCATAACAAAGAATACACTCACAATACCTACAGAAATGTATGTGAATATAAGTGTGTCTTATCTAAAAGTCTTTTCTTGTTTTTCGAGCTAGCATATTTATTATAAGACGGAGAAGGATTAAAAGTATGTAAATACAAGTGTATTGTCTTCATTAAGTGTATAAAGCTGAACATGAATGGTCATAGTATGCAAACGACATTATTGTCATGTAACACTTAATTAGGTTTGGAGGTTTTATTATATATAACGTTGTGTTTGTGTTTTTAATGTGAGTGTGTTCTTTGCAAGTTTATGGTGGGACGAACAGACAGGACCCTGTGGGAGGAACACTGAGGAACCTACAGAGCCACAGTGCCTTCTGTGTCCCATCCTAACACCTCCATCCTTCCATCTCCCCCTTTTCCTCTGTGATGGAATCAATCAGGGACGCCCTTCAGTACTGAAAAGCCATTGGGGGTCAAATTTAGCTCTGCCATACTGATCCACCCGAGTCACTGCAGGTTTCAGAGGGGGTCCTGTGTTTCTCGGGTTCTGAGAAGGTTCTGCTCCTCTCCGTTCCTCCTGGGGGGACAAACCTGACACTGAACAGCCCCGTTCTGGGCAGGTCAGGTTTCGTATTTTACCCATCCACCCCTAGAGGGCGCCATGTCTCAGAGTGGATTTAGCAACATGCCAGCTTGTGTTGTTTTGTCGTGATCCAGAATGTTCTCCTTTTCTCCTGGTTCTGTACTTGGTTAGCACTTCAGGTAGTCGTCACTGAAGTAACGGTTCACTCCACTCATGAATGCTGACGTCCCCGACTGCGTCCTGTTGTCGTTCGCGGTTAGCATGTGTGCTATTGGCAATGTTTTTGCTTAAGGGGTATGCACATCAGGGGTCAAAGGTCACAGCAGCATGGATTTAGGGTCACATGCTCCTCGCATCTGCGGCAATTCTCATTTTATTTAGTTTGTTTTTGTGGTCAACACAAACAAGGGCTCTCCTGCTGTCTGGTTTTTATCAGTGCTGCCAAATCAGATCTCCTGTAATGTAGCTCCGTCGCGGCCGCGGCCTCCCTCTGTACAGATCAGCACTGCAGTGTGTGTGTGTGTGTGTGTGTGTGTGTGTGTGTGTGTGTGTGTGTGTGTGCATGCTAAACATGTTTGGGGGGATTCTGGGAATCGTAGTTTTTTCCTATGTGTGAGCGAGCGATCCAGAGGCACAGCTAAAAAATGTAAAAACAAGATCTGTTCGGTCCCAGGTCCTCGTGTTGCACCATGCTCCACCTCTCTCCACCCTGCTCCACCACCTTCCCCCTCGCTCCACCCTGCTCCACCACCTTCCACTTCGCTCCACTTCGCTCTACCATGTTCCACCGCATTCCAACACCTTCCACCTTGCTCCACCACACTCAACCCTGCTCCACCAGGCTCCATCATGATCCAGAGTATGTTGAGCTCTCAGAGCAGATGTTTCAAATCAACTTTACTGTTTTTATGCTCGAAATTAACATGAAACTGAATGTCACCTGCAGGTGATGTTGCCAATGTTGTTTGGCATCATGCAGTATTAGGGTTCTGACTGGCCGGTTTGTAAGAGGCCACGCCCAGTAGTTAATTTAGCAGTTTATTACAGGCAAATGTTTTTAATTATTTGAACAAAGTTATGTGTTCTGTGTCCAAATGTCTCTTAAATGATTCTAAACGCTTGTTTCTTTGAAAGACCTGTAGTTCCATCTAGTGGCCACTTAAATAACTGATAATTTTCCATTAGTGATCGATGTTTATTATTCATGGTCAAATGATATTTACAACTATCATTATTATGATGATGAAATAGCCATTTATTTATTTATACAATTATATGTTTTGAGAGATTTCTGAGTATTTTATTGCTGAATGCTGAGTGGGCGGAGCTCCTTTATCTAGGCTCCTTGTATCTTTAGACACTTTGCAGTCTGTCAGTAAAACATTTGTTCACATTTCTGTAATTTAATCTCCTCAGTGGGACAAAGATCAGACAGTCTGACAGGAAACAGGAGTTTTACACCAACAAGGAGATTCAGAGTAAAATGAAAAGAAATTAGAGGGGGGTCAGGAATTTTGCACAGATATTTTGTCAAATTAAATGCAGTTCTGGTCAGTCTTTTATCTGTGAATGATGGACATTTGAGATTTTCTGGATGTTTTGGTGTTCTTGGTGTATCCTGTTTCTGAGAATCCAGCCCCAACACTCATTACCCACAATGCCTCAGGCCAATACCCCCACACCCACCTATGAAAGACCTGGGAGGGACGGGATCACTGCAGTGTGTGTGTATGTGTGTGTGTGTGTGTGTGTGTGTGTGTGTCAGACCCAACCTTTAGTTTAATTTATTTAAGTGCAGTAAGATTTGTACTTTAGTGCAACCTGGAGGCCGTTTCAGTGCCTTAACATGTGTCCTGCATTCTCTCTCTCTTTCTGTCCGTCTCTCTGTCTGTCTCTCTGTCTCTCTGTCTCTCTCTGCCTCTCTGCCTCTCTCTGTCTCTTTAGATCTATCTATCTATCTATCTATCTATCTATCTATCTGTGTGTATATCTGAGGATTGTTGGTTTTTTGTTTTTCTGTTCTTCATCTTCTCTGTAATTCTGTAAATATGATCATAAACTGTTCAGATCTCTCACCACCTGTGTGTTCATTCTTTTTCTCCATCCTCATCCCTTTCTTTTCGCACTCCTCTCCGTTTTCTTCTGCTGTGAGTGACGCCGGCCAGAACTTAGCTGCCTCACTAGTAATGCCGCTTAAGTTTTGAGTGGCTTTAGTGCTCAGGAAAAGTGTGTTAGCACAAATGCTAACACAGAAACACATTAACACACCTATTAGCTCACTAGATCATTAGCTCACTAGAACATTAGCTCACTAACTATTAACTAAATAGAACATTAGCTAATTAAAACATTAGCTCACTAGAACATTAGCTAACATTAGCTAGCTGCCTAGAGCATTAGCTAACTAGCTAGCTGAGGAGCTGCTGCAGTTCTGTGTTCCCACAGCAATCCCTGCTGTGTGAGACATACTTTCACCACCACTGTGTGAATCACGGCTCACGTTTCAGTTCCATTGTGATTTTTCAAGGCATTGATTCAGTTTTATTATTATTTTCATAAACAAATTAAATGTGCTTTTTAAAATTTTATTTGTGTTTTTAATTGCCAGAGTATGTTGTTTAAAGCAAAAAATAACAGCATGCACTATTAAACATTATTATGTTTGACTAAAGTCAATTCTAATGGTCAAACTCACTAACATTTTAGACATATATGTATATATATAATATAGTATGAAGTGTGTGTGTGTGTGCGTGTGTGCGTGCTTACCTGACCGAAAGTTGTCGATCTGTTGCCGTGACACCCGAAGCCCCTCCCACAGTCTTTCCCGTTGTCCAGTCACTGCTCAGCTCCATGCTTACATCACTCACCTGTTACCAATCAGAGGGCAGTGCAGGTGTGAAGATGGAGTGTGTTCATGATCTGCATGTGTGATGTGCATGAAACTGTGGGTTATCGAGTCAACTTCAGGAATTAAAAAAGAATCTACAGAAAAAAAGAGTATCTGTAAAAAATATATAAATATAGATGTTTTTAAGAGCAATGTGTTCCCTTTTCTTCTATTTTTAAAAACAAAATGTAAAAAGGACAAAAAACAAAAGATAATGAGGAGGATGTTAAAGATGAACATGGTGATGGTGGTGATGAAGAAAATGATGATGAAGATATTGGTGAAAATGATGGTGATCATAGTATTGGGGCCGTTTGTTCGTTTCTTTGTTTTATTGCTGAATGATCACTGAAAAATGCAGGTGAGGCGACACGCTGTTCATAACGTTGAAGATATTTTAAAATGAATTAAAATAAAAAATAACAAAAGCTGAAGAGTTCTAGCGCCCCCTTGTGCTGAGGGGAGAATTTCCCTGTTTTGCTGATGTTGCTGTGAAAGCAGAGGCTGTGAATGTGGTGATGTTGCCCTTTATTCCGGCTGTGAGAAAAATCCCCCTGTCTGTCTGTCTGTCTGTCTCTCTCTCTCTCACACACTCTTTCTCTCACCCTCTCTTTCTCTCTCTCTCTCTCTCTCTCTCTCTGTTTCTACAGTGCATTTTGTAATTCATCTCTACCCAAAGGCCCGGAATAAAACCCAGAGAGAATGCATTCTACACCAAATGTGTCCGAATCTTTCTATGAGTCTGTGTGTGTGCGTGTGTGTGTGTGTTATCCAGTCTCCCAGCCAGCACTGACCAGTATAAAACACACACACACAACAGAAAGCATTTCTTAACAGTAAAATTTGGCGATAGAGAGTATATTACTTCACTATAAACAAATGATAATGTTACAAATATATACAGTAAACTCCCAGTTTTACGCGATTCGGGACTCGCGGATCCAGTCACACGAGAACGGAACTGATCGTTTAATGCGGAAATATTCAAAACAACTTTTTTTGGCTTTTTTTGTGGCAATATGTTTTTTTTTAACTCATTTTATTTCTTCTGGCTCCCCGTGTGCGACCATCAGGACTTTAAACCTCTCTCGCTCTCTCTTACTCTCTCTCTCTATGGCTCTCTCTCTCTCTCTCTCTCTCTCTCTTTCTCTGGCTCTCTCTTACTCTCTCTCTCTGTCTCTCGCTCTCTCTTATTCTCTCTCTCTCTTACTCCCTCTCTCTCGGTCTCTCTCTCTCTTGTTTGTGACTTTTCCAGAGCGCACGGATCGTCTCTCTCTCTCTCTCTTTCTCTTTCTGTCTCTCTCTCTCTCTGTCTCTCTCTCTCTCTCGTGACTTTTCCAGAGCGCATGGATCCTCTCTCTTTCTCTGTCTCTGTATCTCTCTCTCTTGCTCTCTCTCTTTCTGGAGCGCAGCACACGGATCGTCTCTCTCTCTCTCTTACTCACTTTTACTCTCTCTCGCTCTCTCTTACTCTCGTTCGTGGCTTTTCCGTATTTTAACCTCGGGTTTATCTTTACATTTTCGTTAAGGGTAAGCTTAAAATTAAATTAAAGTGTTCTGGGAGCACATCGGGGCATATTTAGGGTTTACACTATAAAAATAGGCATTTTAAGGCCAAAACACAACAACGCGGTTTTTCATTATATGCGGGTGCTCCTGTAATGCAACCCCAGCGAATAACAGGGGCTTACTGTAATTGTAATTTTGTAACTGCCTGCTTGTCTGAAGAGAATGCATGTCATTAGTATCATCATTAGTTTTGGCATTTGGTCAACATTGCCACACCAATTCACACATGACTGATGGGATTTTTCTTTTGATTATGCCCTTTGGCTGAACTCACAGACTCCAAACATATATTTTAGTAAAACAGTTTTATGTTTTTGTATTTTTTTTCACTTATAACACTCGTTACACATCTAGTTCAGAAATATTCATATTTTGTTCACATTATATTGTTAAAAGTGTCACGGTCGGGCCAGTGGCCAGTTAGAGCCACTGCTTTTTTGTTGCTGTTCTGATTTTGCACTGTTCTCTGTTCTGTGTGTTTAGGGTCTTTTATTTTGACGTATGTTCTGTTCTAGTTTGGTCACGTGTCTGTGTTTCCCTGTATCATGTGCTTCAGTTGCATCTGTTTTGTGTTAAGGTCCTGATGTCTCTATTTATTTAAGCCTGTTTCTGTTAGTCGTTCCCCATATGTCCATCGCCTCACCTACCCTGTTGTTTCTTAGTCCTGAATATTCTGCTGTTTCTAGTATTACATCCACCGTGCCTGGTTTTGGTTTATCCCCCTTTTATTTCGGTTAATAAATGCATCGAGTATGGATCCCTGGTCTGGTCGCTCCTTACTCCGAGGTAGCTCCGTGTTGGGGGTTAGCCCCCCCTCCCGTGACAGCTTGTCCTGACACTTTTATTAAGATTCAGAATATTATGACTTCCTGTTAAATTTCAAATTTAAAAAAACACATTGTCTTGTTACAATTTATTTCTATATGACCACTTTTAACCTTCTCTTTGTGCTTTAGAATTAAACATTAAAGACTGACATATGTAAATGATCTCTGTTCTGATTCTGCATTGAACTTTATTTAGTAAGTAGTCTGGACCGGAACACTCCTTAAAACATCTTTACCATTTACAATCTTTACACTTTACAATTTAAAAAGGCAGATCTGCATGCCTACATGCTTGTAACAGCGTTGATCTACCACCACCTCTGGCATACATCGCTATAATGATGCATAGCATGTCTTGACACTTTTATTAAATTATTTTCAATCAAAAATGATCACAGCGGGGCTTCCTCCATCACCAAACAAGTCAATAAATCAGCGCTTTAATCGAGTTTCAGCACGTTGCACCAGAAGTGTTTTGTTATTAGGCCAGATATCTTACCCTAACTCACTCTGTCGTAATAAACTAAGCACAACCATATTCCTCTGGGAACCAACAGAGAGGAGATTGAAAGGTCCCGTGAAGTTTTTCCAGTCGAAGGACATGTGATCTGTGTGTTTTCATTTCGCTCTGTGCTGACCTGCTACTAAAAAGGACCCAAAGGGCATTCCGGTGCAGGCTGAGGGCAGAGGACCACAATACATGTCAAGCAGAGAAGATAAAAAAAGCCCATATGACATACAGTACTGTGCAACAGTCTTGAACCCTCCCTTGTTTCTTTAGTTTTTGCTTTGAACAACTTTGTTGGTGTAAAATACTATTTTCTGTCTTATCTTTGTCATAATGAGATTAAATCAAATTAATTGGAACAAATGTTTTACTGACAGACTGCAAAGTGCCTAAAGATAGAAGGAGCCTAGATAATGGTGCTCCACCCACTCAGCATTCAGCACCACCAGTATACTGATCACCACCTGATCATCTGGTATCATCTGCTCCTGGTTCTTCACTGGTTCAGGACTTCAGTTAGATGCTCTTTGTTCTGCTTGAATGATTCATATGTA
>JBBPDB010000040.1:12947088-12962979 GCA_037974465.1 Brachypetersius altus
CTACTGGCTGGACTTCCACAGAAGGTAACCAAACCGCTTCAGCTGATTCAGAATGCAGCTGCCAGGTTAGTGTTCAATGTTCCTAAGTTCACTCACACCCCACCTTTACTAAGGAACCTGTATAGATGCTCTGACTGAAGTATCTTGGTTAAAAAGTTGACTCAGATTTATGCTGTTTTTCAGGTAAGAAACAGGTAAGAAGTTGAGTTTGATGATGATGTTTAGGTTAGTGGTCCAAACACTGTACATGTGTGGTTATTTGATTTACTTGAAGTGGTTGTATTAAGTCAAGTCCAGGCATTGAATGATGAAGAATGAACTTGATAGACATGATTCATTCATTTTTTGCTTCACCTGTGGTACTGCATGACGGAGTTATAGTCATAGGGGGTTCCCTGGTTCAAAGTGTTGATCTTGTCAAAAGCGTACTTGTAGCCTGATGAATGAAGCAAAACAAACAGAAGAATTCATGACAGTCTGCAGTTTTCCAAAATGCTTGCTGGTTCGAGGGAACATCACTCTTGTTAACCCCATGGTTGGGAAATTTGTAGTATTGCAATTGTGGACAGAACAAGAGAGGAAAGTCAAAGCAGCATAGCCTTTATAATAAACACTATACAACATAATAGAATATAAAAACTGTACACTATACCAAGTACGTTTGTGTATATGTGTATTAGAATCTTCAATCTTAAAGTTTTGACTGTGATAAAAGGATTGAAATACAGAATTGTCTTACTATCAATAATGTTCTCCCACACAACGCGGATGTGGTTGTCACGGTCACTACGGCACTGTTCGTGGTTGAAGCCCAGAGCGTGGAGAAGTTCGTGCTGGACGGTGTTGTGGTAGATGCAGCCATTGCGGTCCAGAGAGACAGTCTGGGCAGAACCACGACGACCAACGTAGGAGTAGCATCTGTGAGCAGGGGTTACCAAACAGTCCTTGTCATTTCTTTGACGGGATCACCACTTTTAAAGTGGTATACCTGACACTTTTGCTAAGAGATTGAAGTAAAGGTTATAAAATGTGTTTTATTGAAATATTTATCAATTTATTGATACTGCTCTGACAAAACTGTTGACTTTTGTGAAGATCAAAAGTCAACAGTCTGAAATGTGATTTTAAATTTTCTGAACACTTCTTAAAACCTTTGTTTATCATGCCCTGAATATGTACAATATTTTTTTCAGCAAAATATAACTGAGCAAAATATATTTGAAGAGAATCATATTATCTTAAAGGGCATCATCAAAAATATTTTCCCCCTCACATTTATTTTTAAATAAAATATTTTAAAAGTAGTACACAGGCATCATTACAGTTATTATTGATTTTAGATGCCAGTGTTTGACAGACTTGATTCAAATTCTCTGTCCTACCCGCTGCGGGCCTCGATGCTGAGATAATCCCTCTCGCTGGAGCGGCGCCTGAAGCGGATGCAGGAGACGGAGGAGAAGGAGTCCAGACCACGCTGGATGACCTCCAGCTCCCGGGAGGCTGAGAGGAGAAAAATGCAGGAGTCAGGAAAGTGTAGCCGGTCACTATTCTGTATGGAGTTTGGTTCCAAACTGGTGCTGAGTTATAGGAGCTAGAATAGGGTGATCTAGAATAGGATGATCTAGAATGGGTTATTCACTGATGATCTAGAATGGGGTGTTCAGTCTTATCCTCAAAGGGTCAGTGTTCTCAGTCCACCCATTAGGAGCACACATTAGGTAAGGGTAAATTTAGCTGATGCCCCTAACCAGAGCAACTTACAATCATCAGTTACAGGGACAGTCCCCCTGGAGCAACTGAGGGTTAAGTAAATACATCTACAGCATTTAGCAGATGTTTTTGTCCAAAGTGTCTATTCCCTAACTACAGGGTGCACCTCCGTGGAGCAGCTTAGGGTCATGGGTCTTGTTCAGGAACCCAGTGGTGGTATGCTGAAGGTAGGATTTGAACCTTGATCCAGAGGTAAGTATACTACCCCCTAGCCCACCACCACCCTGCCATTAGGAACTGTTAGAACACCAACTGACGGCTTGTTAGATTATGGGTGCCCAATTTTGTTCTGCAACATTTTGAATTTCCCAATATGAATGCCTTCTTGTTTATTTAACATAATACAGACTAGTAACCTAGTTAGCATTTCCATTTTGGTCAGATTGTCTTGAATTTACAGAAGGGCCCTTTTTGCATCTCTATTTCAAAAAGTGTAGCAACTGTTCAAAACTTGGTGAGTGGGATTACAGTGGTGTGGACATACTGAAGTGGTTGGCAATGACGTAGGGCACGTAGACCAATCCATCACTGTACTTGGGCCACTTGCAGTTTTGAGAGGTGCAGGGATCAGCGTTCCTTCCCTCGCTTTCATCATCAACAGCAATGTCTCCAAGAACCTTTGGCTCATCGGGGCCACGGACTAACAAACATACAAAAGAAAATTTACATCAGTTTGCAGTTTACACATACATACACAGTTTACATTCCCATTAACCTGGTCTTGAAGATTTAAATAAACATTAGCTGGTAATTTAGATGACTAATCTCCAGTCTGAACTCCAAACTGATGCTAATAAGACCAACTGTGGAATATGGCATCGAACACCAGTAATTAGAGTGTTTAAGTAATTCAGTCAGTATCGGAAAGTATTAATTTAAACCACATTTCATTTTCTGATGTCTTAACTCGCTAAACCACAGAGACTGCATAACATGGCATTGCTGTCTTCGTCATTTGTTTAGAGGTTTTGGTTATGGTCAAAGCTGAAAATGTTTTAATCAGTTGTGCCACATGGACGGCCTGGTGCTGCCATGCTAGGTGTGTTCTGAGGTGTGAATGTACCAATGCCTCTGTTAGCTCTCTCCAAAAGCTCGCCAACAGACAGCTCAGCAGTCTCCTCACCCACTGTCAGTCAAAGCAAATCAGCACAATAATATTAACAATTTATTTAAGCATGGTTGCATATTACAGATAAATGTAACTCTGTCACTGTCCAAAAAAACCCCTTGTCATTTGACTACTGGTCAAAAGTTTTAGAACACCCCAATTTTTCTGTTGTTTTGTATTGAAATTCAAGCGGTTCAGTGTCTCACTGTTCATTCTGCAGAAAGTTCTTCCAGCTCCCATAAGTGTGTGGCTCTTATTGGCTGCTCTGCTTTCTCTCTTCTGTCCTGTTCATCCTAAAGCAGCTCCATGGGGTTTGAGTCTCGAGACTGTTTTCCAGCTCACCATCTTGTTCTTGTTTCTAAAGTAGTTCTGGTAGAGCTTGGACTTATGTTTAGGGACACTATCTTGTAGTAGAACCAACCCAACTAACTCGGCCCAAA
The DNA here is from genome assembly GCA_037974465.1 of Brachypetersius altus. NCBI lineage: Eukaryota > Metazoa > Chordata > Actinopteri > Characiformes > Alestidae > Brachypetersius > Brachypetersius altus. The sequence continues at coordinate 12,950,407 of JBBPDB010000040.1, forward strand.
CCAGAGGAACTGCATGGAGCTCCAGAATTATTTCCCACTTTTGGGTAACCTCATCATTTTTAAACCTCTCGCAGTTCAGCTCTGTCTTTTCTACCATATTATACTATTCATTTATTGGACTTGAACTGTTTAAATGTTAATAAAAAAGCTTGAAACACTGGGGTGTTCTAAAACTGTTGACTGGTAGTGTACATACCCCAGTTTGTACATTTATGGTACTAATATTTCAAACCTTTTCTCTTTATCCTCTAAAGTTCCGTTTTTGTAGATAAGGGTTTTTCCCAACAGCGACATTATATTAATTTATAATGGTACATATTGTACATATTGAAAGTGACTCACCAAGCTAGACATGATGATCAGACCCGAAGATCAGAGACAGAAAAACAGAGACAGAAACATCAACTTTAGGAATGGACTTCAGCTTGGGTCACGGAAATGGTGGAATGGATGCACAGAAATATCTTATTCGCACAACCCATAGGATTGTTAGGGCATGTTTGGAGTTTGAAGTTTGCTTCTTTACTTTTGCGCAGAGACTACAAGCCTATATTGACTATGTTTGGGGTAAAGGGGGTACACTGTAATTTTGTTGTCTTTCCTTGCATGTATGGGTGTGCATGTGTTTACAGATCAAAAACCACACTTTATATCTATATTCATTACCATTATCAGCTCCACTTACCATTTACATGCACTTCGTAGTTTATGACTACAGACTGCATCATCCCTTATTCTCCTTTACCCTGGTTATTTATCTGCAATAATCTTACCATATGAAATATCACATACTTATGTCAGTATTACTTATCTACTACAGTTCTCTACTGCAGCTATAACCGATTCCTAGCCACTATTAGCGTTACTTGTAATTCACTTTAAGTTATGCATTATTTATACAGCAGTAGTCTAGTGCAGTGGTTCCCAACCTGGGATCCGGGCCCCCCTTAGGGGGTGAGAGATCACAGGGTGTGCACAATTTTGTCTGCATTGAGGTTACCAAAATTATACTTGTACATTCGACATTTAATTCATATAATCCCAATATCAGAGAAACACAAGTGTGTGTATGTGTATAAGAGTATAAAAACAAAAACCTACAACTGTTTATTTTTGGCAAATAAAAGTTTGTACTTAATCACATTTTTTTGTGTGTCTATACAGATAGGAGCTGGGGTTGGGGGTCCTGGCTTGTCTTGGACACAGAATAAAAGGTTGGAACCCCCCCCCCCACTTTCTACTGTTGCGTCCTTGAGTAAGACATTTAACCCTTAGTGTCTCCTGAGGGACTATCCCTGTAACTAATGACTGTAAGACTGTCTCTAATGACTAAGTATTCTTGTTTATAGCATTCCTTTTTTCATATTTTTTCTGCTTTTTATAAAAAATAAAGTCTGAAATACAATCTAATATTGTTCTTATATTGGTCTTTGTGTCTCTGTGCAGTCATAACAAACAAACTGTTTTCTGATTCTGATTCACAGACAGGATCCTCTCGGGATCATCAGTGTCTGGTAGTGGAGCTGATAAAATGGACAGTGAGTGCAACACAGGTAGGTGAGCATTGTAACGTGGTTTATTAGTAAATGTGTGTCTTACCTCCTCTGCTCTGACGGAGCAAACCAGCAGCAGGGCCAGAAGACCCACAGTCACCTTATAGACGAACATGATGGCCTGTTGGAGGAGCCAGAAGACAGCAGACTTACTTGATGTCACATTCCTTTGCATGTATTTTTTAGGATTGAGAAGTAGGCCAAAATTGATCATAACACAATCATTATTTTCAATATATGTAAGGCTGCTATACACACTCATACACACAACTATTCCTAAACATTCACAGCTCATTGTTGATTTTCCTTCACGAGGTGATTGTTATTTCTGTTAAGCAGAACAACATGCAAAGTCAAGTAAAGCGGTCCCTGATAGTCATGCATCAACACATTAAATAATATATCCTTTATGTATTATTTATTAATAAATGTACCCTTTATTTCTCAGTCCATATATGCAAATTTGGCTTAAAAAACAGACCAATTTGAATATCCTGCTTCTGTGATGTCAAGAAGACATACATATATCCACCTGTCTGACCATTCAGTTATGAGTGGGGTTTCAGTCTGGACCACTTATTAAATGAGGCACAATACATGTCAGCCAATCAGAACACATACCAGTCTTAAACAGCCACTTTACTTCTAAGGAACAAGACGGGTTGGAAAACCAGTTATGAATACAAAAGCTAATTGCAACAGTTTTTGATGAAAAAACCCCCACAAATTAGTAAACCTCAGGGAAAATATATAAAATGTGTACCGTGCATATGCAGTCTTACCTCAAGGCTCCAGGGAGAAATGACCAGCCCTGTTCCTGAGGCAGAACGGGGTTTTATAGCCTTGTGTTCCCAATATGATAAGAGGCCCACAAGTATAGACCACATAACAAGCTGCTGACGGGATCTTATCTTTATACATGACCCAAAAAACAAAGACGCCTATGAAATATGGTAACATACAGTGACACTTTATCAAGTTTAAATATTACAGCCTTCTTGGCCCGAACACAGATGCAGTTTTCCCACCGGGGGTTCATATGATCCAAGGTTACAACAGCCAGTTAAAGACACGACTCATATTCCCTTTGGATTAAGCCCCCACTCGTTAGCCAGGCAGACTGTATTTATTGTGTCACTTTGTTACCCCAGGAGGTATTTTTAGTCATCATTAAGCTTTTAACTGTCACTAGAGCTGAGCCATCCAAAGTGATGGCCTGTTGGGGTCTTCCAGATGTTTCCTGTCAACTTAGAGCCACATTGTGAGGGGAGAGTGTTGATTACAGCAGTGTGTTCCTCATTAAATAAGATTCAGCTGATCACTAATCAGTCCCTCATAAAGCAGAATGAGGTGTTTGTGTAGGAATTTAACAGACACTGGTATTTAATGGTTGTCACACTCATAGAGATGCTGAAAAATAAACTGCACTGCTCTCATTTTTTCCAATAGCTATAAATAATGAAGATAAAATGATATCGATGCAAGATACTTTATTCTAAGGTAACCTATGTACAATTAAAATTTGGTGTGTATGGTCTTTCAGTATACTTATAAAAGGACAGCGTTCACAGAGGAATATACCTGATGACCCATCCATTGAATAGTTGAGTGTTTTTCGGTTCTTTATTTATCCCAGAGGATAAATAAACTACAAATGTAGCTGGAATGCAACATTTGTAGTGTCCCAATGAGCTCTATAGTCTGATGTAAATTCAAAACATATGACACAGTGAATCATCTCAAATTCCTGTCTAATATTCAGTTTGAGTCAATTCCGATGACTTTCAAAACAAATTTATTTGTAGTCAAGAAAAGGTCGCCATGGTTATTGACACAAATGGGTCTTCTCTGTCTGTGGTCCATCCTGGTGGATCAGTTTCCTTTCTGAAGTACAAAGAGATTCATATCAGGCAGAAACAATAAAAGCAGGTAAAGTAGTTCTGAATTATTTGTGTTGTTCATGGCCTTCATTGCAGGTTATATCTAGTGCAATGTTCACATTGTTTGCTGTATTTCTGTGACACTTACAGCAACCGTAGAGTCTGTTGACTCTGGCGATGTCATTTTGGCTCATTTGGGTTCCCTCACCAAAGGACACGTTGCTGTTGGGGATGGGGACCATGGTGGGCTGACCGTTCTTAGAGAAAGCAGTTCTGGAATAATAAATAGGAAAATTAGTTCATTTCCTTGGACTCTTTTTATGTTCCAGCAGTGTTGTTCATTGTAAATGATCCAAGAGAAATAAAAAACTCTACTCTAAACAAATGGCATGATTTGGAGTGTGGTAACCTATTAATTTGGTATTCATGTTAAAGACTATTAGATCATAAAAGGACTAATACAAAAGCAGAAATCTGCCTCATTATCTAAACACTTGCCCTTCAATGGACCGGCAACCTGTCCAGGGCGTTGTCCGCCAGCAGTTCTTAAAACTTAGGCTAACGAATGACTGAGTTAATTAAACTACAAGAGAAGGTAAAACATCTATAATGAATATACTGAAAAGCTTATACTGAAAGTTTTTTCAGTATAAGTGTTTATGGACCATTTTTTTCAAACTTTTTCCATTCATTGAAGGCAGCTGCTGTTTTCCATTGATGCAAAATATGGAGATAGAAGGTTTTGTCCTGACAGCATTTGGTGCTAATGTTAAAATATATTATTTTTGGGATACAATATAAGCACCGTATTGTACAATATAAGCACTGTACTGTACAATATAAGCACTGGACTGTCCTGAACAGTCCTGTAGTCTGTTACATTAAGAACTCATAATGAGTGAAAAACCTGCATTTTTGATGGTTCACAGTACTCCATATAAAATGTATCTGGTGTGGCCACCAGGTTGTTGACTGTGGGCTGTGGAATGTTGACCCACTCCTCTTCAATATCTGTGCGAAGTTGCTGAATATTGGCAGGAACTGGAACAACCTGTCGTATCCAGAGCATCCCAAATGCTCAATGGGTGACAGGTCCCGTGAGTATGCTGGTCATGCAATAACTGGGATGTTTTCAGCTTTCAGGAACTGTGTACAGATCTTTGCAATATGGGGCCGTACATATCATGCTGCAACATGAGGTGATGGTCGTGGACGAATGGCACAACACTGGGTCTCAGGATCTCGTCACAGTATCTCTGTGCCATCTATAAAATGCACCTGTGTTCATTGTCCATAACATATGCCTGCCCATACAATAACCCCACAGCCACCATGGGCCACTCGGTCCACAACGCTGACGTCAGCAAACCGCTCACAAACACCACGCCACACACGCTGTCTGCCATCTGCCCTGAACAGTGAAAAACGAGACTCATCCATGAACAGATACTCAGCTTCCCTGATTTCAAATGTGTTTGTGTAACAAAAGTCTGAAATATTTCCTAAACGGCCACCCCATACAACAGCTCTGGCAGACATTCCTGCAGTCAGCATGCCAATTGCACGCTCCCTCAAAAGTTGCGACATCTGTGGCATTGTGCTGTGATCAAACTGCACATTTCAGAGTGGTCTTTTATTGTGGGATGTCTAAGGCACACCTGTATATAAACTGAAGTAATCTTAATCTCAGCGAAGGTGAGTTTAATGATGATGTTTAGGTTAGTGGTCCAAACACTGTACATGTATGGTTATTTGATTTACTAGAAGTGGTTGTATTAAATCAAGTCCAGGCATTGAACGATGAAAAATTAACTTGATAGATATGATTCATTCATTTTTTGCTTCACCTGTAGTACTGCATGACGGAGTTGTAGTCATAGGGGGTTCCCTGGTTCAAAGTGTTGATCTTGTCGAAAGCGTACTTGTAGCCTGATGAATGAAGCAAAACAAACAGAAGAATTAATGGCAGTTTTCCAAAATGCTTGCTGATCTGAGACAAGATACTCCTATTAGTCCCATGGTTGGGAAATTTGCATCATTGAAATTGAAAGTAAAAGTGACTTCTGTCATACGTGAACACAAAATGTGAGCAGCATTCTTCTGTATTTAACCCATTCACCTGATCACGGGGTGAATGCCCTAACCACTAGGCCACAAGCATAGCCTTTATAATAAACACATAATAGAATATAAAAACTGTACACTATACCAAGTACGTTTGTGTATATGTGTATTAGAATCTTAAATCTTAAAGTTTTGACTGTGATAAAAGGATTGAAATATTTCCTTACTATCAATAATGTTCTCCCACACAATGCGGATGTGGTTGTCACGGTCACTACGGCACTGTTCGTGGTTGAAGCCCAGAGCGTGGAGAAGTTCATGCTGGACGGTGTTGTGGTAGATGCAGCCATTGCGGTCCAGAGAGACTGTCTGACCATAACCAATGCGACCAACATAGGAGTAGCATCTGTGAGAAGGGATTAACAATTATTTTGGGAAGGTATACACATTGAAAAGCGATGATCTTGCCACTATTTTGCTAAGTGTTGAAAATTTGTTTATTGATTTGTTGAAATATTTGTTCATTTGTTGATACTGTTCCGACCCTGTGAATATCAAAAGTAAAAAATTGTTATGGATAATTCATGATGAACACTTCTTAAAACCTTTCTTTAACATGCCCTGAACATGTACAATATTTTCTTTCAGCAAACACATTTTTTTAAATATTAAATATTTTAAAGTAGTACACAAACATCATTAAAGTCTACTATCTGGGTCTTACAGCCCACAAATGGAAACCGCTTTGAACTGACCGTTTTTGTGATGTCACAAAAACCGATGCATTTAAATACAATATACATATTCCACCTACAGCTATTTAGCCCCACCCATTCATACTGAACTTATAAAGGCACAGCACAGAGCACAACAGAGGTTATTTACACTGGTCTGAAAGACACAGTTACAATGACAGCCTGTTTAATTATAATGGAGATTGAAATATTCATACATGTAAAACCATAGAAATATTATACATGTAATTCTGGGAGAAAAAAATCTGAGGAAAATGTAGTGTTTGGGCCCTTTTAAAGGTCACATATTATGCAAAACTCACTTTTTGCATCCTCGTGTATTTTTCTTTGGGTCTCTACTGCTCCTGTAAATATTCCAAGCATGAAAAAACCCCCATCCATCCGAATTCATGCTTCTACGAGCCAATTGTACGAGCCCCCCATTGTGATGTAATCATGGGGAAATTTGCATAGAACCACCCCTCATCTGTCGAGCCCCCACCCAGTAGATTAATTGAAGATACGCCATTTTTGTCTGCTGGTTTATGAGCACGCGAGTGATATGGTTACGGACAAAGGCAAGTGTTCCTCTTGCTCTGGGTTTGACTCGGGGTCGAACATATAGGGTGGATAGCACCTCTGTTTCATGTGCAACGTTAGCATGGGATGAGTGGGGTGTGGCCAGCAACAGTTCATTTTGAAAGGGACTGAAACTGTGAAGGATAAAGCTGGTGAATCTCTTTATGCGAGAGTCATTTTGTGCAAAGAACTTCATCAACATGTTTTGTAGCCCATAGACCTAGTGTAACTAAAGTGAGATTTGCATAATACATCCCCTTTAAAAACAACATTTATATGTGAATGTAGTAACCCCTCACTTTTAGGCAGATCAGTACTCATGGATTCAATCTAATGCAGATTTTTTCTGAGAACTGATAATGCTATGCGGAAATCATTACAATAATGAGGAAACTGCAAATATCCTCTGCCTTTTTTTGCTTTTTTATGGCAATAACTATATATTTTTTCTGGATGTTTGCACATAATTTCGCATTTTTGTGCTAAATTAGCAAGAAAAAAAGAACTAATACTAATTAATACTAATACTAATTTTGTAACATAAACATGACCGTAAATTCAGCTATATTTCCATTTAAAATATAACTGCATAAATATGGAAAGCATGTCTTGTAATTATAAAATACTGTTGAAATACTGCAGAGGCGGGAGGTTTGAAAGTAGCAAATCCGAGAACATTATGTCATGACTGCTCCGTGTCTTGTCTTTGTATTTTCGTGTTTTAAACATTTTTCCCCAATTTTGACCGTTACCTCAGTTCATTTAGTATTAGTAAGCTGTGCCCTGTCTAAACATGTGGGTAGAGAGAGTTTTTTCAATGTTTCTTTTGTGTACGAGTCTTTGTTTTGGCTTGCTTCACACTGCTAATGCTAACACAGCTAGCATTTTTTAAGCAATTTCCTCTGGTATCAATACATTTTCTGATTATTTTTTTCTTCGTGCTGCTGCCGTTTGAATCATCTGTGGCAGCTGCAGACCAGATTCTGCCCTGGTGGATTGTTCGGTGTTTTTCTTTTCTCTTGTTTTTCTTCCTTCTTAAAGCCCTACATTTTTATTACTGTGAATTAAATTAAAAAAGGCGAATACAGTTTACTTTCTCATTTTCTTTAAGGGTAATGCATTTAATTGAGCTTAAAATGAAATTAAAATATTTTTACTTAGAGTTTACACTATAAAAATAGGCATTTTTAGTCATTTGTTTTACTACATCACAACAACGTTTTTTTTTTACTATACGCGGGTGCTTTTGGAAAAACCTCCGCCAAAAAATGGGGGCTTACTGTATTTCTATATGAAAGATTACCATTATGATCATTACCCTTCTAGTTTTGCTCTGCTTCTTATTTTTTTGCTCATGCTTCTCTTCTTCCATTTCTGTCATTATAGGTTTTGGGTTATTATCGATTTTAGATGCCAGTGTTTGACACACTTTATCAAATTCTTTGTCCTACCCGCTCTGGGACTCGATGCTGAGGTAATCCCTCTCGTTGGAGCGGCGCCTGAAGCGGATGCAGGTAACGGAGGAGAAGGAGTCCAGACCACGCTGGATGACCTCCATCTCCCGGGAGGCTGAGAAGAGAAAAAGGCAGGAGTCAGGAAAGCGTAGCCAGTCACTATATTGTGGTTCCAAACTGGTGCAAAACATTAAACACACAGTATGCCCAGTAATGCTGTCAGACCATCACTGATGATCTAGAATAGGGTGTTCAGTCATTGGTTATAGAGATGGTCTTACAGTCAGTAGTTACAGATACAGACTTACAGTCATTAGTTATAGAGACAGTCTCACAGTCATTAGTTACAGATACAGTCTTACAGTCATTAGTTACAGAGACAGTCTCACAGTCATTAGTTACAGAGACAGTCTTACAGTCATTAGTTACAGAGACAGTCTTACAGTGCCAGAGTAACAGAGACAGTTCCCCTGCAGATACTGAGGGTTAAGTGTCTTGCTCAAGGACACAATGGTAGAAACATGGGGGATGTTGAACCTGCTACTTTGTGGCAAGTGTTTTACCCACAAGGCTCATACCACCATACCAACTGTTTGAAGACCAACTGACCACTTGTGAAATGAAAACTTTGCAGATAACATTGGGCATCCGTAGTCTAACAACATTAATGTCCACTTGTTTACCTAAAATATGCAGACAAGTTTTCTAGTTAGCATTTCCAATTTTTTCAAGTCATCTTGAATTTACTATTTTGTAAATAAATTTTTTTTCCCAAACGTAATAAAGCAGCCAAAATACATGGAGTGTCTGCGGTTTTCTTCTTTTGTACCGGATCTCCTAACGTTGGTTGACAAAGACTTTACTATAGATGGAATAGGAGCATAACTCAATAAGTGAACTTCATATGGGAAACATATCTTTGCATTTATTTCAAAAAGTGTAGTAACTGTGCACTGGTGAGTGAGAGTGAATGGGATTACAGTGGTGTGGACATACTGAAGTGGTTGGCAATGACGTAGGGCACATAGACCAATCCATCACTGTACTTGGGCCACATGCAGCTTTGAGAGGTGCAGGGATCAGCGTTCCTTCCTTCGCTTTCATCAACAACAGCAATGTCTCCAAGAACCTTTGGCTCATCGGGGCCACGGACTAACAAACATACAAAAGAAAAAACATAGTTTACATTCACATCAACCTGGTCTTGAAATTAAGTGCTGGACATTTTCATTAAAAATATAAATGTTATTTTAATATATAAATTAGTGCTGGGCTGTTACCCTTTTTAACCACCTGAAGATTTAAGTGAATAAATGTTAGTTGGAAGAATAACATGATTAGCAATAAAATAGAAGAGCATATTGGTTCTCTAAAAATGGTTTATCTCAGCAATCACTTTTAAAATGCTCCTTTTAACCACTGGAAGATTTAAGTAAATAAATGTTGGTTGGAAGAATTAGACGGCTAATCACCAGTCAATTACAGTGATTAAGTACTGTAATTCAGCCAGTACCAGAAAGCATTTTCACACCTTGTTAACCCCATTTCATTTTCTGATGTGAAGCATTAACCCACTAAACCACAGAGACCCCCATAACAGTTCGGCGTGGCTGGCTTTGTTAGTGATGTTGCCTGTCAAGTTGTATTTAAAATGTTTTAATCTTAATCAGTGGTGCAACACAGATGGCCTGATGCTGCCGTGGGGCTAGGTGTTGTTCTGAGTTGTGGATATACCAATGTCTCTGTTAGCTCTCTCCAACAGCTCGCCAACAGACAGTTTAGCACCCACTGTTGATTGAAAGTACAATCAGTCACTTATAACAATTATATTTAATCACAGTTTCAAATTACAAATAAATGTAAACTCCATGTCATTATACAAAAGAAAACTTGCATGTCATATATTATATACAGTAACCCCTCACTTTTACGTGGATCAGTAGTTACGGATTCAGTCTAACGCAGATTTGTTCTGATAATCCAACTGATAATGGTAAGCAGAAATCCCCACAATATTTTATGCCTTTTTTGTGGTAATAAATATATATATTTTTTTTTCTGGATGTTTTCACATAAGGGGACTCTTATGGGGTTTAGCCCCCGGCTCCAAGTGCGATTTCTCTGCGTTGCAAGCACTCAAGACACTTCAAACTCCACCGTTTGATTGATCTCCAAGAGACTTTTCCAAAGAGGCCCCATTTGTATTTTAGCCCCAGTAGATCAGGGGTTATTCCCCGAAAACTGTTCACCTCACCTCAGTTTTTATAAATTAAATCAAAAGTGGCAATTCTGTTTTCTTTAAGGGTAATGCATTAAACTGAGTTAAAAATATTTGAGTGCACATATTTTAAAAACCAAATCACAGCAGCGTGGTTTCTCACTACACACAGGCACTCTTGAAACGTAACCCCCACGGAATTTAGAAATGTTGGAACCATAAATGAATTATATAATTAATATCAATTCATAATGGTATATATTGTATATATTGAAAGTGACTCACCAAGCTAGACATGATGACCCAAAGATCAGAGACAGAGACAAAAAAACAGAGATAAAACCATCAAATTAGGAATGGGACAGAGCTGAGGTCATGGAAATGTGGAATTGGTGCATGGAAAAGTCTTATTCACACAACCCCATAGGATTGTTAAGGAATGTTAGGGGTTTGAAGTTTGCTTCTTTACTTTTGCACTGAGACTTTTTTTCTGCAGACCTTTTATTGGATTTATTCAGACTTTGTTTTATATTGTTCTTGTCTCTGTGCAGTCATAAACAATTTCCTGTTTTCTGATTCTGATTCAAAGACAGCATCCTCTCAGGATCACCTGTGTCAGGTAGTGGAGCTGATAAAATGGACAGTGAGTGCAACACAGGTAGGTGTACAGTGTGACGCAGCTCATTAGTGAGTGTGACTATTTAAATGTGTGTTTTACCTCCTCAGCTCTGACGGAGCAGATCAGCAGCAGGGCCAGAAGACCCACAGTCACCTTATAGACGAACATGATGGCCTGTAGGGGGAGCCAGATAACAACAGACTTGCTTGATGTCACCTTTCTTCGCATGTATTTTTTAGATTCCGATTTTTTAAGCCAAAATTGATCATAACTCTTTAACAGTCACAGCTCATTGTTGATTTACCTTTACGAGGTGATTGCATTTTGTTCTGCTCAACAGAAACTGCAGTTCAAGTAAAGCGGCCCCCTATAGTCACGCGTGAACACACCACACCACACTGTACAGTCTACACTGAACTCCTGCAGCGCTACAATGTAAATACTGATACTGTACTGTAATTCCTTTACGTGCATATTCTTTGGTATAAGCAGGTGAAAACAGTAAAAAAAATAATTTAATTTACTGTTATAAAAATACATGGCTTTAAGAACAACAAAAAACAAAAAAACAGGAAAACACTTGAGACCCTACACAGGGCAGCAGCCAATCAGCAGCAAGGAGAAATAAATAACGTTCTAAGATTGGCCACTTTCAAACCGCCCGCCTCTGAGTACAGCAGTATTTCACCATCCGGAGACGCGTTCTTTATGTTTCTCTCCACACTACCAGCACATTTATAGTTATTTTTTTATACAGAAATGTAGCTGAATTTACATTAATATTTATGTTACAAAATAAGTAAATTAGTTTCCCTAATAGTTTAGCACTAAAATGCGTGAAAAATGAGATAATAATTATACATTGGAATAAGCTAATAGCAACAGTTTTTGATGAATAAACCACACAAAATAATCAATCTCAGGGAAAATACGTATGTAGTCTTACCTCAATGGTCCTGGGAGAAATGACCTGTTCCTGAAGCAGAACGGGGTTTTATAGCCTTGTGTTCCCAATATGATAAGAGGCCCACAAGTATAGACTACATAACAAGCTGAATAATGAAGAAACCTTTAAACATGAGCCAAAAACCAGATACTCTAAAAAACCAGTGACACTTTATCAAGTTTAAAAATATTACAGAACGCAGATGCAGTTTTCTCACCGGGGGTTCATATGATCCAAGGTTACAACAGTCAGTGAAAGACACAACTCATATTCCCTTTGGATTAAGCCCCCACTTGTTAGCCAGGCAGACTGTATTTATTGTGTAACTTTGTTACCCCAGCAGGTATTTTTCGTCATCATTAAGTTTTTAATTGTCACTAGAGCTGAGCCATCCAAAGTGATGGCCTGTTGGGATCTTCCAGACATTTTTTCCAGACATTTGAAAGATGTATACACTCAACAAAAATATAAACGCAACACCTTTGTTTCTGCTCCGATTTTTCATGAGATGGACTTAAAGATCTAA
>JBBPDB010000040.1:12971331-12983606 GCA_037974465.1 Brachypetersius altus
AGGACTGAAGGCCCTTTTCAACTAATCAAGCACCACAGAAGCCACACCCACCACTTGCAGCTGACTGAAACCAGCTGGTCTCTTTACGTTAGCCTTATAACTCTGGTGCTGAAACTAAAGAAGGAAACTTTAAGCACAAGTCATGTCCCATTTGTGCTCCTGGTTGGAGCTCTTGTGTTTGGAAGTGAGTTTGGTTCTTGCATTTTTAGAAACTCATCAGTTATTCGACTAGAAATACCAGCAACATTTCTTTTTTGATATTGAGAAGACCTCTTGTTTCTATGAACTACTTTCACTCTTCGAAACCTGCCTGATCTGACTCCAGCAGCTGCCATTTAAACCCATTATAATTAATAGCCTCAGTCACTGCAGGTCTGAGGAGAGAAAGCAGTAATGATCGCAGCTCCACCAGGTGTCCCATAGACTTACTCTTCCCAGCGTCAGGTTTCTCCAGCTGATCAATCCGTCTGATCCATTCATAACTGTGTGCAGCTATTTATAGTGTGTTTATATGGAACATCCTAGGTTGTTACTTAAAGCGTGAAGAGAGGAAACTCCCCAAGGTCATGGAGGAGTGTTTTGGTTTATTGTTTATTTTTTATTTTAAAAAATAAGCTTGCAGTTTATTAAAGGGGCCACATAATATAATATAATATAGATTATTCTCTCTTATGGTCAACCCACGTTCATGCAGATTTATGTACAAAAACAAATGTAATTTAGTTACTTTTTATTTATGCAAATAAGCTCTCTTCTGATTGGCTGGCAAGTGTTCTAAAAGCCATCTGGAATGTAGCACTCCTTGTAGCTTCTAAACTGCTGTCGGATAAATTGGTGGATAGATTTAAATTCTGAAAGCAATGATCTTTTTGTAGTTCAGTTTCCGTGTATATTCTGAACGGATTCATGAGTTTATGCAAATCCATACATTTCATATATGGAAACTGAGCTGTTTTTGTAATCAACGCAAACATAAAACTAATATCTTGCTGCATCATTTCCATATACTGTATGAACTGTGTGGATTTATGAGTGAATTAACCTTTATAAGCACTTTAAAAGCACTTGTTCAGCGAGACCAGTCAACTCGTCTCTATTCTACTTAACAGCACACCCTACTTTACGTGTGATGTCAATAGTGGGAACCCCTCAGAGCCTTCTAGGCCTTCACAGAGGCCCTAATGGTTTCTTGGAGGTATTGATTTCCTGAGGTATCTTGGTAGATACGTCCAAGCTTCCTCTCTTATTGATTAGACGTTTTGGAGCTGGTCCGGAGGCCTTACATCTCCAATTAAGTATCATCATGATTAGGAACTGACAGAACCAACCAGTCACCAACCAATCAGGAGGAAGAACACTCTAGCCCTCCTGCAAGGTTTAAATACTTCACAGGCCATGAATATGAGGCTCAGCATCTGAACGAGGCGCGGGTGCAGCAAATGTGTCGCACGTCTAAAACATTGAAAATGTATGTTTTTTGGAGCTTTTAAAATGCCGTTGTCTTTTAAAAATGGTGTCATTTAAAAGTCAAAATAATGAAGCAGAAATAAAGCAAACAAAACATGCGAGAAGCCCATCACCCAATGTGTGTGAATCTTTATGGATTTTTACAGTAAAAGAAAAAGATTTTCTTTTTGTGTTTTGGGTCAGTTGTATCCAAATAGTTAAATTAACATACTGGATATATTGTGTTGAAAAAAGGATACAAGACACTCTTACATTACACATTTTGAAGGCTTTACATATTAGAAATGAACAAATTATGTAGAAACCATAAAGATGCTCTCAGGTTTCTAAGGGTTAATGGGAAACAGTGATGGCAACAGCTGTCTTTCACAAGCTTCAATGTGTTTCACAAGCTTCAAATGCAATCTTGAGATATTCCTTGATCCATAATTTGCAGAAAGTGTTGTTATGAGCCCATAGTGGCACTACTAGAAATCATTTTTTTGTTTGTTGACGTTTACAGCCAAATGACCTCGAATAGTCATAGTTCACTGGTGGATATTTTGAGTTATGATGATGCCTTTTGGCCTTAACCATGTGCCCCAGCGATGGTCTGTGAGAAGCTGCCGTCTCCATCAGAAATTTGTGACGAGAGGGTGGAAAGGCTGATGAGTGTCGGTACACGGCGGTTCGACTCGCTGCCGGAGAAAACCCAGCAGCTTAAACGCGGTGAGAGAGCTTCACACTTACCTGTTATTTCTGTGAAGGATTAATATATAGCCTGTTATTGCTTCTCCAGTTCGGATAACCCTGGGAGAAAACTGGGTAATGAAGATAGATGGCAGGGATCCCAGCACAGTGTGGTCATCTCCCTGCTCAGACACGTGATTCAAATCCATAAATTATCTGAACCACTTATCCTTGACTAGGGTCGCATCTCTGGGGTCTTTGGACTGTGGGAGGAGACCAGAGATCCTGGGGAAAACCCACAAGGAGAACATGCCTACTGCTTGCCTGACTGGGAAGTGAACCACCAACTTTCTTCTTGTGAGCTGAAAGTGCTAATTATCTGGTTCAGCTCACCTGTTAATAGCCAGGTGTAGTGAGTGTGTTTGAGGAAGGTGGCACGAGGGAAGCAAAATTGCAGGTGGGGATGTAGAATTAAAGAGGAGGTTTTATTGAGAAATGAGTTTAAGAAGTTCACAGTCCGCAGAGCAAAAGAGTAGTTAAAAGTTCATAAGCAGAGTCGGTACACGGGCGAAGACAGTATGGGAACCAGAAACACACGAGACGTTAGGCACAGCCAGTTTGTTCCGGTAAATCACAGTCTATACGAAGGGTTAATCCAAGAGCGGTAATCCGCACAGAACAAGGTAAAGAACAAGGTGAAGTTCATGAGCAAACAAAGTATGTTCATTACGTCTGTGTTTATATAGTGAGACGGAAGATTCGGTTCAAATGTGAGTGTGGGTGAGATGACCAAGGGGCGTGGTTAAAACTCCAGAGAATGCGATCGATAGATCAATCGCAGGGGGATGTTGGGGGTGTGTGCGACCGTGAGGTGTGGCTGAGATTCTGGGGACCGCAATCTATTGGTTGTCTGAGGTGAAGTAATGGAGAGTGTATTGGTGGTGGTTGCATTCATGACAGAAAGGAACGACCAAACTAAACTGGACACTGGCCTGAAAGGGGGGGGGGGGTTTAGAATGAGTGATTCGCTGCACATGCCTTAATACCTTCACATTAATTTCTTTATTTCCAAGGATTTTTTTAATCTCATTTCAAAGACTCTTATTTTTAGCCCAGTTCAGTCTGAGATGTTAATTTGTCATTTTTGTCTCCACAGCGTTCTTGGAGTGTGCCAGCGCAGAAACAGCTCCTGTCATTGTGTTTGTGTCCAAGATGTTTGCTGTGGATTCCAAGGGTCTTCCTCAGAACAAACAGAGGTGTGTGGATTCTATATAGAGCACACATGTGCTGGTATCTTCTGTTTAACACACACACACACACACACACGCACACAACCACCCCAATATTGCTACTTGGACTCTTTGCACAGGTTAAAAAAAAACACTTAAGTAGAATAAAATAAAAATAGTGAAATAATAAGGTGCGTAATAGACCATGTTTAACATTTGCAAGTTATTATAAAAAGTCTAAAGTGCAAAACAATGCAGTGTTTACATGTGCATGTATATCTACATTCCTGCATATGTACAGAAGGCAAGTTTAAAGTGACTAGTTTTGAAGTGACTGTAGTTTTGTACAGTAGGTTTGGACTACATATACAGGAGGTAAATTTAAAGTGAAGGTAGTTTTAAAGTCAAGTGTTCAGTATTCAGCAGTTTAGCTGATAGCTTGTGCATAGAAACTGTCTCTGAACCTGTTGATGTGGGTGTGGATGCTCCTGTAGCCGCTATGCCAGAGGGGCGCTCCTGGGGCATGCAAAGGGGCACTTGGTGCAGCATAAAATAACCTGTGAGCTACCACAGTGCACCTGCGTAGGAGGTGTTTCCGATTAAAGGTAGAAGGCCAAGTGTCCAACATACTTGCACCTCAGTGTGTTTGTTTTTGGCTCTGGACCAAGAGGTCATGGGTTTAAATCCTACCTTCAGTAAACCATCACTGGGTTCCTGAGCAAGACACTTAACCCCAAGTTGCTCCAGGGTTAGGGAATGGAAGTCACTTTGGATAAAAATGTCTGCTAAATTCTGTGAATGTAAATGTGTGAGTATGTTTCTGTATATATGAGTGTGTATGTGTGTCTTGTCCTCTTGTGTTTGAAAGTGTCTCCTGATCACACGCAGGTGCATGCGGGAGCACCAGGGGCCCAAATAATAGATTCGTAGAGTGTGTGTGTGTGTGTGTTTGTTCCTTACCGCAGTGTTGGCGTGCAAAAGTCTTGGGCACCAGAGAAAATAATATTTAAACTGTTTAGATGAGCAGTGATTGTTTTATTTTTTTTTCCACATGAATGTTACTATATTTATAAAACATAGTTAAAAAATGAATTTATGTCTACTATTTCGGTGTTTTCCTTGGAGAAGCCCAGTATTACTTAGAGTTTCCATCAGAAACCTGGTTTGACTTAATCAGTTCTACATGTAATTAAATCAAGAGCTGCTGATGAAATTTACAAATCCAAACAACGGCTGGAGGAACTGAGGAGAAAATCTGGAACTGAACCGGTGTTCTCCTCACCAGCTCAAAACTACTTTTTACCAACAAAACAAATCTATACACTTTTTACTAATATCTTGTTTTTCTTGCATGTCCTTTAATGTTAAAAATGCATTAATTATCACACACTGAGAAAAATTACTTTAAATGTGCATATGCACTTACACTTTTGGTAAGTACTGTATCTGTACTGTGGCCTGTTACTGGGAGGAAGAGTGGAGCTGTTTACCAGATTATGCAGTAGTTGCCAGATCATGTTGGTGGTTCTGCTGAAGAGAGTTTGGTGCCTCAGGCTTTTGCAGTGAAGTGTCTGAGTTGTTCTTTCAGACGAGAGTCTGAAAAGCAACCTTTGGCATCGTGGGTTTTCTTCAGTGTGTTTTTGGCTTGAAAAAAGGACTTAAACAGACTTTCTCTGAAGCTGGCTTTAGCTCCGGGTGCAGGAAGGACTTGAGGTGACGGATGCTGAAGGGCTGTGAGTGTTTTTGGGTTTTTAAATGTTTCCGAGTTCAGCAAAGGCTTGGTGATGCCGGTGGATGGCAGGATGGTTCTCCTCACAATGATAATTTCTTGGGTTTATTTAGGGCGACCGAGGGTCCTTTCTGTGTCCAGGCTGCATGCCCCCTCCGTCTCTGCATGGGTTTCCGTTTCCTCACCCAGTGACGAATCCATTTTGCTGTTTTGCCAGTTGAAAAACCTTGATGCAAAAACCAAATGCTGGTCTACATTCTGTCCTTCATCACCACTCGCTTCTGCATTCCATCCTGCATCATTTATTGCTGCAACATTTTATTTTGTATCATTCCTCTTTGCAATACTGCATCTTGCATCATATCTTGCTGCAACATCTGAGCTTACATCTTCCCTTGCTGCAACATTTTGATCTGCATCGTCCCCTGCTGCAACATCCCACCCAGAAATACATCATATGTCACTGCAGCATTTCCTCCGACATCGTGTTGTTGCAACATTTGACCCGTCATAGTCCTTTACTGCAGCATACTGTCCTGGATGTTCCCTCACTACAATATTTTGTCCCACATTATCCCTCACTGCAACCTTTCATCCCGCTTTGTCCCTTCCTGCAACATTCAGCAATGCATCATCCCTTGCTTTTGCATTCCGTCATGTATCATTCCTCACTGCAACATTCCCTCCTGTATCATTCCTCAGTGCAACATTCCCTCCTGTATCATCCCTCACTGCAACATTCTGGTCTGCATGAAACTGTCCTCAATGAAACATTCGCTCCTGCATTGTCCCTTGCAGCAACTTTCCATCCCGCATTGTCCTTTACTTCAACATTTTGTCCTGCATCGTTCCTTGCTACTACATGATTGTCATGTCATCCTTCGCTGCAACATTGGACTATATATTTTCGGTCCGCCGGGAAACAAAGCGCAGACGTGTGATCCTACTGATTTACTCTGTGTTTTGATCAGATGTTGTAATGCAGACGCCGTTGTTGTTATATGTGCACGAATGTGGGGACATTTCTACACCCCGAAACGTGACGCTGAACGAAACGAACTGTGATTGGTTGTTTGACATGTCGGTCAAACGGCCTTATGGGCGGGCCTTGGCCAAAGAAATCTGCTATGAATTCCAGACCTTTAGCCGTCAGTCTGAAGGTCTGGCTACGCGAGACTAGCTTTCACATAATATGACAAGCATACTGTTTGATTCCTGAGTTTGGTTCCATTTCTATTCTGTGGATTTGTTTGCAAGCCATAATTTAAATATTAAACAAAAGTAAAAAGAATGCCTGCTTTTGTAACAGAACAAATACACAAGAGTAGGCTTCTCATAAGACTAAATGCAACAGGGTTTATCAACACACAAAGCATTCATTTGCCATGGTACGCTAAACTATGAGGCTACATATAATAATAAACTAAGAGCTGTTTGGGATCCAAAAGAACCGGCTGTAAATGGCAGCCTCTAAAAGCATTGACAGCTTTTAGGCATTCCTTGGGGA
This sequence comes from Brachypetersius altus, assembly GCA_037974465.1. Taxonomy (NCBI): domain Eukaryota; kingdom Metazoa; phylum Chordata; class Actinopteri; order Characiformes; family Alestidae; genus Brachypetersius; species Brachypetersius altus. Next base: position 12,977,933 of record JBBPDB010000040.1, read on the forward strand.
GCAACCCCAGTTCAAGAAATGAAATGAGTTTCCATGTCCGAGCAGCTTTGAATAAGCCAAAAGCCCTGTTTACCCCTATAATTCACATGTGTCTCAGACACGCATTGTGATCAGATCAGAATCAATCAATCGTTCGGCTCGAGCGCATCTTGATTTGACCCCCTTTGTGCAAATTTCAACACTTGGTAAGAGCGCACAGTTCAAACAAACAAACGAAAAGTAGGAAAGTGTTTTGTGAATGTCTGACCTGTGGTACTGCATGACGGAGTTATAGTCGTAAGGAGTTCCCTGGTTCAGAGTGTTAATCTTGTCAAAGTTGTACTTCATATCTAGGAAACAATCAAAACATTACCCGGTGGAGTATTGCAACCATCACATTTGTTTCTTCAAACTCTAAAAGTTAAATATAGAAACTCTACTATCAATGATGTTCTCCCAGACGACCTGGATGTGGTTGTCACGGTCACTGCGGGTCTGTTCGTGGTTGAAGCCCAGAGCGTGGAGAAGTTCATGCTGGACGGTGTTGTGGTAGATGCAGCCATTGCGGTCCAGAGAGACAGTCTGGCCATAACCAAGGCGACCGACGTAGGAGTAGCATCTGAAAAGTGAAAGTGAAAGTGATAAACTGGACATACGTGAACACACCACAGCACACAGTGTGAACAAGATTGAGTGGGAGTGAGGGAGCGAGATTTCAAAATTCGATCTAAATTCAGTTCCCAAAACAAAGCAGTGTAGTTTGTTAACAGAAGACTATGTATTTTAAACAAATGGCTTCAAACATGGATCAGTGAATTTAGAACTGAAACTATCCATTTTATGCCTACCCGCTACGAGACTCGATGCTGATGTAATCTGTCTGACTGGAGCGCGGGATGAAACGGATGCAGGTGCTGTAAGAGAAAGAGTCTAGACCACGCTGGATGACCTGCAGCTCCCGGGAGGCTGAATGGAGGAAAAGATCATCCTAATCTCAGTTTTCTGAATAAATGTTTCATCCAAGTGGATGAAGTAAAAGATTTGATATAAATGTGAGTATGGCTGTTTTCCCCTATGAACATAGGCACATAGTTTCAGACTGGAGAACATCTAGGAACAAACAAAAATCCACAGCAATTGAGAAAATGCTTAGGCTACGCACTGAGAAAAGATTCAAACATCTGAGACACAACAACAAATACTGAAACACACGGGCAGTAAACAGAACTACAAGAATGGAATGGTAAACAGACACAAGTGTTGAAGTTGAAATCACGAGAGCATGAAACACGAAAGAGAAAGAGTGGAGAAGCAACACGGGTGAGAACATGACTGGGCAGCCCTAGAGCAGAGAGGGATATAAACACACACGTGTGGGAAAAACTCTAAGGTCATCAGAATGCAAAGCAGAGAGAACCAGAGAGAGAGTGAAGGGGAACACGAGAATAGCAGAGACAGAGAAAGACAAGGGGAACACAGGAGAGCACCTAAAAGTGGCCACAAAAACTGGGGCTGTAACAAATAAAGACATGCAATGAAGCTCATATCATCCAGATGTATGGATCAGTAGATAAGTTCAGCACATAGTGGCAAATCAACTAAATTTACTCAGCAACAGATAAAAGAACTTTCAGTTATGAATAAAATCTTTTACCAAAAACACAGTCAGCTTCTTTTCTTTTTATTAAACCCCCTGTTGTTGTCCGATGGTGTATTATTCTTCTTCCTCTTCTACACCAGATTTTTGTTTCTAGCTCATCAGCACAATGCCAAACATTTACTTTTGGATCAGAGGTGTGGATTTTTGTCCAGTTACTGTTAAATGACAATATGTTCCCTTTAGGAATGAAATATGTGAATCCCACTCATATCAGCATGACACAAATACATTATCAACTTCCTTCCAATGATGTGGTATGGCAAGACCCTAGCAACTACCTGAAACACAATAGTAACCACCTAGAAACACCCTTGCAACAATAGATATCATAGCAACTCCCTAACGACCTCTTGGGATACCTCAGCAACCGCTTAGCATCATCGTAGTAACCACTGGCAACACCACATATACCATAGCAATCACTCTGCATTTGCTCCGGTACTTTTCTAGTTTGAAATTTCAACAGGAAACGACATTGTGATTTTTTCTCTAACTGTAGAATGAGAGTTCAGATTTGAATTAAAACGTACTAAATTGGTTGGCAATGACGTAGGGCACATAGACCAATCCATCACTGTACTTGGGCCACTTGCAGCCTTGAGAGGTGCAGGGATCAGCGTTCCTTCCACTGTTGTAGTCCACGGCAATATCTCCAATGACTTCTGGCTCATCAGGTCCACGTACTTGCACACAAAAGAAAGGTTGCTTGGACTTAATTGCCTTAAACTGTCTGCAAATAACAGTTTAGGCTGTTTTGATTGTGTGCAAAGATGTGTGAACATAAACTGGTCCATACCGATGTTTCTGTTAGCTCTCTCCAGCAGCTCTCCCACAGACAACACTAACACAGAATTGATGAATAAAGTAATCAGTTCACCATGCAGTATCTTAGCAGGCTTTATTCATGTGTTATGGTCTGAAAAGTATTAACTTACAGCGCTTTCATGAGAACCATGTAAAAACACAAAGCAGAGAAATAAGAGTCAATCATTCAACTGTAACAAGACTGAATGGATTTGTATTGTAGAAGTGTGTGTGTATGAGAGAGATACTTACCTCATTAGCTCTAACAGAGCAGAACACCAAAAGGGCCACGAGAGCCACAGCCTTATACATCATCACTGTAGTCTGTAGCAGTGTTAAGTCACAGCAGCACAATTAGAAATGAACTGTGTTTAATTATTGGACTATGACCGTTTGCCATATCAAGCATTGTGCTATCCACATCTGACACAAAGCAAATGTTACATAGATTGTATTCTGAAATAAAATGCTAAAATAGAATGTATGAACAAAATTTCCATCATTAAATAGAAAAACAAGGCAAACTGGATGCTTTGAAGCTGCAGATGTAAAGATTTGAAGCCTCCATTGACATAGTTCAAGAACACAAAAATATGTAATCTGACAGTTTTATACATGCCTATGTGTTCATTTAAACCCGTTTGCTGTCATGGCAGTGCCTGTTGATGGGCTTCTGTGCAAAACCATTAAATAAGTTAAATGTATATTTTTAAAAATACAAACAAATTCCTTTACTGGACTAGCAGGTCCACTGATTCTGTTCCTCATCCCTGTAGCATGAGAACAGCTCAGTTATTTTGCCTTGGTTTCCACATTATGAATTGCTCTTCCTTACCTCAAACCTGCAAGATGAAACACGTGCTATGTTTTTCAACTGAGAGGGTTTTTATATCTGTCCTTGTGTACCAAAAGCTGATACATTTTTAGATCAATGGAAACTATTATTACATTGTTTTTCATACAACATACCAGGTGAATCAGAGATATAATCTGGTCTTTTTTTAAATATGTACAACCTTGCTTTGAAGGACAACAGGTGCAGCGTTTCCCTGCCGGCACTGCAGAAATATCACGCCCCCCCTCCCCAAATGTTTTTATTGAATTTTCAGCGCCATGGAAATTTACAAGGAAACTTTTTCTGCATTAAGAAGATGTCAAACATGAAATGAAAATGCATAAATACCAAAAATTATATGCAACTAGTAATCAGACATATTGGTCACCTAATGTTAAATGAAACCAGATGTGAAACTGTCATTATGCAAAAGCAGACAACATTCCAAACTCACCAAGGATACAAGAAATAAAAAGAAATCCTAGTTACTTGGGGATTATGGAGGGCCAGGAGTGCCAATATTAAGTATATAAACGTCATTATATACATCATTAAAGTTATCATTGTTTAAAAATGAATTCATCATGTGCAGAACGCTTTACCGTATACAGTCCTCACATCTTGTAATAAAACCTTTTAACAATGAAGTACTGCGCGTGGTGGTCTGTGTTTCTTTGTTTAACTCATTCTTATAAGACGTTGCTTAAGACTGAACACATTTATGAAATACATAATTCCCAGCACACAGCAGATATTCCACTGCACTGTGCACATTCATTTGGAGAAGAAGCCAGGAATCCCAGATCATTTTGGAGGTTTAAACCACTTTGGGCCAGGCAAATATCAGCTGAAAAGTGGAATCAGTTTACCTTAAACTGATTTAATATTTGTAATACAGAGGCGTGGACCGTGGTGTTCTCTGTCCCTCTCCCCACCTCAGAGACAAACCGTGCCCACCCATACTCTATCTGTCCAATGAAAACACTGGAGGAAACCAAGCTGCTTTCCAATTGGTCCGTTTGGGAAAAAAAATTAAAAAATCCTTTCCCTTGACTTCCCACTTCTCTATGACTTGTGTTGTTCTTCTCTATGGCTTATGTATTGTTAGAATAGGTGTTGGCTAATTATTATTTGACAGTTGTTGTATATATGTTCTGACTGCAGTATCTTGGTTAAATAGTGGACATGGATTTAAGCTGTTTTTCAGGTAAGAAACAGTTGTGGACTTCTTAAGCACTGATGTACGTTGCTCTGGATAAGAGCGTTAGCTAAATGCTGTAAATGTAAAGTAGGGGGCGTGTCCCCTGCCTCCTCCACTGCCACTGTCAGTCTGGGCCATCAAACAGAGGGCAGAACAAATGTTGATCTACTCAAGATGATTGGCTGTCTCGAGTAGATCAACGTTCCGCCTACTGAGTTTGATGAGTCTGACTGAAAGATAAAATGAATTCATGATGTGTGGAATGTTGCCAACATGAAATTATTATTTAAATGTGTCTTAAATATTTAAAATGGTAAATAAATACATAATAAAATAAAAACATTTAAGTAATTAAATGTGCAATATATAAATATTTAATAACACATTTAAGTAAATATCAGTATATTTCCCTTTTTAAACAATTAATGACACATTTAATGATGTATTTAATGACATTTTATATATTTAATATTGGCGCTCCTGGCCCTCCATACTGATGAAGACTTGAGGATCTTTATTTAAATGATCCAGTGGTTCATGATGTGCATTGAGTTGGTTATGTTTTCAATTGAGCTGTTATAAGAACCCTTAAACAGACTGAAATCCCAAAACTAAAAGTCAAAACTTTGACCACAGGCTAGAGTAATAAAGTAAAGGGTACAGACCGCATCTAGTTACATAACACATACCAGTTTGGTATTTAGGAATTAAATTTTATATTTTTATGTATTAGCCCGTTCTAGGCGCTCATCACCACAGCACAGCCTAAACAGTGAAATTCTTTCTTTGTGTTCAGCCCGTTCACCAAGCTCACCAAGTGAAGAAGGCAACCAGTGAGGGGCGCCGGGGAACAATGTGTAGGGATGTTTGTTTTGGTTCCCACTTTTTTTTTTATTATTGCTCATTTATGGTGTTAAATTATGGATGACCTTAATTTACAGGATTTCCAAAGCATGAAATGCAGAGTAGTATTTAAGGCATGCTGTCTGCAAGGGGAGAACACAGCAGCACGCAACAGGGATCCAGATAGGCAGTCTTTATTTCAACAAAAAGGCAACAGTTCAACTCAAAAACTTTGTAAGCATAACGGCTTTGCTTCGAGGAATGGTACTTTACATTTACATTTACATTTATGGCATTTATCAGACGCTTTTTATCCAAAGCGACTTCCATTCCCTACCTACAGGGGGCAGTC
>JBBPDB010000040.1:12983706-12997274 GCA_037974465.1 Brachypetersius altus
ATTTTGTAAAGCTGCTTTGTGACAATGACCATTGTTAAAAGCGCTATATAAATAAAATTGAATTGAACTGAATTGAATATCTAGTTCTACCTAGTAACGTTTTCATCATTTTTCGACTTCTCCAGCATCCTCTAAACGTCAAATCTACAAGACATTCTGCCATGAATACTTTCTTACAATGTATCATGAAACAAAAAAGTAGTTTTGGGATAACAAAGGGCCATAAACTGTGGGGAGAAAACTGAGTCAGAAAGATACACTGGAAAATGTGCACTGAAAGTCCAAAGCATCGCTGTACAGGTTTGATACAGCATGGTTCTTGTACACCTATGGAAAACTACCTTAAGTCCTTGACTTTCAAGTTTAAACACAGTGAAGGCTCCTGACCTTCTCCCTGATGGCTTTCACCATTTCTCTCATTTTGTCACCCGCATTTTCATAAATGAGACAAAGCTGTTGAGCAAACTGCCGCCGTGGAGAGAACTGGATTAACATTACTGAAGTTAAAAAGCTATTGTAAGAACATCAGGGAGCTGATTCAGAAATCACCACATTCAATGTATATATGTGTCACACGCATCGGGTCACGTGACGTCACGAGGCACCGGAGATGACACGGTATATAAACAGGAAGTAAGTGTCAGGGTACACCTGACACTGTACCTGAAAACCATACTTGAGTAAAAGTACAGATGACTTACTGTAAAAATGACTCCATTACAAGTTACAAGTCACCAATTCCAATAAGACTTGAGTGAAAGTCTTAAAGTATCCAATTTTAAAAGAACTTAAGTATTTTCCTTGTACTGAATGTAGGCTGAAAGAACACCAAGAAATGTTAAAAACTAATTATATTTCCTAATATAGAAATGAAATTAAACACCTCAATATTTCAAAATAGCACATATAGGTAAATAGCATCCAGTAACTTCAGCACCCTCCAGATGGCGATATCGCCTCTTCCGCCCAAGAAATTAGCCATGGCAGATAAAGATGCCGACTTGTCGCGCACAATCACGATGTAATGAGTAAAGGTAAGTGTCGGTTCAGATGTAGTGGAGTAAAGAGTACATATATTCAATTGAAAACGTAGTTGAGTAGAGAGTAAAAGTTGCTTATATTTTTGATACTCAGTACAAGTACAAAGTAGCCAAAAAAAAATACTTAAGTACAGTAACGAAGTCCATTTACTCAAATACTTTACACCACTGCTGTACTGTGCTGGTACTGAAGTTGTATCAGGTTCTGGTGTTCCAGTGTATCTCAGTCCAGTAACAGAATTCTCTCCACAGTTTATGGCCCGTCATCCCAAAACCGTGTCCATGGAGTCGAATCAGCCGCTTTTATTATTTCTAGTCTTGTTTGAGTGTTTAATGTTTTCCCTGCGTTCTTTATCTGTGAGATGGAAACCGATCCCAGACAACTTGCTAGTGACGTCCTGGATCACTTTCACGTTTCTCACAGAGTTAAAGATACATTCGATAGAGTCGTAGAAAACTCCCACGGAAATTTATCTTCAGCCCAAACAGACACTTCTCATTTGTTAGTATGTGCCTCCATTGCTGTTTTTTGTGTGGACAGTAATAAACAATGGCCTCTTACCATGTTGTAATGACATGTTGACTAATCAGAAAGTAGTAATGCAGTCAGCTGGGCTGCGGTCCACTTTCAGCCCTGCTGTCGAGGAGCTCGGGTACGACTTTGTAACGAAAAAGTTCATTTTATTCTTTGTCCCTTAGGGGGCAAATTGTTTGCAGCATGAATATACCACAGTAAAAACAACAAACAAAACATACACCATATAACACAGATCACAAACTAAAAGAAATAAAGTAAGTGTCACGGTCTGGCCAGCGGCCATAGTCATGCCGCTGCTTTTTCGTTCTGTTTTCGGTTTATTTGTCTGGTCTTTTATTTTGGTAGGTTTTCTTTTGTTGGTTGTCACGTGTTTGTTTCATCTGTTCTGGGTCTGTGCCTGATTATCTCCTGTATTTATGCCTGTATTTTTCTTTCTGTTCCTGTTTCTGGTGGCCTTCGTGCCCTTTATTTTATGCTTGGACACAATAAAGACCCCTGGATATGGATCTCTGCCTGCCTGCCTGCTTGTTCCTGTCACCTTCCAAGTAGTTCCGAGTCCGGGCTTCGCAGCCCGGCTCGTGACAGTAAGTAAATTAATAAATAGGTAAATAGCTAGAAATAAAGTCACGAAGTGGACAAGAGCTATCCCACTATTTCACCAAGTTGAGGGATAAAATAAACTCATGTTTAAACTCATGGGAGTTGTAAAATGAAACAGCATATTGTAGCGATCTGACCCTTTAAGGGGTTAGTTGGGGTTCATTTTGGGTCACCGGGGTGGCGTGATATGTGGGAGGGGGTGATGGGCACTTGCCCATCACCATGGTTTCTCGCGGGCTTTTTGGTGGGGAGTATAAAAAGGGAGGGGCGTTGCCTAGGGGGGGAGTCAAGTGGGAATGAGGGAGACGAGAGGGTTGGAGAATGTAGGAGAGAGGAGAGTTGGGTTGTGCTGTGGGCTGGGTGTGTTGTGTACTGAATATTGGGTAAATAAAAACCCACAAAAAGAAATCTCTGCTTCAGTGTGAGTGTGTGTGTGTCGCTACAATATATTTAGCATTAAGGTGGTGAGTGGTGTCTTGGCAAATAAACCTAGCTTTACTGAGCAACTGTTTGTTAAACTGGTCAACAAAGTGGTCACAGTCTGGAATTGTGACAGTCTTGGACAGTCTTAATAGCACTACACTGGGGGACAGTGGGAAGACGACTAAAACCAATAGCCATGTCCTTGGTTTTTGTGGTGATGAGATGAAGGAAAGCATTCTCACACCAAGAACAAAATCCTTAACCACTGGACCATGATCCTTTTCATGTGCACTACATAAGCCGACAATAACAGAATCATCAGCGCAATTAATAGTGTGCCTGTTTTCATGATGACTATAGCAATCATTAGTATGTAAGATGTACGACAGAGGAGAAAGAACACACCCCTGCGGGGAGCCAGTAGACGATGTCCAGTGAACAAGAGGCATCAGCAGGAAAAGTTAAGTAAGCTGATATCGTACTTGGATAAAGAAGACTGAAGTACATTCATACTCAAGCAGAAAGCAAAGGCGGACTATGAATGAAGGCAAAGAAAAGAAAGGATAAAAAACAGTTGAGCTACCTATTGAGACCTAAACTGACAAAATCAGAACAGCAGGTGGCACTCACATCTTACCTGGAGCATCTACACAGAGTCTTCCTCCTGAGGATAAATGTAAAGGTACACTCAGACTACCAGTCAAAAAAATGAGGCTAAAATAAACTGTTTTCTATGGATGGACTGTCAAAGTGCACACAAACACATACATACATACATACATACATACACACACACACACACACACACACACACACTGTGTAGATATAAAGTATCTGTGTGTATACAGTAAAATATCACATACAGCAACATACATGTAAGCATGTAACATATTTAATAAAGGTGTCATCGGTGGACAATAAACCCTGTAATAAACTCAAAAGTTTTCACTAGCCCAGTGTGAGCAGTTGCATGGAGACAATGTCAAGCAAACTAAAAGTCCCTGAATGTCTTTACATTGAATGAGGAGGTTCTAACAACACATCAGCATCTACTTAATAAGAACTGCAATAAGAGCATCAATAAGTAGTTTTTTTTGAAAAACCATCATCATTCACAGAAAGAACATATACAGTCTCTGTATATCAGCTATTTGTTGCCAGAATTGGCAACGACCTGGGCGGACCCATAAGAATTGGTAAAAAAAAAAAACCAAAAAAACATTCTTTTCAATTGATTGGTCTTGTATGACTTATGACAGAGAAGTGAGGGCTGAAATAAATAATTTCAAAACATATCTGTGTGAGACTTATCTTTGAGTGATGTATTTCGCTCTAATCTCTGATTTATGCAATCCTTATTGGTGGGGAAAACGGCACCTGCTTTCTTTACATCAAGGCTGCATTTATTTAAACATGATAAAGTTTTAGTGTATGTAATACATTTTCAAAAGAGCCCCACAGTGTTTGCACACCCAAAAATAAGATTTTTTCACTAGTCAGCAGCTCCTGTTCTACGTATATGTGCTGTGCTTATCGTATTGGGTACACAGAGAAGGATATAAAACTGCTGTACATTTGCTGCTGTACACTTCATTTTCTCTTGAAGGTCAGAGGTAAGAGCTCCCACTCTGCTGGTATGGGGCATCGGTTTACTGTGTTGAGCTTAAAGCAGAATGAGTGTATTTGTCATCATCCCTCAGTGATCTGAAACTGGACTCCCATTCAGTCTAGTAATAACTTACCAATTGTGTTTCATTACTGGAATGAATAGGTTTGAAATTTGCTGAATGTTGGTGCCGCTGTTCTCAGCTGCCTCTCCTTGCAGGTCATTGACCATCATGTTCGTCTATAAGGTGACTGTGGGGCTTCTGGCCCTGCTGCTGGTCTGCTCCATCAGAGCTGAGGAGGTGAGATACACACATTCAGGAGTGTATTCTTTATGTGCATATTTACACACACACACACACACACACACACACACACACACACACACACACACACATACACACTAATTCTCATACACAAATTCCTAGCTAGGCTTGGATTAAGTATACATAAGCTACACATTATAGGAACCATGTCATACATTTTTCTTGCATTTTAATCATGTGGATTTATAAACATTATAATGTTTATTCATCTGAAGTTTCATTAGTGTTAATGAATCCATATGATTGTAATTAGAACCACATAGATTGATAACGCTGTAAGGTTTGTTTATAACATTTACAAATCCATTATATGTTTCTTTATATATTATATTTTTTTCATTATTTATTAAACGTATTAATTATTAATAATAATTTATGAAGATGTTATTCATGTTTATAACTACTATATTTTTCATGCATTTGTCATCTGAGGTGCAATTATAATGTTTATAAATCTGCATGATTCTAATTATAATGGTGAGGATTTAAAGAGCAGTAATATTTTAAATTTTCATTACTCTGCCTTTACGTTTTATGTATGCCTCAGTGCAGTTAGAAATACTTCTTAAAACTTCTGCCTTAGAGCTAAACTGTTGTCACAGAGAATAAAATATTAACACAGTAATGGACATTACTGCATAATTTTATTTACAGAGGGTTGTGCATTAATATGTCCTTTTTTTTATGGGCCACATGTGCTGCATATCCTGTAGAATGGTAAGTTGATAATGCAACCATTTCATATGACTTTATATGAACAAATAGTTTGATCAGGTTTATAAAATATAAATATATAGCTTTTAATCATTGAATATGCAAATACAGGTCAACAGACAAAATTAATGTGATTGTGCTTCGCTCCACAGTTTTTGAGGACACGTCTGCTGAGCTTTCTGTTGGAGAGCTGCTTGAGAGAGCCAACAGGGACCGTGGTGTGTAAAATATTTCATTACTACATTCATCAGAATATGGTTTGTGTAATATTGTAGCATACTGTAATACTAAATCCATCCTTACAATAAGCCCTAATCAAAACTGCAGTAACTAAAGTGTTATTTTTTCTCATGCAAAGATCATGATAATGCTTTTAGTTAATGCTTTGTCAGTTTGATCCCATTTGATCTTCACTAAAAAAGGTTTGTCATGTCTAGGCCAGCGACCGCTGTTTAGTTTTGTTATAGAGACTTTTATTTTGAAACGTGTCTAAGTCTGTATCTGGAGTCACTGTCTAGTTAAATGTATATGTTAGGTCCTCCTCTATTAAGTACTTACGTTCCAAAAGTTTTGTATTCAGTTGCTGGTCAACCCTCACATTTATCCCCATGTTATCCAGTCCTTGTGTCTTCTGTTTAGTGTGCTTTTTGTTAGGCCCTTCTCATGACAGTAACCTGAGGAATCTTTTTTTGCACACCTCTTTTTTCAGGTAGGTGCATTGGAAATGACCATGAAAGTACAAAAAATCCTGCATATTGGCCAATTCGCAAGCAATTATTTACTTATTTATAAATAAATTGGACAACTCGCAAGCATTTACCTGATGAAGGTCTACGACCGAAACGTTGCATAAATAAATAATTGCTTGCAAATTGGCCAATGTGCAGGATTTTTTCTACTTTCCTGATTAGTGACCCCTGGTCATTTCCAACGCACCTGCCTGAAAAAAGAGGTGTGCAAAAAAGATTCCTCAGGTTAGGCCCTTATGCCTTTTGCTTTGGTTATGTGTAGAGTCCATGTTTTTGTATAATAAAAATTCCAGCAAAGGAACTCACCTCACCCCGTGATAATACTGTACATTTGTTACACACTGATCATGCATTCATGCGTGTGTCATTGCACTAATAGCACCGTCAGTTCTGAGGTTTGTTAGTTTCCTCAGTCAGGGTCAGCTCTCAGTATTGATCTTTTTTATCAAAGACAAAGAAAACGTTGTCATCTCAACTATATACAAGTGTACCGACATGAAATTGCAAAGCCTCAGGTTCCACAGTGTACATACGGTTCTTTTTCTCAGGTTTTATCTTTTATAGGTGAGAGTATTGAACTGAACAGCTTGGCCTTCATTTTTAAGAACTGCTGACAATATTTCTCCCAATTTCCAAATAAGATTATTGTTCTTTAAAGCATAATTTTAAAGGAAATAACAAAACATCAGAGTAAGAGAAATTATGCAGCGTTTACAGAACCTGAATAATTCAAAGAAAACAAATCTCTCGTTCTCTCTTAAACAAAATGGCAGTAATGAGCTTTGAGAAACTTCTAGTAGTGTTTTTTCCATCCGACTGGTCTCATTGTGGGAGGAGAGAGTTGATTACAGCAGTGTTTTATTCTTTTCCTCATTAAATAAGATGTGATTCAGCTGATCACTAATCAGTCCCTCATAAAGCAGAATGAGGTGTTTGTGCAGGAATTTAACAGACACTGGCCTGGAATGGTTCTCATAGAGATGTTGATTTCAAAATAAATTGCAGTGCACTTTTATTTTTTTCTGGAGCTGTATAGTGCAACAGATTTAAGACATTGTGAAATAAACAAAACAGTGCAAAACAGACTTTCTGCGCTGAGTGTGTGGACAGCTCACTGTGTATTGGCACATAAATAAAATGTGCAACAGTTGAAAAAATGTGCAAAAAGTATGACCAGTATGACCCTACAGTGCACCAGCATTATGACTTCATGTGTATAAAATGTTGAATCTGACACCTCTCTCTGTGTGCTAGTCCGCGACTTTGATGAGCCTGAGCTGATTGGAGATATTGCAGTTGATGGTGACAGTGAGAGGAACGCTGATCCCTGCACTTCCAGTGGCTGCATGTGGGGCAAGTCCAGTGACGGCAATGTCTACGTGCCCTACGTCATCGCCAACCACTACTGTACGTGAATGACGCAATCCAACCGTTTTTCTGTTTCTCCACTGTTAATGCGATAGACACAGGATCGACTAAAATTCATGTAGCCACTGCAGTGCATCATTAAAACCAGTTACAGGGACGATCTTACAGTCACTACGCCCCACGTTGGGCGTTACATGTGTGCTTTTGGGGCCGCTGGTAGCCTAGTGGTTAGGGCATTCGCCCTGCGTTCAGAAAGTCTGGGTTCGATTCCCAATACCACTAGGCACCTCTGAGGTACACTGAGCAAGGTACTGTCCCCACGCCGTGTTCCTGGCTTCCCCCTGCTTCACTTGGTTAAATGCAGAGGTTGAATTTCGTGCTGTTCACACTGTGTACTGTGGTGTGTTCACGTATGACAGAATGGTCACTTTCACTAGTTACAGGGACAGTCCATCTGGAGACACTAAGGGTTAAGTGCCTTACTCAAGGGCACAGTAACAGAAAGTGGTGGGATTTGGACCTGCAACTTCATGCTCATCGGGTTCACAGGCAAGCATTTTACCCACTAGGCTACTACCAACTCAGTGGTATCAGCCCACTGCTTCATTTGGTAAATGGGTTAAATGCAGAGAAAAAAGTTTTGTGCTGTGATGCATTCAGTCATGACTATAAGGGGCCAAAAATGATTGCACATTGGACAGTTAGCAGCATGGAAGTGTAAATTATATCGAGTTTTCCGAATATAAGTCTGCCTGTGGTGGCATTAAACAGAAGGTAAAGTGCAGGTAGCATTGAGGGTAAAATGGGACGTATGTACAGCGCGAAGTGAGGTAGTGCAGTGGACAGTACATGTTTAACCAGTGACTAGACAATTCAGTGCATTCAGAGCTCTGAAGGCCTGCAGTACGAAACTGTTAAACTTTCAAAGCCATTTGCCAGACAGTAGAAGAGAAAAGAGTCTGTCTAACAGGAGAAAATAGTAATAAAATCAGCCAGTTTAAACTGAAGGAATACATCATGGTTGAGAAATGGTCATGTCAAAATAATGAATGATTATTTTCGATACATTAACATCCACAAACATATGTGAACTGCAGGTGAGAAATGAAAAATGAAAGGAAAATGTAGGATATGGATCCAAAATGATTCCGCTGGGATTTTAACCTGCTTGACGTCTGACCTCTACACCCTTAGCCTCCCGTGAGCTGCAGATCATCCAGTATGGTCTGGACTCCTTCGCCTCCGTCTCCTGCATCCGCTTCAGGCGCCGCTCCAACGAGAGGGATTACCTCAGCATCGAGGCCCGCAGCGGGTAAGACAGAGAATTCATATATAGTGTGTCAAACACTGGCATCTAAAATTGATAATAACCCAAAACCTATAATGACAGAAATGGAAAAAGGGAGCATGAGCAAAAAGCAGAAAAATAAGAACCACGGCAAAACTGGAAAGTTAATGATCTTAATAGTGATCTTTCAGTGGGTCCCACAGTGGTTAAGATGTTTACATTTACAGTGGGGATGAAAATTTTACATGTTCTGTCATGCAGAATATCTATAACTATATATTTTATTCTATATTTAGTCATGAAATCAAAATGTGCATTATGAAAAATAAAGTGATTTTAGATGATTAAGTGACAATAAATATATCATGAATATCTCTTGCATTTATCAAAAGCTGATCAGAGCAAATGATTGCCACCAAATATATACAAATAATTCAAATGTTGTTCTTTTCAATGGTGGCAATGATATCTTCTTGTCAATGGTGACAATATATAATGCTGGACTTATACGGGTGTATATACAGGTATGTTCATACAATAGCTCTATATCTCTGGGTCAGCTGTGAGAAATTTGCTTTTTTTCCTCCTGTTTTTGTTTTGTTCCAATACACACAAAGAGAATAAACATATGTATAGCAAAACATTAATGTGTTAAAGTATTAACAAAGTGTTAATACTTTTCTGTGAGAAATACTTGATTTTCTGGAAAAAATTCAGGGATGCCAACAATTTTGGCCATGACTGTATATATATATAGTTATTCTATAATACGTATATATGCATTCTCTGAGAATGTCCAGACCATTCAGTGATTATCCACTGATTAATCAGTGTTTGTGAGCCTGCTCTGGTTAAATCTCTCTCTGTCCACTTGCCAGATGCTACTCCTACGTTGGTCGCCGTGGTTATGCACAGACTGTCTCTCTGGACCGCAATGGCTGCATCTACCACAACACTGTCCAGCATGAACTTCTCCACGCTCTGGGCTTCAACCACGAACAGACCCGCAATGACCGTGACAACCACATCCGGGTCGTCTGGGAGAACATTATTGAGAGTAAAGTCCCTATGTTTCACACTTCCAAATCACTGAGATACTCATGAATGACCTTTTGGGGCTTGTTTTGTTTTTGCTATTCATTGTTTGGTTTGGATCCTCTTTCTTCTTCAGACATGAAGCACAACTTCAACAAGATCAACACTCTGAATCAAGGAACTTCTTACGACTACAACTCTGTCATGCAGTACCACAGGTGAATCACTCATCAAACAATAATCCACACACTTTTCCACTGACACACGAAACATGCTGTATTGTGTACAAATGTTTTTCCATAACAAATAAAGCGATCCGTACCTGAGCTGCTCGACGGCAGGGCCTCAAGTGGGCCGCAGCTGAGCTGACTGCTTCACTGCTTTGTGGTCAAAATGTTTCTTCACAACATGGAAACAGACCACTGTGTATACGGTCCCTGTAGAAAACAACAATGAAGATACAAAATAACACTTGGGAAGTTGACGAAGTAAAGCTCTACTATCTGTTTGGGCTGAAGATAAACTTTCTGTGGCACTAACAAATTTATCTTTAACGCTGTAAGAAATGTGAAGATGATCTGGTTCTCATCACACAGATAAAGAATGCAGAAAATTAACTCAAACAAGGCTATAAATGTACGACACTATGGATAATAGTGCCTACTAAATGCTGTAAATGAAAACAAAAGCGGCTCTAACACAAAAACTTTGTCGGTTCGGCTCCATGGAAGTGGTTTTGGGACGAACGGCCATAAACCATGGATAGAACTGAATCAGAAACTCTGTTACTGGACTGCGATACACTGGAACGTCAAAACCTGCCACAAGTTCAGTACCATTACAATACCAATACACAGTACAATTAAAACGGCTCCTCTAGATTTGTGGAAAAGTGCCTTTTGAGATTATCTTCAATACTATCTAAACGTTTCAACATCAACTCAGTGGCCAGATCTGTAAAATCATGTCATTCACTTCATTCCAGAACTGCTTTCTCCAAGAATGGCCAGCCCACCATGGTCCCCATCCCCAACAGCAACGTCTCCATTGGCCAGGCTACTCAGATGAGCCAGAATGACATTAACAGACTCAACAGACTCTACAAGTGCTGTGGGTATTTTGCAGCACATCTTTTTTCATTCACAAATAATAGATCAGCACTATGAGCGCAGTAAATATAGGTCTCTGAATGATGATTGTTCTCTTACTGTGCAGAGACTGGAGGGTGCAACAGAAGGCTGTTCGTCACAGTGATCTCTTGATCAAAGTCCCCTGGGAATTCAAGAGAGCTCTCTCTGTTTTTGGGATGTCATCTTAACAATAAAAGCAGCTAACGCAGTTCCTGCTCTACTGTCATTTTTCTTTTCCTATAATGCCCTCTTATAGAGCATCCAATAGGACTTTATACGAAGATTACTTTTTACACCCTTAGTCACTTCGTAATGTAATGTGGCAGGACCATTTCCCCCTCATTAAAAGACATTCAAAAAAAGTTTATAGTAAATAAATGCATGTTGATGAATAATTAACAAATGCTTTAGCTAAGTAATAATATATTTAAAATCTACAGTCTTTATTTCCCACTTGTGGGACTAATAAGGGTTTATCTTATCTTATGAAGTATCCCTGAAGTGTTAAAGCAGCATTGACCAATTAACACAACTCAAATATTAACAAAAGTAAATCAGATCCATTTTGCAAGGCTTTCTGAGCAACTTATAGCAAAAAAGGATTTCATGATTTCATGAAATCAAAGCATTCAAACTATTTTTTTGAAAAATGTCATGTGACAAACTTAAGGAAAGAGAGAAGAAGGTTTCAACTTTGCATACATAGTTCTGGTGAAATAGCACATAACAAACCTACCAGTATAAGGGGATGATCCAATCATCAGGAAATCCCAAGTTCCCAAGATCCTTGGTGGTGCCATGGTCATTTATGGCCAGGAGTCCAAGAGTGGCCCTCCCTCTCCCGCTCACCCTCCACGATGCTAGCCAGCGTGGCCATCTTTCACCCGACATAACAGAACTGGGTTAGTGTTCTCCTCAAAGGATGTTGAGCTATTCTTTAAAACCTTTAGACCTTGATCTAAAAACTTAACCTCTAGAAACCCTTTAAGATTTAACTCTTGAATCCTTAAAATAAAGCACAGTGTCTAAAAATTGAATGATATCCTCTCTAATTGTGTGTTTATCCCAAATCCCTTGTCCCCTGGTTTTATTATGATATCTGTATTATCTTTAAGGGGTACTTAATTTTCGAGTCATTGGTGTGTAGTTTGTTGTGCTATAATTTATCTGAACCAATTTTTGAATGTGTTTATGGTTGATGATTCCCATTTTGAGAATTCAGTAAAAGAATTTAGAGAATTATTGGTTTCAAAATTGAAATAATCTAAAATTGTAAGTTTATGATTAAAAACATGAATATCCCTTCTGAGATCCCCAGAGTCCGGCCCTTTAGTTGTCAGAATGAAATTAAGTCCTTTATCTAGCAATCTCCTCTCTGCATCTGTTACAATAAAAGGTTTTGAAAAGATAAAATGTTGGAGTGTAAAATATCACACATCTTTTCCTTTAAACCTTTAATTTATCACAACAGGAATTAAACATGTCCAGTGGATACCGTCCTTTTCTACCCTGAACAGAACTGCATTCATATCTGCTAGAGCCTTCTCCCTTGAACCAATGAATCTTGTTTATTATTTTCTGGTTACTTTGTTCTTGTATTGGTAGGTTGTCCAAAAATTAAATTATTGGTGTGTAGATTGTAGCATTAGGAAAAACAGTATGTGCTGCTCTCCATAATCCTTGTATGTAAAACTACATATTGTGTAAATTCTCGTGTTTTATGGTCGGCATACTACTAAGATTTGAGTCTCCTATAAAAACTATGGGTTTGTGTAGAGAGATTCCTAGCTCCACCCTGTTTAGGTTGGATCCCTCCATCAGTTCCAGCCTGGGTGGACACCCATTTGGGGAAGATTCAGATCAGGCAATACTCTGAGAGGGCATTCTCTTTAGAGGTTCCCATCATGCTTATCTCTGTGTTCTCCAAGGGCAGGACCAGAGGGACTCTTTCTCCTCTTCGGCTGGGAATGGGAGCAGGACAATTTCAGCATTTTCATTTTTTATTCCCTTTAAAAACTCCCCCCTTACTTACATCCCTATGCTGGACTTGAGCCTGGACTACAATTTCTTTTCTAAGTGGTGGTGGTGGTCTGGATCCTTCAGCTACTACAGATATTGAAGGATGGGTTATTTTTCTGTGTGATTTTGTGTCGTAGGAGAACTGCAGCGGCCTAGAGTTCCTCTGAACTTGGTTTTTGTCACAATCATGTCTTTGCTATAATTAAACATGTCTTCCGTTAATTTATGTTTAAACCATCTAATTATGTCAAAACCTGAGAAACTGATGATTTCTGCAGTGCTTTATTTTTAATTTTTTTCATTGGAAACAAATGTCATGATCACACTTGTGTCTATGAAACAGTCTATGAACCATTTTCTTTTTTCTGTTGTTCATTATAAATGCAGGCAATCTGCTATCTTTATAATAGTGGAGGATCCCTTTGTGTTTCAGGAGACAAAGTACTTGTTCTGTATTTTGTACATTAAAAATACTGTAATGTCTCGTGCCTGTTGCACTATGTACACAGTGGAACTGTATACTGTATATGGTTGAGATGACAAAGTGACTTTCTGTGTACATGAGGACATTACAAAAACACAGATATTGTCAGGGCTGAAGGGGCTAGCCCTCCTCAGCCCTGCGCTTCCTCGGGGCATGGAACAGGCAGAGAAGTAGGGATCCATGCTGATACGTTTATTCAAAAAAAAGCAAAACAACAGAAATAGGCACGAGGGCCGTCAGGAACGTGAA
>JBBPDB010000040.1:13028873-13040125 GCA_037974465.1 Brachypetersius altus
TACCGAAATTGGTACCGAGAACCGTGGATTTTCACTGGTATTGGTACCGAATACTGAAATTTTGGTACCGTGACAACCCTAGTGGTATGTGTGAACGGGTGTGGATGTAGGGTGGGAAGGGGTGATGTTTATTATTTCATGCTGTGTTCATTGGCTTGTCAGTAGTTGTAGGTTGTTGGTCATCCTAAATTTCTGACGTTGTTGGAAAATAGTCTTTGGTCACCATGACGACGGCAGTCTTTGATCCTCTCTCTCATTGCGATGAAGGACCACCATTTAGGAGCCACAACCAAAGAGATCACGGCTGTGTCACGATTTTGATCTTGGACAGAGCTAAAATCATACAGTGTAGATCAGGCATTAGGCGTAATTACAAACAAACCATGTGTGTTTGCTGACCTGCACATGTGTGTTTTGTTTAAGGACGCATTGTGCTTTCTTTTGGTGATTGTTAGTTTTGCAACTGATGGTGCAATTTCTAGACAGATTGCTGTGGATTTGTTGGTTTTCTCATGTAGAATTAAGTAAATACTTTGCCGCCTTCAGCAGAAAAACAGATTTCTGGACTGTAAACCAATTTTATTTCTATTGTGCTCTCGCCTCTACTAGCTTTCCCTGCCGCTAGCCAAGTGTCCGTGTTTGTCTCTGTTACAGATCTTCAAATATTAAAATCAGCTAAAACACATCTCTGTATGTCCCCTGCGCCAGAGTTGATGTGTGAACTCGGGGCAGGGATTTGTGTCACTCTTTTAAAGGTGCCATCAATCACCCGCTGCTCCACTTTTTTTTTAAGAAGCACGAGGCTCCAGAAATACACACACAGTGCTGTGTTCCTCCAGAAGCTGTATCGTTTTCCCCACAGAGTGAACAGAAGGTCTCAAGGAACCCTCTGTAAAATTTCCGTCGCAGGCGCCTGCGGTCAGCTGAAGGCTGTTGTCCTGCTTTCACAGCCCTTACCTGGGACTCCAGCTTCCCATTTTTGCTGTTGACCATTTTAAATTGTGCAAAAGAGGGGAAAACATCATCTGGTCCAGTTATGTTTCTTCTTCATTACAAGTGCTGTGTAAACGGGGCCTTATCACATGACTGTTTAGAAAGACGGGTGGTGAGTTGTAAATAGAATTAATGTAGTTTATGTGGATAATATAAACTTTTTATACTGATGCTGCAGGGTAATAAGCACTAAGGTGCTGGTGTTCCTGTATAACTGCTTTTTCAGATATGCAGTAAAGATTCATCTGAAATCAGTTGGACGTGATGTTATGTAACTGATTCCAAGAAGTTTCAGGACCCTCCTGATAAATGGTTTTTTTTTTGCTGTTTTTTTGCTCTTTTTTGCTGAGTTGTGCCGTGTATTCCGTGCAGTGAGTGCAGTACAAAGCCTGCTTTATCTTTTGCACCTGAGCATCAGGTGTTACATAAAACCAAGTATCTGGGTCAGAGACATGAACCTTCTGAATAACAGCATTCAGGATTTTCTTCTACAACAAATACATAGCAGCTTTTAACTTGAATTGAAAGCATAATTACATTTGAGTGGTTATTCCACACTATATACATGTGTAATGTTGATGTAGAATAGATTTCATATACAAGCACTGCTGTGGTTTTGTTTTAGGTAGTATGCCACACCATCAAACATACTAAAATCATATTTACAGCTTTGGGGCATTTATTGTGAACTGTTATTTTTCAGTTTGGGCTGTCCCTATCAGTGTTGGGGACAGCCTAGTGATTAGTAATCTAGTGATTATTAATGGTGTTTTGGTTTGTTTTTAAACCAGTAGACACAATGTAGTACTAATTTTAGAAAAACAGGAAGCGTTCGTCTTATTGATAAATATTTTCAGCAAAAAATCATGAAACTAACGGGAACAGTAACAAGTAGTTTTTGGTCTTGCTGCTGGAGCTTACATTTTATTTAAGCTTCCATAGCTTTTCAACTCTCTCCAGGCTGATATTGTTTGTCAAAAATGCTCATTACAGATATTAAGAGAAGCAGAGTTTTTACAAAGGTAAACAGTGAAACGAGTGCTTTTGTTTGGCTGTAGAAGCTAAATGCGAAGGCGTGTAAGGCAACTTTAGTCTTGAATGAAGTGGGAAATGGAGATTACTGACAATTTAGCTGAATTATATTTGCTGTAACGTGCTGGACAGGTTATAAAATACTGTGCCTTTGACTGTGGAGTATGAACTGTTTTCAGTAACTATTGATAAACGCTGTAACACATCACTAAACAAGAATTCTCAGAGATTCTCATTTCTGTATTTTTCCTGGTCAAGTACAAATCCTGTAATGATGCCTTGTGGAGAACACTTGGGCTTCTGAGCGCAAGTTTATAATGACCTCCTGACGCTGTGCTGAGGACAGTAACTTTTCAGGCTTTGATTCCAAAATGTGATGGAAATTAATCAAATTCAGCCAAGACCCAGCTCTGCACTGCGAGTGAAGAGGTTTGGTGGTCTGGTCATGGACGAGTGAGGGCTACAAGTTATGGCGGCTGTGATGACCTCTGGCGTTCTGAAAAGGCAAGCCTGGACACTTCTCCTTTGATATTAATAGAACCATGTCACTGTGTCAGAGGTAGATTTGTTTAGAGTGTTTTCCTGAAGTCAAAATCACAGCAAAACAGCCCAAGTATGCAGCATCTCCTGCCATGTTTACACTTGAACTGCACTGGTTTGAGAAGGCGACATCATCTTGCATGCCTTGACCAAAGCCTGAGAACACTTGGAATGGAGGATCTGAAAAGGTGAAGACTGTAATTTAGACCTCCGTTCATGCATCGTTTTCGTTTTGGATACTCTGTACCCTGATTCTTCAGTGTGGCCTTAGACACTCTTTTTGCCAGTGTAGCAGCTGCGTTTTTAGAGGGTGTGAGCTTGTTTGTTTTTGTTTGAACTCTGCTGACCATATGCTCGCTCTTCTCTCTCTCTCATATAGCCACCCCATTCCAGGCCTTTACGACCTTACATAGTCAAAAGATGGTTCAGATGACGAGTGTCAGGCGACTGTCTTTTAAAACAATTGGTCACTGTCAGCTGCAGAGTGTAATTTCCAAAAAAAGTGCATCGTTTGGTTTTTATTAAGCATGGGTGTGTAGTTCAGTGTTACGCAAGCCTGAAGATACCAGAATGTATTGTTGTAACTTTGTGTTCTGACTGAACCAAATGACTCCCTTAACTTAGCGCTGACCCTGCTGCATGGAACGCACAGAGCTGGAGTGCTGTCATGTTGGCTTGTGCCAAATAAAGGCAGTGAGAGACTTTGTGACTAAATGTACAGTCACATGACAACTATGCACTTTTTACAGCTCCTCAAGCATAGAAATTTTAGTCTCTTTATACCTTCAGTAGTCTCTTAATATCATTACAAATGACACTGTGAGACATGGGTCTAATTAACTTGGTTATGACATGTAAGTTGATGTACAATTGTGTGTGTGGTGTGTAGATGTTTGCTGGTGTGTGTGAAGGTGTCTGTGGATGATGGTGTATGTGAAGGTGTGCTTCTAGTTTGATCTGGGATGTATGTAGGTCTGTATGTAGGTCTGTATGTAGATTAGCGGCTGCTGTGTAGATGGATGATGGAGTGTGTGTAGGTGGACAACTATGCATTTAGGTGGACGATGGGGTGTGCGTGTAGGTAATGACGGCGATGTGTGTGTATAAATGGATGACTGTGTGTGTCGGTGCTGCCATACCGCTTTAAAGACTCATTGCCCCAGGCGATCACTCTGTTGTTAATACTGATCTCTGCTGTGAATAAACACCACAGATTGTGCTCTGTTCTCAAAATAGTATCACATTAGTCCCAGGCATTATGTTGTAGATGGTAAAGCATCATGTCCATATTTATTGTTCTTGGCAAAGGTGACATACATCCAGGGAAATCTGTCTAATGTAATTTTTGGCAGAAGCCTGTGTTTGAATCTAGAACAAGCACTGGACCCCAACAAGCGCTTTTATCGGTTCCAACTGCAGCTCCTCTGGCATATTTGTCTTGTCTAGAGTGCATGACTTTTACTGCTTGCATGTTATGTCAGATCTTGTCTTTTCTTCTTTTAGTTTTCTGTTTTCCTTTCCACTGTTTGTATATTCATGTGTGTGAGCCTGATGTATTATGTTGTGTGTGTGTGTGTGTGTGTGTCTGTCCTGTACTGTTTGGTGTGTTTCTGTAGCATTTATCAAAGGCACTGGATGGATAGCATCGAAGCTGAAGCTCTTTACCTGACCGCCGCACAGCATGGGCAGCCTCAGTGCGAGCTTCCCCACACTGCTGTGGAGGTACCCACACTTGGGGGGTAAGAACTCAATTCTTCTACCTGTCTTTTGCCCCAGGAGGGTAAGAACATGCTACATGTCATTTCTTCATGATACATTGGGTAAGGGAAGTCACTCACACACTCCCTCTAACGTAAAAGGTGACCTAAAGTCTTGGTCTACAAGATTCTGTTGTTGTCGTGGTGACTGTTTAATGTTTGCCTCTTCTGTTTGTGGAGACCAAGGGTGTTGCAGCAAAAGGGTTGATGTTTAAATGTGATTTTCTAAGTCTCATAAATATCAGCTACATCACTAGTAAATGAACCGAAAGGTAGGTGTCGCTTAATTTGGAAGCAGAAGACTAAATATTACTTAGTAGCAGTAGCAGTAGTAGTGTAGGGGATGTGGTGGTAGTGGTAATAGTATTGGTGATGATGGTAGTGCTATTGGTGGCAGTAGTAAAGGTGGTAATGGTATTGTTAGTGGTAGTAGTATTATTGGTGGTGTTGGTAGTGGTAGTATTGGTGGTAGTAATAGTATCAGTTGTGGTATAGTATTGGTAGTAGTAGTATTGAATAGTAGTTCTCATATAACTGGGACTTTAAAGTTGTAGAACTCTCCTGATTTATTTAGACCAAATGATGAGCCCAGTCTTTCCGTCTGTTTATTTAGATTTGTTGTTTTTGAACAACCATTGTGTCCTGTAGCTTCCTTTGCTGCTAGCCAGTCTAATGGCTTGCATGACCCCTGTCATATGACCCCAAACGGCCAGCCCCCCGGTGTTGTCTGCAGCCCCCCTCCACATTGATGGTGGCGCAGTGGTGGAACCTGATTGTGTCCCGGGGCACATCAGCACAGGGATTACCAGTGTGTTACTGGTCTCCATTCATTCCTGCCGATCACTGCCGCTTATCAGCATCAATCTGACACACTGTTTACCTGACGCTGCACTCCGTTCTGCTTGGCTAAGAGAAAAGCTCACAAAAAAGTCCCTCTCCATCAGCGTTTTCCTTTGTGGGAGCAGGGGAGCAGCTTTTAGTGGCCGGTCAGACCCCAGCCCGGTCGTCAGTGCCTGCCCAGTTACCGGCCGCGGCCTGTGTTCGTCACCCAGTGCAGTGCTGAAGCCAGCGCTGTGTCTTTTTGCCCTCTGTTGATTGAGTTTGTCGTGTCTCTGAGTATTGGATTTTGAGGGTATTTGTTTTTTGTTTCGTTTTTTGTTTTTATTTTTAAACGGCCTTAATGAGCTCAACTTTACACCCTTACTCTCAGCTACTCCGATGCAGCTCATCCCAAATACTGAAAATTATTAAATACTTTTAGCTTAGAAGTCTAGTGGATGTTTTTTTGGTTCCGTTGAGACTCCGTACCTTCGCTTGAGGCTCGTCTGTCCGAACCTGATCGTGGCACAAGGGAGAAGACACGGTGGATTTGTGTTTGAGAAAAATGGCTTCCTTTAAGCTGGACTTTCTGCCAGAGATGATGGTGGACCACTGCAGTCTGAACTCGAGTCCAGTGTGAGTACATTCAGCCACAGTCTGTGCCCAGCTTTTGTCCGTAATTGTTGTGGTGGCTGTTGTCCTGTCAGAAAGATCTGTGAAGTGTGTGCAGCATGTTAAGGGAAGACCAACAACTAGATAATTTTTCAGAATTCTTTCTGGAGGGTTAAGACTTCTGCACCTATCCACCTGAATCGTATCGGTTCAAAAAGCAGTTGATTTCAACCAGTGTTTTCTTTATTTTAAAAAGCAGCCTTGTTTTTGGGGTAGCTGGTGGCCTGGTGGTTAGGGAGTTGCCCCTGCGATCAGAAGGTTGCGGGTCTGAATCCCAGGACTGCTAGTGGAAGCACTGCTAGTGAGCAAGGTAGTGTCCCCACACTCTGCTCCCTGGGTGCTGTGTTCCTGGCTCCCCCCGCTTCACTTGGTGAATCATTTATATACAGAGAAAGAACTTCAGTGTTCACACTGTGTGCTGTGGTGTGTTCACATTTGACCACTTTACTTTAAGAGCCATGTTGTTGTTACAGCATCCTAATGCTTAGTATAAAAGAGAGAAAATGAAAGGTAGATTTTGAACTTTAAATTAGTGCATGGCTTCCCATCTCTGATCCCAGTTCAGCTCAGAAAGGGTTTGTTAACTTATTTGTTTTGTCAGATACATTTGAAGTTGTAAAATGTGTTTGATAAAATGAGAGCTAGGCCTTTCATTTCTTATCATCTTGATAATTTGCTTTCCTGGGCATTTTGAGAATATGGTCATTACTAAAAATATGATTAGCTGTTTCAGGACAAAGAGAAATTTTAGTCTAGTTTAACTGGACTCTGTGGTGTACAGGTGTGTTGAATAAAATGTGCATTGAGTGTGTGATGTAATGTTGTCCATACCAACTGTGCAGTGTTTTCAATATATTGACTTTGTTTGTTTTATAGGTATTTGTAGTATGGACCCATCGTTTTGTGGTTAGACCAAGACTAGAACTGCAGTTTGAAAATAGGAACACTGTTGCTATGCCAACTCCAGCACATTTTTCCAGACTTGTGCCCATTTACTCACAGCCCAGCAGAAGAAACGTTGCGTTACAGCATATGGCCAAACAAAGTAAAGCAAAACAAAGTTTCAGAAATTCAGCAGCAGTCACAGCGCTGATGCTGGAATAACTTTAAAGAGATTGTGGTTTAAGACTGTTCAAGATATGTGTGTTTATTGTTTGTTGTTCAGGGTCTGTATTCAAGCTGCATCATGTCATATATATTTATTTGTCATATATATATATATATACATACACACACACACACACACACAATATAGTGAAAAGAAAATCTAAACTACACTTTAAGGCTAAAATGGCAACATGGACAACAGTTACATTTTCAATATTGTATGTATATGTGTATGTATATGTTAAATGTATCCATCACAGGTTGCCCCTCTACTAGAAATGCGTTTGTTATAAAGGTGGCCGTTTAGTCTTTGGTCACCTAGAAGGAATCATACTTGAATTTAGAAGAAAAAAAAATTGCCAACATCATTCCTTACTCTAATTTTGCATTGTGTGTCCTGATTGCATTGTGTGTCTTGATTTTATTTAGGACGTGGTTCAAAAGAAGTTTTAACTTTTTTTTTTTTACTTTAGGTTTAAAGGTAAAACTGACATGTACATTGAGAAACTTTCAGAATGTTAATGAATCCTATGTATGGGCACCATATGTTTGCAATATACATTGTGACAGCGTTTATCGCGTTCCAGCATGCCCCATTCTTATCATATGGCACTAGGGCATTAACAAAGTCTGTTAATGGTACATTTAGGCCGGTGCAGAATCCTGTCAGTAGCACCCGCCCCCTTCGGGAACAACAGCTTGGGGGGCTGGTCAAGGCTCACAATGGCCAGGCCGCATGTTGGGGTTTTTTTTTTTTTTGTTGGGTCCCAGTCCAGCCCTGCTCTAGACCACACAAACAGCACGGTGACCTGCACAACCTTCAGGTCGGTGTTAAAGTACAGTAACAGCCATGTTAGCTAGCGGTGCTGTTTCAGATGCCGTGCAGAACGTGGGTGCTAATGCGAGCACTGCAGAGAGTTTAAACCAAACCAATTCCATACTGCAGATGTAGCAGACTTTTCTTGGGCACAAACACTGCTACAGTGTTTGGGTGCGCCGCGCTAATTTATCCGTGTAGAGCGGTGCATTGCATTAGTTCCGCTTTTGGCGCTCACATGTAAAATCAGTAATAAAATGTTCATAACACGTCCTGAAATTCGAGTTAGTCGATAAAATTGAAATACGTTGCCCACCTCTAGTGCGAGTTTATATTGTAGTATGTGTTTGTGTTTATACAAGTTTCCACAGTCCTGAAATGCCTTGCAATGGATAGCACTCCAGAAGATGGTCTGGGAATTTAATTTAGGGGAAATGACATTCTTGCTTTGATGTGGTTTTTACTGCAGAAGTTGTATTTCTTTGCAAGCCAAGCTTCGCACGTGACCTGGCAGCACTTTAGTCAGACCATGTTCACAATGTTTAAACTAGTTTTCTTCAGTAGTGTTCGAGAGAGGTTCCAATTCCTGCTGGTCTAGCGGTTGTAAAAAGTTGTAACACCGGGAGATGGTGAAACACCTCCTTGTCTGATGTTGAAACGGTTATTATTGATGTGAATTTGCACTGCATTATTTCACACACTTCTCTATATATGCTGTCCAGTTATGAGCCTTGAGAATGAATTTGATTGGCATGCCTTCCATAAGACCCTTACAAGTTCTTGATGCAGTTTTCTTGGCACTTTTCACCAACGATACTCAATGCAGCTTAGCTATGCAGGATGACATGTTTATGCACTTGCTCCCATAACACGTTAATTTCATTTTAAACTCCGTTTAATGCATTACCCTTAAAGAAAATGTAATAGTAAACCGCTATTCCCCGCCGAGACATGCAACTTGGAAATGTGGCTGGCCAAAGTATTGGTACACCGGCGAGGTGAACAGTTTTCAGGGAATAACCCCTGATCTACTCGGGCTAAAAATACAAATGAGGGCTCGTTAGAAAGGTCTCTGGGAAATCTGCTGAACTGTGGAGTTTGAAGTGTGAGTGCTTGCACTGCACTTCAAACTTGTTTTGAAAACATCCAGAAAAAATAAGTTTATTGCAACAAAAAAGCAGTAAAACGCAGAGAATATTTGCAGTTTCCGCGTTGTGGGGATTTCGGTTCTCAAAAAAAATTACTCCTGATCCGCATACAACTGGGGGTTTACTGTATAGCAATTACATATACTGCGATATCTTTCAACATATAGGCCCTGTAATAGAATTTTTCTCTTGTTTAAAAACGTAAGTATTAATTTAAGGGAATAAATGTTGGTTGAAACAGTCATATAAAGAGAGAATTGTTTTTAGTGGAAAAATAAAGAAATATGGACTTTTTTAAGAATACCTTGGTAAATCAATATTTTAAATAAAAAATAGACTTTTATTGGAAGACCTAAGTTCATCAGAACACCCAGTAACATGCCTGGAGCTGTGATTGGTCACCCTGCCAAACACTGTGTTTGGTTCTAGATGCTTTGTTGCATATTGCAGCCTTCTATGATATCAGGGTTGCAGAGACCCATATCACAATTAGTAGCTATATCATGCAGCCCTAATTACTGGCTTTGACTAGCTAGTCTGAATTAAACACACTGTGTGAAACTGAGCTTTTCTTCAGTGTTTTCTTGTCTTCATAGTTTCATTGTTGATTATCAGGTAGTTATTTCAGTGCTAATCCTGCATATGCATTTTCAAACCTTACAAACCCCAATAGAATTGCAACACTAACATGCTTGACACTTTGCAACATTGCATGATTTTTATTTTTATTTTTTTATTGAAAACTGAACAGAACGTTATTTGTAAAATCTGAGCCACAGAGGAATATTTAGTAAACCTGGGCGTTTAGTAAACTTCCTAAAATAATAAACACTACCATTTTATATTTTATGCTTGCTTCTGTCTGTCAGACTCCTGACTCCATATCTGATAAACCCCTGAGCATTTTTATAAAAGCTGCAAAGCTGCCAATCCCTCCCCCTTGTGGAGAACATTCAGACTGTAGACTAATCACTGTAAACCAAATCATGCATTGAGAATATAGATTTTAACCAATATTGTAATCAGTTATAAATGTGTAATCCCGAAGACTTAAGTCCTGATTTAGGAGGATAAAAATCAAGGTGGGGGCAAATAATTTGTCTAAATAAAATTTTTGTTTAGAGTAATTACTTAGTTAATGTCTAGAAACAGCAGCCCATTTTTCACAATGTTCAGTTTCCTTCAGGATTAAATCAATTGATCTGATTCTGATTTCCTCCAAGTAAGAATGTGACACTGATAATGAAGCCGGAACGCAAGCTTCATTCAGTAAAGCAGCTAAACTGACACTAAGAGAAAAGGTCTTGAGATTTGCCTTAGACTTCCTTTTCTTTCCTCATCAGAGATCATGTGTCTCCATATCTGTATATTTCTCTCTGCATCTTTGTAAAACAGGATGTATGAAACGAATATTTAAAACTAATTTTAAAATACCCAACTGAACACTAGAACTGTAATCGGATATCAAATGTAAAAAAGTGGTTTAATTCAGATACTTAATGGGCAACATTGTGTATTCCGAGCCTAAGAGATGCTATTTGGGCCAGACCTACAAAAATTGAAATGTTAACCTTGATTAATGGCCTTAATTTAACAGTTCTGTTCTCCCTTGTAGCTTATTAGTTTAAGCAGATTTCAGTACAGCCTTAAAATAGTTGCTACTCAAACTGTCCAACTTACTGACTGTGATTACATTGCCAGCCTCATTGCCATCTCTTTGACTCTGTGTAATATCCTTGTTGAACAAGTTCTTTCTGCTGAAGAATCGACAAAGGGACGGATTTATTGGCTTTTTCTCTCGCAGATCAATGAACTCTATTAATCTGGCTATTAGCTGTCAGCCATGCTTTCCAAAGCCGGAGTGGTGCGCTGTTTGGGCTCTATCTTAAAGTTGTCTTTCACGGCTCAATTGGTGCTGAAGATGAATTGGGAGCTTCAAGTCTGTCCAGTAGCCTCAAATTAACCACCGTCTGCTTGTTTGTGCGTGTCTTGATAGGTTGTGCAAGATAAACAGATTGAGTTTTGGTTCAGGGAGAATAGAAGAAAATGAAAAATCATTTCATGTGCTGTTCTATGTGACTTTAAAGTGGTCTTGTAGTTCAAAGCATTAGAGTTTAACAATGCAGTTGTGCATGAAGTGGACAGGAATTTGTTCACCTTCTAAACCTTATTGCATTTAGGTAATATTGTGTATATGCACACACTTAGAACGATAGTATTGGGTGACACCTGTTGAGTTTGAGCCTGTGAAGGCCAATCTTAAAACTTCTGCAACGCCATGCTTCCAAGTTTTGGACCCAGTTTGGGGAAGAACCTTTTCTATTCCAGCATGACTGTGTCCCAGTGCACAAAGCGAGCTCCATAAAG
>JBBPDB010000040.1:13144139-13158095 GCA_037974465.1 Brachypetersius altus
CCAGTTCATCCCAAAGGTGCTGGATGGGGTTGAGGTCAGGGCTCTGTGTGGCCAGTCAAGTTCTTCCACCCTGAACTCCTCCAGCATGTCTTTATGTGCACTGGGACACAGTCATGCTGGAATAGAAAAGGGCCTTCCCCAAACTTCCAACAGGAGGGAGTGTGAGGAAAAGGATAAACCTTTCCAGAGAAATAAAAGAAGTTGATGTAGTAGTCAAACTGAAAACAAAGCCCCTGGTGTTAAAGGCCAACACCATGGTTAAATTATTTCAAAAATATTTCTTATTTTGAGTTTTAAACGTGTGTTTTTCTGTTTGTTTGTTTGTTTTTCTCAGGAGCTACTGTGACAATCTGGCCTACCATGCTCTCAGCGCGGCCGATTTCGGGAAGATCATGAAGAACGTTTTTCCCAACATGAAGGCACGCCGGCTTGGCATGAGAGGCAAATCCAAATATCCTTCTCTGGAACCGTTTGCCACCATCTCTCGGTGCTTTTGAACCCTCAAACATCTGTTGTTGTAGTTCATATGTCTTCTAAATATAGATCAGAAAATTACATCAAACAAAGCTCTGTGGGGCGCTTAGAGAGGCTGACCTTTAAGAAATACTGTCAGTTGCGAGTCCTCTTCCACACAATCCTGTCCACCCATGCATCTTTCCTATTCGCGTCGCTAATATTTTTACCCGCAAAAAATACCCGGTTGCTGGCCTTATCGAGCTACTGGAACGTTTCGTAAGCCAGCAATTTTCCACCAGGCCTAATCACAACCCCACAACCCGTTTATAAGCCCTGTTTTGTAAGGGGGGTGAGCTGATGAGTATTTTAGTTGGACCGATGGGGTAAAAAAA
The DNA here is from genome assembly GCA_037974465.1 of Brachypetersius altus. Lineage (NCBI taxonomy): Eukaryota > Metazoa > Chordata > Actinopteri > Characiformes > Alestidae > Brachypetersius > Brachypetersius altus. The sequence continues at coordinate 13,144,988 of JBBPDB010000040.1, forward strand.
CAGGGTTAAAAGTGCATTCGTGAGGACAACTTTTATTTATATTTCCCTGGTGGTGCCATTCTGAAATAACACTTGTTTGTTGACATCGGTTGCCGCCGTAACAGAAATCTAATACAGCTGCCCTCTGAAAGTCCCCTCTACCCCTCTTAAGAAAGCAACACCATCTTCATACCAAAGCTGGACGTCCTGAACTTGCGTAACTTATGTACCATATGGAGATTTTCACCCAACTTTCCATTCTGATATTTGCCCACAGATTAGATGCCCCTCTTTTCTTCGGTACCATCCCACTCTTTGAGGCTATAGAGTTATTGTCTCTTCGATGTATAGAGGTATAACAACTCACTGTAGGTATTTAGGAACATCAGGAAGCCGCAGATTTGGTTTGAAGAACTCAACCAGATTCATTGAGTCCATAAAAATGAGAAAAATACTGATTGTAGTTTGTCCTTCCCCTGGTTACTATACCTAAACAAGTCGTTTCAATGTGTACTGTTTGTATATACTGTGTGTATTTGAATTGACACTAAAACCTACTTGACTTGAAATGAGTGCATTGCGTGTGTTTAAGCAGGGAAATCACAAAACTCGATTTTCCTTAACACCTCCTCACATATTGCTATAGTGGCCTAAGAAAGAAGGCATTCATTCACATGCCCTCTCTTCCAAACCTAGATTTACACAAATCTGGAGATGGGGTAAGTTAGCGTTATTTTTCCTCCTATTTCTTTTAGTATTCATTCATAAGCCGTGTTTTGTAAGAGCTGATGAGTGTTCAGCAACTTACACTGATCCATAGTAACAGAGCCTGTATACATTTTAGACATACGTTCAGAGTTGGATAGAGAACATGGAAATCGAAAGATTTTAACGTCATCAAAAAGATTTATAGTTTCTTTCCAAAATCGGATCGTTTCTGCTTCTTTCATGAGAATGTCTATCCCTCACATTCACAAAAAAGTGTGTGTGTGTGTGTGTGTGTGGGGCAGTGTGAGGTGTTTGAGCCCTCTGGGCAGAGCTTCAGTGGTGAGGACGAGGTTCGCTCGGCTGCCTGTGGCCTGGTGTGCGAGTGGGCTCAGAAAGTGCTGAGTCGGCAGTTTGACAGCGTGGAGGACCTGGCTCGGTTCCTCCTTAACAGCCACTACATCGGCACCAAGTCTGTCGCCGCTCTGACCGTCATGTCAGGATCCCCTTCAGGTACTGAGAGCTCATCCCAGACTCACAATTTCCTTTAGTCATTTAGACAGATACATGTCTCCCCCTGGTGGCTTGCAGTCCCAGTGTTACTATTACTATGACTATGATAATATTCCACTGACTCTATATTCCACAGTTGCATGTTTCAGTCATTGCAAAAGTGAATTAAATTGCATCATAAGCAAGGAACAAATTAGGTCTGACTCCACATTGATACAATTGAGTAGTATATAAAAATTCCAGTCACACGTATTGTTATGGACAATAATGCAGTCACTGCAGAGGTGAACTTAGGAAAGTGTTATTACAAATGAGGTCGGATTCCGGAGTAGTAATTTAGCTGATGCATACATTTCTGATTCAGAGCAACCAGTGTTTACAAAAGACGGAAAGGTAGGGTTTAAAAATGATTCACTACAAGTAATATCAAGTAATATAAGTGTAATATAAGTGTAATTGTTTGTAGCATCAAAATCCAGGTGAGCTCTGGCCTCCATTCCTGGTGGGTGTCAGTCATTTTCTTTCTAGTAAATCATAGGTTCAAGGTTCAAGCTTCTTTCATCATCGGCAGTTGTAATATGGTGTGATGAAACGTTTCTCCATGGATCACAGAACAGCTTATAGCAACATTCAACAGAGAGCAGGTTACTGTAGAATTAACACAATTAACAGACACAGCGCAACAGTAAAGTGAGAAAGGGTTGTAAACCTTCCAGAGTATCAGTGTTGCACCATAAGTGTGATATTACACCGAAGGCACTTGCAGCATTTAACAAGGTGCAAGGAATGCCAAGCAATACAATAAATAGACAGTACTGCAGTGTATTAGTTGTGTAAATGGAAAGTAAAACTGAGATAGTACAACAAATAGACACTACTGCAGTGTAACTGTAAAGTGTAAACAGGATTTAAACCTTCCAGAATTAATCATATTGCACCATAGGTATATTATTTTACAAGAGACAAGTTACCAGCATTGAACCACAATAAGTGAGAGTAAATTATAGCTTTTCAAATAAAATAACAGGGCATGAGTGTACCTGCTGTGCCAGTAAACGGAAGGCAAAGTGCAGGTGCTATTGAAAGGCCAAATGTGTGTAAAATGAGAGGTATACAACAGTATAAAGTGAGGCCGTACTACATATGGGAAGAAATAAAAGGAAATGTGTGGTGATCAAGCTACCATTTTAAAAATATGCAACCATAAACAAATGTGTCTTCATTTAAAACGACTCTTTAATATCTAATATAAAAATCCAGTTTTGCTCCAGTTTTAATCGTTCTAGAAGAAATTTGAGTACATGCATTCTCTTCATACAGAATGATAAGAGGAATTGACTGTTATGATAATCATACGATTGTCTTTCAGCCTATGATTCTTTGTAAACTGAGGAATGTCTATTTGTCAAGATCATAACTGCTGTTAACATTGTAATGGTGTTCTATTTCTATTGATCCCTGTAGGGACTAAGATGTCTGTGCAGTCGTCTGCATTTGTGCCCATGGCCGATGCCCACTCATTCCAGCCCCAGGTGAAAACGCTAGCATCGCCCTCCATTGACGCCAAACAGCAACTCCAGAGGAAGATCCAGAAGAAGCAACAGGAACAGAAACTCCATTCTCCACTTCCTGCTGAAGCTCAAGCCAGGAGGGCAGATGGGGGCACTACACCTGGTTCGGGAATCCCGTGTGGAAGCCCTGCCCTGCTTTCACAGCAGCCTACCATCGGCATTGTGGTAGCTGCAGTTCCTAGCCCTATTACGGTAAAAACTATTGCATTGATTGTAGTTTAAATGGGATTATAAGTAGTGAATTCAAGTTCACTACTAATAGTCTTAAGCATTCTATTAGCAAGTGTACTACGAGTATACTTATTTTATACTAAAACTGAGGCAGTATACTTGAAATTTACCATATACTTTCATAGACCATATTTTATATACCTACAAATTGTATAGTGAAGTATACTTGACTTATACTGATATGTTTAAAGAAGTATAAAGTATACTTTTATAAACTTAATGTTCCAATTTAGTCACAAAAAGTATTAAATTATTATTCTTTCTAGTACACTACAAGTACATATATTTATACTCAAGAATACTTAATAAAAAGAACTTCAGGAATAGTAATATTTGATAAGGGTTGCCATTTATTTGTTGGAATATTGTGAAAAGCAAGTCCAGTAGAGCTTAGTGGAAGTAGTTTTGTTTGAGCGTGCATTTAAAAAGTATTTAGCATTTTCAGTAAATGTTTATTAATGTTGTTTCTGTCATCATTCATGATGTCCTGCAGGTCCAGAGGAGCAGGCAGTTGATGTCTCCCAGCCCTGTCCCGATTGCAGCTGCCGAAAACAAAGTTCTCCCTGTCAATTTTCAAGTGGTCACCCAAGCAGTGCAGCCTGTGAAGCAATGTCCCAAGACCCCTCAGAATGTACCTGCAAGTCCTGGGGGTGATCGTTCTGCCCGTCATCGCTATGCCCAAATCCTGCCCAAACCGGCAACAACCAGTGCAATCACCCTCCGCTCACCCCCTGCATTCCTTATTACCAACAGTCCAATAAAAACTGTTATGCCAACACCCCAGGTCAGTTCTGTCAATGTTGTCAAGATGACAACCATATCTTTAGGCCCCAGCAACACCAACACTGCATCCACCTCAACCACCGGCAGCACACCTAGGCCTGCTTCTGCTGGAGTTGCCAGCCTTAATGATGACCTCCAGCCTGTTACGCGTGTCCGTAGTGGCTCCATTGCAGCAATGCCATCGGCCTTGGCAAGACCAGGACAAGCAACCACAGCAACGCCAGTCAGCAACATCAAGTTGGACTCTGTACTTGGCAGTGAACAAGTCCAGGGTGACAGTGGCAGGCTGGCACCTTCTCATGAAGCCGTTGAAGGTATACAAGAGATGAATGGGGCACCTAAACCGAGGGCGGCTAGTGTGCCTACACCACTCGCTAAGATATGTGCAGGACTGGACGTGCAAACAGGGACCAAATGTAATGGGAGGATGCTCTCTACTGTAAGCAATCTGGCTGCTGGCAGCAATAATAATGCTAAAGAAGGAACTCTTTATCAGGGCATCCCCAGTCAGACCATGAGCAGTGCTCCAACACCCGCTAGTAGTGCATTTGTGACATCAACTAGGGATACAACCATAAGTCCTCGTAAAAGACAAGGCTTATGCCCAGACTCATGTCTGACTCCTGCCAAAAAAGTCTTTTTAACAGACTTAGAAGCTGAAGGTACAAAAGCAGGGATGGCAGCCACAGTGAAGAATTTGCCCAGGTCCAATGCTCCTGTCCGACCAGAGAGCGCACCTGCCTCCGCTGCTGGAAGAGTTATGGTGAAACTTAACTCCAGTGTTCCAACCCGTATTCTTGGACACACTGACTCTCCTGTTGGGAATACTGGCTTTCAGACTTTCACCAGGCCAAGAAGTGTATCCCAAGGACATTGGGAAGGATCCTCATGTGCTGTGAAAAATGTTGTTGCTGGTACCACAGCTGCAAGTGGCCCCTGCCAGGATTCTCAGATCAGGAATCAGACCTTTGGCAGACCAAGAAGTGTTTCTCAAGGTCGGTGGGAGGGATCTTTATCCAGCAATGACAGCAAGCCAATAGTTGCTCAGACTGCTAGTGCCGCAGGTCCGATGTTTCTACAGCAGTGTGCAACCAAAAATCCACAAGCCATGCAAGTAACCTCAGACCAGAGTGACTTTGCAGCATGTGATCTCAAGAGCGTGTTCTGGGATAACAGACAGCAACACGGCACTCAGCATAAAGCTTACTCTCAGCAGGGAACGGCAGAAAACCAGCAAATATCAACTCCAGTTATGGAGCCACTTCAAGTGATGGCTCAGCCCTCTGCCCTAAGCCAGAGTGTACAGATGACTACTGATATGGTGGATTATGTGTCATCTCAGCCAAATGTGGGCTATTTCCCTTTTAATGATGATGACATGACTCAGGACAGTATTGTAGAGGAACTAGTTCAGATGGAGGAACAGATGAAGATGAACAGTAGCATGCAAGACTTTGGTGGCTGTGTCGACATGGCACTGCAAGGTCAGCAAACTATCTTACAGAACAACATGATATCCAATCACCAGCCCAGCACGACGTATTACAGCTCGGCTCACAGCTGTAGCACGCCTATCCACACTCCCACGCCAACACCAACCCCCACCACAGACATGATAGGAGGCGGGCAAGGACTGACCAGAGAGAGTCCCTGCTCTCGCTTGGCTCCCATTACCCCAGTGGACAGTGCATTGGGAAGCAGCTGCCAAACCCCCATCAGTACACCCCACTCCAACTGCAGCAGCAGCGTCCCACCCAGCCCTGTTGAGTGTCGGAACCCCTTTGCTTTCACCCCTATCAACTCGAGTGTCACAAGTTACCATGATGGCAGCACTGTCTCTTCCAGTCCGGTCAAGCCCATGCAGAGGCCAATGGCCACCCACCCAGATAAATCCAAACTAGAGTGGATAAATAATGGCTACAACAGCACTAGTGGTAACTCCAGTAATGGCATTAACATTCTGCCCAGCTATCAAGACCTGGTGGACGATCAATTCCGGAAGCCCCATGCCTTTGCAATCCCTGGTCAGACTTATCAGTCCCAAATGAGGCACCATGACACACACATAAGCCGTTTGACCCCTATTTCCCCAGTTCAGCAGCAGATGGCTAGCATGGCCAAACAGGAGGGATTTGCTGTCCCTGCCCCTCTTGATAACAAAACCAGCACTTCGTCTGCTTCTACGTTTCGCTGTCGTAGCGTTAGTCCAGCAGTCAGGCAGCGCAACCTGAGTGGCACCCCAAACCCCAATGTTCCCCGCTCTGTGGTGTCTCCGTTTAGTTCGCCGTTGACTCCTGAGGTGTTGAACATCTTTGCGAACAGTCAAGACACAAGCGTCAGCAGTATGGCGCAGAGAAGCCAGTCTGTACCACTGAACGTGATGATGCAAACCGAAGTGCTGCCTATGCAGGCTGGGGGACAGCCGGGCAACACCAAAAAGATCACCAACGTCCTGCTCAGTAAGATGGATGGCGACGGAGATAGTTTGGTACGCGGACTCGGCATGAACAGCATGCCGTCCTACACTGCCCGCATGAACCTCACACAAATCCTGGAAACCACCGCTGCTCCAAACTTCCCCAACAGTGCCAACCACCAGGCTCAAGTTTCACCTGGCCCCTCGGCCTACAAGTTTCAGAAGCCTGCTTACCTCATGAAGAACGCCAGAGGAGAGCAGATTAGCTTCTCAACAGGCGACGGCCAAACTCCGTCAGCCTCAGGAGAGAAGCAGCAGCAGCAGCAGCAGCAGCAGCTCTCTGATGAACAACAGCAGAATCGGGCCACGCTTGTTTCAAACCTCCAGCAACATCAGCACCAGCAGCCTCTGCATTTTGACAGCAGTGCTAAGGAGCTGTTAGAGGAAGCCGGCCTCAACACTGGTCCGCAGCTCTCAGGCCAGGCGTCAGAACTCCGTGCTGGTAGTTCTGAGTTCCCTGGCGATATGCGATTGGCCTCCGAGCTCTCCAGTAGCATCAGTGATCTGAACACTTTGGACACAAACCTTCTGTTTAACCCCAGTCAGCAACAAGGGCCGTATGAAGAATCAACACTGGAGGAGCTGAAGAATGACCCACTTTTCCAGCAGATCTGCAGCGAGACTGTGAGTTCTGCTGGCTTTGACTGGTTGGAGAGCAAGGACCAGGCACCAGTGGAAATGTTGGGATAATTTGTAGTTTTGTATCGTTTTGATATATTTGGATACTTGAAGGGATGTTTTTGTTTATCCGTGTGTTTTATTCAGGATCCTGGCTGTGTAAGCGTTCACACTTTTGTGTTGTACAGAATCAAGTCTCTGGACTTCGGGTCCAGATTGTTGTGCCAGGCCGAACAGAAATTATCACTTTTCGAGAATGCTGGGTCTTTTTCTAATTAGTAGTGTGCACCTTCGCCCCAGACTATGGTGCTGTCCTGTTTCTCCCTATTCACATGTTTCACAGAAAACAGATTTCCGTCGTTGACAAAGTAATGGAAATAAACCAAGTGGTTAGTGCTGGAGCCATGACCGAGAGAGTCAGAAGTGGCTGTGAGGGTTCAGTTTAACACTTTTTTTCTATTCTGTGTTCCTCAAAACAATTTAGAGGAACTGGTTATGTTCGCACATTGTGTAAGCAAGAGATGCAGTTGAAGTGTTTGGGGAAATATTATTTAAATCAATTTTCTTAATCCAGCTTCTTGTGTAAAACTGGTGTTGAGACTTTCAGCTAGTTGAGGTACTCTGCTTCATTCGGTCACCCTTTCGAATTTCCAGATGTTAAATAGGTGCTTCCAGGGGCAGAAAAGTATAGATGCATAAGAGAACATTTATTTGGAATCTCTGTTGTCTAGACTGCAGAAGTGGGCTGTAAAAAGTATGTGAGTACATACAAAAAGGGAATATAGCGTCTGTTGTCGGTTTTCCAGTGCTTCAATTTCATAGAATTCTTATGAAGTCAAAAGTACGACAACTGGTAATTCAAGGCAGCTGTTCAAATTGAAAGTTGATTCACAATGAATTGTTAGTAGTCTAAAATTTGGCTTGCTCCTCGTTGTAAACTAATTATTGTTTATAGGAACTAAAACCCATTGCTTAAAGTAATTAGAACTTTTGTTAAAGTCATTAAATCCCTCACTGCACCTCAGGGTTCCCCAAGCTCTAGATTTGAGGGATCAAATTTAACGAATGCGCTAAAAAAAATGTTTTGTTTTGATACAATCATTAAATGGCTCTAATATTTGCACTATCTGGCACGTTTTGTATATTGGAATCTTGTATATTGTGAAGGGAACCTATGAGACGATCCAGGCGGTCTTGAAGACACAAAGGGTCATTCTTTTTACGACAATATGCAAAAATAATTAAATAAATGAACATAGGCCTATTGTTAAAGCCCCAATCAGGATCCGCAATTGCACCAGCATTTGTGATTATAGGATTGCAATACGCTGAAAAGGAATTCATGTGACTGATGATGTTTCACATCAATTAAATACTACAAATGTTACCAAAAGGAGGTAAACTGATCCAGTTCTATTGAGGTAATAAACATATATAATTCAGTGCACTGTTTTGCAAGTGTCTAATACGACATGATAACCATACTAGTGAGAGATTATAGTAAATACATTGTAATTTTATTTATTTATTTATTTCAGTTCTTATGGGCAGCCAAACTGGGCTTTAATAGTGTGTTTTGCCCCGCCCCCAAACCCCGCCTGAATCACAAATGACAAAATGGATCTCGGTAAACGAAATAAGGAATTTTACTTTGTGGAAAACAGTGTCATTGGATTTTATTCAGGATCCACTTAGGCTTTAGATTTTTTTTGTATCTATGCATTTATAAGCTCTCGAGTGGATCTGCCACTTTTTTTCAATTTGGTGACTACACTTTTTTTGTAAGTTGGTTCTTAAAGCTTGCATTTTTATGTCTGCCATCTGATGCTTTTCAAAAAAAAACATTTTTGAAATATTTTGTATAAATGCAGTTAATATTATCTTGGAATTATAGGGTGTTAGTGGCGTAATGTTCACTTAATATATGACTTTGTACCAAATGCAATGCTGAATTTTAAATTCAAGGAAAAGTTTTTAAAACTTTATCGTGGCAATTTATATGACTGTTGTTATTTTCCCCCCTTTTCAGGTACTCTGCACTCTTTACCTTTCAAATGAAAGGTGTTATTGAATATATAGCCAGTACCACTATGCCATAAGTCGAGGTGAGAATTTTTGGAATTTGGGACTGTTTTTTTTTTTTTTAATCTTGATTAGTGTTTATAAGCAAGAATCTGAATCTGTAGTAATTTACTAAATGATGATACATTGCTATTTATTCCTGTGCCTGAAGATTAAAACACAGTCACAGCACTAAAACTCAAAGTCCAAATCTTTTACAATCCATTTTAGCCTTACTGTACCTCGATACCAAAGAGAAGCTGTGAATTTTTAAAAAAAGAATTTTATACCCTTTTTTAGTATAATTCTAAATTTGAAAAAAAAAGATTGAAATGAAACTTTGGGGCGAAAAAAAAAAGTTAGGGGGTTTTTTTGTGGGTGGGATGGGGGATTGGTGGACAGAAGCCTGTCGTGTAGCACTGGAACCTTCACTCAAAAAAAGACATTAAATCACATTTACACTACTGGCATAGTTTGCGAAGTTTATGTAGCAAGTTTTTAGGAGACTGTAGGTGGTTCTGAAAGTCTGTTTGTAAATGTATATATTAAACTTTCATAGGAAAAAAGGAAAAACAGTTTACTATTATCATTATTAATATGTGGCTGTTAGTCATCATAAAGTGGTGAAGACTCATAACACGGTCATCTACTCCTTAAACCTTTATTCATCAGAAGCCAGCAAGTCTGCAGCGCGACTCTTGTACAGATAGATAATCCCAAGTATTCTCTTTTTTTGGTTTTGTAGCTAAATGTGTTCTTTTATTCGTTTGTTTGTTTGTTGGTTTGCTAGTGCTCTATGCTTTCTAAAGAGCCTGCTTGTGTGAAAACATGGCATGGATTATTAAAGATGTGTTGTGATAAATAGACTACTAAGTTGCATATCTTTCTGTGGCCGATGGGGATTTTCCACTGGATTTTGGACGGTTTAGTTTATTATATCTTTTTTTTTTCTTTTTCAAAATTAACCAAAGCTTCAGGAATCCAAGAACAGGTTTGAAAAGGGGAGCATCAAAAATACGGAAACCTCAAACGCCTGTGCACGTCCAAAACCATGTGTTTGAAAAGAAATCGTGGGAAAAATTTCTGTCTGCCAGAAAGATATAGCAACTCACCACTTCTTTAGCATTATTTGATGTTTACTAACTCAGCAGTTCACCTTTTCTGTATGGTCAGTTGATGTTCCGATGTCTTGTTCTGTTTTATTTTTTTTGTTTGTTTGTTTTACATTTCTTTAGAATTTTTATTTTTTTTAAGTGTATGTGAAAAGAAAACTTTTATTTTGTAATTATTTTTTTTTCGTTCAAGTTTTACTTGAAGCAAGCACTGATGGATTGATTAGAAACGAGACTGAGGACAGAGTTACGGCTACTCCTCTCTGGTAGAACAGAATTTTTGATGTATGACCCCCCCTCCCCCCCTGTGGTGTTCTATCCTGTACAGCAGACTGTATGGTAGTTCGATAAAGTTGCTATGATATTTCAGGAGGGTTTCCTCTTCCGTTTTTTTGTATTGAAAATGCTCGCTGAGATTTTTTTTTTTTTTTTTAATGACGTAAATTAAATAAAAACTTTTTGTAAAGTTCCCAGATGGTGTCTTTTGTGCTGATTTAGGATAAAATATTATATTGATCCCAGCGGGAATTGCTTATGTTTTCACTGCACAACGCAATGAACAGTATAAAATATAAAAGTCTAAATAAATCCAGTAATAAAACTATGTGCTATAAATACAAATGCTGAGATTTAAATATTCTAGTTAAATAACTTACAGTTAAGTGAATTTCTAGTAACACAAATGGTACTTAGTTTAGAGCAATTTATTCTAATAATAATCGATTGGTTTCCCAGTCCCAGAAAACAGTAACCACTAGTTTTCTGTGTGGCTGTTGAAATGTACCTTAAAAGTAAATAAGACATTAGGTAACCTATTTTCCATGGTTTAGATTAGACCCCTTACTTCCAGTGAAGGACCAAGACAATGAAATGCTTCCAACTTGTGGACTCAGTTTAGGGACCAACCTTTTCTATTCCAGCATGACTGTGTCCCAGTGCACAAAGCGAGCTCCATAAAGACATGCTGGAGGAGTTCATTGTGGAAGAACTTGACTGAGTCCTGACCTCAGTCCCATCCAACAACATCAGTGTCTGACCTCATAAATGCTCTACAAATTGAATGGGCAAAAAGTCACAGAAACTCCAAATTCTTGTGGAAAGTCTTCCAAAAAGAGTGGAAGCTGTTGTAGCTCCAAAGGGGGACCAACTCCATATTAAATAGGTCTATGGATTGAAATGCAATGTCATTATAGACCATGTTGGTGTAATGGTCAGGCGTCCCAATACTTTTGTTCAGATTTAGAACAGGAACTGATTACTAAACAGGCCAGTGAGGCCAGTGCCCATGGGTCTCAAACCTGACGGGCTCAAGTACTTGAGACAATCTACTGTGGGTGTAAACATTACATGAACAAAAAATAATTTAAGCACACGTTTACTTTGTGATGATAGTGATGTTAGCATTTACTCTTCAAGGTATATTGTATGATGTCAGCTTACTAGGTTTGAAAGAAAAAGAAATCGTGATTTCGGTTTGACAGACACAGATTGTACTGCATATAAATATGAACATGAACTATCGCTTTTGTTTCCCTCATTTTCAGGTCTTGTCTGGACTTAATTTGATTATTTGTTGGAGTGCGAGGCTCCAGGCAGGTCCATGATCTGTCCCTGGCTATGAGGATATGCCTCTGTGCCAGGGCAATAGGGCAGCCATGCGCAGAAGTTTAATCCTCACTTTGGTGTGTTTGTTCTCTACAGCAGCTCCAGTCTAGAGGGCTCACTGACCTGTACAGTTTCAAGCATTCAACTGTGTTGACTCCTATTCTCAATGTATTTAAACCTCACTACTTAATGGAGTGAAGGGAAACAAATATTCAGATCTTTTGGTATTGAAGATTCTTCCAGTGCATATATCTACTATATATTTTCATACATAATGTCTTCTGATTGTGTACTTAACACAAATGTAAGTATTCTCATGCATGAACAAATACACTATATGGATAAAAGTACTGGGACACCTGACCATAACACTGCATTCATATACGTAGACTTCAATATGGAGTTGGTCCCCCTTCACATATGGAAGCTAATGTTAATGCATCATTTACTTAACGCCGACGATTATTTTATCACACATTAACGCAGGTTTTTTTTAATCCTTTTATTTTAAAAGCTCTTGTTTTTTTGGGCTTTTTGGTGCCGCAGCACGCAGCTCTATGTCTCGGCTGGCTTTCCCGGGGGGTCAGGTGTTCCATTACTTTTGTCCATATTATATGAACAAAAGAAATTTGACGCCTGACCAATACACCAACAGAGACTTTCAAATGGAGTTGGTCCACCTTTGCAGCTACTATAATGCACCCCCCACACATACTCTGGACTCTGAGGGGAACTTTTTTTCTGTAACAAACTAGATAATACCTGATTGCCCTGCAGGGGCAAATGTCTTTGGTTTTATATTTGATTAGATTACATTAATGTTTAATATTTATAAGAAATATTTGAACTGTGGCTGTGTAACAGTGTTAAGGGGAACACTGCTGTTAAAATGCTCCTTATTTGTTTAAAGTGTTTGCAATTTAGATGTCAGGAATCATATGCTCCTACAAGCCTTTTGGACAGCTCCCTTATCCTGACGCCAGGATAAGGAAATTAGCATAGAACCACCTGTCGAGCCCCCACCCACTAGATTAGTTAAAGATCTTCCATTTTTGTAAGCTGGTTTTACAAGCGCGCATAAGATGCCGAGCGCTATGGCTGCATGCAAAGGCAAGTCACACATGATGTGTTGTGTTTATCTTGCTCTGTGTCCGACTCGGGGTTCAACATATACGGCTGGATAGCATCTCTGTTTTCTGCCTTTTTCGTATGGTAAAGCACAGCTTAAGCGTGGGATGGGTGGGGCGTGGCTAACAATAGCTTATTTGCATAAAAGTGACAGAGCCCTTAAACGGCTCGATTAAGGACCTGAAACTGTCAAGAATAAAGCTGGTAAGATCTCTTTATGTGAGAGTGATTTTGTGCAAAAAACTGCATGAACATGTTTTGTATAGCACATGGGCCTATTATAACTTGTTTAAAAAGAGGTATAAAATGTCACTTATAATTCATAT
>JBBPDB010000040.1:13194934-13205179 GCA_037974465.1 Brachypetersius altus
TATTAAAATTTGAATTTAAGGCATTTCTTGACCAAAACACAACAATGCGGTTTATAGGTCATCCTTTAAAAAAAAAAAAGTCAAAGTCTCGTCTCGTTCTCGTGAACCCAGTCTCGTGTCTCGTCTCGTGGGAAAAGCGTCTCGTCACACCTCTAGTAATAAGATAATAAGGCACATAATGGTAATGCATGGTGAATTGTGGGTAGACAGGTTGATTTATTAATAACTGAAACAGATTTCACAGTAAAACATTGTTTCATCTATCAGTAGACCAATAGTATGGAACTCCAGAAGAACAGAGGGAAGAAACAGCAGTATGTTAGTGGCTGTAGCACTGATGCTGTACAAAATGGGATGTAGTCAGTAATTGAACTACTACTGATGATTATGTAATAATATGTTAATTGTGACTCTGTGTATTTCAGAGTGGCCACGAGGAGCTCCTGCATTCGCTGGGTACTAATCAGGTGGAGGCCGAAGTGATAGTGCACTCAGAGCTGTATGAGGCAGTGGTTGGAGTTCAGAGTGACACTGATCTCTCTTTGGGGTTTCCTGTCTCTCAGGGACCTTCTAATGGAGAGGAGGCTCCGCCCCAATCTTCCACAATGCACCCTGTACCCCCTCCCTCTGCCCCGGAGACCCACCCTTTGTCTCCGCCCATTTCCAGCCACTCCCAGGAGGTACTGTCCACTCATAATGGGCCACTGGAGAGTGGAGAACTAGTCCACATGACTACGGGAGGGACCAAACTTGGGGGGGTGGGGCTTACTAATGGTTTCCATTCCCCTGAAAACCTGCGGCATGGGCGGGAAACCCTGGACAACGGAGATCACAGACTCTGTCCCAAAACGAAGGTCCTGTCCCAGCCTGGACTGCCCCCGTCCCCTGCAGCTTTCGCCACGTCTGGCCTTGTCCAGTCTACCTCAGGTGCACAGGGTTACCTGTGCTCCTAAGCTCAAACGGAGGAAACAAACAATGTTCCAGGAATCCCATGAAAGGAGATGGAACTCTAGGGCAGATCCACGTGAAGGCAGGTGCCTCGACAGTGCCCACCCTAACGGAGAACGCTCCGTTCTTCGCTCAAGTGTCCATCTTTCTTGTCTGTTGCAACTTTGTTCCACTGTTTTATAATGTATGTACATACAGAATATTTTTTTAGGTCTAGAAACCATGGGTATGCATTTTGTTATGCATATCAGTGGCACTTTTTTTGGGGGTGGGGGGGATGTGTGCATGTGTTGTATTGACTTGCTATACACAGTTACATGCACACACATGTATGCGTATGTGTGTATATACAGTATATATATGTGTATATATACATTGTATATATGTATGTATGTATGTATGTATGTATGTTATACACATACGCACGCAGTAAAGTTGGAGTAGTTTTCTTACTCTGAAGTGGAGGCAGAGGTTCCTGAGGTCAGTGTAAAGAAATACTCCAGCATTTTCCAGCCTGTTCTGCAACTGTAGCATATGGTCAGTTAGCACACATTTTGATTTTGATGCATTTAGGAGCCTTTAGGCAGGTCCTTCAACACCAGACCACCTGGCCTCTTTTAGCAGCACGTTTTCTGTTCTTTTCTTAGTTGCCACAGATAGAGATTCAACTGAAAAAAAAAAACCAAGAGTATTTCTTTAACAAACTGATCAGAGATCAGTGCCTGAAAAGCAGCTGTACACTTTCATTGAGAGAACCCACAACCCTGCCACACTCTACAGCCTCCTGCTGTCTCAGGGTCAACACACACACACACACACACACACACACACACACACACAAACAGGCCTGCATAGGTAGATCTTGCTATAGAGAAAGTTTGTTCATGCACTGTCACACTCTTTGGTTCTTAAGTACATCTTACTAGGGCTGTTAAAAGTTTTCAATAATCAATGACATTAATCACATTACTTCGTTTAATTAATTGCAACTGATTTTTTGTCTCATTAGCTCAATGCTACACTTTGTTATAGCTATATAACCGGACACAGCAGGTTTCATCATAATGCATTCATTACTTTCATTAACTGAGTAATAATATTTTTATCATGTGAGTGCATCATGTGAATGCGAACATGAAAATCATGCGATTTCTCCGGAGCGAACACAGTTTACAGTCACCAGTGTCCATTGAGAGTAACAGTGGTTGCATTTTATATATATCCTATATAGCATATATACACTCAGTGAGTAAATATCATACATGCATCAATCAGCCATAATCTTAAAACCCTCCTAATTTAGTGTAACCAAAATAGCTTTGTTTTTCCACAAGAAGGTGTGCTTTGGTGTCTGACATCAAGATGTTCGAATAGATCCTTTAAGTCCTGTGAGTTGGGGCTTTTACTTGATCTGGTAAATCTGGAGGCAAAGTCAACATCTTGAACTCTTGGTAGAGTTCCTCAAACCATTTCTGAACCTTTTTTGCAGTGTGGCAGGATGTAATTTCCTGAAAGAGTCCACTGCCTTTAGGTTTAGGCTATACTTGGTCTTCAGCAATGTTTAGGTAGGTGGTCCATGTGAAACTAACAGCCATATAAATGCTGGGCCCCAACGTTTCCCAGCAGATCATTGCCCAGAGCATCACACGGCCCCTCACCAGCTCACTTTCTTCCCATCCTGGTGCCTTCTCTTCCCTCGGTAAGTGGTAAATATGTCTGAATAATTAATCAGACCAAGCAATTTTCTTCCATTATTCTATGGTCCAGTTCTGATGCTCAAGTGCCCATTGTAGGTGCTTTCAGTGGTGGACAGGAGGTCGGCATGGGCGCTCTGAATGGTCTGTGTCTACACAGCCCTATTTGTAGCTGCGATGCACTATGTGTTCTTACCTTTCTGTCATAGCCAGCATGAAATTGTTCAGCTATTTGTGCTACAGTAGCTCGTCCGGTGGATAGGACTACACTTCCCATGCCCATCGATAAGCCTTGTCACTGACATTGTTGCTTGTTTTCAAATTGTTCATCCTAGGACGAGTTATGGTAGGTGTTATCCACTGCATACAAGATCTCCGTTTGGACATAATCTGAACTAGGTGTCTTGCCATTACAATTTGGCCCCAGTCAAAGTTGCTAAGATGCTAACTGTCACTCTGATCCTGCTTCCAGGTCAGAACTGACTGTTCCTTTCTGGCCTAAAATATCCCTGGACAGGTGAAATTTTAACGACGTTTGTGGTATAAGATGTTATTCACTTCACCCGTCAGTGTTTTTAACATTATGGCTGATAAAATAATATATAAATTAGTGGTGGGCATAGATACATTTTTTTAATCTAGAATAATCTCACTGTAATCTTGGAATGAATCTAGATTAATTTAGATTAAAATGGCTCATTTGATTATGGCATTCAGAATATGTGTGCTACCCAAATAATGACTAAAAGTAGGTCTTTGAGAACGGCTTTCTCAGTCCTACAGTAAACTAATTCCGCATTGCACAAGGTGCAAACAACCTTGTTGAGGTTTCCGTTGGGAAGCTTCTTAAAAATAAATTTTACCTGAAGAAAACCCGGCAGCTTCATATTGTTAGCACGTCATGTTTGCTGTGGCAATTTCACAGTAGGCACACAGGTTCGAAGACTCGTTCTCGCCCCCTATACTGCAAGGATAGATTAATGACGATATTTTTTTTTATCGCCTGATAATTGTCTAACGTCTATAATGTAGCTCTCAGTCTCGCTGTTGTTTGTACACCCCATGGATTCATGTTAAAATGGATCCTTTTGTTTCCCGACTAGAGCTGTTGCTATTGCTTTTGTCAGTTTGCTGCTCGTTGATTTATCCCTAGGTCTCCCAGCAGCAGCATCCAGTCGATATGTCAGTGTATGTGTTTCGCTCATGAATGATGCATCAGATGATAAATAAATACTAATTAAATTCACAATCGAAACAGCTGGAAACTTCTACGAAGAAAACAATCTACAAAACCTGCCATTTAAAAGCTGTATGAGAGGATCAATGCTGCAAAGCCAACTAGACTTCGGCCTTGAACTCCTACAGATGGTCAGATGGTGTTCAAAAAATTATTGGATTAATAATTTATCATCATGTTAACTTTAACAGTCCTATTTCTTACACACTATTAGTTCCTACACAGAACTACACACACACACACACACACACACACACATCAGTACAAATAAAACACATTCCCTGACAGGAGCTCTCAGGAGTTTTACGTTGCAGGCGCATTTTTAACCTCTTTGTATTTATATTCATCATTAAATAATATACCAATAAAAATATGGACTGCTGAAGGACTGCTGAAAAGAACGAACGAAGGAAAAGGGATACTGTACATGTACTTTTTAACTTTTCTAAGATATGATTTGATCTGTTAGAGGATGTTTCTCACCCAGCCACTACCTCATTTGTTTAACGGATCCTTTTTTTTTTGCGTAAATTAATTATCATGAATCGCTTAGCATTCAGAGGGCAACTTTTCAAACCTGGGTTTATAAAGCTGCCTGATTCATGGTCTTTAATACTAGCAGGAGCCCCACCTCTTTCTGTCTTCTGCGCATTTTTATGAAGGTTAATGGGCACTGGAAATGACTGGGTGCATAAACGCGGCTGTTAAATTCGACCTGCTCGGCTTCGCTGTTCGCTGCGGCAGCCGGTGTCTCTTCAGATTGTACACTTTTGCAATATCTTTATTTAAAGAAGAGATGATAGTAGAGGAGAAACCGACAGTCTTAACTCAGGCCTTCCCATGAGTGTCTGCAAGTGTATCACTCGACAACTATTCCTCACCTCGTTGCTTTTCTAGCTTCTTCCCTCAGTTACGCTCCCGTTTTCTAAATCCTTCCCTCACTCGTCTTTTCTCAGGGAGCTCTGAGCAAGGAAGCTGTGCAGGGAATCTGAGAAGAAAGCAAACATCTGTCAAACTCTGACCTTTTGTTTCTTCAGCCATACCTTTTTTACAGTTTCTTTCTTTCTTTTTTTTGCTGCCAAATTGTTTTTGATTTTCTCAGAACACAAACGAGCATATCTTTTTGTACCACCCCAAGAGCAGGATTTCTATCTTTTTCCTTTATATGCATTTTCTACAATTATTTAAGCATCTTTGTCTTCTTTTGATAAAGAAAATTCGTATTTTTCTTACATAATTGTGTTTTATTAGGACTGATTTTCTTTTTACAGAAATGCTGAACCTCTTGCCATAAAGACTCAGAGGAATTTGCCCTTTTAAGCTGATATAAGACCAGTTTTGCTGATTTGAACCTTGTTTAATGATGAATCGTTAAGAATTCTTGGTAGTTTTGCTGGTCCCAATAGGTATCAGCTCAATGGGTAAGTTCACTGCTCTCATTGGCTACTGTTGGACCGTGCTGTCCAATCACAGTGGCCGATCTAATCGAGTAGAGCCAGATGGGTAGAGTCAGGTACCCACACATTCAACCAAATGATTGTCTCTCACATTGCTCCTGGTCCATAGTGACACCTTCTCCGAAGGGTTAGCTCGGTGCTACAGCTCGACGAGGTGCTTTTCAGGATGGTCTCTAAAGCATTCCAGTTTTTTCTATTTTCATCAGGGGCCTCTCAGGTTCATCTTATACTGAATACTAAACAAACTGAATGTCTGCATTCTCTGGTCTCATCACATGTTCACACCACAAGCCTCAGAATCACACAAGGTCAATAAACTGCCACACAGAGGGGAACCTGTGTTAATTGTTTTGTTTTCGAAAGTGGCCAATCAGAAACCTGCGTTTATGTTATGACGTTTTTCTAATCTCTGTAGATTAATTTTCACATGGGCCGTGCTTTTTTTCCTGTTTGGACACAATAAATTATGCTGTATGTAGAGATTATGCTGTATGTATGCCTAATATAAATAAACCTTAATTATACGACACAAAGGAAGCCTAGTTCTAGACTAAAAAGCATGCTCGGAGGCATTTTTCCGCTGACTGTTTAATTAGGCTAGGACTAGGCTTTTTTTTTTTTTTTTTTTTTTGAAAGCCTGCCCCTGAAGCGATACTTGTTATTGCAATATGCAGAATCTCATTGGCCATGTGGTCTTTTATTTTCACTTCAAGTGAATGATGTTTGAATGTATTATTAGACCTATGGTATATTGGACAGGTAAGGGCTGATCTCCCAGATGCAAATTAGGCCCAGTCTTGGACTGCAGGGGTTTCAATGTGACACAAGTAGGCCGACGCTATGGCTTTGATTAGAGAGGCATCTCAAATCCAACTCTTTCAAGCCACATTTATATATGTGAACACACCCACATTATTTCACTGTATTTAACCCATTCACCAAGTTAAGCAGCAGGCAGCCAGGAACACAGCATGTGGGGACGGTACCTTACTCAAGGGAACCTCAGAGGCGCTTAGCAGTCTTGAGAATCTAACCCATGACTTCCTGATCGCAGGCCAAACACCCAAACGACTAAACCACCAACTGCTGTAGTTGATTTCTATCTGTTTTCAGATTGGGGGAAACATTTGTTGTCATCAAAATGCAGCAAAATAGTTATGGCCATGTATCTAGTTAATACACTTTTTCTGGCCATGTTGTAGTTGAAACATAGCAGGACTGTTACCTTAAATATAGTTGTTAATAAATGGTACACATCAAGATCTTACCTCAACGTGTTAGCTGGGTTTGATCAGTGTATTTGTGTACACTGTGCTAACCAATGTGAATATGCAAGCAAAGGTCACTTCAGATGGACAATGCAAAGTAGCTCTTGTGATTTGTGAATTTAAACCTGAAGTGTGTGATTTGCCCTGCAGTGGGGTGGGGTGGGGTGGGGTGGGGTGGGGTGGGGTGGCCTAGTAAGTAGGATACTTGCCTCTGGACCAAGAAGTCATGGGTTCGAATCCTACCTTCAGCACACCACCACTGGGTTCCAGAGCAAGACCCTTAACCCCAAGTTGCTCCAGGGAGACTGCCCCCTGTAGTTAGGGAGGGTAGTTGAATGCACAGTTTGTGTTAAGGTTAGGTTAACTGAAACAAAGTGGTTTAGCAAATTCAACTATAATCTCAACATTATGTAGTGATTGCAGCCAATCTGAATGGGATTTTTGTCGGTAATGCCTAACAGCAGCGATGAAAGAACACAATGACCTAATGGTAAAATTCAGACAGTTCATTATTTCTCACTGTTTTAACTTGGTGATGCCAAAGTTGTAAACTAAGGAAAGTGTCTTCCTAGTACTCTAAACTGGGCTTAAATTGTATCTGAGAAACTACCCTGTAGTGTTATTCTAGCTGTTTCTCTCAAGTCTGCTACAACAGATCATACTGTTTATGACGGCTGTTTTTTTATTCTCTCTGGAAAAACAAATCTGTATTTCTTTCGTTCAAGAGTTTTCAAAGTGTTTCTCTTGCCTTTGATATGCACAGTTTTTTCAGTAATGGCATTTTCACTTTTTATAGAGGATTAGTAGAATACCTCATGTGTTACTTGTTAATTTAAGAGGAATCCGGTTCTTTACACAGCACAGAAATGTGATTTTTGTGAAGAGTGAGTCCGTTTTAGCATCGTGACTGGGAGCCATGCTTATAGATACAGATCTTTAAATAAACTTGGAAGTCTTGGAGCACTTGGTACACAGTAGAGTCGCGTGTAGAGAGATAAGAACGGCTTAGCTTAGAGGTAGAAGTTTTGGTAAACAGTGACACACCATGAAACCTTAAGGGGTGTGGACTGCCTTTAAATGGAATTCCACTTATGTTTGCTGAGATGTAAATAAAGTCAGTCAGAGCGTAATTGGTGCATTGATTGTGTATTGTAGAGACATTTTAGAGACTTTACAATCAGACCTCATAAAGTTTTTTAAATAGATGATTTATAATCAGATTGTTAATTAGGTTGTTTATAAGTCATTAATACGCAGTTATAGGGGGGGGTGGTGGCGTAGTGGGTTGGATACCTGCCTCTAGACCAAGAGGTCCTGGGTTCGAATCCTACCTTCAGCACCACCAATGGGTTCCTGAGCAAGACCCTCAACCCCGAGTTGCTCCAGGGAGACTGTTCCCTGTAATTAGGAATTGGAAGTCGCGTTGGATAAAAGCGTCTGATAAATGCCGTGAATGTAAATACATTTGAAGTGAAAGTGAGCATTCAGTCATATGTGTTTTATCTTTATCTATTAAGGTATATTAAAATCTGTGGAAGGTTATGCCTAGTTTGGCTTATTTTTGAATGGTTTGGCCTTTTTTAAATACTGTTAATGTTACTTACTGTTAAAAAATAAGCCCTGGCAGCATTTTGTTGTCTCTTTGTTGTTTCTACACTCATATGGTGCATAATTTACCCATCTGTACACATGATGGAGCTCCAACGGCTCCCTGTTACAAATATTATAAACTATTTGGGTGTATTTTGATTCCTACACAGTGTACTATACAGATGGTAGGGAGTTGTAAATGTGAGTTCTTGGGAACTATTTTGCCATAAAATGACCCGCTTGTGTCTCTCCCCACATAAAACATACATTTCTGGCCAAAGCCTTCTCAAAACAGTGCAGCTATTCTTAACGCTCTCATTTAATGTGGCTCTTAGACATTGAGGTATGTTAGAATTTCATATCAACCCACTCTGAACAACTTTATCTACATCTTAACCATTTAATTATGCAGAAAAAAAGTCACCATTTGGGCCACGGACACATCTGCAACCATTTATAAATACGATCTTTCAATTGTTTATATTAGAAACACAGGTTAGCTCAGTAGCTAACCATGTGTAACTGATAAGGGCAGCAATAATCATGATGACAGTGTAGCTCCAGAACAGGGGTCACCAACCTTTATGAAAGTGAGAGCTACTTCACGGGTCCTCAGCCACACAAAGGGCTCCCAGTTTGATCCACTAGAACAAAGTTTTCTTAAACTTTCTCTTAAACTTTCTCTTATAATGTATAATAAACATGTTTTAAATGCTTTTTTTCTATAGAAATGTTAATGTGATTAAAGAAGAACAGAAACAGGATAAAATTAAATGATAGACGCTGTTCACTGGTGAGTTCTGCTATTTTTTTTTAACAGGTCCACAGGCAACTCATGTGGTCCTTGGGGTCACCTTGGTGCCCATGGGCCCCACATTGGTGACCCCTGCTCTAATGGATCTAAAACTTAGTCCATTCATTTTGAACCAACCCACCTGAAAGACCACAGTTCGCCAGCATCCTCCAGGTTAAGGTCCAGACGCTAAATAATCTGATCTTATTTTAATCGCTCTGTGTCACACAAGAGTCCAGCCTTAGCAGAAGTGGTTTCTGAGAGAGAGGGAGGGGGGGGGATTTATGGAGGCTCCATTGCTGAGGTGCAGGGAGGTGTTTTATGGTGGGACCTGCAGGGCCTATTAAGGCAGCATGTGGCGCTCCGAGCTGACCGCAGGTATCGATCGGCTGCAGTGGGCCAGGCTTGGCCTGCCTAGTTAAAAAAAAGCCTGCGTATGTGTATAGGGAAATGAAAATGCGGCCTTGGTGTGCAATGATCTGTGTGTGAATGGAATGAGCCGGCCAAGGAGACAAAGAGGAAAAGGAGTTTAATCATCCTTCGGCTCCTGTTCATGTGCACCTGCAGCCAGCAAAGCTTGGCTGTTTAATGGGGAATCATTTCCTTAAAGAAGGAAATTAAAAGAAAAAGCAGCGCTACAGAACAAAATCGAGGGCGGCTCGAGTGAAAGCAGGCTGGTACACCTTCCACAGCACCAGCAACCTTTGAACACTCCCAGTCAAATGTCATGTTCAGTAGATTTTCTATTTGAGCGTATGTTAACACGCCCTATACAGCGAACAGACCTTAATATGAGTAGGCATTTAGCAGACGCTCTTATCCAGACCGAGGTACATCAGTGCTTTATTAGTCCACAACTGTTCTTCACACCTGTAACGCTACACTTAAATCAACACCTGCTTTTAACCACGTTACTGCCAGCTGAGTTACACACCTTAAAAAAAAAACAAGTCAGATGTTAACACAATAATGTGCAGAACCTCTTAAACAAAATAGATCAAATCTATCCATCCCTTCCCATCTTAAACACGACCAATTACAGCTATCACCTTTAAACTAAAGCTTTTCTCAAAGCTCTAAACACCAACATTATGATCCTGTTTAAGATGACACACCTCAGCTACCCATACACACCTCAGCTACCCATACACACCTCAGCTACCCATACACACCTCAGCTATCCATACACACCTCAGCTACCCATACACACCTCAGCTACCCATACACACCTCAGCTACCCATACACACCTCAGCTACC
>JBBPDB010000040.1:13263636-13275691 GCA_037974465.1 Brachypetersius altus
TCTCTCTCTCTCTCTCTCTCTCTCTCTCTCTCTCTCTCTCTCTCTCTCTCTCTCTCACTCTCACTCTCACTCTCTCTCTCTCTACAGGTTAATGTTGTGTAAGACAGTGCAGGCCACTCCTCAGGTGGGACGGAACCCAGCTACAGCAGCAGTGGTGCTGGAGTCCTCCTCCTCTCCACCGGTAGCGCTGGCCCTCAACGGCCTGCACAGCACCGGCTCCGAGCCCAACGGGGCCCATCACGGAGCCAAGAGCCTGACCAGCTCCAGCCAGAGGGAGAGGCTCGTCTCAGGTTCAGATGATGCTGCACACATGGTGAGCTTGTTTACATTGCGAGTTTAGAACCGATTCTTTATTCAGTTTCTTTCTGACTATGAGACATCCCAGTCTTCATTTATACATTGCACAATAACATCATGTCCATAGGGTTCAAAACAAACGTACGACATTCTTAGGTAGATTTTGTAGCATTTCTATTGGTCCATTAGTCCTGAAAGTTAACAGTGTGAACAGCAAAAAAATTTAAAAATGCTATGGAACAATACCAATGTCTTCCCAACAGGCAAAAAGCTTTTATCATCTTTACAACTGCAGAAATACACAAAATGGACAAAAGTATTGGACAAAAAAACGACTGAATTCAGGTGGCCCCTTACTTCCAGTAATGCTTTAGCACAGTGGTCCCCAAACCTCGGGCCGTGGACTGCACAGAAAAAAAAAAACGTGGATGTTACCCATGTTATGTTGTCGGCTTGTTGTTATGAAAATGCTGTTAATAAAGTTGCGAGTACACCTTGCTCGCATTATTATATTTATTATATTATATATTATTATATTTTAAAGATACCCCATTATAATAGTTTTATGTGTATCGTTTAATTGTATAAATACGTATATTTATCTGCCACTCCTTACAGACCGGGCATTGAAAATAGTTTCTGATATTAAACCGGTCCGTGACGAAGTAAAGGTTGGGGACCACTGCTTTAGCAGACCAAGACATTCTGGACAATGAAATTCTGCCACCTTTGTGGACCCAGTTTGGAGAAGAACCTTTTCACTGTGTCCCAGTGCACAAAGGGAGCTCCATAAAGACATGGCTGGAGGAGTTCAGTGTGGAAGTTCTTGACTGGCCCACACTTTTATCCAAAAAAGTGTATGTTCTTCTAATAAGTCCCTATAGAAGCTTTTCTGGGCTACCTGAGCAATTAATTAGTCACAACAAATTGAAACCATCTAAACCATCTCTTATAAAACTAGGACACTTCTACTTTAACTGTGATATGGCTTGAAATCCCAGTAGTCGCGCTTTAAAACCCCAGGCCTGATCTATACTACATCTGTACTGCCTGTTTATTATACTACAGTGTGTACAGATCAGTGCACTGCTGCTATTTTTGTTGTCGTTACACATTTTCACTCTTGGCAGAGGATTAAATAAAGCACCCAGCAGGTTTAAAGAAGAGATTTCATGTTTGAGACCCTCCCACACTGCTGTTGTACCAGAATAAAGAATGTTTGAAATAGCTGTTTTAAATTTATTTTTTATTTTTTTCAGTTACAAAATAAATAATTTAATGTTTGATTTTGGTACTACTGAGAATCTGAATCAGAACATACAGATACAGTATTGTTGCACCACCAATAAAAAAGGTAAGGATCTACATAGCCAGCTACTATTAGTCTCAAGTTCTACATGTTTAAATAAGTTCTACATGTTTAAATAATGAGAGTATAAGCTGTTATATTTATATTTTAAAGATGATCAGTTTCATCACAACTATGGACTACTCTTCATTACTATTGAGTGTTTAACTCTGTTAGCCATGTAGCTCTGGCCCTAGTTTGTCAACCTTATCGAGCTCTGAAATGATTCACACTTCTTCCACTGGCAGAAGAAACCGTGCCGTACCGTGAACAAACTTTTCCTATTACAAATAAAGAAACACGTGCCGGAGCCAAACCCGAGCTGATCGACGGCAGGGCTGAAAACAGGCTGCACCCACCCTGACTGCATCACTGCTTTCTGATTGGTCCGAATGTCATCACAACATGGAAAGAGGCCTCTGTTTATTTACTGAGACACAGACTAACAACTGGGAAGTGGATGAAGTACAAGCATGACTGTCTGTTTGGGCTAAAGATAAATTTCAGTGGGAGTTTCTACACTAACAAATTTATTTAACTCTGTGAGAAACGTGAAGGAGATCCAGGACTTCACTAACAAGTTCTCTGGGTTCAGTTCTCATCACATGGATAAAGAACGCGGAGAAAAAATAATAAAAGACCACAATAACAAAAGCGGCTCTGACCGAAAAAACTCTCCGCCGGTGGACGCGGTTTTGGGACGACCAGCCAGAAACTGTGGAGAGCATTGAGTCCGAAACTCTGTTACTGGACTGAGATACACTGGAACATCAAGCTGCAAGTTCAGTACCATCACAGGACTGTTTAGATACAGAACGGTTCCTGTACACCTGTGGAAAAGTGCCTGTAGTATCCTATCTGTGCATGCACAATATCTATTAATGTATATATTTATGTATGTTTGCAGATGCAAAGCTTGCTGGTCTCCTGTTCTCTCAACGAGACCCAGATGTCAACTCTTCCCATGGACGACTTCAGCCTGGTAGAGGAGTGCGAGTCGCAGTACCGCGGGCGACCCATAGGGGTGCA
Source organism: Brachypetersius altus (assembly GCA_037974465.1). Lineage (NCBI taxonomy): Eukaryota > Metazoa > Chordata > Actinopteri > Characiformes > Alestidae > Brachypetersius > Brachypetersius altus. The sequence goes on from JBBPDB010000040.1 coordinate 13,266,311, forward strand.
GCCGGGCGAAGGCTGATGATATAACGAAGGCTGTGGCCCTTCTATTCTTCTCAGACTACTCTCCCCCTCAGGTCAACTGAAGTATTTCCTATTTTTTTGTCCTCTTTTTATTGTGCAGAGTTTATATATGTTACATTCCCCACATGCGGGAATAGCTGGACACCATAACTGGGAGGGCCCGTGTGGCCCATAGTGGGCGTGGTCATCTACGAGTTCTTCATTGGAAGGTGAACAGAAAAGCAGCAGCGAAAAGACCCAACACTACAGTGTCTCCTCTGGTTCTATTACAAAAAAAAATCTTTTTTTCTTAATCCAGATGTATTTTTCTTACTCTTCTTCAAAAGAGAAATATCCTGCTGCCTACTCTCAGCCTACCAATGACTCCACAAACCCCATCCAGCGAAGACTACGGCCTTCTACCAGGGATTTGAAACTATTACTCTGTCTCAGGATGTTTTTTCCATGATATCGATATATATTTTTCTTTAATCAGTCATCAGCCTTTTTGGGCTCTAGGCTCGGCTACGCGAACCCTGGGATTTACAACAGAAACCTACCTCAGCCGGAATGAATGTGTAACGGGAAGCCTTTTTTTTTGTTTGTTTTCGGATTGGTGTCTTCTTGTCTGTTCTGTTTCGTTACGTGTCAAGCGTTCAGCGGTCAGAAAGTTAAAAAAAAAAAAGAGAAAGAAACAGGTGCTGCGCTACCTCAGATGTCAAGAACCACCACTTTCATACTCGTTGAGAAGAAATCCAACTTATAGCACTTCCAAACGTTGAAGTCAATGTTCTACCTCAAGATAACAATGCTGTTGTTGTTGTCGTTGTTGTCCTTTTTTTGTTGTTGTTGTTTTGTTTTTTTCGAGATCCTTCCTTCCCGACGTTGATTAATTGCTGTGTTTGAATATGTCAGTACCTCATGCAAGCTGGTCAGAAGACATTCTGTTTGTGAAGGCGTTTTTTTTTTTCCCTCATAGTGTCCATAATATTAGATTATTTTTTTATGCGTTTTTCAGTTGCTTTAGTTGAATGAAAAGACTGTTAGAGATGCGTTGCACTGCTACTAATGATTTCAGGATTTTTTTTTTTCTGCCATTCACCATCCTTGTGCTGTCGACGCGGAGGAGAAGGGAGGACGAGACACATCGGCGTTGAGTTAGACTGTCTGCGCAAACATCTGCGTGGTGGACTTGTGGAATTGTATTGCGTGACAGAGACGACAAGAGGGAATTACTTCAGTGCACGTTGTAAATATGATCTACTTAAGAGAACTAAGCACAGATTTATCATGGTGCCCGCCCAGGTGTCGATATTAGCTGTGTGGTAAATGTAGACCCGGTGGAAGATAACTGGCTCTGAAATGCCTGGACATCACCGTAATATGATTTTGATGTAATGAAAAATCCAATCAATCCGGCCTGTTGGGACACTTCAGACAGGAAGCACGGGGCCTGTCCATCAATTACCAAGCTGGCCCCTCCTCCAGCAACATTAGAACGATGTGTCCAAGGCTGCAGGGCCGCTACCACACATACAGACTCATTCACGCACATATAACACACACTCTGTACTCAGTCGGTCAGTAGTGTTGCCAGAGGAGAGTGGACTTTCCGAGAGTAATGCGTTAAATATATCTGATTCAAATGTGTGCATCATTTCCACCTGAATGAAAGTGGTGTTGATTTAACCAGAAAGAACTTTATTAATCCTGAGGGAATGTCACGGCTGTGGCGGTTGTCACGTCGCCGTGCTTTACCCCAATGATCACATGCAGGCAGGTAGGCATCCATAACTGTGGTTTCTTTATTTAGAAACAGAACAGAACAGAAACCTGGCTCGAGGGCCGATACATGAATCAACTAAAATCAATAGTGAAGCTAAATGTGATGCTACATGGGACGATGGACCGACGCAGAGGTCCACATTAACTGAACTTAAATACATGGACAGACTCTGACAGAAACCAATCAATAAACACAATCACTTAAACCGAACACAAGACACCTGAACCCGGGACTCAAGACACAAATATCCACTAAATTCAAAATAAAAGTCCCCAAAACAAAACCCAGTGACCCCTACCGGACAGGGAAATTGTCATAAACATGCTCGGTGCAATAAAACGGAATAAAGACGATAAAGAGTTTAGGAAGGAAAAAAAAAAAACAGTAGTAATAGTGCAAACCAAATAACAAGAAACTGGTAACAAGTGACTATAACTGATTATTATTAGTGAAAGGGGTTATGAAAAGTGACTTAGTGCCCTGAAAATATGACGAATGCAATAGAGAGAGCAGCAGGTGATGAGGGGGGTGAGGCAACATTCAGTAAAAGATGAATAAAAAATGTTATATTTAACAATCCGAATATTTCCTGATGCTGAGATCATGCACACATTTGAGTCATGTATCATCCGCTATTGTTTTTGGCCTTAAGACCTGAATTATTTACATCATGTGATGGTCACAGTTTCACCTGGTTCACTTTTGTGCCTGGACGCACTGGCGGAGAATGTATATCCCTAAACACTGTAGATGCGCCAGGTGTGGTAGATGATGAAATCTATCGCTATTATGATGAATTACACCACAGTATGCCATAGAATGTCTTTCTGGGCCTAATGTATTATCAGTGCTTAAAAAAACACTGACCAACTGTATGTTTCATTACAACAACAGAGCATAAATAGTCCCGAATAACTGTATTCTGTGTAGTACAGCGTATTAAACACTGATTAAATATCATTTGTACTAGTTTCGAATAGCATTGTTTAAAATGGAACACTTCAACAGTTCATCAGACATCAGAAAAAGTCAATATTGTAACTTGGTGAACATTTCTTGAAGTACTGAGGTATTATATTTTGCCATTTAAGCACAAAAATATAATAAATGGCCATAAATATCACCGTCATTGATAAACATATTACCAATCTAGTAGTGCCATATACAATAAAAAACAAAGAATTGCTCATAAAATTCAGTTCATATTTGTCTTATTCTTATTAAAATTGACATGATATAGACTTCTGCAAGAATATATTCAGTATGTTGGTATGTATTTCATAGAGTTTATGCTGGTATACGATTTTTAAAAAGGGTCATCAATTTTACCTCTCAAAAAGGGAAGTGGTGCAAAGACACATTAATAATGACAAATTACAAAATCACACTTATTTACCCCTGCTAAACTAGTACAAATACTACTTTATACTCATTATATAGTAAATACAGGTCATTCACGTCTACTGAAAATGTGTATAAACTAGTATTAGCACTTAGGCACCAATATTAACACATTTGTAAATAAACATTACAATCATATTTTAATGGTTTTCCTGGGATCACTTCATCTCACTTGATGAACCAGATGACCATTATACTACACCATCAGTTAATACAAACTGTTTTTTGTTGTTTACAGGATTTTATTAAATGATATATGCAGTTCTTTGGTCTAGCAGAAGTACTAATATGGTGGACTGAAAATTAACAGTTACCAGACACTGGTTGCTGTTGTTTATGTGATATATGCAGTTGTTTAATATGTTAGATGTACTAATGATACCAATGGCGTATTGTGGTGTTATTTATGCTAATAGCCAAAATATATATGTTGCCTAAAGTGTTTGCAACAGGGGTGTCAAACTCATGTTCACCACAGGCCAAATGGGTTCTGATAAAAGGTCTTGTGGGCCGGACTGGTGAAGTAAAAGTTGTTTTTTTTTTTTTTAGTTTAATGTTTGTTTTTATCAGACTTCGAAAAAAAAAGGTACCAGTTAATCAGGTTTTAGCTTACCAGCACTTTAAGCAGTCCTAAGATTGTAGGATGATTGTGGGCATGGATCGAAATACTGGGGGGTACTGTACCCACCGATCAAGACCCAGACCCCCCCAAAGAGACAAAAAATGCAGGTGGGGGGGGCAGTGTTTTTAACTTTTTTGCTGTCGTTAAAAAAGGCAGTACTCTGATTGTGGGTATATTTTCGATGCTATTCAATAACATGGATTCAAATGTTTTGAAATTTGAACTCTCAAAAATGTGTGTTTTTGAGGTCAAAGTAATTTTTTTCATTTTTCACTATTTCAAAGCCTAAAACAGAAAATTACCTTGTTAGATAAAATAATATCTGACCAATACATTTTTTTTCCTATATTGGAAATAGTTCACCGTTTGTTTGACACCCCTGGTCTATACTATGACGCGTTCAATGTGTGCTAGTTTGCACGGATGCTTTATGAACTGGCCATTCAAATCCTTTACAAATGAACTAACAGAACCTCACCCGGTAGAACTAACCCGGCTCGAATGCCACATGCACACCAGTCTGTTCCCATGCGTTCAATATAGCGTCAACAAAAGACAGTCCATGAAAGCCTCTTCTGTGCCACTCTGACTCTCATACAGCCTCTGAATCTCTCCTGCTGGCCTGAGAGATACGAGTCCTTTCTCAGTGCTGAGTTAGCGCTTCTCCTAGAGCCTGTTTCCTTTTAAGAAGAACCACTTTTATCCTCCAGTACCCACAATGCCCTGGTGCTTATTCTATCCCTTCCTTTTCTTTTTAATAACCTACCTCAACACCACTGTCATGCTCTCAGGTCATTCTCCTGTCGGGGAAGATTTTATGTTTTTGTACAATGCGTGCGCACACACCGTTTGTTTTTCTGTTTTTACCAGAGGAGCATCTCTTCTATGTCCTTTCAGTAAAACTGTAACATCAGACATACACTCTTTTCATTTTTTTGTAATTTTGTGTAGATGTGAATGTATGACAGATGTCGTTTTTGTATCAGACTTTCTTTTTTTATATATATATATAGTTTAATGCACTGTATCTTCATTCTGTCTCAAAAGTCTGGGAACGTCTGTGTAAAGACGTAAGGGAATATCAAACACTCGCGCCAAACACTGCAACTGTCACCATCGCTTGCTTACAACATTGACAGCATGTGTGTAAATACCACAGTACATTCAACACTGTGCATCTCCAGTTGGCATACACTAAATGCACAAAAGTATTGGGACACACCTGTTTTTCAGGGGTTGGGCTCGCAGTGAAGGACAATCTTAATGCTCCAACAGACCAAGACATTTGTGGACACAGTTTGGGGAAGAACCTTTTCTATTCCAGCATGACTGTGTCCCAGTGCACAAAGCAAGCTTCATAAAGACATGGCTGGATGAGTTCAGTGTGGAAGAAATTGGCTGTCCCACACAGAGCCCTGACCTCAAACCCATCCAGCACCTTTGGGATAAACTGGAACATATTTGATTGCCCTGTCAAAAGTCCCTATTGGTGTAATGGTCAGCCGTCCCAAAACTTTTGTACATGTAGTGTACGATGATGATATTGAATGTGTTCCGTTGGCATCACACAAATGAATCCCAAAACTGTGCAAAACAAATGTTGACAAGAAGAAGCCGACTGTACAGAAAGAAATTGGACTGTGTGTTTGAATTTGGTCCGATGAATATCAGAAGCGTCGTGTTGTCTTCAGGCAACTGTGGTGGAGTGTTCAGTATTCTCTTTCTTTGTATATTAGATAGCTGAACTGATCTGTCCGTATGTAATAGAGCTAAATGGAATGGTACCGAACAAATTGAGGATTCGTGATATACTGTGCTGTAAAGCCTTGTCCTTATTAATCGAAAATCTGTGTGAAATTGTCTATTGTACAATTCTAGTGCACAATGACACTTCGGGGATTGCTGTGTCTGCTACACAAGATTCAGTGGGTTGTTTTTTTTGTTTCGTTTTGTGTTTTTTTTTTGTTGATAAAATGCAGTACAGACCATTACTGACGCCTGCGGTGCTGTGACTCCTGCTGCATTTACGAACCTGGACACCTCATCTGCAGTAAGCTTGTGGTTCCTAATGGCATTTCTTAATCCGTGCTGTTTTGTTCGTTTGTTTCTGTTGGTCTCAGATGTATTCGTTTCCCCTGTGTCTATTTTAAAAGCCCATATATCTTCTTACGCGTGATAGACTTCAGTGAAGGTAGTTCCTAAGCTAGCAGAAAGGGAGCCATGGCGTAATGTCGTATTTATTAATATTGCGTACGTTGTGTATTTATTGATGGCTGCCAGTTTGATGCTGTGTGTTATGTCTCTAGTGCTTCTTTTAAAATAAATTTTAGGTGGTTGCTCCTGTTGTGCTGGACGGGGTGTTTCCAGAGAAAGCTGCGGGACGGGGTTTGGGGTTAAATGATCTCCGTTGACCCTCAAAAGTTCTGACAGCTTTCACTGCCAAATAGTGCGCCTTATTTCCGATGGTTACGTGGGGATTTCCTGTTTTTACTAGCACCTGTGCATGCCAGCGTAAGGGCTGCTGGATTGGTTATTCCGTTCTGAACTGTGCTTAAAGAATGACTGTGTCCGGCAGTCGCCTCAGGAGATTACATCTTTCTTTACCTTTCTCTTTCCTGACCAATGGGCCTTGAGTGGTCAGATTCCCGTTCACTGAGCACTGGTTTAGACCAGCGGCCCCCAGCCTTTTTTGCGACACAGAACAGTTACATGTAAAACAATATATTTTCCAGGACCGGTACAGATACAACTAAAAACAAATAGTTTGTTTTTTTTATTTTCCAGCTATATTTTTGATGTACCGTGAAAACCAATAAAATATTTTTATTCTGTCTTTCTCTGAGACCGGTACCAAATGACTCACAGGCCGAGACCGGGCCGAGATCGGTCCGCGGCCCGGTGGTTGGGGGCTTCTAGTGTAGATCATGCTCATTTTTCTGTTGTTTTGTTTCTGGTTTGTGCTTGTATGTGATCGACTGCTCTCAGGGAAATGTCAGTTCCTCTGTTATTCACCACTGGAGAGGATAAATCGGTGCGACCCCGTCCTTTTGGATGTAAAATCAGTCCACCCCCCTCCAACCTCTCCCTCTCTCAGTTTTGGGGGAGGCAGGCAGTGCTGCTGCTGGTCCTCTATGCGGGTGCTCGGCTAATCAGTGTTTCACACGTACGGAGCTGCTGATGGAGATCCCCGCTTGCTGAGAAATCAGATCGAGGGCCATCTGAAGTAGAGCCACGGCCACACCCCCCACCCCGCTCCTTATTCTCTCTTTTGTTTTGATTCAGCATGCTTCTTTGTCTATGACCATATAATCCATAAGAGAACAAAAAGGGTATTACCTTCTATCCTGATGGCCCTTCATCATCCCAGACACCCCTTCCTTCCACCCCTCCCACATCTCCGTAAAGAAAGGCCCATTTGTCAGAAGAAGACCCCTGCCCCGGAATTCCCAATAGAGACTCAGGGATGACCCGTTACCATGTAGCAGCCTCAGCCAGCGCCTGTACTATGGCAACACAGGCCCATTCCGCTCCACGGAGACAAAATCAAACTCCGAATCTGTAAAACAAACATTGTTTTTGTGGGGGGACCACATGCTGCCCTCTCGGCTCCCTAAGCCCCTTTCAGGGTCGGGATTTAACGGATGTTTGTGCCTGAGGGGTGTCCCATACAAGCATGGTACTAAACAGTTTATTGCCCCGTCTCACGCAGGTTTCTCCCCATGGGAATAGCCTTTTAGCATTTATCACAGTCTAGCGCTCGCCCACCAGTACCAACAAACAGTATTTGTAGATGCTAATGTCCAGCCTCCCCAGCGAACAGGCTCTGCAACACCCAGACGAACTGTTAACCACTAGTGAAATTAATTCAACCAGCGATTACTAGATGTGGGCTGTGCTCCAATATGTGTGTTCGAGTTCCAACTACAGTGTCTAGCGTGTAGAATTCCAGCCAATATTCTGATGTGGTCCAAATTGTTATGGCACTTTACTGGCACAAGGAACTGCATTTTTTTTTCCCATTACAAATAAAGCAACCCGTACTCAAGTCGTACCTGAGCCACTCGACAGCAGAGCAGAAAGTGGGCCGCAGCTGAGCTGACCACATCACTGCTTTCTGATTGGTCAAAATGTCATCACAACATGGAAAGAGGCCACTGTTTATTTACTGTCCTCATAAAAAAACAACCTAGCAAACAACCGGCTTGCTAACCGCGTATGTACAGCATGGTTTTGCTGGTAATCTGGTATGTCACTGTTATCATGCTCTCAGTACAATGCACTAGCAAGTATACCAGTATAACTATACTGAATCCTGGTGGACTGATTTATGCTCTGTAGTGTACTTTGTAGAATGTACTAAGTAGTTTTCTGCAATATGGAACACAAATACACTTATTGGAACACAGCCTTCTCTCAGTATTGCAGCTGCAATATGTTTAAATTAGTTTTTTTCTTGTTTGTTTGTTCTCCTGAACTCCTGAAACGGGAGTCCCTGCCACAAATCTTGCACCTGAGACCAAGTAATGCACAGCACACAAGTACGTAAGCACTATAGGTCTAGATCATAGACTTTTTAGCCCGACTACAAAGCACTGTGCATTTCTGAACCCGGACTGGGCTTCTGTCGATGGTGTCTTTTGTCCTCTTCAGGTTCTCGGACCCTCTAGGCGTTAAATATGCAGCTTAATAATTGTACAGTATTCAGATGAGCACATCAGGCTGTGGTAGCTTGTAGTGAAGTATTTCTAATGACTGAGTGAAGCATGTGCCAATGACGAATCATACTAATCCTGTCTGTATTTCTATAGTGCTGTAGTGTCCACCTCTACATCAGCCTTCAGACAGCATCCAAACAGCTCAGCTCCACATTTCATAATTATCTGAGTATATGAAACTCCACTGATCTAGCTGTTGCCCATTTCCCAATGCCAGAAACAGAGAGTGTTATTCCAGCACTTAAGACGCTGATTCTCCCGCTAACTGAGTGATTTGGTGTTAAAACAGGTGGTTGTTCATGAAGCAGAATAATTAAAAATAATGCATTCGTCTCTTAATGAAGAGGCAGAATCCCGCATTTTACCTTTTAGCCCTCAGCGCAGCGACGCTTTATGGAAATACGCCATCGCCCACATACTTCAATCAGAGTCAGTAAATGTTCTCCAGACGCATCTTAGCCCACACTTCTGTCATATTTGAGAAGGTTTCGTTTTTTCCTGAGTAGGTGCTGCAATTGAAGTGACTGACATACAAAAATAAAGGTTCCTGAACTGTTCTTGGCTTGGGTCTTTTAATTGGTATAGAATATATATTATTTAAAAGTTCTGAAATAAAATGATCTTTACGCTCACATAGCTCGTTAAATTTAAATTTAAAGATGGTTATTTAAAGATCCATCCATTTCAAGGTACAATATATGGACAAAAGCACTGGGACACCTGTTTTTCAGGGTTTGGGCTAGTCCCCTTACTTCCAGTGAAGGACAGTCTTAATGCTTGTGTTTGACTGGTCCTGACCTCAACCCCATCCAGCACCTTTGGGATGAACTGGAACGGAGATTGTGATCCAGACCTTCTCG
>JBBPDB010000040.1:13294544-13310094 GCA_037974465.1 Brachypetersius altus
CGTCTCCCGGAAATCCGATAAAATTCAACCAATCAGATGACGACTTCGAGATTCCTGAAGTGTTTCCAGTTAAGTGTTTAGCCAACGTTCTGTGGGCGTGACGTCTGAGGCTGAGACTAATTTAAGTCCAGTCTGTCTTAGTTTTCAGTTATCTGTCCATCGCTTTAGACCTCGTTTCTCCTGTATGTTTCACGTGTCTAAGTTATCTGGAGGCCCGCGATCCTGTTTTCTTTCGTATGCTTAATAAACATATCAGCATGGAGTTCTGGTCTGGCGTCTGGTCCATGTCCTGAGGGAGCTCCGGGTTGGGGGTTAGTCCCCCGTCCCGTGACACACAGGGCCATGTAGGTTTGGATTTATTTTCTCTCTTAAATAATAAAATCCTTCACTTAAAAAATGTTTACTTGTGTTGTCTTTGACTAATATTTACATTTAGGTCAACTAAATGTAAGTCAACCAGCAGTGGGTGACACAGGACCTTTTGGTTTGGCTGAAGACCAGCTGAGCTGCTTCATTCTGAACCAGCTGTGAGGGTCTTATCATACAAGCAGGAAGACCCACTTGGAGGTCATTGCAGTAATCAAGACGAGAGCTAACCTTGGCTGCACTGATGTATGTCGCTCTGGATAAGAACATCTGCTAAATGCTGTAAACATTGGACCAGTTGGGCGGCATGCTGTTTTCTGCGGCACCCAAAAAATGTATTTTAAATCGCCTTCCATTTAGAGTTTACATTGCAATGCATGAATGAGTATCGCATTATTTTGCCTCTTAGGTCTATCAGGTAAATTTGCTGCATAATTTTTTCCATGGACCGAAACATGCACTCCCACTTATAATCCCACACTCCTACGTTTCTTCTCAAGAACATGCTGTCCAACACTCTTAAACACGGCTCAGTCCTGAAAGGGAGAGGTGGGCTCATTTTTGTGGTTTCCTTACGCTGTCATCTGGTTTCCTGACAGTGGCATGGAGCCGACCTCACGACAGGGCTGAGCTATATAAGAGCACACACACACATACACACACTTACACACTCTGCATGCTTTCTGCAGTCCACGCAGCAGCAGAGCCCTCTTAACCTCACTAGAAGACTCTGATTGGGTAAGACTGAGAACATTTACTGTTCTTTTGTGTGTGTTTGCCTTGATATTCCTAAAAAACATTCTTAAGTGAGGGATATTTGCCTTTTTCTTGTTGCCTTTGTAATCCTATGTGGAGGATATTTTGTATATGAAATACATAATTATTATTATTAGAACATTTCTTTCAGTTTTGAACCATTTCTACTGCCACAGTTATCATGAACTGAGTGTAAAAGACGGATTGTTGTTTAATTTAAAATGGCTGTATCCCTTTAATGATATTGCAATTTCTATTCAGTTGATTTTAAAATCATAATAATTTCTATTGGAACACATAATAGTTATATCCCTTCAATGATAATGCAGTTTCTGTTCAGTCTGATTTTAAAGTCATATCCATTTACACTGCATTGCTACACTATGGAAGTAGCAATAGAAGTTATCTGACCTTCAGTTAGCTCTCAGAGTGATCAGGATTAAGATGTGCAGATGAGAGTGTGGTTATTCAGGATGTGTTGTACATATGGAATCTGTGTAGTTAGCTCTGTATTTTCTTGCTGGGCACAGAAGCATTTTTATGCTCCCCTGACGCTCACTGATGGTTCTTACAGATGTGATACTTGAGAGGAGCTAAAATATGAATTGGAAATGTGCTGATGATCTGTAGCCTATCTTTCTTTGAGATCTTTTTCAAAAACATTTTCCCCAAATTTCCTAAAGTACAAAACCCAACCAAAAAAGTCTGACACTTACAAAACAAAATACGTTAAAAATTAAAAGATGTTTTCTGAATGATGCCATAAAACAACCCCCTTTTCTTTCCATAGACAACTCTTCAATAGATGGCTTCTCAAAAAAACGTTTTATTCTTCCTGAGGAGAACAATTTGAAAGCTTAAAGGACCTCAATATAGTGGAAATGTCCCGTCCTGTAAAGTTTTTTCTGCACCTGAGACAAAAACCATTTCTTTTTAAGAGCGTAATCTAGTCGTAGTCGGGTAAAGGTCAGTAAGAAGAGTGTGTGGGCTTTCAATTGTTGTGTCAGAGCCACTAAGACAGTGGCTATTTTCCTTCTGTGCAGTTCACAAATGGTTTGATCTTCTCTCTGACCTACAGGAGTTCTGCGGCTTAGTGTGAAAAGACCGAAGGGTCATTACCAGGGGCCAAAGGTCTCTAGTACAGAGCCACGATGGGCTACCCGTCAGCATGGCTCTTTCTTCTACTCCTCTGTGGAATTACTGGCACCTTCACTCAAGGTTTGTTTCTCTCACTCTTTCTTTCGCTTTTAAAAAAAGAATGGCTTAGAGTGGATTTCTCTGCCTTTCGACCCGCAGCCAAAGCTCAGTCTATGTGGCCTGAAACAAGACAATCCTCATGCCTGGTCCTCCTGAGCCGATCCCTGGTTTCTACTTCTGAACGGAGCGATTTCAAATTTCAGCACAATTGAAAACAATCTGATCATTTTGGAATGATTCAGAATTCATTTTGAAACTCTTCCTATTAGACTAAATACAATCAATCTATTTGTGATTCAGAGTTTTTTTCCATACACTGCATACCAGTGTCTATTACACTATGTCCACCTTTTATATCAGGACACACCTCTACCATATTGTCCATTATAGTAGCTTATAGTATTGCAGGTGAACATTTCTGGCCATTCTAGATTAAAATCAGACATTTGTAGCTTGTAAAAAAAACATATTAACACACATTGTACATTTGTTTATAACTTAAACTATAAATAAATACATACAAAAATAAACTGCTGCATTGTACAGTAGTTTGTTTGTAACTTACACAAACTTCACATCAATCAATCAATCAATAAATAAATACATAAATAAATAAATAAATAAATAAATAAATAGACATAACTGTCTTCTGTGTCTGTGATCTGAGGACCATGGTGATGTACTAACTTTTAACGTCATCATCTAGTAGCTCTTAACTTTAAGTCAAGGACTATTATTACTAGATGGGCGTGTTTTCTTAATGACTGTAAATCACAGATGTACGTCATTCTGGATAAGAGCATCTGCTAAATGCTGTAAATGTAATTGTACATTGTATAGCATTTCTAGACTGATCCCTTTGATAAGAATTCCTGCCATAGAGCTGCTGCTGTGGTTATTCAGGATGTGTTGTACATATGGAATCTGTGTGACTTTGTGACTTTGACAGAAAGCCAGAGGTTAGACTGTCCCTCATATTGAGTCAGGGGCTTATCTAGAACTTTCAGAAGGCCTAGAGTGGTGTTTCTTTCTCAGATGACCTTGTCCGTTAGAAATCAACACGTAATCCATTCATTCCATTGCCATTTCCTGATTATGTTGACATGGTATAATTTTAACCCTGTTTCCGACCAATGGGAGAGCTCACTAAGTAAAAACTAACAAATTCTGAATGAGTGTTTAAAGAGTGAACTCTATTGTTCCACTGAAATATTAGCTGCACTACAATACTTTCAGAATGAATACAAACATGGGTCTGCTTTATAAAAGAATAATGAAATCATTAGGCGTCTTCGAAAAGCTTTCCTTCTTTTAACTCACAATAGATTGTAAGATCCCTACAGGAACGTAAAATACATCTCATATATGTGAAGAGGCCAAACACCACATGTGAAAGTAACATCACATGTAAACACATGTTTTTCTGTAAGGAATATATGAACTGTTTTTTCATGTAGGGTTTTTTCCTGTAGGGGGAGTTTTTACACAGGATATATGCAACTGAAACAATACACCTGGCCTATTTACCGTTTAGTCATTGTAAGGTCTAGGGACAGTGACGGTGGGTGGCCACTAGAGGCCGCCAGGGGTTTAGTTTTGTACTGTATATTTCTGAGCACACTGGGTTATGTTATGTTATGTAATCATTTGTTTCAGCTGCCGGTGTGTTTAGGATTGGTTTGTTTTGGGATTGGTTTATGGCTTTGTGGTGTATCTCCTTTTGGTTAATGTTTGTTTCTGGCCCCCATGCCTGTGTTTGTTTTGATTTTCAAGATAAAGGACTACTGGAAACATTGATGTCTGCCTAAGCGCCTGCCATCATTGGGGCGACATGGGGAAACGTAGCCACAAACTTTTATTTTGGCCATTCATTTTCATGCTGAACATTGTTCATGGTTGTTTAAAAATTAAGTCTATGTTGTAGAGCAGCGGCCCCCAACATTTTTTGCACCACGGACCAGTTTAATGTAAAACAATATTGTAACGGACCACTATAGATACAATTAAAAACAAAGAGAGTGTTTTTCGCTAATTTTTTGACTCTGATAATCAATAAAATATTTGTATTCTCTCTTTCTGTGCGGCTCGGTACCAAATGATTCACTGACCGATACCAGTTCCCGACCAGGGAACAGCTGCTTTTAGGTCATTGACCCCAAATTCCACACACTCCAGTTATGTGAAGGCGCTGGTGGACAAATAAACTCACTGTTGTTTTTCCTTACTTACATCCAGTAGTTGATTGGAAGTTACGCATTTAAGCCAACAGCCACAGAGCCACCTGTCAGCAATTGGCCACACTTTAATGTGCCAGGTCTAGTAGCATGGGCACTTCTGATGGACTCAGACATGTGGACTTGTCCAGAAAGTTTGAGGTTGCAAGAGAAATTTGTAAAAAGCAGCGAGTTTAGAAGCATGAATGCTCTATCAAAATGAAAAATGAAAATGAAATTGTAAGAACGTCCACTGTATGGTCAAAAGTATTGGGACACACCTCTTAATTATTGAATTCAGGTGGCCCCTTATGTCCAGTGTAAGACCATCTAAATACTTCAGCAGACCAAGATATTCTGGACAACTCTATGCTTCCAAATTTGTGGACCCACTTTGTGGAAAAAACCTTTTCTATTCCAGCATGACTGTGTCCCAGTGAACAAAGCGAGCTCCATAAAGACATGGCTGGAGGAGTTCAGGGTGGAAGAACTTGATTGGCCACACAGAGTCCTGACCTCAACCCCATCCAGCACCTTTGGGATGAACTGGAACAGAGATTGTGATCCAGACTTTCTCGTCCAACATCAGTGTCTGACCTCATATATGCTCTCTAGAATGAATCTACACAAATTCACACAGAAACTCCATGGATTTGAATGAAATGTTGTTAAAGTCCAAGTTGGTGGATTTGTCAGGTGTCCCAATACTTTTGTCCATACAGTGTACCTCACAGAAGATGGAGGCTAATAGAGAACAGATGAGCAGAGTGTTTGCAGCATTGTTGCCTAATTACATTTACTTGTTATAAAGCGTGATTGCTTTATAATCAGCCATCAAAGGGAGTTTAATGGTTATTGCTTGCTGAAAATGTCTTCTGAGGGCCTCTACAAGTAAAATAGACCAGACACAATTTCAAAGTCATTCTCTGAATCAATAAAGGCCACTCTAGAACCTGATGAGAATCGAAAAAAAATGTGGATGAGTTTCCCATTTCAGTCCGACACATTACAACAAAATCTAACTTCGTTTCTTGATTGTTTCTCTAAAATGCTTAATTTCTCGTCAGGACCTCCGGGAGAAGAAAATGGAAGATCTGAGCCGCACAGTCTAGCTGTGCTCTACGATGAAGGTGACCTCACGTTCATAGAAAACAGCCTATTATCAAAACAACAGTCAGTCGTTATCATTAAGCCCTGCTCCCATAGACAGCTGGCCATAATGTACTCGCTCTTACACAAGCTGTGTAAATCCAATTTGCTGCAATGCAAATGGTCTAAAATTAAAATGGGCATAAAGGTTTACATGTATTCCTTAAACATTATGAATGTGTGCAATATCTTATTTTGTGTTTTATCATGTGAAATATCACAAATTATGTCAGTATTACTGATCTACTGATCTCTATTACAGACTCTTAACCACTACTTGTGTTACTAGCAATTCATTTAACTGCAAGTTGCTTATCTATAGTATCTGCAGTATCTTTAGTACCCCAGTATTTGTGTATATAGCATAGTGTATTTCATATTGGGTATAGCTGCAGTGTTAATTTGATTTATTTAGACTTTATATTGTTCTTGTCTCTGTGTCTGTGCAGTCGTAACATAAGTAACTTCCTCCAGGATCAATAATGTTTTCCGATCCTGATTCAACTTCCTGTCTAAGCGTATGACTTCTCTGTCTTTTAGAAAAATATGCATGGACGACTTGGTTTAACGTAGACCACCCTGGAGGGAAGGGGGACTACGAGCAGCTGGATGCCATTCGTTTCTATTACCGAGCCCGAGTGTGCGAGTCTCCACAGGCCCTGGACGCTCGCACCACAGACTGGATCCCAGCCCGCGGGACTGGGGAGGTTGTGCACGCGGACCAAGCCTTGGGCTTCTGGTGTATTAATGCAGAGCAGCCTGCAGGAAAGAACTGCTCCAATTACGCCGTACGGTTCCTGTGCCCAAGAGGTTCGTTTATGAGACGCTGCCTGGTGTGCAACAATGTTTTAGCATGTCACAGACAGATAACACCATATGGTTTGATATACATATACATTTGCATTGTTACAGCAGCAAAGTGGACAGAACAAAAGAAAGTAGAAGCAGCAAAACCCATAGAATAAAAACTACAATATAATTGTTGTATAATATAAAGAATTATACACTATACAAATATTAAATATCAATATATGATTGTATGTATACACACATGGATGGATGGATGGATGGATGGATATGTATTGTGTGTATGTATGTGTGTGTGTGTATGTACACATTGGGGTATCAGTTCAGATTTACTTATTGGTTCCCTCTAATGTGAAAAGCATCAGTCGCTATATCTATATTATCTTTTGTCTACACCCCAAACTGAGCTCCTTTCTGACCTGTGGAGCTGAGGCCTGGAAGGAATCCAGTTTGACATACCTGATCTAAAGGAATAACGTTGGCTGTTGTTTAATCAAATGTATCCTGTAGCACCTTCTGAACATGAGCATGTCTGAAATGTCTGTTTAGAGCACCATGAAACTCTTGGTCTTGACCTTCAGATAAGCAGCCAGAAACTCATGGAGTGTGGGGTCTGTGGTCCGAATGGAGTCCGTGCCAGGCCCCGTGTGACCAGGAAGCAGTTCAGTTACGCTCCAGAAGATGCAAGACTCAGTCCAGGCTGTGCAGTGGTGCAACCGTAGAGCGCAGGCAGTGCAAAGGACCGCCATGCCCAGGTACCGCACCTGTTCACGCCTTTCCAATGCAGGTGGTGATTGTTCGACTTGCTTTAAAAAGCAAGGTCAGCTTGGTAAGCATGTATTGCTTCTTGGACTGTTGGACAAGGTCCAGAAACCAAACTGTAAAAAATCAGCCTTGACATTTTTAAAGCCTAATAAAACACAGCATGATGTTAAAGGTGTAACATGAGAAATTTTGTAACCACTCTCTCCATGTACAATCCCAGTTTTTACTGGGTGCCAAATAGTATTAGAATTATTCTTCATATTGTGCAACCATATTATTTTATTAAGATTATATTGTACATAATGAAATTAATCAAAGTTAAATTATGTGCAAACCATCACTGATCTACTACTGATCTCTATTACATACAGTAACTGACTCCTAACCACTATTTCACTTAACTGTAAGTTATTTATCTATAGTATTTATACCCAGTATATGTGTATTCAATATAGAGTATTTTCTGCAGAGTTTATATTTTATGTTATTCTTGTCTCCTCAGTCTGTGTCTGTTGTAAATAGTAATTTCCACCAGAATTAATAAACTTTTCTGATGCTGGTTCTCCTGGCGGTTGCAGGTTGTGATCTGCAGTGTGCAATGGGCAGGGTGAATGCAGAGTGCAGCGGCTGCATGTGTAAGGACCACACTGTTCTGGGATCAGTCCGCAGTGCCGGGAGTCTACCAGCTCCTGGGGCGGCCATCCTCCTCTCCAACTCGAGCCCAAAACTTCTCACACTAAGTGACCACAACGGGCATTTCCGCGTACCAGGACTTTGCCCAGACGGCAATACCACACTGATCATCAAGATGAAGGACCACTCTCCTCAAAGAGTCATCGTCCCGCGGAGCTCTGAACACACCACTGTACTTCATGTGAAGCTGGAGAGAGCAAGTAATAACCAGAATAATATTGTAAATAATTCATGTAAAAGTCTTTGTGGTATTAAGCGCTAAAGCAGGGTGTCGAACTCCAGTCCTGGAGGGCTGTGGTCCAGCATGTTTTGGTGATTTTCCTGCTCAGCAACACCTGGTTCAGCTTGTCAGTTCATTTAGTGAATGCGTTTGAGGAGGAGAACCATAAAACTGTGCTGGACCCCAGGCCTCCAGGACGACAGCCCTGCTCTAAAGGGTGAATAAACTGTAAACAGGTGTCGAATCACTACACACAGGGCCAAACTAATGTTTTTCTTAATGTTGCACTATAACATTTTCCCATTTTCTCCTCTAGAAAAACTATATGTACAAAAGAACCCAGGCTCTAAAGCCAGGAGAGAGGGTCAAACAGCTGCCTTTTGCTGCAAGATTTCTGGCTCTCCTGAACCTGAGCAGTATCAGTGGTAAGCCCATCAAATCCTGAATCAGATTCCAGATTTAAACAACCCTACTCTGGAAAATCTGATACACATAACCTAATCTCTGTCTTTTGCTGCCACATTTTGCTAGAATAATTGTATAATGGTAGCAGCATATACAGTATCTAATATACAGCTATATAACATCATATCTTCTATGCCAGTATGCAAAGCTATGAACCAACAGCATTTTGTGTATTGACATATTTTCCCAGGTTCCACAATGGAAGTCTACTTGAGAAGAGTAGATATCAATACGATGAGACTCTTGTTTTGAGGAACCTACGAATGGACCAGGCTGGAGAGTACTACTGCCGAGCCAGTAATGAGAACGGAGCGATTAAATCAAAGCCAGCTACTCTCACAGTCCTGAGTAAGCCTTGAATCTAACACTTATTTTACATTATTTTCAGTACTTATACTCGATATACTGCATATAGTCAAATATATGTGAACACATGATTACCATACCTATACATTTGTTTGACATCTAATCCCTAAATAAAGGGGAATTAGTATGGAGTTTGTCCCACCTTTGGGGAAATTGTCAATTCACTTAAAGGAGTATTTGTGAGGTGAAGCACTGATGGCTTTTTAAGAAACTCTTGGCAAACGGTTTGGAACTCTGTAGCCTGTGAACCAGGATTTTTTTCAGTACTTCAATGTCCAGCTTAGAGAGTTTCTAATGTCAACACTTGTGGCAAAAGTGGCACCCTGTAACAATTAAAGTCACTGAATACTTTAGCCTGAGCCATTCTACTGCCAATGTACATCCATTAAAATCGAACCTTTAATCAGTAATAAGAGGCTTCCACATACTTCTGGACACATAGAACACATACTGAAATACACTTCATACATGTACAGTATGCCTTCATTTCCTCATCTTTTTCCATCTAAAGGTGAAGACGAACCATCATGCAACCCAAAGCCTGAATCTCACTTGATCCGCCTGCCTCATGACTGCTTTCAAAATCAGACCAACTCATTCTATTATGATGTAAGAAGATGCCCTGTAGGAACCTGCACTGGCCAGCTAGACAACGGCATTCGATGCAAGGATTCCATATCCTTCTGCTGTGGAGTGTCCAAGATGGAAGAAAGACAGATAACTTGTCAAGACTACCAGTTACCCACAATGGTGGTTACCCAGTGTGGCTGTAAAAAGTGTGTTGATACCAAAGCCATAGTCCGTGGACGTGCAATTGCAGCAGATACTGGAGAACCTTTGAGATTTGGACACGTTTACATGGATGGTGCCAGAGTTAGTCGAACAGGATACAAGGGCACGTTCTCCATCCAAGTACCCACAGACACCGAAAGGCTTGTTCTTACTTTTGTAGACAATATGCAAAAGTTTGTGAACACAACCAAAGTACTTCTGTTCAATTCCAAAGGTGGAGCTGTGTACCATGAGATCAAACTCCTAAGGAAGAAGCCCCCCGTTACCATTCGTTCAACGGACACAAACAAATTAGAGCTCGGAGAGGTAGCGGGTGAGGAGGCCATGGCAGAGATTGAAATCCCACCCAACTCTTTCTACAGGGAGAATGGGGAGGTGTTTGTAGGGAACGTGGATGCAAGTGTTACCTTCCTGGACCCGAGAGATGTATCCACAGCAGGAGCTGCTCAGAGTGATCTCAACTTTGTTGGTGCTGAAGGCGACACATTGCCCTTGAGAACCTATGGTATGTTCTCAGTCGACTTCAGGGATAAGGAGAGCAGCGAATCTCTAAATGCCGGAGAAGTTAAAGTTCGTCTGGATGCATCCCAAGTAAAGATGTCTGAACACTTGGAGGCAATGAAACTGTGGTCCCTCAACCCTGAGACTGGTCTTTGGGAGGAGGAAGGACAGTTCCAGCTGGAGAAGAAGCGACGAGGAAAACGTGAGGAGAGGACCTTCCTCATTGGCAACATGGAAATCAGGGAAAGAAGGCTGTTTAACTTGGACGTGCCAGAAAATAGGAGATGTTATGTTAAGGTTCGAGCCTTCCGCAGTGAACGCTTTATGCCAAGTGAGCAAGTTGAGGGCGTCGTAATGACCCTGATCAATATGGAGCCTATACCTGGCTACTCAACCAATCCTCGTGCATGGGGACGGTTTGACAGTGTAATCACTGGCCCCAACGGTGCATGTTTACCTGCCTTCTGCGATGAACAGCGAGCTGATGCTTATACTGCTCACGTCATGGCAAACCTTGGAGGTGAAGAATTGGAGGCAGTTGCTTCCGCTCCAAAACTAAACCCCAACAGCATTGGAGTTCCGCAACCGTATCTGACCAAACTGAATTACAGAAGGACGGACCACGATGATGCCAGAATCAAGAAGACGGCATTCAGCATCAACGTGGCAAAGCCCACTCCAAACACAGCTGAGGAGGCAAACGGGCCAATTTATCCATTCGAGAAGCTGAAGGAATGTGAGGAAGCTCCGTTCAGCGCACCGCACTTCCGCTTTTCAAGAGTAGAGGGAGATCGCTACGACTACAACACGGTTCCTTTCAATGAAGATGATCCCATGAGTTGGACAGAGGACTACCTTAGCTGGTGGCCAAAGCCAATGGAATACAGGGCTTGCTATATCAAAGTCAAAATCAACAGCCCTCACGAAATCAACGTTCGTTCCCGCAACATGGGCGGCACCCATCCAAGGACCGTTGGCCAGTTGTATGGCATCCGTGACATCCGCAGCACCCGCGACATGGAGCAGTCGGCTGTGTCTGCTGTTTGTTTAGAATTCAAGTGCAGCGGCATGCTCTATGACCAGGAAAGAGTGGATCGTACCCTTGTGAAGGTGATCCCTCAGGGGAGCTGTAAGCGAGACAGTGTAAACAGCATGCTACAAGAGTACTTGGTCAACCATCTTCCACTGGCTGTTAACAATGACACCAATGAGTTCACCATGTTGGCGCCATTGGACCCTCTTGGCCATAACTACGGCATCTACACGGTCACTGACCAAGATCCTCGAACGGCGAAGGAGATAGCACTCGGGCGCTGCTTCGATGGAACGTCAGACGGAACCTCACGAGTCATGAAGAGCAATGAAGGTGTGGCGCTGACATTCACCTGTGGTGATAAAGAAGTCACCAGACAGAGTGTGTTCCAGCAGCTCCAGAACGCACCTGGACGAGTCACAGCAGGAGCTGCTAGGCCAGGACGAGGCAACAGAAGGCAAAAAGGAGATTCTCCAGCAGCTCTACGCAACAGCCGGAGGAGGAGCACTCGCAATCCGAACAAACGTTCCCAAACCACAGGCTGAAGATCCTGGCAACCAATGAACGTGGCAAATGAAGAGGAGTCAGCCATGCCAGTTTTGGAAGAATTACACAACTTATGGTTTATCATCTTTGGACCATCTGAAATGCAAATAAAGTAGGTTTTAAAAGCTGCTGCAAAATTCTTAAAAACTAGGTGTACAATAAAACTGGAGTGATGGATTAGAGTGGATCATAAAAGATATTTAACGTTGAACCCAAAGTAATGTGCAACTTCTCAGTACAATTTTAGCGAAATCATTTTTTTGGCTTATTGACTCATAAATCCAGATTGATCACTCTGGCGCACCCCACCATGCTCGACCTCTCCAACCACACAAACATCACTCATGGTTTAAGAAAACAGTGCAATTTTTCAGTAATATGACCAGCAAAGTTACTAATTTTGTAAATATTGAGCTTTTTACAGAAAAAGCCATTACCCATTTCCCCAAAACACCAGTTTAAATTACATTATTTTTAACCATATACTTTTACTCACTTGTACTGTGATGCATATTTACTACTTGAAACTGTAAATAACTGAATATTTATTTCATAAACATAGGAGCTCAATTACCCAGATCCCAGAAATTACAGCTGTCAAGTTTAATTTACTCACGTACTTGAAATGTAACTACAACACTTGTCAAGAACTTTGCAAAATTACTGTCAAGAAACTCTTTTCGACCAATGATTTTATTAAATTGGATCCTTAAAAAACACTGCTGGAGTCTTGTCATTGATCTATCATTGACCATTTTTTGTATCTTTTGTAAAGCAAATCTTTTCAAATGGTTAGAAAACACAAAGGAAAACCTCTGATGTCAAACATTGTTGATAGTGAACAATCATCTAGTCTGTTCAGCCAGAGCGTTTGCTCCTTCTTACTTGATACAAGCTTGCAGAAGCTATAACAAAAGACTGAGCCCAACATTCCTGCATTAGTAGTAATTTACCTCTACCAGCATGAGAGCAAAGTAAACGTTTTAAATGAGCGATGGCATATTTAAAAACCTTCTGTAGATGAAGGTTATTGCAAATGCTGGATTTTCAAATGAATTTGTACTTTCTTCTTGCTTTTCCATCCATTTTAAGTCAGTGTCACACCACTGCGCCTCATGTAGTGTCTATAAAAGTTCTGAGTATTTATAGAAAAAGCTGAATTATGTGCATATGACGTTGCTGACGACTGGCGATCAAAGATATATACTGTTCTGTAGATACAGCCACAAGGGGAGTAAAATAGCCAAACTTTCACCAGACATTCTGTATACAACTATTTTTGCATAGAATATCACATCTGTATCTATGTAAATAAAACTGCTCAGAAGTGAACGCCATCAACCATTTCAGTTCAGCCACAATAAAAATTTCTACAACATGTTCAATAAGGCATTGTAATTCTTATTTCAGCCAAATCAGAGAAGACACTTGTGCAAAATATGTCTCATGTCTTAAAGTGTTCGTTGAAGGCAGAGTTGTTAATACAAGGCAATTTGATATATTTTCCTTTTGTCACTTAAGGACAAGGTCGGTGATAGCAGCTTCACGAAGAGTTGTTTTGACCATTGAAGCAAAAGTATAGGGTTGACAGTGTTCATTTTTTTTATCCAGGATGGCACTGATCGGTATGATTGGGTTGCTGCATGTCCGAGGGGTGGTTCTGGTACAGAGGCAAACAAGAAGGTTAGGAAAGGTTGGGAGGGGTTGGGTTTAGCCTTTGTCACATGAAGTCATCGTATTCATTGTAGCCTCCACCAAAGCCTCCGTAATCATCAAGGTCATCTTTCTGTTTCGCTTTCAATCCGCCGCCAGCAAGTACAGTCTTCTTTTTCTTTTTAGTGCCTTTGGCTTTTTCCTGTGGAAAAAAAGTACTTGTCTTTTATGGCAATAAATACAAGTGGATCATATAAAAATGCCTCTTGATATGAGGTTTTACATAGAAGGCTTTTGACAGAATGACCAGCTCAAGGTAAGCAAAAAGACAAAGTGCTCCCTCTACTGCAGGGATTAGGGAAATACACATTTGAGTTTCAGAGCCGGCAACAGTAATGGGGAAGCTGGTGGTTAGGGTGTTGCCCCTGCAATCAGAACGTCATGGGCTTGGATCCCAGGACTGCTAGTGTCACCACTGAGGTGCCCTTAAGTAACATACTGTCCCCAACTTACTGCTCCCTGGGTGCTGTGTTAAATACAACGGAAGAATTTCATACTGTTCACACTACTTTAAATTACGATCATTATGATCATGTTGAGTCGAAGTTGAAGTTGAGTCTACTAACTGCAATTTCGTCTTTAAAACTATCTACTTCACAATTACTACTGAGTGTAGGTAGTGGGGGAGAGAAATAAATGTCAAAGTCACCTTTTCTTGCTTTTGCCTTTCACTCAGAAGCACCGACATAGAATTGCTGATTTTCTTCAAGTCCTCTACTTCCACTATAAAAAAAACAGCAACAAATGCAATAATTGCATAGTTGAAGAGGCATAAACCACTGAATCTGTACAAGTGTTTAAACAACTATTTAAACATTTTAAGAGCAACATGTTAGATTACACATTTTAAAAAAAAATCAATTTTATTGAAAAATGGCAAATGGACACCTTTGTACAAAAGATTGCCTTATAAAACATAGGCTTGTCTGCAAAAAATGTGCATTAAGGGTACAACTGGTCTAAAATGATTTCATTTAAGTTGATAGAGCCAAGTGAAAGCCCAAAGTTATTGAACTACAGTTGCACAGAACAGTATGATGTACTAGACAAAAACAGTGCATTTTCAGCCATAAACGCAATGTTAAAGGCACACTTGCAATTAAGAGCGGTACTCACATGAAATACAAAGTTCCCGAAACAGCGACTCCAAAAAGTTGGAATAATGCACCGATTTTTCAAACTGTGAAATCTTGTCTTTCAGCAGCTTCTCAAAAACTACAAAGTCGTCTTTAGTTGAGGGACATATGGCTTCAATTCCAGAGGCACTATTTGTAGTAACAGTTGTGTCAACACCTGCAATTAACAGTTAAATTAGTTATGCACTACAATTCACATTATTATAGAAAACAAAGAGTGAACAAGTCATTTTCAGAAAACAGCATTAAAACCACTAAAGGATAACAGGTCATTTTCAGTTCATTTCTAGGTTTGTTTTACAATCACCTGACATCAAATTTAAATCACCTGATATACTCTTAATTTGACAAAACAGCCTGTTGATTAGGTACATGAACCCTTAAACAATATTCCAACAAATGTGTGTCAATGTTCTATAAACAGCCCTTGTTAAAAATATTGAAAAGTTGAGAAAACTTTTACAAAGATGTAAAGGCTCATTACAAATCAAAGCTCTTTCTGAAAATGTTCTGTCTAAGAAAAAACATTTCTGAACCTTTATTTTGAAGAACACATGGATATAGTGTTAGTATTTACATGCTCAAGCAGAAGTAGGCTCTTACCAAAAGCTTCACGCGCCAGTGCCATGTCTGACTCCTCCTGCAGCTTCTGCAAACGTAGCCTCTCTGCTGCCTGCTCCTCAGCGGTGAGCTCATCGTTGGTCTCAGACTGTTCTATCTATTCAAAACATTTATACATTTTAAAAGCAACATGTTAAATTATGTTTGAAGACATAATTTAACATATACATAAACATATATATATATATATATATATAAGACACTGGAATGT
>JBBPDB010000040.1:13316383-13323883 GCA_037974465.1 Brachypetersius altus
CTGTTGTTGTGGGGACATTTCCACGCCCCGAAACGTGACGCTGAACGAAACGAACTGTGATTGGTTGTTTGACATGTAGAAAGCTGCTATGAATTCCAGGCCTTCAGCCGCGAGACTAGGTGCGTACCAATTCATTTATGTAGGTACTACAGTAAAAAAAATGCCAACACCTGCTTATAATCCAAAAGTAAACATTCAACATCAGTTTCTGACCTCACTTCTGCTCTTGTGAGTGAATGCAAACAAATACTATTGTCTCCCATAAGACTAGAAGCTGATACTGCAAATAAGGGAAAACAAATTCCCCCTGTGATTTTAGAAGACTCATTAAGAAGGATTTTTGTGGGCATATAGGGATGGTTTTCCAAACAAGCCTCTTTGTGGACTATAGTAAAATCTACATTCAAAATTCAGCACATTTAAAGTGCATTAAAATTGCTCCTGTCCGGTAAAAAACACCAATAATAAGCTAAAGAATTAGCTAACATCCACATTGCAGTGTTTGCTATCAGTGGTATGTTTTAGATCATGCCAAACATTTCACACACCCTGATCATTTTAACACTTTAGGGTTCAGTTTTCTGGACACGGATTAAGCCAAGTCTCGGACTAGATTACACAGCTCAGTCTGTGTGCTACTTACACATTGACATTGTTCTGTAATGGAGGCAGAGTGTTGATGTCATCTGGTGTTGCGAAGCTCAGGAAAGGGCTCAGGTCCAGGAACAGGGTCTCATCTTGCCTCAGCTGGACTTGGATCAGTACACTCACCATCGTGCGCAAATACTCATCAGTCAGCTATAAGAGAGATCTCACATTTTAAAATGTAAACCTTAAGAAATTCCTTAGAGTAAGACCACAACATGCATTCACATTAGGGGGATTATCTGACGTAATGCTAACATGATGGATTAACATAAAGGATATTTGCTATTATGGCTAATATTATATCGCTAATATGGCTAATACTTACACACATTTTTGAAATGAGCTTCTGTTTTTGCTGTGCCATGGCATTTAGTTTAGTAGATTTTGTTTTAATGGAAAACTTACACACATTTTGACATGGTTTCAAAAAACTGCACATATTTGTTTCAAAAGGATGATGATGATGATGATTCTATTTTAGTATTGCCAAATTCATCATCAAAATCATCGTACTTTTGAAACTACACAATATCGAGCACACGATGTGGACAAAAGTATTGGGACACGTGTTTTACAGGGGTTGGGCTAGACCCCTTACTTCCAGTGAAGGACAATCTTAATGCTTCAGCAGACTAAAACATTTTGGACAACATCATGCGTCCAACTTTGTGGACCCAGTTTTTGGGAAGAACCTTTTCTATTCCAGCATGACTGTGTCCCAGAGCACAAAGCGAGCTCAATAAAGACATGGCTGGAGGAGTTTACTGGCCACACAGAGTCCTGACCCCATCCAGCACCTTTGGGTTGAACTGGAACGGAGATTGTGATCCAGACCTTCTCGTCCATCAGTGTCAGACCTCAGTGACAGACTAAATGCTCTACAGAAAACTCCAAAAGTGGAAGCTGTTATAGCTGCAAACGGGGGAGCAACTCCATATTAAAGTCTATGGATTTTAATGTAATGTTATTATAGACCCTGTTGGTGTAATGGTCAGATGTCCCAATATTTTTGTACATACAGTGTATGTGCATTACCTAAATAAAATCTAAATCATATTTGAACAGTTTCAAAAATAAAATGATGGTGATGGTGATCATTTGGGAGTTCTAAAAGTAAAATACAAATGCTTAAAACCCCTCCACAAATAAGGTAAATAAGTTTACCTGTAGGTTGGCCTGGTTCCGACTTAAGTACTGTAAAATCATTCTCATGGTGCTGGCATCCACTGAACTAAACACTGCTCTCAGTCTGGCCAGAGGAATACGGAAGTACGCCTGAATTTCAAGAACAATAATAATAAAAAAAACACTTAGAATACAACAGAACTCATTTAGAGGTGCCATTCATAAAGCTTTGTTAGAACTTAAGTTTGGACCTTGATTAGGAAATCGCCATCACTGTTCACGTCTCTTCCCGTTTGCGTCAGGCTGGTCAACACTTTCTGAAACCCAAAATAAACACGCTTCAATCAGGGATGTGTTAATGGATAAATCACGTATCACGCATTAAAGAATAAGGTGCCGACATCAATGTCTGAACAGCTACAAGAACCAGAGTAAACACATGATCTTGGGTTAGAGTCACTGTAAACAGCAAATCAAATGTCACTTTGTTAATATTACATGCAGTAGAAGAGGCGTAAAATATCCAAGATAAGTGACAGGCTGGACACCAAATACCAGCTAATGACCAACAGTGTCAGTTACACAGTTCAGGTGCTGGTAATGGACATAACTGATTAACTACTCAAAAGTAATGCCTGTTCTAATATGGGACATCACTGAATGATCACACATTAATGATCATTGTAACTTAAAAAAATATCTAAATAAAGGCAACACTTCACAGTAAGCCTTCACTTATAAAGGTTGATAAATGATTTATAACTGTTGACAGTTAATAAATCAGTAATAAGCAGTCATAAACAAGTTATAGCATTTGTAAAACATTGATGCAGGCTCACTATTTGGCAAGATCCGGTGTTTTAATAGTAGTCTCAAGTTAACAAAGACTTGTTTAACATTCTGCCTGAGAAAGAGACCAGATAAACTCAGCAACTAGCAAGATCTGAGATCTTCCAAAGAATGAGCCTGCGTCAACATATGACAGCTGTTATTATTGTTATATGACTTCTTATTAATGATTCATGAACTGTCTACAACCTAATTTGAAGTCATTTAGGGTCTTATTTTCAAGTGGTACTTCAATAAATGTAACATTTCTCAGCATCCAAGAAACAAACCCTAAAATTATAATGAGAAAAGACTCACGCCGAAGCACTGCAGGAGCACTTGCTTCTGGTCAAAGTTTGCTTCTCTTTCTAGGAAGGCGGACACGGAATCCAGCACGCTTTGCCGAATGTTATCAGTCACCCTCAGAGTCGTCATTGCGTTCTCTTCTAAGACTAGCAGCAGAGTCACCCATACACTGGTCACCTCTCTGAACATAGAAGCCACTTGTGGGTTCATTGTCTGCTGCATACGGGGCAGAAGAACCTCCAGTCCACAGCGGAAGAACACCTGCAGCTCCTGGAACTGACTGATTCCTGCTTGGCAAGCAGCATTCACATCTACACTGCATGACCAGTTCAACCCATCAACCAGCTCTTTCACCAGACAGGGACTAGCAGTGGTAGTGACATTTGAGTAATTGTGGCTCCCGTTGACAGTGCTATTGGACTGGATGTTAGACAGATTGTAGTACATGTAGGTGGTACAGAGAGTGCTGACCCATAGACTTGAAGGCTCCTGGACGATGTGAGCAAGCAATGCAGGGTTCACACAGATTGAGGTGAAGAAGTTTGCCTGGTCATAGTCCCAGCAGAGCGCGAGAAGTGCTGCATCTGGTAGGTTGACTGCCCAGCTGGAATACTGGCATTCCTCAGAGGGTACAAAGCCCATTAGACCCCCTTTACCATCCCCTGGACCTCCTGAGCTAGACCTCGTAAGGTTGGCGCACTGCTCCAGCAACCAGGTGTTGTCCAAATTTGCCAGAAGGTTGTGCAGGACAGTGATATTGTTGCACACATTCTTTGTGAAGTTCACGGTGTCGAGATCAACACAAAGAGCAAGGTCAGTCATGTCTACAATGATAGGCTGACTCCAGGCAGAATACAGACAAACTTGAGGCAGCAGGTCCGTTGTATCGTTATTGGAACATACAGACTTGAGCCACTTGTTCTTGGGTTCAAGAGAAAGAAGTGTAAATAGAGAGGCATTGCAGCACACATTCAGATAGAAAGCTGTCATGTCAAGCTGCCAACATAGTCCAACTACTGATGGATCCACAGCTAAAACTCCCCATGATGCATATTTACATAAACTGGAGACACTGGGGACTGTAGGAGGGGGTGTTGTGGGGGGAAGAGTACTACTGGAAGCTGTTGGTGAGATTGTTGAAAAAGCAGTACTTGTGATAGCTGGGGAATTTACGGGAGTAGGAGTGATACTGGGGGCAGTTGAAGAAACTTTGGCAGAGACAGTCATGCTGGATGTAAAAGAGAATGTAGTGATACGAGAAGATGCTGGAACTGTTGGTGGAATTGAGAGAGAGGCAGTGCTGCTGGAGACTGTCCGCAAACTGGTCAAGAGAGACATGTTAGAAAGGCTGTAGATGGAGCTTGTGGGTGAAACTGAGGGGAAGAGAGTGATGGTCGAGGCCACTGGCAAGACGCTCAATGCCACTGTAGGAGAGATACTAACGACAGAGTTGATTGCTGAGGTCAAAGGGAAAGTGGTAGTAAGAGGAATGCTGGATATTTTAGAAGTGACACTCAGCAGACTTGAGGAGGAAAGAGTTGAATGCGCAATGCTAGAGGTTCCTGACATACTTAATGGGGTCTTTGTAGGCAAGAGGGTGTTGGAGACTGATGACAGGACAGTTGAGGGAGCTGTGTTAGAAGAAGCAGTGGTAGTCCCTACAGCAGGGATGCTGTGGACAGGATCAGATGATAGGACAGTTGTGGAGGAGAGAATACTGCTGGAAGGTGTTGGTGAGATGGTTGAAGAAATGGAAGAGAGTGTCATGCTGGAGGTGAAAAAGAATGAAGAAGTGACATTGGCCATGTTTGTAGGTGAGAGGGTGTTGGAGACTGATGACAGGACAGTT
Source organism: Brachypetersius altus (assembly GCA_037974465.1). Classification (NCBI taxonomy): domain Eukaryota; kingdom Metazoa; phylum Chordata; class Actinopteri; order Characiformes; family Alestidae; genus Brachypetersius; species Brachypetersius altus. The sequence goes on from JBBPDB010000040.1 coordinate 13,321,140, forward strand.
GAGGGAGTTGTGTTAGAAGAAGCAGTGGCAGATGTTGATTGTGGAGCTGCTGAAGAGACAGGGATGCTGTAGACTAGTGGTGGAGCTGTTGGAGGATTACTGATAGAGATTGTGCAGTATATTCCCAACCAGGCATTCGCCTCATTTAGCAAAAGCGAAGCAAGGAATGTGCTATTGGCACACACCTCCTTCACAAACCGAATCTCATCGTTTTGGATACAAAGGGATATCTGATCTATGGTGATGGTCTGTATATTGTGCCATTCTGAGTACCGGCATGATTGTGCTAGCAGAGTGCTGATGTCAACTGGCGGAGGTGTCGGTACATCACTACAGTTAGGTATTAACCAGCTGTTTTCTTGGTTGGAGAATACAATCAAAAATAAATCCAAATTCTGACACAGAGAAGTCTGCATTCTTGCTTGATCATTGCTCCAGCAAAGCGCAACAATGGAAGGGTCAATAGTTTCTGGAGTCCACGCATCATACACACAGTACTGCATAATCAAGTAGCGATCTGAAGCATTGTTGCAGTATTCCCAAACCCAGGCATTGTTGGGGTTCATAATAAGGGTTTGCATCACATCCACATTATCGCACACACCCAGGAGGAAAGCTTGAGGATCATTGTCGCTACACATCGAGACCAGACCTGGGTCGATGGCTTCCGCGGTGGTCCAGTTCTCATAGTTGCAGAACAGCGTGTTGAGGCTAAGGGTGGACCGAGCAACCCGCTGGCTTGTTTCAGGTATCGGTGAAGGGCAGGGTTCCAAGAGCGGCGATAGGAAGAGTTGCATGATCTGGCAAGTGTTTCTCCACACTTTTATTAGCTCGGAGTGAGAGAGAGTGTTTAAAGCTGTACATGCATCATAAAGAGCATCAGGAACCTGAGATACGTTGGCTAAAATGTCTGCACAGATCGTATTGTTGAGGTACGTCACGTCCTGCTGATCGCAAGTCAGTTGTGTTGGGTTGTTCACTGGGGATGTGCTGGTGCGAGCAAGCTGTATCGTCTCTGTATTCTGGCATTCTGTGTCTGTATAGGCACATGGTGCAGTATCAAGAGCCAAAAACATGTTTAGGATCGAGTCTCCAAAGGACCAGTTCATATTGTGGCTCAGGCCCCTAGAAAAAACAATAAAAAAAACTGTAAGATCTATAGAGAAAGACACTTAGCAGTGAAGACACATGCTGTAAGTTACTTGTTCTTTTAGCCACAGAGATCATGCAGTTTATTTAATTTTTAATTCATAATCCTATTAGCCTTTCACAGCATATTTTTTTAAAAAATTGTCACATTTTCCTACACTTTTTGCTTTAAGGTTCAGGCTTAACTCTTTAAAAGAGGAATTCAACAGATAATCCATAGTTCAATGGGTAACATGTTAATTATGTTAATTAAGTCATTTGGAGTTGTTTGATGTGAAATGGTCCTTTTGGGTTATCAACTCATTTTTTTTCAGTGGTCATGATGTCTATATACAGTAATCCCCCAGTTTTACGCAGATCAGGACTTGCGGATCCAGTCACACACAGATCTTTTTCGAGAAGCGAAGTGATCGTTTTACGTGTAAATCTCCAGAACAGCGCGGAAACAGCAAATATTCTCCAATTTTTTTTGTTGCTTTTTTCGTGGTCATTTTTTAAACTTATTTTAGTTCTAAATTATTAAAAATATATAACTAAAAACATAAACAGTAATCCAAATATAAAGTCTGCCCCGCACCATCTCTCTCTCTCCTTCTCTCTCTGTCTCACCGGGAGAGCGTTCTGCCACACATGTCTCTCTTTCTCACTCTCTATTTCTCTCTCTCTCCCAACCCCCACGCACCCTCTCTCTCTCTCACTCACACTGCGTGCCGCCTCTCTCTCTCTCTCTCTCTCTCTGGCACCGGGCGAGCGTTCTGCTGCGTTTAAAATTAAAGTGTTTTGTGAGCATATTTGGGTGCATATTTAGGGTTTACACTATAAAATTGGCATTTTTAGCCAAAACACAACAACGTGTTTTTTCACTATACGCTGGTGCTCTAGGAACGTCTAAAAAACCAAACAGAATTGTCTGATTTAGGCCAAAACCATTGAAAAACTATTTGTCAGACATCAGCTCTAATATTCATAACCATTTATTGCAATAACTGTCTGTCGTGTGGCTTTTCAAAGTGTTGGTTCTGTTAACACTTTGAACAGTTCAAAGTTTCTATGAAGTTTCCATAGAAAAGTGTAATTTAATTACGGCCATTTTTAAAAAACTAATTGCAATTTGAAAACAAATTAACAACAAAGGAAATGTCACTCTTTTTCCCACCCTCCAGGATTGCAACTTAAGACTTACTTTTGTTTCTAGACATACCTCTTTTACAGTAAATGATAGTGTTAGCTCTGTACTTCAGTTTTTTGCTTAGTAATGCTTAGTTTTAAAATAACAAATACTGAACTGGAATCAGTATCTGTTTTTCAAGGTTTCAATATTGGTATCAGAAGTGAAGGAGACAGAATGTGGAGAGCAGAGGAACACTTTATACCACACCACAACGCCAACAAATGTTTCTCTATTGCAAATAAAATTATCCGAACCCGAGCTGCTCAAAGGCAGAGCGGAAAGCATGTGGCAGCTGACCTGACTGCATCACTGCTTTCTGATTGGGTGAAATGGAAAGGGGCCACTGTTTTTACTGTCCACCCAAAAATAAACAATGGAGACACAAACTAACAACTGGGAAGTGGATGAAGCACAATCTCAACTG
>JBBPDB010000040.1:13328883-13331892 GCA_037974465.1 Brachypetersius altus
CCCTTCTATGTTTTTTTTTTTGCAGATTTTAATCTATCATAAAAAGAGAAAGCATAAGAAATAACTTTAATTTTCCTACATTGCATTCATTAGGCAGTCCAAAGAGCGACCAACAAGCCGAGAAAACACTGGAGCCTCAGGACCGTGCGAGACCCAGAGAGCTCCAATAGCTGAACAGATGAATCTTCAGAAGGTTTTTGAAGATACAGAGGGATTCTACAGCTGTGGGTCATCTTAGGTAGCTCATTCCATCAGTGGGGAACCAGAAAGAGACCAGTCTGGACTGGATTTACCTCGTGTGTAGATATGGCAGGGCCAGACGATGTTTTATATCAATGAAAATCAAACAGGTGTGTACCCTATATGGACAAAAGTACTGGGACACCTGTTTTCCCAGGTTTGGGCCAGACCCCTTATTTAATTTTGGACATCATGCTTCCAACTTCCTGGACACAATTTGGGGAAGAACCATTTCTATTCCAGCATGACACTGTGCAAAGCGAGCTCCATAAAGACATGGCTGGAAGAACTTGACTGGCCACAGAGTCCTGACCTCAACCCCATCCAGCACCTGTAGGATGAACTGGAACGGAGATTGTGATCCAGACCTTCTTGTTCAACATCAGTGTCTGACCTCATAAACGCTCTACAGAATGAATGGACAAATTCCCACAGGAATTCCAAAATCTTGTGGAAAGCCTTCGAAGAAGAGTGGAAGCTGTTATAGCTGTAAAGGAGAACCACTTTCATGTTAAAGGGTATTTGGATGTTGAAACAGTTGTGGACTTCTTAAGCACCGATGTACGTCGCTCTGGATAAGAGCGTCAGCTAAATGCTGTGAATGTAAATGAATGTAATGTCATTAAACTCCCTGTTGGTGAAATGGTCATACTTTTGTCCATATAGTGTATGTTTCAGAGACACATGCATGTTTTCAATGAGTAAAACGTTTAACATTGCTGTTTTTAAATGGGACAGGCGTAGTGTTCAGAATTCAAAACTGTCAATCAATGCAGTGTGATCAATGCAACCCGTCTAGCAAAGCCACTGAATGTAATAATAAAAAAAAAAGCTCTGAAACGGTTTTCATTTCTGCAGAAAAAGTGCCATGGTTAAAATTTAATTAAGGATTTCCCCACAAAAACAGGCTTTGTTTCAATTTTCCCCCTACATGCTATGAATGAACAGTTCAGTGACACTGTGCTAACATACATACACATAATATTATAGTAAGAAAAACACTCCTTTCGATGTAAAGTTAAATCTTCATTAATACATTTAAAAAGTAGATATGACATGCCTTTTCGAAATAAAAAAAATACAAAAAGTTTCCTTACTTTAAGGATTTTACATGAAGCTGCATGTGTTTTTTTTTTCAGTACAATGCTCATTGTACAATAAAAATGGGAATGTACATTTGAATAAACTTGCACATATGAAATGTCTACCACCTTTTTTTGTGCATAAAATGCTACAGCTCTGACAATCGTAGAAAATAAGTCTCTGTTCGCGAGGAAGCGCACGCGCTGGTACATCACTGAAACCCCCTCCGATACTTGGAGCCACCTTGTCGGACGCTAGCTGAACTTTGCATAAAGTCAGAATCGCACACGACGGCATGACTGTGGCGCTGGGAAATCTGTAGTAACTGCTACTATATGTGCAATGCAATAATACAATATACACAATCACCATTTCCATACAATATATTCACTCATTTTTGCCTGTAAAGGTAATTGTGCTTGTGAACCCTTTCAATTAGAAAGAATAGCACAAGCTTGTCCTAAGAGCAGGATCCTTGGGATCACGTTTCACCCCCCCGCCCCCTCGTCTTCGGCATCGTTTTCTACATCCCTTCATTGCTTTACAATTATTGGTACAACTTTAAACGACTAAACTTGTAAAGGGTTAAGATCCTTTCGTTTCCTAATACATATTAAGTAGATTCATAAAGGTGTAAAAGAATATTACAGAAGCGTTTATTTATTTTTTTTTTACACAGAAGGTTGCTCAGAAGGCCTTATATTTCACAGAGAAGCAGAGTTAACTATAGCTTTAAACTTTGCCTGAAGTTCTAGATGGTTCTTGCGCAGTCTTAAGGTTCTCAACAAAGCGGTTGAACAAGGCAAATGACGGAACAAGCCCCAGTCAGGATGTCCGACACAACTCAATTTCAAACTGATCATTACAAATATAATCGGACTGACTTCTAGATAAGTAGTGAATAGGCTGGAATCTGGGCTAAAAGCCCAAAATGGCAGAAATGAAGAATCGGACCAATTTTTCCAAAACTGACATGCTTAAGTTAAACTAAGTCATTTTGTATGGGAACCTTTTTAAAGTTCTCAGTGGTAATGGGAACCAGACGTCTCAGATGTTTAATATGGCTTGGTGGTGTATTTCCCTCATCTTCACACCTGACCAAGACCACTAAGAGCTTAATGATTGGTTAAAGCAGATGTTCTCAATGAGAGGGGAAAAAAAAGTTGCCTGGAGCAGAAATGGGAACCTCTACTTTAGAAGAGAAGGCTAAAACACAAAATGTTATAAATGGTATGTACAAGTGATGTACGAAACTTTTGGCAAAATTTAAAAATAAGATGATTAAAAAAACCCAAAAAAAACCCCCCCAAAACAACCAGCCAGAAGTATATGAAAGGCCCCCAAAATGTATATATTTAATGTATGTATATTAGTATATTACAGCTGGGCATGTTAATGCATTATTTACTAAACACTGACAATTATTTTATTGCACATTCATTTTTTTTTTAAAAATCCTTTTATTTTGCAAGTTCGTTACTTTTTTGGGCTCCTGAGCGCTGCATCCCAACTGGTTTTCTTAGGGGTCAGTCGTCCCATTACGTTTGGGACAACTGCAAATGACCCCCAGCAGGGACTTTAATGAAACTGCATTCAGATACAGAGACTTTCATACACTCAACAAAAATATAAATGCAACACCTTTGTTTCTGCTCCGATTTTTCATGAGATGGACTTAAAGATCTA
>JBBPDB010000040.1:13331992-13344484 GCA_037974465.1 Brachypetersius altus
TAGATCTTTAAGTCCATCTCATGAAAAATCGGAGCAGAAACAAAGGTGTTGCGTTTATATTTTTGTTGAGTGTATAAAGTAGCTGCTGTAATGCTCTGGACTCTGAGGGGAACTCGTTTGACTATAATAAACTAGATCAACCGTGAATGTCCTGCAGAGGCAAATAGCTTTGGTTTTATATCTGATTTGATTACATGAATGTTTAAGTTGAGATTTAGAAATATCTGAACTGTAACTGTGTGACTGCATTAAAGGGAAACTGCTGGAAACAAATCTCCTTATTTGTTTAAAGTGTTTGCAAATGAAGTGTTATTGCACTTATACAGCAGCAGTACTTTAAAAATACAAGTGTGCCACGCACTACTTTTGAATTCATCATTTAATTTTGCATATAACAATTATCTGCAGGAAACCATGTGATTAATCATGATTAAAAATTGGAATCGTTACCCAGCATTAACATATATATATAGCTCAAAAAATGTAATACTATTTTGTGTTTTCAAAGTGTTCCTTTCATTTTTTTGAGCAGTATATTATATTGTGTGTATATATAATGTGTGTATGTGTGTGTACTTGGCGTGTGTGTTCCCATCACCACCATTCGAGAAAAGACAAATCGGAAGAGTTAGTAAGTTTGACTTCAAAGTTTGATTTTTCTTACATGTCAACAAGTGTGTTATGCAGAAATGTTTAACTCACTCTTCAATGGAAAGTGTGAAAGGAGGTCGTCATCTTGGCTGGGGCTTTAACGGAGTAGTTCAGTCCAGAATGATAACAGAGAATGAAATGATTATCTTGGCCAATGCCAGTGACTTCACCGTTACTGGGTGGCTGCTGGACTCATTATTCGCCACATTAGCATGTTTCACTGAGCAACTCCTTTAAAAACAAATAGTGGCACACACACTGATGAGTCTGGAAAATGGACTTATGGCACCACAGGCAAAACTACTGAACCCTCATGCTCACTTTTTAAAACTATGCTCACAAAAAGCTAAAACATCTAACAACCATCATGATGACAGATGCAGTTATTTTCTTTCTTACCATAATTTGTTATATATATACTAAGGTCTACAACTGAGAGGTTTAAGGAAAAAAAAAAAAAGTCTCCTATCGATATTCTTTCCAAGTCTGTCCATGAGAAACACATTCATGTTAAGGGCCTCTTACTGCATTTTAAAACCATGAACACCAGAGAGGGAGAAGCAAGAAACTAGAACTACAGACAAGAGAACTTTAAACCACAAAGATGAGTCTTGATGCTCATAAACTAGTGCTACAAACCAAGTTATCGCATCTTTGCAGTTTGGGTGAGGAGATTTGCACAACGTGAACCGTGCTACATGGGCTCCCATCTTTACATTAAAACGTCAAAATTTAATACTAAAAACGTAACGGGCAATGAACATGAAATTTAAAAAAATATATATCTATTAAAAAAAAGGCTTGATATGAATACTCGTGTGACAGACACAAACCAGAGTAGAAAATTATAAAAGGTTAACAGCAAAAGTTTTCTGAAGCATCTTGAAGGTGCAGATGTAGAAATAGGTAAATCAGACAAAGCCACGCTGCTAGACTTCCAAAATTAAAACTGAAATTCTCACCACGCTCCCGTCTTACATGAAGGAGACATTCTCGCTGAGAATGGAAAACATTATTCTGGCAAACAGAGACGACTGAACCTGCAAGAGAGTCACACTAAAACCATGAGCTACTGATCAGAACTACAGAAAAAGCAATGGCAATGTTGAAGAATGCACTAGACAAAGGGAAACACTTAAAAACACGAATCTACGGGAATAAACTCTTTCCTCACCCACAAACGTTTTCTTTTTCCTTTTTTTTCGCTGGCCATTCCTATTTCCTATTGAAATTGGTCTTTAGCCACAGAGTGTTACAGTTCCTTTGGAGCACCAAAGTACACAAAAAGAGATCCTCCTCTTCTTTGCACATTCACTTCATACGGGCTGTAAGGACTGGAAAAGAAAAAAACAAAAACAAAACAGGACCACTCCATCTATAATCGCACAGAAAGAAGAAGAAAAAATTCTCCTTGTGTTGAGACTGGTGAGAGTTCATGGTCCTTGACACGTAAAGCAGTTACATTTACACATCTATTCAAACAAGTTCATAAAGTCGATTTTCAAATGCTGCTTCAAAAATCTCTTCTTTTTTCCTGTTATGACTGAAGGGATGGAGAAATTAGAGGGGGGGGGAATTATGGCAACGAAATTAAAAAAAAGTTTGTTTTTCCTTTTCTGTCTTTATTACTTCGTGTTGAGTTGCAGGAGTCCGCACTCGTGCCTCAGTCAGGAGGCAGGAGGTCATGCAGACGAAAGCGGTCACGGACGTGTGGTCGCACATCCTCATCCTGGAGGTCAAAAACAAACAAATAAAGCATTTATATAGTAGTGAAAATTATTTTTATGGTCAACTTTTCAATGGAATGAAGCTCCGCTGCTCAGCAACACCCCAAACATAAACAGGCAACACGTCACAGTCAGCGGTACTCCGAGACAGGAGGTTTGAAAGTAGCCAATCCGAGAACGTTATTTATTTCTCCTTGCTTCCGATTGGCTGCTGCCCTTTGAGTCCAGAATTTCCCCCAAGGAGCGTCTCGTGTTTTCATTTTGTTCTGCTTAGAGCCCTGTTTTTTATTACTGTACATTAAATTCATTTATTACTGCTTACACTAAAGAAAACGTGTGTGCACGAATTACAGTATGGGGATAACATTGGTATGTTACATTCCAGCACTGTGGGAGTTCAGTGTAAACTGTACAGTACAAATACAGGCTAATGAGTTTAAAACAAAAGGCAATTTGGGGTTTACACTGTAAAAATAGGCATTTTTTTAACCACACCACAACACGTTTTTTCACCATACACAGGAGCTCTTGGAAAAATACGTTTTTTTCCCCATTCAGATTTTTGATCATGATTTGTTTATATATTTTATATTGTATGTATTTTATATCGTCTACGCAGTCATTGTATTAGCAATGTCCTCTGGGATAGGTAAAGTCTTCTGATAAATGTTATATGGAAGATACAGCTTGCATTTCTTCACTTTAGGGACGCTTCACAATCAGTAAGAATTACGCAGACTGACATACCAACTCTACCAGCTTCTCCAGAAATGGAACCAGCTTGAGAAGTTCGTTGTCGTTCTTGTCCACAAACCAGCTCTCAATCGGTATACCATTGGACAGCTATGGACAGAGCAATGATGGGAGTTAGATTTGGTGAAAGCTATCACACATCATATTCTATTTGATTTCCAATTGTGTTAAGCCTATTATATATAATATTTAAAAATAAATATTTTATTTTTACTGATGGGGGGTTGACTAGTCAGTAAAAAAAAAAAAAAAAAAAAAGGAAAACCAAAATTCATGGTTTAATTAGGTTCGATTCTCAGTGTGTGATGTAACATAAATGAGATGGACTAATGAGTGCGGAAAACGTTCTGTGTTCATCTCACCTGATAAGCAAAGGCCTGCGGTGAGTTGTCAATAATGATGGTCTTTGACAGATCTCTTCCGAGAATATTCAGGTCCTTAATGTAGTTCCCTTGTACACAGACACAATGCTCTCGAAATAACCTATGCCTAAAATCACGATGGACACAAAAAGAGTGGGGAAAGAAACGATTCAGTTGCAACAATGACACCAGGACGATAAATAATGCAGACAAACCAAAGAGCAGACACCTGAAGATCCTGTGGATCCTCTATATGCTGGCACTCAACACCCCCTCGAACCAAAACCTAAACTTGCACTGTAATCAAAGCCACTAGGGCAATCTAGCAAACTAGCACAGAAGCTTAAAGGGCGGATTCTGTTACAAACACCAAGCCCTATACGGACAAGACACAAACTATACGGACAAAAGAATTGGGACGCCTGACCATTACACAACACTTCCACTCTTCTTGGAAAGCTTTTCCAACATTTTGGAGTTTCTGTTTGAATTTGTGTTCGTTCTGGGGATGGGGTTGAGGTCAGGGCTCTGTGTGGCCAGTCAAGTTCTTCCACACTGAACTTATCTAGCCATGTCTTTATGGTGCTTGCTTTCTGCACTGGTACACATGGGAAGCATGGCACATAGTGTACCTCAATAAAATAAAGAAACAGTGCACAATATAAACTGCTGATAAAGGTTCCAAATACATTTTCTCAGGATCATTAACAAATGAGCTACTGAATCCTCAGCAAAAGTCTTCATTGTTGCTGATGGGACAAGACCTTGTATCTCAACAACAGTGACTCAACGGAAGTAGCTTTTTCCTGATCCAATTCATAATTCTAAATCATTTAATTTCTTTCCAATTAAATTTTAATACAGCATACATAACAGAAATGCACCAACCGAACTAACTGTTTCTTCGGATCAAGGATGTTCAGCAACTTATCAGCGTAAACTTTCTTTGAGGCAGTGAAAAGAATGATCTAGAGGGGAAAAAACAGAACAGAGATTAGCCTACAATCACATTAAATATTTTACATAATCTTGTATTGAACTAAGGTGGCGGAATCAGTTACCTCATAAATCTGAGACATACGTTCGAGAAATTCTCTGAAGAATGGCCTCAACCGTACATAAACCTGAAGGATGGAAGAAAAATGTCATGTGTGTTCATATATTTGACACTCAGTTTCCACCAGAAAATTCAACAGTTTGAACAGCTAACCCAACAATTAATGAAGGGAAACATAACAAAAGCAAACAGCAAAACAGTATCTGATAGTAGCCCGATTCCACCCCTTGCTACAGGAGTTCACCTGCAACTTTCCAACTCCACCATCAAAGTGGTGCTTTGGCCCCCTCTTGTGGAAAAGCACTATACAAACAAAAGTATAGGGATTCCTGACCTTTACACAACATTGACTTTAATGACACTGCATTCAAATACAGAGATAGCCCCCCCCCTTTGCAGGTGTAACAGCTTCCACGGTTTCTGTGGGAATTTGTGTCCATTCATTCTGTAGAACATTTATGAGGTCAGGCACCCATGTTGGACAAGAAGGCCTGCCTCTCAATCTTCGTTTCCGTTCATCCCAAAGGTGCTGGATGTGATAGAGGTCAGGGCTCTGTGCGGGCCAGTCAAGTTCTTCCACACCAAACGTATCCAGCATGTCTTTATGGAGCTTGTTTTGTGCACTGGGATACAGTCATGCTGGAATAGAAAAGGTTCTTGCCTAAACTGGGTCCACAAAATTGGAAGAATGGCCTTGTCCAGAATGTCTTGGTGTGCTGGCGCATTAAGATTGCCCTTCACTTGAAGTAAGGGGCCAAGCACAAAGCCTGAAAAACAGGTGTGTCCCAATACGTCTCTCCACAAAGTTTATTCAAACTGTCTTCACACACAAAAAACAGGAGAATACAATATTCCAGATATAACCCTTGGTGTCACCATTCAACAGCTAAGCAGTCTCACTTAATACAACACCTTCCCTGGACCTACCTGGTAAATGACATCTTGGAAAAGCACCGGAAAAGTCAGTGCTGCATCTTCAAGCTCATTCAAGCTACAATGGACAAGAGTTTCATCCTTTAAAGAAACAAACATAAGAGTCTCAGTATACATGACAGTGTTCTACTATTCTGCTTTGGCCTCAGTGTTTTATTGAGCTATCCTTTTATTTTAGGATTATATTTCCCACAATTGAGGCACAATCGTTCATTTATGGATTAACACTCACCAGGTCTAGGACGAGGGAAAACTCTGGCGTGCTGCGTGTCTTTAAAGGGAGAGCAGGTTTTCGGGTGAGCTGCTCCTCAGTCAGTGGAGGCACATGTTTGATAAAGAAGTACCTACAGAGCAAACACCGAACACTTAAACAGGTGTGGCTGCAGGTTTTTATTCCATCCATGCAAGAGCTCATCTAACATATCAGATGTTTGAGACCACATACAGATCCTAAACACTAAACTGTTCTGCTTTATACAACTTACACTCAACTGCCACTGTAAACACTCGCTATTACTTATACACCGCACAGTGCAATTATTTATTGCTGCTCTACCTGTATTCTGCATTTTACCCACCTAACAACTCCACTGCTAGAATATATTATCTGTCATAATATTGTATACCTTCAAATGTCAACTGAACTAAATGTTTTCTTTTCGTGTTATGTGGCTCTTTGTTTCTCTCTCTCTCTCTCTCTCTCTCTCTACTGGGTGTTTCATCCTGTCCGCACTTATGTAGCCTTCTGGTGTTTCCATTTTTGTTCTTGTGTTGATCCATAATCCTTTAGGAACATTGTTTTGTTTCACCTTTTTATGGTTGTGTGTTTATGGCTGAAATGACAACGAACCTACTTGACTTGAGTAAACAAGTGCAATTGGATGAGCTTCTGCTTGATTTTAGCATAAATCTACAGACATGCTGGTGACTTTTGCTCTAAAATAACTGTCTTGGATTCTTGGTTGCTACCTTCACATTCAGTCCCACTCAGCAGTATTATCAGAGCTTACACTTGTAACATTTAAGAGTCTACTCTGTATTTTATTATATACCCAACAAAAATTACTAAGATTTATCAGTAGACAAATTAAAGCGACGACTACAAATGTGTATCAGCAGTATGTAAAAATTAGATTTTAGTATATTATTTGATTAAAATAGATTTTAAGTCATTAGCTGTTACATGCTAAAGGGTGGTAGTAGCCTAGTGGTTAAAACACATGTCTGTGAATCAGATGAACACAAAGTTGCAGGTTCAGAGTTGAATTCAGTTTTACTTACGGGTCAAACACCTCCCAATCCTCTTCACACGAGGCATCAATGGGTACACTGGCTGGAACCTCCACATATCCAGCAGGCAGAGGAGAGCCGGGGGCTGAGGTAAGAGATAAATATATAAAACTGTATTAAATGTGGGTGCTTAATTTCACACAACAGGGAGTTAAGTAACTGATGCTCTTTCTTGGAAATTTGACTTAACCTGGTCAGAATAAACGCAAACTTAGTGTTTTATATTGCTATACTTTATTTCATGTTACAAATAAGAACATATTCAGAAAAATGATTGTAAGTATAGTAAAAACAAATGAAGGCTGCCACTATCCATTATATTGGTTTTCTAATCATTACTTGTGGAGAAGGTTCAGATTGCAGAAATAAATGTATAATAACCTGCCTGTTTCCTTAGCATTCAAACAGCAGGTGTGTCATGATGCTAAGTTTATCATATTCATTTTATTGAACTAGTAATAGATTATTATCGAGCAATTATTAAAGTTATTCGGAGGAAATGCGTCTGCTGCCATCATGTACAAGCAATCCTTTCTATTTCATATAAGGGAAATGTTTCAGCGCCAATCACACTTCTTTCCACCACCACTGGAGTGCACATTCGGGCTTGGATCTTGCCCACTGTTGTCGGTGAGGAACTGCAGAAGAAATCATGGTTCAAGAGCCAGCAAACAGTTTCTCTGTTTGTGTGGGCGAATGCACTTCTGCCACGGCATCTTTAACCAGTGGGGTACCCCAAGGATCTGTTCTTGGGCCAATTCTATTTTTATTATATATGCTTCCTCTAGCTCAAATTATTCAATCTTTTAATGACCTTTCATACCATTTTCATGCAGATGATATCCAGCTCAACTGTTCTTTCAAGCCCCAAAAAATGTTTAAGTTGTCCTATCTGGTATGTTCGATCAGTCCCTGATTTTGATACCCATGCCAGGCTTTTCAAATGTTTTCTTGAAATGCTGTATCTAGGCCGAAGAAGGAAATGCTCATCCACACTTTCATTTCCTCACGACTTGACTATTGCAACTAACCTTTTACCTGTCTTAGTAAAAGGTCTTTCGCGTCTTCAGATTATCCAGAACGCAGATGTTAGGCTTTTAACATGGACCCAAAAATGGTTGCACGTTACCCTAATCTAGCCAACCTTCACTGGCTCCTTGTTGAATACAGAAACCAATTTAAAATCCTGGTTCTCACAGATACAGCCTTACATTACTGATCTTCTGCAATATCATCTAAGTGGCCATACCCTGAGATCAACACATTCACATGCCCTATCAGTTCCTAGGACCAAATTAAAAACCTGAGGTGACCGCTCATTTCAGTGTGTAGCCCTTAGGCTATGGAACAACCTTCCACCCTCACTACACTCAGAGCCATCTTCTGAACCTTAAAACACTTTTATTTAAGCATACATTTGGGTAGACTTATTTTTATAGCTTTACTTTAAGTGTTAACATGGATATATGAATTTCTGTTAAGTCATTTATTTATTTTCCTTATTTTATTTATTTATGCTGTTTGCTCTTACTTTGTCTTGTGTTATGTATTTGCAAAAGGCGATTTAAAAATACATCTTACTTACTTACTTTTACTTAAAGCCACATTTGTGTTGTCCAGTTTTAGTGTCAGACAAGGTTTTCAGTTAAAAAGTGTAAGGTTACTTTTCTTCACCTGTGAGGGGTGGTAGATCGGCATGGGTCAATTCGTCCTCTTCCTCTAAAGTTTGAGTGTGGAGGGGGGGCGGGAGCCTCATGGCTACAGAGGACATGGTGCTGGGGCACAGTGGAGCACATGTGGCAGTGCTGGTGGGGATCTCCTCCACCTGCTCCATATCTAACTGCTTCACTATCTCCTCTGCCTCCATGGCCTGGCCTGGTGACTCTGAACCAGACATCACTGGCAGAAAGAGAGAGAGGCAAAGACAGAGAGAGAGAAGCAGAGATGCAGAGAGAGAGAGAGAGAGAGAGAGAGGGAGAGAGAAAGAAGCATAGACAGAGAGAGAGAGAGAAAGAGAGAGAGCACAAGAGAGGTAGAGACAGAATACTATATTATTCCTTCCTCATTACAGTACAGGTTAGGCTTCAAGTATTGCTGAATACTAGAGTTTATTCTTTGTTCAGAGTGGCTAAGGGCTTGAGGGCTCACCGTTTTTGTTTGCTGGTGAAAAATAGTTGAAGACAGGAGAGAAGATGGTTCCCAGCAGAGTGGTGCAGGGAGGGCCGCTAACTGCATCATCAGCCTCATCAAACTTCCCATTAGGCTTTGCCAGCTTACTCGTATCATGGTTCTTGGCTTCTACAGATTTGGGTTTGTGGGAAAAAAATGGTGTGATTTTAATTTCAAACAGTAACCAAGAAACCTAAAACTATACTGAGTAACTGTTTATCTTATCCCAAATGAACTTGATCAGCCACTTTGTCTTTGTTTCTTTAATAAATGAGGATCAAGTAATGTCTATTAGACTCCCTTATGTGGTTTTTTTATGGGAGTTTCTGAGGGGGATTTGCGCTCATTCATTCTGTAGAGCATTTATGAGGTCAGACACTGATGTTGGATGAGAAGGTGTGGCTCACAATCTCTGTTCTAGTTCATAGGATGGTGGTGTCTCAGTGGGTAGGATACTTGCCTCCAGACCAAGAACCCTACCTTCACCACCACCCTGAGCAAGACCCTTAACCCTAAGTTAGTAGTTAGGGAATGAAAGTCGCTTTGGATAAAAGCGTCTGCTAAATGCCGTAAATGTAAATCCCAAAGGTTCTTCCCCAAACTGTGTCCACAAAGCTGGAAGCATAGCCAAAATGTCTTGGTCTGCTGAAACATTAAGATTGTCCTTCACTGGGAGTAAGACTAGCCCAAATCCTGAAAAAACAGGTGTGTCCTAATACTTTCATCCATACAGTGTAGCTACTAATATTCTTGACATGCGATTGGTTAGTTAGACTTGCCGTTTTCATGATGCTGCTCCAGTGTAGAACTAAAGAAGCACAACACTAACCATGTCCTAACTTACTAAATACGCTTGTGACAATGTGTATATATTTTTGTGTCTGTGTTCTGAATTAGTGCATATTTATGACTCACCACCGTTGATTGAGCACCCTCTGCGCGCTCTCTTTCTGGGTGGAATGGCGCTCTGAGGGGTGGAGGTAATGAGGTCACAGTTCAGGCGACTCTTCTTGGCTGGAATCTCCTGCACCACCTGAGCAACACACATGAAGACAGGGGTCTCTAAACTGCAGTTATGACAAGAACTGCACCGATACAGAGTCACAGTACCTTGTTACAGATCACTGGACACTTCCATGCAATCCTGTGAGCTGAAAGAGACACAAACACTGAAACATGGGCAACAATTTACTCTACAGTATGTTAAGTACCAAACACAGGTTATTAATGTTAAAAATTTGCATTTTTCCTTTTTCCAAACACTTCGCCTTTAAACCAAATTTCTCTCTTGCATCACTATGTTCTTCATTATTTGAGAACGTTTCTTTTTTTCCTACAAACCTAATGCTAAATTGAGAAGTGTTAACATTCTCAGATGCAGAATCAGAAAAATCTATTTCTGATTCTGAGTTTTCTTTCCCTATCCAGACACACAACACATCTCATTTAAACAAAATATCTTCCCTGAAACACCACCATGCACACCACCGTCGTTCAGCGTTTTCCTGATGGTGAGAACATTAACATTACCCAACGTGAGAGAGGCTTTTAGTTGCTTAGAAATAAACAAAGTTCCATGGTGACCTCACACCTTGCTTGAATCCAAAAACTTTAGAGGTGGTTTTGTAACTTTTTCAAGCCTCATAAGCAAACATACCTCTTTCTCTGAGGAATAATCTCTTCAACTTTCTTGTCATACCACATACATGACTAATTTCACCTCCAAATAACCTGCTTATCATATACTTTTCCTATGACACTCACAGATATGCAATACTGCATCATCTTTCCAATAACTAATTACTTTTAGGACTTGCAAAAACGTGATGTTTTAGGTCATTTCTATGCAGAAATATAGAGAATTCTAAAGGGTTCCTAAACTTCCAAGCACCACTGCAGTACATACACTGCACACACTTAGTAAATAAATGCACACACTTAGAAAAGACGAGCAGAGATGTTTATTACTTTCGAAACATCAATAAATCAATATGCCTTTCCTTAAGAACAGCTTTAAAACTCTTTGCTTTGTGGCAAGACACATCGTCCTGAAAAAACAACAAACTTATTTTATATCGATGGAAGGGATGAGAAAAGAGTAAAAAAAAAAAAAAAAAGAGTCATCTCTTTGTCATTTACCCAACATGCAGCCCCAGACCATAAATAAGTGGGAACATTCGATTCTTTTTTTAAAAAATCAGGAAGTCATTACATTTTATTAGAGCAGTCTCTTACAAAAGTTCCAGCATCACCTTCTTGGTTAAAGCAGATTTGAGATATAAAATCACTTTCATCCAAATAGTCAACACTCATTGCTTCTATTGCGCCACTGTAATCTTAATATTAAACAAATAGTATTTTCAATTTTCATACTGCTTTGAATTTTCTATCATGACTCTGATGTTTTGCCTGTTCTGCCCCTATGTTCTCGATTCATAACAGCAATGTTAAGTTTTTCCACTGGGTGGTGTGGCTGCAGATTTATGTTCTAAACAAACAAGACCTCACCTGATAAACCGTTCAACTGGCGTTAGCCTGACGCCCAATCTGTAGTTTGGTGTATTCACCTGTGGGGGCAGTTATTACTCTGTCTAGAGTGTTTACACGTGTGTCATTTTGGTTTTTAGTTCTGCATTGAAAACATGGATCCCTATTCTTTCTTAAGACTCACCGTTTACATTTATTTTTAAAAAATCCTCCTGATACAGCGCCGTAGGCAGGAGAGGAATGAAACGTGGTTTTTCGCAGTTGCCGTACAGAATCATGGGACACATTCGGTCCTCCAGAACGTCAAGCGAACGCCATGGAAAATATATATATATATATGTATATGTGTGTGTGTGTGTGTGTAAAAATAAGTATGATTTCTTTTTGTTTTACTTTTGCTTTTTTTAAAAAAAAAAAAACACCCAAAATAAACTTCTAACAATGTGGCTACTATCTATACATATCAATGTTGGAACATCACTGTCAGAAGGTTTTATATTAATGAATGGCTTGTCAATAAATACTATAATGTTGTAAACACATTTGTCGGAGTAAAGTACAAAATGATTTGTATTTGTGTAAACAGCAGCATGTTATGTGACTTATAAGTATGTTTATTGCAAAAAAGACACTAATTCACAGAATTTTTAAATTTACCATCGCCCCTAAAATTCTACTTTTTAAGAATAAAAAAGGTGATTAAATTATCTAGTAATCACTTTGTACAGAGAGAAATAAAACCTTTTGTTTAAAATAAATAAATAAACAAACTGTGTCTCATAATCATTAGCATTATTAATAATTCATCAGGAAAAAATTTTAAAGAGTACTGTGAAAAAGTATTTCTTATGTTTTTGCATGTTTGACAGAAAAACATACATGTTTCATATTATCAAAAATTTTTACGTTACACAAAGATAACCCAAGTAAACATGAAAGGCTGTTTTTAAGTGATGATTTTATTTAAGGGACAAAAACATCCAAACCTGTTACGGTTACCTCGCCTCCCCCTGCTTATGTTCGCTCCATGTCCCCAGAATATTAGTTTCCCTTCTTTTTTCTC
>JBBPDB010000040.1:13350198-13376183 GCA_037974465.1 Brachypetersius altus
TGTTCTCTCTGTTTCTCTCTCTCTCTCTCTCGTTCGTGACTTTTCCGGATCGCGCCTATTTTAAACCCTTCTTGCTCTCTCTGTTGCTCTCTCTCTCTCTCTCGTTCGTGACTTTTCCGGATCGCGCCTATTTTAAACCCGTCTTGCTCTCTCTATTTCTCTCTCTCTCGTTCGTGACTTTTCTGGCGCGTGCGGATCGTCTCTCTCTCTCTCTTGCTCTCTCTCTGTCTTTCACTGTCTCTCTCTTGTTCCTGACTTTTACGTATTTAAACCATGGGTTTATATTCACATTTTCTTTAAGGGTAATGTATTAAATTGGTAGTCCTGGGATTTGAAGCCATGACCTTCTGATCACTGGGCCTCCAGACGCCCCAGAATAATAAAAGGATTCTGAACTCCAACCTAAATTCATTTGGATGAATGGGATTTTGCCAACACTCGATCATTTTCAGCCTCACAGCAGTTGTTACACAGAAATTCATAATGCGGTCAGAGCACGGCTAGCTATTGCAAAATTCCTGACAGGTGGAACTGACACTAGATTCATTTAAAAGCACCATGAGATACACTGACCTCCAGAATTAATGGCATTTTCCAGAGAAAATAAGAGAAAACAACAGAACTTATGTTTTCCTGATATGAGGGAAGAATTTCCTTCTTTAAAGAAAAACAAACTAAAAAGCTTTCTTGCTTACTCTCCCTCACTCACCCCAGTGCTGTTACACAAAATGTGTTCCAGGATGTCCAGGACGCTGCCAAAGTCAGTGCTGACAGTACCATCCCCTCAATCCCACCACAAACGATATGAACAGTGTGCAAAAGCCCACAGAAATGAGGCGCACCTTTACTACTGCAGTGGCTCTCATTCATTTAAGCACAGGCTGAAAATTTGGAACCAATAAACCACAAATAAACTAAACTGCAGCTCAGCCGCTCTCTGGACCCCCTCCCTCTGCAGAATTTCCCAACATACTTGAGGGCAGAAACTATCCTGAAATTTGTCTAAAATTAAAGAAATTTGTTCTTTGCAGAAAATCCTGGACTCACGGATGCACAGCGGATCTCGACGGTGATCCAGAGGCTGACGGGGCGGGCTCAGGACTGGGCAGCTGCCGTCTGGAGAGGAGGTGGCGTCAACACCACGCACTACGCCACCTTCATGCAACAGCTGCAGACGGTCCTCGACCATCCGGGCAGGGGCGAAAGAGTGGAAACAGGCTCCTGCGGCTGCGACAAGGCACGGGTACCATCTGCGACTACTCCATAGAGTTCTGTATCCTGGCCGCAGACAGTGGATGGAATCCTCACCACGTTCTGGGAGGGCTTAAACCCGGACATCCAAACGGAGCTCGCCTGTCGTGATGCCGGCCTGGATGAGGTCATCAAGCTGGCTACCTCCCTGGACCTGCACCTGAGAGAGAAGTCGGGAGTGCCGAAGTCTGCTCGCTGCTCTTCTCCTCCCCCTCGTCAGAATCTACAGACTCGTCGGCGACCCTCTGCCGATGTCGTCCCTGCTCCCGGAGAGCCAGTCCCCGAGCCTATGCAAGTGGGTCATCTCGTCAGGAAAAACGTCGGCAACGACAGCAGGCAGGGGTTTGTTTTTATTGTGGGCACTGGCCTCTCCGGTGCCCCCGGCGACCCACGACTCAGGTCATTGAATTTAATTTTGCCAATCAGTTTGTAGTCCCCGTTACGTTGTCTGTGTTTAATTCTGTTTCTTCTGTGTGTGCGCTTGTAGATTTGGGGTCGGCTGGGAATTTCATTTCACAGTCCCTGGTAGCCTCCTTACACATCCCCGCTGGTTGTCCAGACCTGTCACGGTTCATGCCCTTGATGGTCACCCTGTTTGCCACGCCCCGCTTAGTGCCAGCACTGTTACTGTTTCCCTCACAACCCACACAGAAGTTATCACGGTTATTGTCCTGCCCCAGTCTCACCACCAGATTATTTTAGGCATCCCCTGGTTACATCTTCACAACCCCCACATAGATTGGCAGCTGAACTCTATAGTTTCTTGGTCCCCGTCCTGTCAACAGTTCTGTTCTGTTCAATCACTCCCTGTACACTCCACCTCGATTGAAAGCCCCTTGTCCTCTGCATAGGCCCTGGGATTGTGCGATCGACCTGAAAAACCCTCCTCGGTCACGTATTTATCCATTGTCTGAGCCGGAAACTCGGGCAAAGGAGAAATATGTGTCCGAGACCCTGGAGCAGGGGTTTATCATGCGATCACGCTCCCCCACCTCCGTCAGTTTCATTTTCATTAAGAAGAAGGACGGGGGTCTCCGGCCGTGTATTGACTACTGCGGGCTCAATGACGTCACGGTGATGTTTACTTTTCCTCTGCCCTTGATCCCAGCCACGATTGAGCGGCTCCGTTGGATCTCCGTAGTGTGTACAACCTTGTGTGCATTAGGGCGGGTGACGAATGGAAGACCGCGTTCAGTATGGCTTCCGGCCCCTACGAATATTTAAGTGTGAATTCCACAAGAAGGAGGTCCCATTTCTTGGCCACTGCATCAGCCGGGAGGGGATCTCCATGAAGGAGGCAAAAGTAAACGCGTATCTGAGTGGTCAGAGCCCGCGACAGTCAAAGACGTGCAACGGTTCCTGGGGTTTGCCAACTATTACCGGCGATTCATAAAAAACTACAGCACGGTGGCTGTCCCATTAACGTCCCTCCTCTGAGGTAAACGCAAAGAAATCTCTTTTGATAATACTGTAGAGAAGTCTTCTCTAAATTGAAACAGGCTTTCAGATCCAGAGAGGCAGTATACAGTGGAAGTAGATGCCTCGGAGGTAGGGATAGGGGCAGTCCTGTCGCAACATCACGGTTTTGTACCCCTGTGCCTTTTTCTCCAGGAAGTTGATGGAGAGGAACTACGACGTCGACAACCGTGAGCTGGAGGTGCTGCGACAGCAGGTGGTGGAGTGGGCTCACGTGAACCCAGCGACTGGCCTCCCGGGCGTTATGAGAACGCTGGAAGTTGTCGCACCTAAGTACTTGTGGCCATCCCTGTCTCGGGATGTCCGCCAGACAGTACTTTCGTACTCTGTCTGTGCCACCACAAAGAGCCCTCGTTTCATTCCATTTCATTCTCTCCCCTCTGCTCGCCAGGTCGCGGATGCTCTGTTCCAGTCTGTGTTCCAGTTTTACGGTATCCCGGAGGACATTGTGTCAGACCGCGGCCCCCAGTTCACGTCGAGTGTGGAAGTCATTCCTGGGACATTTGGGGTCCACGGTCAGCCTAACCTCGGGGTATCATCCCCAATCTAACTGTCAGGCGGAGCGGACCATCCAAGAGCTCGGTCGATTCTTCTGGGCCTATTGTCATAGCCGGCAACACGACTGGGCAGACTTCCTCGTCTGGGCCACTCCACCACCGGTCTGACCCCTTTCGAGTGTGTGCTCGGGTGTCAACCCCTGCTCTGCCCATGGGACCAGTGCGCTATGGAGGCTCCAGGAGTGGACGACTGGTTCCGTCGGGCGGAGTGGGTGTGGGAGGACGCACACAGATCCATCCAGCAGGCAGTTCGTTGGTTTAAAGACCGTGCCGATCGTAGGCGGGGAGAGGGGCCTCCCATCAGGGAGTGTGACAGAGTCTGGCTCTCCACCAAAGACCTCCCCTGTGCTAAGTTGTCCCCTCGTTTTACCGGTCCCTTTTCAGTCCTTAAGCAAGTAAATTCTGTTTCTTTCAAACTTCAGTTGCCCCCTGGGTCCCGGTTCGTGACATCCTCAGCCAAGAGCTGATGGATGAATTCCATCAAGCACGTCCGGATCGCCCGGACCCCCGCATCCCCGGGGCCGTCCTCCCAGTCAGTCGTTGCTCCTGCGCCCCGTCGGGCAGCGACGTGTACCGGTGTATCCCCAGGAGGGGATTGAGTATTAGTTTTCGTTAATCATTTATTCAGTTTATCACGTCCCCAGTATTCTGTTCTCATTTTACCTTCATTTCTTGTCTCCGCGTCTGTCCCCGTTTCCAGCTTTCCCGTATCCCGAGAAGCACGAGCCTAGCCGTTTTGTTTTCTGTTTCAGATTTTCTTTGTGTTGTGAATTTGAGTCGGGGTTTTTGGTTTTCTGTTTTACTCTGTTCTGTATTTTGTTTGTTTCTTGCATTAAACATTTGTCTGTACTTTGATATTGCCCTAGCATCCTCCCCTTTCCCTTACACCAACACCAACCATGACAGCTAGCAGTAATATCTTCCTAATTAAATAAACTGGAGATGCAGCTGGCATTTCCTAATATTTTTTACCTTTTCTTTAAATAAATATTAAGATAATTCCTAAAACTTTAGAAGCTCTCGTTTTAGTTTTATCAACATCAACAATCTCTCCCTGCTGTTTATCACGCCTGTTTTTCATTTGAAGATAATCTTATCTCTCAGTATTTTTAGCAAGTTTAAGGATGGACAGTATCAGGGGTTTTATTAGAGGGAAAGCTAGAGTTGAACCATTTGGAGGAAAAGTAAGAGATTGCGTCGGTTTGAACGTGTTGGGAGAGTGTGAGTGAGTTGGGAGGAGGATACTGAGGAGAGAATGCATGTGTTGGGAGGAGGATGCTGAGGAGAGACAGTGTGTTGGGAGGAGGATGTTGAGGAGAGACTGAGTGTGTTGGGAGGAGGATGCTGAGGAGAGACAGTATGTTGGGAGGAGGATGTTGAGGAGAGACTGTGTGTGTTGAGAGGAGGATGATGAGGAGACTTTGCGTGTGTTGGGGGGAGGATGCTGAGGAGAGACTGTGTGTGTTGGGATGAGGATGATGAGGAGACTTTGCGTGTGTTGGGATGAGGATGTTGAGGAGAGACTGAGTGTGTTGGGAGGAGGATGCTGAGGATGGAGCTACAGGGAAGAGAAGAGGAAGGTCTAGTAGGAGGTTTATGGATGTGGTGAGAGAGGACTTGCAGGCAGTCGGTGTGATAAAGGAAGATGCAGAGGAGAGATGGAAATTACATCCTGTTTCCACAACAACCAGTGTCTTATATAGCACTGGTTAATAGCAGGTACTTTATGAGCATATTAGACAGAAGCATTAAAACCTGATGAATATACTGGTTCAGCTTTGTGTTATTTGATTCTCTTTTTTTTAATTAAGCAGTGCTCAAAAAAGATGTATAATTTGTGATTTGGGACTGGAGTTGTACTTGGGACACAAACATTTTCACCAAAAACAAGCAAATTTTGATTGCTCTTCGTGTTTCGCTTTTTCGCCTTTTGTTCTGTCCTCGGGTTCTGTACACACCATGCCACTGACTATCTCTCCACGTTCTCCCCAAATAGAGCTTGAACTCTTCAGATGAGTTCTAACTAGTGTTTAATTTATCAATACCTGGCCCTTGATCAACCAAGCACAAAGTTTTATACAAGCTTGCTACTATGGATTATAACAGACATTCTGACATTGGAGCGATTCTGAAACTCAGCACAAGCTCTGGTGAGAAGCCGCTCCTATTTTGGTTATGAAAAGAATAATGATGAAAAGAAAACTTAAGAACAGGAGCGTGACTGCCGACGCAATCAAACTAATAAACAATTGTAATGGTAACAGACTGGAAGAGTGATTAAAAACACCATTTGTTCTGTTAGTTTTCCTGCAGACACACAACAGTTAAAACAACAGCAGGAGCAGATAAACTGTGAAAAATATTGGCTGGAACTGTCATTTTCTTAGATAGAAGTTGGACAAGCAACTTGTAATCACACTTCATACTCGCTATCAACAGGCCAGACAACATCCAAGAACATCTGCTCTTCTGAGATGACCTGAAAACATAGAATATAGCAACAACAACAAAAAAAACTAATCCATGATTCTGATTGATTTTTCATGTGAATTAGTCAACAAATAATTTATCGGCTCTGAAGATTTGCACTTAAAAATACTCAGTCTAAACAATCTGTTCTATTTACTTTCTTTTGATAGTTCATATGTAGACTAAGCTATAGACATGGAGCCTACTGGGCATTATTGTGCCTCACTCCCTGAGTTCTGCATTTAACAATAAACATGTTTTAACTCTGTTATCCCTGTTATTTAAAGAACAAATTGTACACTACTAATATCAGGTTATTGGCAAAAACAAACAAACAAAAAAGTGCTAACAACACATGTCACACTGTTGAGCCACCCAGTATCACTAGAGGGGAAATTCCTTCTCTGCAACAGCCCTAGTTTAAGGGGATAAAAATAAACATCATTAAAAAGACGTGTGGCACGTCTATCTGTTATGCTGCCATGAAGGTGTAGAATTGGTAGGGGACGGTAGGGACATGTCTCCATCAATATACTGAATTGTCCTAAAGCAATAATTTAAACAAAAAAATTCAAAGCAGACTGCTGTGTTCTGTCCATTTTTGGAGCACAAACTGTTCTGTTTCTTATTAGCGTGTGATTGGTTGAAACTCTGTCTTTAAGAAGCTCCAGAGCTCAGCGCAGCAGTTTGTGCGGATGTAAGAGAGAAAGAGGACGAGTTTATACTAGGAATTCTTTTCTCAAAAATGCAGAACACATCGCATTTGGTGTTGATTCAATAAGAGACTAGTGCTACATGGTAAACCGAAACTCAAAAAGTACCACAATACCTTGTCCTCGTATTTATGAAGTGGTATATCTACAGTATTTTTTACTTTTAAATAAAATACAAATTTCTAGATACTTGGATGAAAAGGTAACAGTACCTTAAAACTTCAAGGTTCAGGTGAGAAATTTAAATATTGAACTCCTCCCACCATGTCTTTATGGAGCTCGTTTTGTGCACTGGGGCACAGTCATGGAATAGAAAAGTTTCTTCCCCAAATTGTGTCTGCAATGTTGGAAGCATGGCATTGTCCAAAGTGTCTTGTTCTGCTCGTGTCCATGGTGTATGTGAGGACGGCAGTACTATCAGAAAAGAGGAAAATACTGTGGTGGTGATGTGGCCTTTGTGGCAGCTTTAGTCACTTTAGTAACTGTGCCATTGAAGTGTAAAGATGGGTGGAGGGTTAAAGCAAGGCCAATGTTTGCAGACTGTGACACAAAACAGTTCACACTCAAGACCGACTTCCATGCTCCGAATCATTACTGCTTATAACTGTTAATCAAAGAACAACAAAACAGAAGTTGCTCATTTGCAGTTACATCATAAATGTAACCTTAGAGAGGTGATTCCAAAGTCCCCAAGTACCCAACACACAAGGACTGTAATGATATAAGATATGAAACCAAAATCTCAACCATCATATCCACAAACTTGTGTTGCGGTGTGAGAAGGCAGAATCACGACACACCCCTTCCAACTCCCAGCGTCGGCCAGATCCAATACTACCACATCTGTTAGCAGTTAAGAGGCCGGCCCGTGGGCGGTACAGCTCCTAATAAAACACTGTGATCGGTGTATTTCACGTAGTAGAATAGTAGAGGTTGTTAAGATTCAAACAAGCCCTAACGTTAGTCTTTCTGACCTTCCTAGACAGAGTTATAGTCCAAAATCCTATAGACTGCCTGGGGAGGTGTGCGTGTCCAAGCTGAATATGTTCGAGTGTAAGTAATGCTGCTTGCAAACCGAACCGTGGGTCAAAAATCATGATACAAAACGAATTGTGGGTGTCTCGTTTCAGCCCTACCCAACACTGTACTGCACTACTCAGACTGTGTGATTTCCTTTAAAAATCATATCATGTAATACTGATCTAATAAACTTGGGTACAATGTGTGCAGATGTACGACGTGTGCGCATGAAGGTGTGCGCGTGAGGGTGTGCAGATGTACGACGGTGTGTACGTGAAGGTGTGCAGATGTATGATGTTAGAGCTATGAGCATCCTTAATTTCTGACATTGTCAAAATATAACCTCAGGCCGTCTTTGGTCGCTGGGCATCTTTGAACCTCTCACAGTATGATGCAGGACCACTGTTTAGGACCAAGGAAATCAACACGATTCTTTCACAATTCTCATCTTTCGTCTGGGACAGAACAGAAAAGTACGGGCTATCCCAAGCATCATAAAGAGACGGATAAGTAGCGGATGACTTGAATGACTCATCATGTGAGATGAGGGGAAACACACTACATCAGGCTATGAGTAAAACTGAAAAATCACTATGCATTATTATAAATGAGCAAAACCTGGTGATGTATCTGCATGGAAGAGATACATTAATGTCCAAAAGCTTTTGGCATCATTGGATGTTTCTTCTGGTAATCAAGGGTTATTGGTTTGTCTTCCTTTACTTCAGTAACAACCTTTAGTCTTCTGGCAAGGCTTTAGATTAGATGCTCAAAGATTGTTTTGAAGAATAAAAAAAAAGAACATCAGTGAAGTCAGGTTCACTCCAACTCATTCCCAAAGTAGTAGACGGAGCTCCATTCTTTTATATGCTTTTCAACAGAGCTTACACAATATGGACAAAAGACCTGGATTTAGGCTAGGCCCCTTACTTCCAGAGAAAGGCAATCTTAATGCATATGCATGTCAAACATTGCTTCCAACTTTGTGGACACCGTTTGGGGAAGAACCTTTTCTGTTCTAGTCCCAGTGCACAAAGCAAGCTCATTAAAGTGCGTCCCAATACTTTTGTCCACATAGTGTAGGTGAATCAGTTCAGAGGAATACTTTTGGACAGTTTATGTCACTGCAGAGCTGTAATACCTGTATTACTCAGTGGAGGCTGTGTAATGCACGGGGCTGAGAAAAAAAACGCGAAATTGAATATATTCTTTAATAAATATTGAATGAAATGTTTTTCTAAAAGTAAATTCAGTTCCAAGGTGGGCGGGAAATACCTGAGGAGAAGAGAAGGAGCTAGCAACTTTATGGAGGGCTAGCATACCTCCTTTTAGGAACAAAATGAAAACAATATGACTAACGGAGTCATAGCTTTAAAAAGAACAAAAATACCTCTAAATCTAACTATATGACTACACCAGTTTTGTATGTATACAATATGCCTTGACCTGCTAGCTAGCTACCTCCTTGTGGTTTTTCGTAATTAACGAACAAACCACAACACCAACACGAACACAACCACGTTTTGGGACCCTAAACAAGCCAGAAGTACTCAAACTTGCTATAAGTAAAGTTAGAACCTTCCTACTCCTATTCCAACCATTTTCTTCATTTCTGTTGCAGCACTTGTTGACTGGCTGCACGAAAACCAACTAAAACATCACAATGCTTCGACAAAGCTTTGCAGCTGGATAAGCAATACATTAAAACATGTTTGGACATATTTCCCACGCAATTCTGCGTCGTAGCTCTTGCTTGGTTCAGAAATTACAGCTACTGTTAGTGTAGGTCCCCCTAACAGGTAAGGTAGAGACTATTACCATTCTCTCGGAGCAGCTCAACGGGGCTGGTGGGGCGCTTCTCTTCTAAACGGGCAAATATGGAAAAATAAAACCGATAGAGCTGTATAACAGCAGTCGTTATTATATTAAATATGTAAGGAGGATGCCGTGCAGGTAGCTGAAACGTTATTTATAGAGATCTATCCACCAGAAGAAGCCGTGTGAACCGTTAGAGCCTCCAGAAAAGCAATGAGAGATTCGTCTAAAACGAGTCTTCACGAAGAATCGGTTGAAAGGACTCATGTCGAAGTGAATCGAACGCTGCACATCTGTACAATGTTTGCATTTCTACTATAAAATTAGGTTTAACCAGATAATAACAGTAAAACAACTCTGAGTAGGCTATATATTTAATCTGACACCCTCTATCTGCTGTGTGTGTTTATGTGCATATGGGCCACTTTACTTTTTCTTTAGAATTCACGGATAAAAGTATTGTGACACCTGACCATTACACCACATTTAAACACCTAGACTTTAATATGGAGATGGTCCCCCTTCACAGCTACAACAGCTTCCACTCTTATTGGAAGGCGTTCCTTAAGATTTTGGGGTTTCTGCGGGAATGTGTGTTCATTCTGTGGAGCATTTATGAAGTCAGACACTGATGAACTTCCAGTTCACCCCAAAGGTGCTGAATGGGGTTGAGCTCAGGGCTCTGTGCGGGCCGATCAAGTTCTTCCACACCAAACTCATCCAGCCATGATTTTTTGGAGCTTGCTTTGTGCACTGGGGCACAGTCATGCTGGAATAGGAAATGTTCTTCCCCAAACTGGGTCCACAAAGTTGGAAGCATGGTGCTGTCCAAAATGTCTTGGTCTGCTGAAGCTGGACGTAAGGGGCCTAGACTAAACACTGAAAAACAGGTGTACCCCAATACTTTTCTCCACACAGAGTACAAATATCCACTGTACACACATTATACACACACACACACACACACACACACACACACACACATTTACCAGCTAATATTTGTACAGTGTGCTTTTTATAGTACACTATTGCTTTTATTGTCTATCGTTCTGTCCACTTCGCTGCTGTAAGAATGTACATTTCCCACCTGTAATGGGTAATGTATTCTGAATGTAACTGTATTTCTAAGCATTAGACATTAGATGCACGGCTTGAACTGAACGTCACTGCATAAACGAGAAATAGGTATAAACAGGTAATGCAAGAACGTCAAAGTGAAGTTGGCTTGTGAAGCACTGAAATGATGGCTCGACTCGAAAGAACCGGCAAGCTGATTCGAACTCCTCATCGCTACACTTAGCCACATGAGAGCGGACAGAAGGAATTACAGCGACTGCAAACTCACCAAACAGTACGGTCCGGAACCTCGGGGGCGAGGTGCTTTAATGGTGGCGGTGCCTGGGTGTCTGCTGCGTGGATTGCCGCTCTCTCCGGCCTACAGTGTGTCTTTACTTTCGTGTTTATTTCAGGACGGACCCGCTCGGCACTGCAGCTCTGGTCGCCATTTCCCGCCTCCTCAACACACATACTCAGACACGAAATACCCGGATGACGTGATCTGCGCATGAGCTACTCCATCCCGCCCCACACACATACACACCTCCTTCATGTTTTGATCAACACAACAAATATCTGTCCAGTGATGCACATTTCTTCACATTTTACCAACACTACACCTCTTTCTACATCTGAATTACTGCACTGTAGCTTTCAAAATGTATACATTCACCTGCCAAACACGATTCCCATGTATGTAACATGCCAACGGATTCTACACTACATTGACAAAAGTATTGGGACGCGCCTCCTGATTACTGAATTCAGGGGTGGCCCCTTACTTCCAGTGAAGGGAAATCGAAATGCTTCAGCACCTTTGGGATGAACTGGAATGGTGACTGCGAGCCAGGCCTTGTCTTGTTATCCAACATCAGTGTCTGACCTCATAAATACTACAGTGCGAATGATCATGTATTCCCACAGAAACTCCAAATCAAGTGGAAGCTGTTATAGCTGCAACGGAGACCGACTCCATGTTAAAGTCTGCGGACTTGAATGCTGTGTCATTAAAGTCCCTGTTGGTGGAATGGTAAAGTGTCCCGATGCTTTTGGGCATATAGTGTACGAGCATCCCTAATGATGCCCTGGGTGTGCTAACGCAGTATAGCTTAGAAGCCAACAGCACAGGGAAAATGTTCTTTCTCCATGACACATCTACAACAAAAATAGAAATGACACAGTGAGGAGGGGAGGACGACACATGTAGCAGTCGCCATGGCAACGCTTTGGTTTAGGAACGCACTGGATGCTGATGGGGAATATAAGTGGTGAATTTCAATCGCTTACTACTAAAAACGAGGAGTTTCCTTAGACAGGAGTTTGGTCCTTATTATTCATTAAAAATGAATGAATACCCACAAATCTCTGCAAGGGCAGCTGGAGGCCTGGTGATTAGGTTCTCACCCCTGCAATTAGAGGGATGTGGATTTGAATCCCAGGAATGCCAGTGGCACCACTGAAGTACCCTTGAGAAAAGTTCTGTCCCCACGCTCTGCTCCCCAGGTGCTGTTTTCCTGGCTGCCCGCTGCTTCACTTGGTGAATGAGTTAAATACAGAGGAAGTAGTTCACACTGTGTGCTGTGGTGTTCACACATGACTAGAAGGGTCCATTTTACTTAAGAACAAGCAATAACAATTTAAGTTTCTGATGGAATTGTATACAGAAACAGTTTATTGTTGTAGGTTACCTTTTCATTGGGGCTGCAGAACAATCTGGGTAGGGAACTGAATCTGGGGAGATCTGTGGATGATACCTGTACTTCATTCTAATCCAGCTATTTACTATCGAGTCACAGTGATATCAAGAAACCTATTCTCTAATACAGCTCCGCTGGAACAAACCGCTTAGAAAACCTTGGTTCAGTTTGTACAGAACTGCGCATTTACACAATGCAGTACAGTTTAGAAGATCCAGATCCACCTGGGACACTTGAAACAATCATATTGTTATCAAAGTACATTCAGTAGGCTAAACTTCAGTCGAGTGTTGCTCATTTATGGGTGGAAAAAAAAACAAAAAACAACACACAAGTTAAAATTCTATGCCCAAGATCTACAGGTCAGTTCAACATTTTCTACAGCATTCAGACAGTAGTTTGGGCTCCATAAATAATGTACACCTAGTCGACCATTTGGACTCTCCCTTGGTCAGCTGCAGTCTGGTATATTGCTTTTTTTTTTTACTGTAGTTTTGCTGGCTGATGTAACAAAGACCACCAGCGACTACTTGCATGCAACTATGCCCCCGCTAGACTGAGCACATCCTCTGGAGAGGAGTGGGAATAGAGCGCAAAATTGGCTTGTGTGCAATCAAGTCTGTAAGACCAGTACCATAGAAATCAAATCATTTTTTTTTGTTATTTAAAAAACCTTCCATCGGTAATACATTGCTATTCAACAACATCCCATCCAAAGAGAGAAATAATTAAATAATCTTCTAATGTTCTTCATCAAAGCATTGCTCTGGCTGTTGGTTTTGCCTTCTTTAGTACCATCAACATGGAAGCAGTCCAGACACTCGTGTCTTGATTCAGTACCTCAGCAGGCAAATGTCACATTTAAAGGCCGTCTCCTTTCGTTGGGAAGTCCGTTCCACAGTCCAGAGGCAGGCTACTTCATTAAGAAAACAAATAACCCAACAGAGCCCATTTTTTATATAAACAGGAGGGAAAAAAAGAGCGACTTTCAATGTACATATTAGATGTATACACATTTACACGTTACGGACAGTCGTTTCCCAGTTCATTCAGCTTAATCCAAAACCATTTATAGGAAGAAACAAAAAAAATCCTTGACTGAATCAAGTCAGGCCCTCATTTCAAAAGTAGAATGAAACCATGATCCAAGACACTTAAGTCAAGAAAAGGTCTTCAAGCAGTTGTGAAAGAATGGCTCCAGTCATCCACGTCGCACTCTGGTTCAAGTAACTTCTCTTCTCTGCCCTTCATGGCCGTGAATATTGGACATAAAAATCAGCTCAGTTTCGTGGCCAGGCTACAGAATGTCGTTGGCTTGGTGTCGTTTTCCATAGTCCACTGCACGATCTCCGGGAACCTCTCGGTCTTCGTCGTCTGAAAGAAAGCAAAGCATTAAAGAATGACAAAAAGACAACGTTGAGCAGTAAGGTGGATGTAGATCACTGGAATAAAACTGGAAGTGAGGAGACCACAGTAGCTGCTCAGCAAGGGACCGCAGACACAATGCAACACAGAAACAAGACGCTCAAGAGCAACTGGAGCTCCCTTTTCAACTTCTTCCACTTTACATGACAGTGCGGCAGAAATAGACTCAAAACACACAGACAAACATTAACAGACACGTACATTTACTCAAAGGCTGTTTTCACACATGGTTTGTTCTCTTAGCTCAGAGCCAGGGGTGATTTTCGAGCACTGCCTCTTACTTTCATACACATACAAAAAAAGTGAGCTATTACACATAGCAGACTTTTGCCAACTGACAAAGGGAATCAATAGTTCCATTTATCATGACTGTCAATCAAGTTGAATGATTTAATTCTCAGAAAAAACAGACCAAACTAAAATGATATTCAATAGTAACAGTAGCAGTTGGCCTTGAATGATCATAGGCTTCTAATATAAAGCTATGTGATTTTGGATTATGATCCTGTACAAAACAATAGATCAGATTCTTCTTATCCTTCTGAGTGTAAAAAGAAAATGCTTTTCTGTAAGAAAATGCAAGGTGCGATCGCGTGGTTGCTATAAATGTGTTTGGAGACACCCAAATTTAGGGCACGTTACCTTTTGAGCTTCTGGGGATAGGGAGCATAGAAATAGTGCCTATGTTGGCTCTAAAAAGAATAATAATAATAATAGTAATAAAAATAAAGAAGCAATGACAATTTTTTTTTTTAAATCTGACGCAAATCAGATGAAGAAAATCTTCAGTAGCAATACTGTAGTAATGCAGAAACTGCTCCAGCTGAGTAGTGATCTGAGACTAAACAACATAAATGCTTCATGGAGGTAATTATAGGCACTTACTCAATGTTAACGACAAAAAGCCTGTTGTGGCTGCAACCAGTTAGACATTGTAGACTTTATAAACAAGTAGAATCAAGTCTGCTCTTGTCTAACTGGTAGAAAAACCTGCAGCGTGAAACTCGTCCTTTGCAGATAACACACAGGTTTTAATTATTCTCAAAGAGTGAAAATATAAGACGTTCTCTAAGCTAAATGGTTCTTCATACGCCAAGAATAAACATGTAGTATGTTTTGTAAGTTAAATGTCTCTCCGGTACCTTTTTGTCCCCCCCCACCAAACAAACCTTCAGCAAGTTTTTGAGGCACATGGGTATGACTTTTGCTATCTCAAGTGCTCAGATTTGGATATTCAGGAAGGTGTGAAAACACCCAATCAGTGTGACAAATGAGGCTGCAAATACATTCAGTGGTGTGCAAAAAGCAAAGCGAAGCTAGGCACACATAGCACAGATGAGAAAAGCAGAATAAAGCATACTTGTAACAAAAATAAGAAAATAAAAAAATAAATAAAAACCACAGACAGACACACACACACACACACGATAAACAGACCACCCATCCCATCAAACCTTTCAATCAAACACAAATATCAAATGAATGAATTTCGGTGCAGTAAGTCAGGGGTGTAAAGATTCATCATATAACAGTTAACATTACTTTTAAAATATCTAAACACAACTGGGGTGGTGGTGCCTAGTGGGTATAATACTTGGTTCTGGGGCAAGAGGTCATGGGTTCGTATCCTACCTTCAGTATACCACCACTGGGTCCCTGAGCAAGACCCTTAACCCCAAGTTGCACCAGAGACTGAGATTGAGAGACGGAGACTGTCCCCTGTAGTTAGGGAATGGAAGTCGCTTTGGATAAAAGCATCTGATAAATGCTGTAAATGTAAACTTCAAATGGATGCTTCACAATCTGTCTATGCATTTTACACCCCAAACTAAAGCAAGATGCTGGCAGCAGAAGCAGCAGTGGCGGCGGAGGCAGTGGCAGGTAAGGGAGGGGAGCGAGAGGAGGAGGAGGAGAGAGGATGGAGGAGCGACACGGAGCATGTTCCCCGGGCTCACCTTGGGCGTCTTCCTCACCGCCATCGCCGTCCTCCTCCTCGTTGTAGGCCAGTTCGGCCTGTTTGTCGGCCTCGTACTCGCCAACGTTGCCATCGTCCCCATTGTAGTCCGCCAGCTTGGAGCCGTGCTGCGGATCTACAGGGGATTCGTTCTCATCAAAGAAGCGGTCTGCAGAGGCATAGCAGGGCCCCGTCAGGAAGAAGGGAGAGTGGGCGAAGAAAATAAGATGAGGGGGGGGGCAGAGAGAGAGAGAGAGAGACAGAGAGAGCACGCAAGAGAAAGAGCAAGAGAGAGAGACACACAGAGAGAGAGGGAGAGAGAGAGAGACAGAGAAAGAGGAAAAAGGAGACAGACAGACAGACAAAGACACATCCACACACGGTCAAACCGGGGGGGGGGTGTTAGGAAGAGAAAGGCCAGTTAAGGGCACAGGTGTAAGCAATAGGGGAAAGAAGCAGATCAGATCAAAAGCCAGAGTTATGGAACAGGAAGGTTATAAAATCGTCAAGCCAAGATTTATTAGGTGCCTGAAGTTTGTTTCTTTAGTCTCATATAGAGCTACCACAATTAAACTAGATTACTGGATTTCTATACTGTAAATGTTCAAAAACAATAATCTGGCTATTGATGATTTACAACAAATATCAAAGCTAGGTGAACAAAATTTCAACATGCACTTTTTTGCCACACAGGTGGAGTACAAAGTACAGTTATTTAAATGGCCTTACATGTTCCAATAATCTTTATTTTTGGCCTTAGATAAACTCTATAAAAAAAAAGCAGATTCCTCAGTTAGATTACTGTTATCCCAGGGTTAGCTCCAATGCAAAACTAAGGAAACTATTCGCAGACACCAAAGATGGCTAATCGACTATATTATGGGTCATTTGGGGGAAAGCAAGGGAAAGTATTGCTTTAAAAAGATGGAAAAACTCATTACCAGGAGTATAGGTAATGACAAGACTGGCAGAGGAAGGTTGTCGATAGAGGAAAGATAAAGATGAGAGAGAGAACTGGTAGGGTTGAGGGGACTGCAGTGAGGCGAGCGGTGCTGAAGCCAGGCAATATTACTACCGAACTCATCAAAATCATGATGCATGCGCACTTGTGGAATCCCAAGAGCGCAGCACTGCTTTAGGATCCGCAGTATGTTAAATAAATGCCCTCTGACTTTAGTAGAAGGTCTCGCATGATGTGACTGTCTTTATAGTTTGGCCTGGACAAACATGACCTCCCCCCCACACAAAGACACAAATGTACACCCCTCCCCTCTGACTCCTACTCACTCTGCCGGTGTCGAACAGGAGCAGCAGGTGCGACATCTCTGCCATGGTGAGGCTCGATGGGATTGGGCAGAACTTGTGCTGGGTTTGGTGGAGGAGGCAGGATCGCTCCCTGGCCCCGGTGGGCATCAGGACCTAGAGGGGTACACATCAAAATTACACTTCACAGATCAAAAGCTCCCTAATGGTTGGATCAGTGTAGCTCAAAAAGAACTTGATCAATTTGACAATTATCTGGTGATTTGAATCAGACACGTTGAAAGGAACCCAGTGTAGTAAGACCTCAGTGTGTGACAAGAAGTTGGTAAAAATACAATGAATTAAATGTACTATGAGAATACATGGCTTTATCTGAGATATCCAGCATCACACTTACACACAGAGTCTTCTCGGTTTCATTTGTGCAATGATGATTGCAACCTTTCAATCTTTAAGGTTGCAATTGAGTAAAAACCCTGTTTTGGTCCAAAGATGCAGCTTAAGAAATAAATGAAGTGATTTTGGGTGAAAAAAGCCAAGCTATTATTGATCTTTACAGGCTTTGTAGGAATAAGAATAGAAGTAGGGAAAACACTTTCCTATCCGACTTCCTTGATTTTGCCTGAACTGGAAGCCATTGGATCCACCAACTTGTCACCTCTGCTAGCACATTTAATGAGGGCAGTGGTTACAGATAAAACAAAATCAATGAAACAAAACAGGAAATAAACTCGTTAAGCAATTCAGCTGCAGTGCAAGGAGCAAGCCTGAACTGAGGTACACTGATGTTTTAGCTAAAATGCTGAAATTAATTTGTTCAATGAACCATACAATTATGGAGAAAGGTATATATAATATTTCCTGGTCAAAGTCTTTCTAGACATGCAAAATGCCAACACTGAGTTATGGACAGGGATACTGTAACAATACACTTACACAAACGTTATGATTAAACGATCTTAAAGAATCAATTGAAAGCAAGAAATGTCTTGTGCATGAGAGAATAAAGGCAACTCAAAAAGTTAATATCACCAACTAGAGTACATTCTCTATTTGTTGTGTAATCTGGGCAATAGCCTGTTGCTTCTTGTTTTGTAATTTTCTTACCGGGTTTAAATAACTATCCTCATGTCCATGACTGTATGCATTATAATGCTATGATGTGCAACAGTTTTTATCTGGTATTAAAACATTATCATTACACGCAACATCTTATCATGTGATGATTTTCTGAATGGGTGCAGAATTACTTAATTACGTGCAATACCTGGTGTGCAACAGTCTTACATGTGCAATATTCATCAGATCTACTACTGATCTCTGCTACGTGCAAAAACGTTCCTCACTACAATTTGTGTCTTTAGATTTCAATTAACTGTGTTACTTATCTACAGTATTTATACCCAGCATGTGTTTATAGCATACAGATTTTATTTTAGACTTAGACTTTATATTTTATATTGTTCTGGTCTCGGTGTCTGTGCAGTCGTGATATAAGTAATTACCTCCAGGACCTGTAACAGACAGTGAGTAAGAACAGAATCACTGCTCCCTATACATGAGCAAAGTCACATTCTTATTTCTTTTGGGATGAGGCCTGGGCTCCTCACCTCTCAGTTGTCGCCGCTGTTCCCCAAACTCATCTGCTTGGACGGCTGCTTTGTTGTCCTCGTCAAACAGCACAGGCTTGTCTACCACTGGCTGGGGCACCTGCTGCTGAACTGGGGCTATGTGGTTCCCCATGCCTTGGTCTGGACCTCCATCCTGTGGAAGGTCTGGACGGTCTAGAGGGAGACTGTGAACCACGTTTTCTCCAGCTAATGCTCCAGCTCCAGCTCCAGCTCCTGCCCGTTCCTCCTTCAGCAAAACAGCTTCCTCTGCTGGCTCCATGTGCTTCTGTGTGATCGCTGGCTTCTTCAGAGCTGCAAGGAAATTAAAATTCTTTGAATTAATGAACTGAAATTGTTAATTTGGCATTTATAGCTACTTCAACAAAACTGGGATATGCCAGCAGCCATCTACAAGACAAGAATCAATACATGTTACTGGTTTACTAGTCTCTAGGGAGCTAAAAATTCAGAACACCAAAATTATAATGTAAGAAACTAAACATAGATCTATAGTTTCTCAACAACAGTGTTTTCCTGATTGAAAAATTGTTGAATATCACCATTAAATTGCATTGTCAATATAAATATTGGTGAGATGGGGCAGAGCTTCCCAGCGTTCTCATCAATGTTTTTCTTGTAATATTTATCTCAATGCTAAAGGTGAAGTTTGGATGCCTTCATGTTATTTTAAACATTTTTCCTATGTGCACTGTAGCATAAAACCTGACGCCTGTCTCTGTAATAAAAATTCTTACTCTTCTTCTATAGGATCTTTGTGAAAACGGCATCTGGTTTTGGGTGAATACATGAGGAAAGGTTGATTTTTTTTGTCTGAGGGAGGAGCTAACACCATAATGATACATCACAGTAGTACAATGACAGTCTGATGTATTTTTGAAATACATCATAAACCATGTGGTTAGAGAACAGAGAACACAATAATGAAATAAAACTTTAAATTGCCCATATCGTAATATTGAGGGACACAATGTAACAATATGGCAAAGTGCATTCAATAAACTAACAGGCTAGTTTTAAGCAAGAAAGCTCCTTAAAAATTTGGTTAGTCAGATCCAGTGTTTAAGAACTCACCAAAGTGAATATCATCTATCTTTCCAACTTCACTGTCCTCAATACCAGGCATGCCAGCATCACTTCCTGGCTTAACCATCTCCTCTGCGATTGACAAAAAATAAAATTACAAGGTTGAGAAAAGAAAAAAAAAAAGTTACACAAATTAAGCTTAAGA
This sequence comes from Brachypetersius altus, assembly GCA_037974465.1. Taxonomy (NCBI): domain Eukaryota; kingdom Metazoa; phylum Chordata; class Actinopteri; order Characiformes; family Alestidae; genus Brachypetersius; species Brachypetersius altus. The sequence goes on from JBBPDB010000040.1 coordinate 13,369,754, forward strand.
ATGTCATTGTTGTTCAGATTGCAATTCTTTTTTTCTCTTTCTTAAAATCTGTTGCTAGTAGTCTAATTGGGTAAAACACTTACCTGAGAACCCAGTAACCCCCCCAACTTTCTACCATTGTGTCCTTGAGAAAGACACTTAACCCTCAGTGTCTCCAGGGGGACTGTCCCTGTAACTAATGATTGTAAGTCACTCTGGATAAGAGTGTGAGGCAAATGACCCTAATAATTATGTCACAAGTAGTCTTGGGTTGAGACTGAAGAGTATGACGATTTTATCAGTCAAAAAAATAACACTGATCATAAATATGAATAATTCATCAGTCCCTATTCAATAGTGTCTTCTGGCCACAAACTGATGACTGATAAAGTAGTCGACTACACTGGACAAGACATCTTACAGTGGAGGGTACTACTGATGAATTGGTTAAAGTGTTGTTACAAATACTGTGGAGATACAGATGGATATTTCAGAATTGTGACTGATAAAATGGAAGTGTGTAGATATGATGTGGGCAATTGTAATAAAGTAGCTCGTCAGTGTATGTCACACAGGCTACTGCTGCACAAGACAAATATATGTCCGCACTGCACTTACCTTTCAGATCAGAGTTGTCATGCTGGTTTGTGGCCTCTGTATGACGTTCTCCTGCAGCTTCTGCCTCCAGACCTCCCTCAGCCTGTCCAGCCACTACACCTGCCTTATGACTGTCCAGCACGCTCTGGAACGTGAGAGACATCAACAAATAAGAAAATATAGAAAAAAGAGTGAGATAGAGAGACAGAGAAACAGACAGAGTGAGAGAGGGAAAGAAAGAGAACGAGAGAGAGAGAGAAAAAAAAAAGAGTGAGCAAGGGAGAGCAAGACAGAGGGAGCGAAACAAGGGGGAGAGAGAGAGAGAGCGAGACAAACTGAATACAACTTCAAACTTCAATCACCTCAACCTAACAAAAACGAAGGTTTTACCTGTTTGAGTTTGGCAGCTTCCTCCTCCATTGTCTTCTTGCTCTCTTCATACTCTTCTTTAAGTTGTGCTATCTGTCGTCCACACTGTAAGCTATAGCACAAACATCAGTTTGATTACAATTAAATATTTAAAAATAAATTTTGGCAGGGTAAAATGCCACTTTAAAGCATCAAATTTAAAGCAAACTTTCTTACACTGTCGCTCAAGAATAGGATGTAATGAATGAAAAATTACAGTCTAAAACAGTCTATAATCTCAATTTCACCTCTCGTACTCCAGCTTCCTCTCCAGACTGGTGCTGTTCTTCTTCACCTCTCTCAGCTGGTCCTCCTGCCGGATAATTTCTTGCCTCAACTCTTTCACCTGCTCTGTATCATACACACGCACACTTTGAGCAAGTTTTTCTAAGCGTTTCCCTGCAAACTTTATTATTAGCTCTTATGCTTCAGTTTAAAATCAGCATTATGGTAATTTTTATTCATGCATAACATGCAAGCACTTCAAAAAACTATGACTTTAGTGAAACAAAATTAGGAAACAGCGCCCTCTGTTGTCCAACTCTCACCTTTTAGCCTGTGGATTTCAGACATCTGGGCTGTGACATCACTCTGCAGCTTCATCTGTGAAACAATAAATAATGGAGTTAAACATGTACCTTCAAATCATTACAAATAATTCATGAATAAGTGTCAATCACTGTCATTAACAACATATTATACAGTCTTTGTATCTTCAAGTTGTATTGAATTTTGACTGTCACTTCACTTGATATTGCTGGATTATAGTCAAATACTGCAGCCGTTTGTTGCCACAACACAGTATCTGTGTCGTACTGGATATGAAAAGCATGTTTGCGGGCAGGTACTCACTTGTGAAAAGGTTGAAACAAAACACTGTGGAGTATGAATATGTATTTTCAACAGTACAGTGGACTGCTTCTTAAAAAAGCACTAGGAACAGAGTCACTCTCATTTACAGAATGATACTGTTTTGATCCCTTCAGTGTTCTTGTTTAAAACTGAAGAGTCAATCTAGTTATTCTCAACTATCATAACCTCAATAAAGATCTTGATGATGCAGGTTACTAATGTTGGCGGTGACGCAGCGAGAGAGGAAACAAAGCTAATAAGTGCCCACAAAATTTGAATAGATTGTTTGTTGTTATTTGTTCGTACATGCTGGCAGATGAGAGATGAGGGACTGGGACGACTCGAGGCTTCATCCTCCCCTCAGCAGTCTCAGTGACATCACTTTATCCTAAGAGTTCTTGCCAAGCGCAACACAGCCAAACCCAGGCGTAACGAAACAGAACAGGCAATACCACGGGTGTTCCTGTCATACTGTGAAATGTGGGGCGCATAACCACCCCCACACAACTCCCACAATTTTCAAAACACTGTGTGCCACCCTCTCCCACAGATTTTCAAGAAAATATAGAGCACTTTATTTCTAAAACTAGTGTGCCACCAACCCTCTACCTGTCAGGATATTTCCACAAGTTTCATAATAATGAACACTGTGACCCACCACACGCACCATATGTATAAGAAGTCCCCCCTAGTTGGAACTAAAATCTCTAGGTAGGGCAACCCTGGGGTAGGGTAGGGTAACCCTGTAGTGGTCGCCCTTCACAGCTATAGCATCTTCCACTCTTCTTGGAATACTTTCCACACTGATGTTGGACGAGAAGGTCTGGATCACAATCTCTGTTCCAGATCATCCCAAAGGTGCTGGATGGGGTTGAGGTCAGGACTCTGTGTGTCCAGTCAAGTTCTTCCACAGAGAACTCCAACAGTCATGTCTTTATGGAGCTTGCTTTGTGCACTGGTACACAGTCATGCTGGAATAGAAAAGGTTGTCTAAAATGTCTGAAAGTAGGGGGTCTAGGCCAAACCCTGAAACAGGTGTTCCAATACTTGTGTCTGTATAGTGTTTGTTCAGTAAGCGGAGAAATGAAGTATTATCACACTGTCCTCCTCTAATCACTGCTAAAGGTCAGTGTGTTGCTTTTATTCGTCTGTTAACTCATTACACACTACAAGCAATGTCATTTGTGCTTCACTCATATTTCACTTGATGTTACCACTTTTGCTGTTAATTTCTTGTCACTGTTGACATTCTCTTAGTTAACTTAGTCCATATCGTGTATGCATCTCACACACACACACAATCTTGGAGAGGTTCATGGAGATAACAAAAAACATGCAAACACTCACCACAGCACTGAGTAGTCCCTTAGCACCCTTGTCCCAGAACAGCCAGTAAGTCTGGGTGAGCTCGCATTTAAGCCTTGGTCACATTCACAGGAATATTTTCAAATGTGTTTTGGCCTTTCATCCACATCCAAACCCTGTTTTAGGTCACTGAAAACTGATATTCCGGAATTTAGTTCAACATGTTTTGCAGGAACTCCATTTTCAGTGTTGACATGTTGACATTAAAAATGTTTTACTTGAAACCTCAGAATGTGCAGTGTGTACGGTTGTAGACTGTGTTTGGTCTTTCCTTCGTTTAGTGGCGGGCGAAGTCAAAACAGCGCTGTGTAACTTTGCTAACAGGAATTTCATGTTTACACGATCACACAGAAAATCTTCCGTATCGAGGAACAGGAGTCAGAATGCATTACAGGACACGGTTACATTTAACTCGAGTTGAAAAGTAGAACGAAGCTTCCTTTCTGTTCCTCTTGCCCCGGCATGGGTTCGAAACCCAGGACAACTAGTGTCATCACTAATGCACCCTTGAGCAAGGTACTGTCCCCTGCTTCACTTGGTGAATGGGTTAAATACAGATACATTTAATGTGTGGTGCGTTCACATGTGACTATATGGGCCCACTTTACTTTACATTCACTTGACAGTCAAAGCAAATCATATCAGTCAAAATCAAAGAAAGTTTTATTTAACAATTTGTACATAGCCACAGACTCACCACAGACTCTCCAATGTAAAAGGTTTTGGATAAGACTCAGGGTCTTGTCCATTTTTGTTAAGGCTACTGGCAAATATAGCTTCATGGTTATTTCACCAACTCAAAATCCCTGTTGAAAAAAATATAAGCATGTATGTGTAGACTATGTGTAAAGTTGTTTAGTCTACACATACATGCAGAATTGTACAAAAACTTGAATGGAATACGAACACTGTCCAGTACAGAAGTCCAGGAAACTGTAATAACTCATAAACCAGAAGTAGGAAAGTAAGCGGTGAAACAGATTTTAATGACACGAGTCATTTAAAGATGAGCATTTTAAAATATATCTGGAGTTAGTTTGACGCGTGCTATATAAATTGTGTCTGTGTGTCAGCGCATTTGCAGCACAAGTAATTTCCTGCAGGATCAATACAGTTTTCCGATTCTGAAGAAAGGATCAACAGTAAGAAGTAGATCCTGAGCTAATGAGTTTACTGAGAGAAAACAGGGCTGATACAACCCAGTTCCTATGTGTACAGCACGTCTGTCCTATGTTCTGCAGTTTCGATTCAGAAATCCTGCTACGGTTCTTTGAACCATCTATGTATTCAAGATAAAATCTATTGTACAGATCTAATCATACAATTAGGTGCCATTTGTGGACAGTAGTGTTAAAGCCATACACGCCTTTATGTTTGTTTCTCATTCCCTCCAGTGTTTTACTTCAGCATGTAACAAATAAATGAGAGAACATGACTTGCCTGTAATAACACGGTCTGGACGACATAATGTTTATGTGGGTTTTCTTCCTTCACGCTAAAATGGTACATTAAAAAAGGCCTGACGTGGCACATAGTGACTGGAAACGTTAACATTTGGAGCACAGTTGATGTGAAGATGACCTGGACTTAGAGTAAAGATTTTTAGACGTTTGTAGAAGTTTTTTAATTCCTTGGTAAAAAAACAAACAAAAAACAATTCTGCGTGTATCTTAGAGTAAAGACTGCTGAGAGCATGGCACAAGTCTAAAATAGTCTTTACCAAGAGTGAATTCAAAGCCCAGCTTCAATATATGAAACATCTGTAAAAGATGCATATTTTAAATGCATTAAAAACCTAACCATAAAAACCAATTCAGTGTGCATCTGAGAGTAAAGACTAAAAGGACCCTGCTGAAAGCAAGGCTCTAGACTAAAATAGTCTTTACCAAGTGTGCACTCAAACCCTAACTATCAGCTTTAATATATCAAACATCTGAACAACCTCTAATTCAATAATTCAGTGTATATCTAATGGGGGTTTTCCCACTGACCAGTACTAGCTCGGTTCTGTTCTACTCTACTCACTGATTTTGCTTTTCCATCACTAAAATCTGGTACCCGGTACTATTTTTGGTACCACCTTGGCTGAAGTGCACTGGACCGATACTAAATGATGATGTGCACATATTGGAGAATTCTGATTGGTGGTTGTTATGGTTACGCCAGTGTAGTTGACTGAACGTTAGCAGTAACGTTAACGTTAGCATTAGCGTAACCTAATGTTGCTTCTTTAAGCCTTGTCTGGTAAACCGATTTTACACAACCCAAGGATAAGAAATAAAACCCCTCTGATTTCATCCATGCTGACAATTGTAATGATGCCGGGTTGTTTACTTCAGCTTAGAGCACTCCGCTCGTGCTGCTTCTGAGAATGTGTGGTCACTATAGCAACCAGCTGCAGTTGAAAACTGTAGGTCCGAAACCAAATTGAACAGAGTAGAACCGAAATGAGCTGGTACCAGCTGAACCCCCTTGAGAGTGAAGTGTAAAAGGACCCTGCTGAAAGCACAGAACTAGACTAAAGACAATCTTCATTACCAGGAATGCATTCAAACCCTAGATATCATCTATATCAGTGGTTCCCAACTTGGGGTCTGGCCCCCCATTAGGCACTGAGGATACGAAAATAATATCTGTACACATTAAATTCTGAGAGAAGTATGTTTGTGTGTATAAGAACAAAAACCTACAACCGGTGTTTATTTTTTGCAAATGAAAGTTTATTAATCATTCTTTTTGTGGGTCTTTGCGGGTTGGGGTTGGGCTTGTCTTGGACACAGGCATGGGGGAAAAAAGGTTGGGAACCACTGCTCTATACTGTATGAAACCAAACCTTTGCGAAGTAAAAGTTGTGCATCCAGGCCCTAGAAATCATCTATATTATACGAAACATTTATAAAAGCTGCATGTTTTAAAATTACTCAAAACAAACAAAAAAAAAAAAAACACATCTAATGTGGATCTTAGAGTAAAGACTGAAATCACAGGACTAGACTACAATAGTCTTTATCAGGAGTGCACTCAAACCCTTGCCATCAGCCATAATATGAACCTTTTACAAAAGTTTTTTAATTAATTTTTAAATTCTATGGTTTAAAAAATATAAACATAAACAATATGTACTGGAGAGTGAAGCCTGCAATTAAACCCTATTAGCTATGATACATGAAATGTTTTTTTTTTTTTAAGTTTTTTAATTTCTTGGTTTAAAAAAAAAAAGAAAAAGAGA
>JBBPDB010000040.1:13388545-13400778 GCA_037974465.1 Brachypetersius altus
GACCCAGTGGTGGTGCTGAAGGTAGGATTCGAACCCATGACCTCTTGGTCTGGAGGAAAGTATCCTACCCACTGAGCCCCTCCACCCCTGTTCAGGTTAGAGCTAAACTGGACAGGAGATCTCCAGGAGGGTTGGGACCACTGCAGTAGTTCTGGAGAAACACCACCTGTTTGAAAGTGAGACTCAGAAAGTGATGACTGGGTTCAGTTCACGTTTTGCTCAGCTATGTTGGGAAAACACCGTCGATTACAGTCTTATCAGCATCTGGAAGGTTCTGAAAACACCCAAATTCCTTTTTCCAGCTCAACACATGCGAATTCCCTTCCAGATATGAAACGCGATTGCAATCAATCACTTCAACAAGCAATCTGTGCCTAATGGGCTGCTTTAATGATGTCGGTTAATGTTAAGTCCTCTTTTAACAGTTGCTGACTCCGTTTCACTCCTGTTCCCCATGATGGTGTGTTTAGAGCCAAAGAAATATTGATCCCAGAAAACCATCTGGTCCTGATCAGCTTTACTCTGGCCTTGTGAAACTCACAGCCGATCTGATCACAGAAACCGCGTATCCAACATGGACCCTTTTAGAACAGAAACACCACGAGGATAAACGGTGGGAACTCACAATTTCCCACAAAACTAATGATAGTGCGCGTAAAAACGTTCAGCCGTGACCATTTATTTAACTCTCAGAACTGTATCAGTAAACTCTGATTTCAGTTTTTAAAGAAAGACTTCACAAGAAGAGGGCCTTTACATCAGTTAAAGCAGCAGGAACATTCCTCGAATCCCCTCAGTCAGCCTTTCTCGACACAATCATATCAAAATGTTGGGTGTAACACACCACACAACCCCAACTCCTCTGGATCTGAGCAACGTTTCTTTAAAAATTAAGCATCTTGTCAACTGCTATACTTCCAAACTAACACTATTAAACCGTCTCCATTCTGCTTAGGCCATTCACGTGTGGGCAACAGTGCAGCGGACAGAACCTGCCAGAATCTGGAGCCCGGTGCTCGTTCCCAAAGTTTAACAACATGCTGGGCTTCACCAGTCAGTGGTCATGGGGGTCCCGAAATGTGTGCAAAGTCAAACTCACCCTGATCAGCAGGATCCTCCTCAACCTCACGCAGACCAGCAGGCTGATTCTGGCCTTCGCCATGCTGTTCAAGATTGCAGCTTACTCACAAAATTTACTTTCAAAAAGAAGCATGGACAAAATAGACCACAACAACAAGGAGTGGGGACATGACCCTATCACCCATCCCTCCACTCTTCACGTCTCCAGATATTTTTGAAAACATTTCGCCACGTTCAAGAGGGCAACTGCGAAAATCACACAGGTGTTCCCCAAGGCTCTGTTCTAGGTCCGATTTCATTCAAACTAACTGCAAGCAAATATCAGCTGGGTCAGCAGCGACGGTCAAATCATGGACTTCACATACAAAGCAGTTCTTGGGTAAGTCTAGTCACTGAACGCACCATCCATTCCACTTCCTTCACAGTTTATAATCTGGTTAAATTTGTATCTTTCATGATACTAATGTTCTACATAGCATGCTCTTCTGTCTTGCAGGGTTGGGTCTTCTAAGGCAAGGAAGCAGGAAAGGAAAAAAGTAGGTGAGGAAAAAGTTCATCGAGGGCTTCTGAGATGTTCCTGCACTCATGTGATGCAGACGAATCTGCCTAGAGTATAAAAACATCTCTGTAGAATCAGAACATTTGACATTAAAAATAACCGAATCCTGACCTCATAAATCAAGAAAAAACATCAAACTTCAAACTGTGTATCGATACACCCTAATAGACTCTGCATGCGGCATAAAAAGCAGAACATTCAGTGAAAATTCATAAAGATGAATAAAAACAACTGCATCCAACACATGGGAAGGATTAAGCTACAGGAAAAGTATACTCTAAAGAAAATCTTCATGCAGAACACCAAGGTCCGGAAGTTGTCACTGGAGGAGGTGAAACAGTCATTTCTGTGAAACAGTGAGTACTTTCCTACATCCATCAAGACGCAGGACTGGAAATAAGTCAAAATACCAAAAGAAAAGGAGGGTTTTCACTTTTATAGGTTTAATAAGAGTTTTCTAGGGGATCATGGTGAGAATATTAACACTAATGTATCCTTAGTTTATGAGGACAGTTTGTGTTTACTTCAGGCAGGAAGATCTTAGTCAGCAATTCAGTCACATTGTAAATTCTTAATTAACGGGGACATATTATGCAAAACTAACTTTTTGCATCCTTTTGTATTTTCATTTGTCTCTTTAGTGTTCCTATCAACATTGGGGCAGCTGGTGGTCTAGTGGTTAAGGCATTCGCCCTGCGACCAGAAAGTCCGGGTCCGATTCCCAAGACCGCTAGGCACCGCTGAGGTACCCTGAGCAAGGTACCGTCCCCACGCACTGCTCACCGGGCGCTGTGTTCGTAGCTGCCCCCTGCTTGAAGGTTGAATTTCGTGCTGTTCACGCTGTGGTGTGACAAATGGTCACGTTCACATCATGCTGATTATTTTTTAGATATCATCCAGGCCTAGTTATAACATGAAAAGACACTCCTCGCATTCATCCCTTCATACAGAATACACACTAATTCATAGCAGTGGTTTAATAACTGATTAGAGCACTTGCAGTTTAAATTATCAGTCAACTCTAAAGCACTTTTATTTACCTTATTAGAGTTAGTAAGTGTTTTTCCAGCTCTTTCAAAAACTATTAAATATTTTTCAATAATAGATTTTAAATAAAGAAATAAACATTCATCTAACAAGAGATAACTGGCCATAAACTTGACAAAACTAATATAAACATTAAGACCTTTACTTAGTACTGTTAAGCATTTAGCAGTTGTTAATAGATATTAAATATTCACATCTTCCTCCTTTCTCACTCCAGTCTGTGCCCGGTTGAACAGCTGGATCCTAAAAAGGATGAATTCCTTGATTCCAGATGTTTGCTAAATGGGAATGAACTCCAAAACTCTCCAAAACATCCACACAGTGATTATATTGCCTTAGTCCACACCTGCATTCGCAGTGTGAGATATTCTGCTGTCACAGTCTAGACAACCGTCTGAAAACAACATCTCACATGTTGACGGACCGGCTGTGAAATGTGATATTTGTAAAGAAAAAGTGGTTTATGATAAAAATAATCATCTACCAATTCATCAGAACCAATTCATCTACCCACCTGAAGCTGAAATCCCCCAGTATCAATCCCCCAAATTACTGAGGTAAAAACCGGATATTTAATATAATAGTCTTTAGATTCGACGGATGGCTTCTCTGCGTCAAGCGAAGTCAAGTTTATTCATATCGCTCATTATCATACACAAAGGTCATTCAGTGTGCTTTGCACGAATAGAATAAAAACAGTGGGAATTAAAAAAAATAACAGAATTAAAAAATACTTAGAAAATCAGTCAAGGAAGAGTATGATGGAAGAGCAGATATTTAAAAGAAGGTAAAGGAGGATAGTGCAGTTTTTAGCAACTTTGTACAGGTGGTGCGGGTCTGATATTGCTCTGTCCTGGATATTGCAATATGATTGGTGTGTGGAACCAACTCTAGAAAATGTTCCAATTCCCTGAGTTCATATTTCTGGATATGAGTGGCCCTGACACTTCATAAACTTTCGTTATGCACACTTCCTATCATGCATTTTTCACACATGCTGAGAGGCTGGGAGACCAGAAGAAACTGAGGGTGAATGTGACAAAATACGCTCCTTATATGTTCGTTCTCCCAGTTTGTGTTGATGATTGAGGTGTCAGACTTCATGCTGAGTTATAAAAATTCAAAAACACAAGAAGAAGAAGAATAAAAACACTACTGTGGTTTTAAAAACAGCATTCATTAATTTTTTTTAGGTTTTAGAAACAAATGGGAAAAAAACAAGATCTTTGAACTCGGCAGAACTTTCAGATGGTGGAGAAAATCCGCAGAGGGAGGGGCTCCGGAGAGCGGCTGAGTGGCGGTGCGCCGAGAGAAAGAGCAGTAAACGGCAAGAGTGTAGGAGAATAAACACGGTTCTAGACTGTTTTACACTGTTTATACTTACTGAAATCAGAGTTTACTGATACACTCTGAGTTCTGAGATATAATCTATTTATCAGATTAAATTAATCAGGGTTAAAGAGTTAATAAGGCTAATTTTGTCTCTGAAGAACTCCACAGGTACTGCTGCGGCAAAAAAAGAAACTACTGTCCCCCGCCAAGAGCCCAGCAGTCCTCCAATGCCTCATCTGACACGATAACACAGACGTGTCACTTACTACCTTTATGATGATGAATATTTGGAGGTATCGCACTTCTTAATGAGCACTTGAGGGGAAAAAATTAGCTGGTCATTATGACACACACCACTGCCTTTTAATGGCAATGAACTTTGAGGAGCAGGTGTGGTGATGTGGGCTCTGAGTCACAATCCAAGACCAAGCAGTGGCCATTAAGACTGCTTCCCTTGACCTCCATGCCAAAAAAACAAAACAAATGCCATCTTATAACAGTCCCCTGTATTTATAGATGGCCCAGCATTTTATTTAACCAAGACATACCAAAAACACCAATGCCTGTCTCTTAAAACTGACCAGTGGTGAATAAAGTAGAAGGTGACAAATTGTTTGACCTAAGTGACCATAAAAAGGCATGACATTTTATGAGAGTGCTAACATCATATAAGAGCCTGCTGTCATTGCTGTCATACATAATAGCCGTTATGTATAATGGCAGTCATTGATGAATCTGTCTGTTCACCCTGTCCGGGAGAGAGGTGTGTGTGTTCTCCATGACTGAGGGTTTATGGATGATTGCATATCGCTGGTTTGGTGAAGGAGGCGCAAGAAGACCCGACCAGAGCATTACATCTGATTATGCAGGCTTGATGCATAGAATGCGAGCAGGAATAGTAACAAATGGTGAATTGTAATCAACAGCTCTTTATATGTTAGTTCCCCCGGGTTGAGTTGATGCTTGAGGTGTTTGTTTGGTGTTCCTATGTCATGTAGAACCAAAAAAGTGGAAAAGTGGCCCCTTACAGTCGCGCATGAACACATCTACATTTACGGCATTTATCAGACGCTTTTATCCAAAGCGACTTCCATTCCCATTCCCTAACTACAGGGGAAGTCTCTCCCTGGAGCAACTTGGGGTTAGGGTCTTGCTTGGGGACCCAGTGGTGGTTTGCTGAAGGTAGGATTCGAACCCATGACCTCTTGGTCCAGAGGCAAGTATCCTACCCACTGAGCTACCTCCACACAACACAGCACAGCACACAGTGTAAACAGTGAAGCAGCAGTCAGCCATGAACACAGCGCCCGGGGAGCAAGGGAACCTCAATGGTGCCACTATACAGTCCAGGGATTCGAACCCATGACCTTTTGATCGTAAGGGCAACTCCTTACCCACTAGGCCACAAGCTGGCCCAACAGTAGATTACTTCATAAGTGTATTGCAGACTGTCACAAAACAGATACTGCTTCAAAATCTGATGAAAGCATTCCATTACAAGGTCATAGTAAGTCATACTGTGTGCTAAAACCACATCTACACGTCTATACCACCTTAATGAAGAGCTGGATGTGGTTTGAGTAAGAAGAGATGTTTCGCTGATGTTTTTAAGTATGAATTCGTGTGCAGGTAGAGTGGAGATCACATGTCGCGGGATTTGTGATGACACAGCCCTACTGGAGCATTGTGTGTGACCTTGTGTGTGTGTGTATAGCATGCAAACTGGAGGGGTCAAACAGGAGGCAGAGCTGTCGCTTCTGACTCCATCTCCTCTCCATCCAAGCCATTAACATCAAAGCACGCAATTACACCCCACCCGTCAGACCACACAGACTGACGCCACCAGCTTCTGACTCACTTAGCACCAGGGTTTGGCCACAAAGTTAGATGAGTAACCATCATATCTGTTTCATGGATTGATTTTTTTTTGTCTAAAACTGCCTAAAGATGTTGTCTAAAGCACAAAATGGACTAACTGTTGTTATTTAACCCCTTAAACACACCATCTACCCTCATTAAAACATATTTATACCGCTAATATTATTAGATTATTAATATTATTAATATTATTAAAGTGTAAAATACTTTTCTTTTATACACTGTGTCCAAATGTTTAGGCATCCTTGATCAAATTGCTGGGTTTCTGGAAATAAATGCACATCCACTTCAGAGAACACACATTTTAGTGCACAATTACAATTTATGTGCTGAATTTAACCAGATGGAAAAAAAATGTCCTTCTAAAGTTCAAAATTGTATCTTGTTTTTGTTGCTAATCATCTAAACTTCAAACGTGTTTGCTTGTGGGGTTTCACAGGGTGGGATAAACCCATATATGCCCACCAGGGATGTTGAACCTGACAAACGAAAGTCTTCTAAAAGGACAGGCATAGATAATGCATGTACAGAAAATGTATGTTTTAAACATAATTGATACGTTTCTCTCTTGAAGGCTTGATAAAAATAACACAAGTAACTGTAAGAAGACGAAGAATTGAAACTGCAAATGTGTTTCACTATTTCTTTAAAGGACATGTTAGCCCCAAAACTAGCTACTACCGCTGTTAATATTATTACTGAGTTGAGCAGAGTCATATCATACCAGTATACAATAACACCATGCGACAAAAATTAGTTTCATTCCATTCTGTAGTGTTTCTTCTACAATCTCTGTGCTGATTTCGTTCGTAACGTTTATTTTCATGTAGCTTCAAGGGTTTTAGTTAGAAACGTCCTTTTTAGAAAAACTAAACTCGGCGGCTCGGTTGACAGTCTTTTGCTCTACTTATAACTTTTTGCATATTAATCTGTTGTTTGTTTGTTGTACATGTAGATAACAGGGTTGCCAACTCTCACGCATTGAGCATGAAACACACGCATCTGTGAGACTAATATGAGAATAATAGTAGTGTTACAACAACCTTATGATGAAAAATATACACGGAATTTAGTTTATCTCTAGAAACGTTGAAGAAATGGATTTTCTGAATCAGCAAAACTTGACTAAGAAACATCAAAAATGTCATTATTTTATTACTGTTCTACCATTCTGCATTTTTGCACACTTTTTTTGCCCAACTTCACTGCTAGAATTCAGTCATTCTCTCCACTTACTCCTCACTAGGGTGGTCTTTTATTGGTTTCCGGAGCTGTGTGTAGTCTTATATATATATATACACACACACAATAAAACCTACTTGACTTGATAAATGTGGATAAATGTGGATGAACTCCAGTCTGTAGGCAACCTATAACTCAACTGGAACTCAGCAGTCAGGTGAGTGGGAATACAAAAGTAAGTGCTTTTAATAAAGTGGACAGTGAGAACACATCATAAATACATCCTCAGCTGCCACAAGCAACACTAACATTTTAAATTGTAAATGTTAAAAGATGCCATGTCCCGTGCCACAATATCTGTGCCAAAAAAGAGACACTGTGAGCGTGACTAAAGCGCTCAGACACAACGAATGGAAAGCGAGTGAGAGCACTAATTAGGGCTGCATAACTAATGATTGCTGAGCCTCATCTGCATATTATTTCGCAGAGACTAGAGACGAAACACGCCAAGACATTTCCAATAAGACTGCAGCTCTTAAGAGCAGCATGTAATTCCCACTCCACTAAATGGGCCATGCACTCGCTAAATGTCAAACCTAATACAGTCAGAAAATAGAGAAATCCCTTGTGGGGAGGAGTGTGTGTGTGTGTGTGTGTGTGTGTGTGTGAAAGGAGCCATTAAATAATTTCTCGTTACACTCCTAATGCTATATATTCATGTAAAGTGATGCCAGGATATTAAATAGTAAATGCTGTACATTTCACTAGCAAATACATTCCTGTGGTATTATATCGCTCCTAGCAATGACATCTGATTAAAAATAATGACTTCAGTTGTGTTGGTGAGTTTGTAGAAACGAAAAGAGAGAAAAGCCATGACTTTAGTTCAGGAGCTACACATTTTACATAAAAAAAAACATATTACATATATTTATATTCTACAATGACCTCCTGTACTTTACAATAATACACCCTATAATTATAGGCTACCACTCCAGGGCGGCCAGGCCCAAAACACCCCCAACAAAAACAAACCGCCAACACCAAAAGGGGCGGGCGAGGCGGGGGGAGGTCCCACTGACCCCACTCCGACAGTCCTCCTCCGGCTGGTCCGCGTTTGCGTACTCCGCTGCCCAGGCGTATAGGGCGGCGTTCCACACACGGGTCTCTTCCACCTCTTTGTTGGGTAATTTTCTGGGATCAGTCCATCCGTTACCGGAGCTACCCTGGAAGAAGCACGCTGGAAACCAGGGCTCCATGCTGAAGTGTTTATTAACACAAAAACAAGAATAACAAAAACAGGCACATGGGCCAAACAGGTACTAGAACGTGGTTCAGGAATACAGACTGGAAAAACCAACGGGAAAATAGGGCGGCATAAGGCGATGGACTCATAACAAGAACCAAGGCAGACAGGACTTAAATAGTGACAGTGGGCAAACACAAACAGGTGGAAAACATGAGACACCAACAGAAAACAGCTGATAACCAAAACACGTGACACATGAACAGAACATGAAAACAAAATAAAAGCCCCCAAAACACAGAACAGAACCAAGACCAAAAAACAGAAAAGCAGCGGCCTCTTGCGGCCACCGACTCAACACTAACACTACCTCATAATATATTACCTCAAAACAATACTACCTTAAATTATATTACCTCAAAACAATACCACCTCATTATATATTACCTCAAAACAATACTACCTTAAATTATATTACCTCAAAACAATACCGCCTTAAAATACATTAATATAAAACAATGGCAACTCAAAATATATGACCTCAAAACAATATTGCCTCAAAGTATTTTTCTTTAAAACAACACAGCCGACTGAAGGCAACCGTGGCCTAGTGGTTAGGGAGTTGCCTCTGGGATCAGAAAATTGTGGGTTTGAATCGCAGGACTTTTAGTGGTACCACTGAGGTGCCCATGTCAGCCCCCTGCTTCACTTGGTGAATGGGTTAAATACTGAGAAAGTATTTCACACTGTTGCATGTTGACACGTAACTATAAAGGGCCACTTTACTTTATAATTTCTCATTGGCAATAAAGCGATTTTTGTTTGGGATCTGTTCTGTATATCTGTCTAATCTTGCACCAGTAGCTAAGAAAGAACATATATGTGGGCAGAACATGGATAGGTTCATCCATGCACTGGATCTATAAGGTAAGTGGGCCTAATAATGTATGTATGCGTAAGTGTATGTCCCTGTGTGTTTTAGCTGTAATCCTGAGAGGGTGTGAATTTGTGTTTTGCTGACGGGTGAATACCTACATCTGTCTCACAGATGTGCTGGCGGAGAACATTTTTCCTCAGAGACGTTCAGCGCTTGCATATTAACGCGGTAAGCCATGCTGAAGTCATGCTGGAGCTGCGGCTTTGAGGGAAGTGTTAATAGAATGCCTCTCCCGAACCGACTCGCTCGCAGCCAGTGAGTGGATCCTGAAAGGGCATGACCGGGGTTACAGCTCACGTGGGGTAAAAACATTCACCCCTCTGATTCTTTACACACTGATTGCCAAAGTAGCCAAAGGCAAAACCATGGGAAGCATTAATATCCGTGCATGATCAAGTGGTTAGAGCAACCGTGTGTAAAATTAATATCGTATTTCTGCCTGAGGGGTCATCTGGTGTATGCGAGGGGTGTGTGCGGTGTGTGCGGTGTTTAAAAGTGTAGACAGGTGAAGATGATTGAGTCCCATATGGTGTTTGAGACCAGGGGTGTATCAATATTGCTTAAAAATGGAAATGAATTCTGGTACATGAGTGTTTTCACAATATATCACCCAGAACTAAGCAGACTCCCAGGCTGTAGTACCCCAGGCAACAGCATGGGTGAAGTATTTTTCCAAAATGAGAAATTTATCAACGCCGGAAGAAACTTACGTTACTGCACAGACACAGAGTCAAGAACAATGTAAAATTTGGTATAAATCAAAATAAAATCAAATAAAACCTCAACACAGTAGATAACGTGCTATACACACAAATGCTGGGCATAAATACAATAGATAAATGACTTACAGCGAATTTCTAGTAACACAAATGGTGGTTAGGAGTCTGTTATTGCTGTAATAGAGGTCAGTAGTAGATCAGTGACATGGTCATAAACAGTGATACTTCAGATGATAAGATGATGTTGCACATGGTAATAAGATAATAATGCATTTAATGATATTGATTTAAACCCTTCCCCATCTGTCCTCACACCTGTTGCCAGTTACTGTCATTCTCGCTCTCGCAAATTGTTCCTACAGTCACGAGTTCTACCAGCCGCTGTCTTCCTCCTTGGTATTTCCACGCTTTCGAGTTTTCCTTCAAGTCTTCTCTCCATGTTCTAATTTGCTCCATATCATCTGTAACACTGCTCCACTTTGCCTCCCACCTCTTGCGGCACTCTTTTCTCTTCCGCTTTGATGCTCTCACCTTCATAAGTCTCCTATTAAACATCGGCGTTCCTTAGTTTACTCACTTCTTCCACTGTTCATCTTCCATGCCTTAATTTATCCCTTCTACTCTATTAAAGGTTTTGTTTTCAGCGCCACGCGCTCCTCCATTCTCTGGCGTTTCTTTCCCTCTTTGTTCTCTAACTCCTTCGCTTCCTCGACTCCTCTTTCCCTTGCTCTCATCTCTTAACTTTCCTCACCTTCATTTTCCATCCATTTATTTTCTCTCTGCGTTTGTTCTGTCTTCGTCATTCCACCCTCAGTTGTTTCCTAGCAGCCCATTAGTAGTTTCTCCTTCCATCTGTCTCTTCTATTTTTCGGTTAACACTTTACAACAAGACGACTCTTATAAAGGGTTTATATGATTTACAATCAGGTTGTTAATCAGGTTGTAGACAGTTTAGAGATCATTAATAAGCAGTTATAACAGTTTTCTTACACTGATGCAGGCTTTATTAACATGATACTCCCATTAAAACACCAGATCTCACCAAATACTGACCCTGCACCATGACAAATGTTATGACTTGTTTATAACTGCTCTTTAATGATTTATAAATCGTCTACAATCTTATTAACAACCTGATTATAAATCCTTTATAAACCCTTTATAAGGAAATTCTTGTTGTAAAGGGGGGACACTGTTTTTCCACCTTTTTATAACCTCTATTCCCAAGCTTTATTTTTATTTATTTTTATATTCTAGTTAGTAGATAAACTTCCACTAACGCAATCACGGCTTCTGCGCTGAGCAACACAGGTTCGATCCTCAGCTCCGCCCCCTCACAGCCAGATGTAACAAGCTGAGTTTCTGTTCCAAACATGTGATGTTAAACGACACGATGGCACCACCTCATAAAAATACAGTGTCAGGTTTTGATCAAAATAGGGTGTTCAGGTGACATCTTTTAATATGCAGTGTGTGTTGCTGGGTGCCTGAGTTAACAGATCGCATCAATATTTCGAAACCGATGCAAATGAGAGTCTCCTTCACTTTCAGTTTGTTTGATGGACTCCAGGTATTCAACAAAAGTAGTCTGATGAATGACAGGCCAGACAGAAGCCGTCCTCGGTCTTGACGAGTCAGTTGTGATGACATATGATGCCCCTTCGCAGCACCAGCAGGAGAGTAGATGCTTTTTCCATTTAAACATGCTGTTTATAAATGCCAAGCATGTCATGCAGGCTAGAGGAGGATTCTGAAGTCATGGTGCTTCACAGCCACCTTTGAAAAACAGCACTTTTTTAAAAAAAGGGTGTCATCTGAATGCCCCAAATACAATAAAACGTCAGCAGATGTGCTCCAACAAACCCTTATTTTTTATAGGGGAGGCACAGAGAGATGCTGTAAGTCCCTGTGAGATATCTACACTTATTTATGTCTGCTAGAGGTCTGAACGGGTATGAAGTGAACTTTAACGCCTCACCAGACCTGACTGCTACTGCTAAATTTGGAACCCAAACCTGCGCATTGCGCTAGCAGAGATGAATCACAGTCACATGTTATGGTGGGGAGAACATTTTCTGAAATTTGAGAAACAGAAAGTAGGAAAAGTGCAGAATATAATGCATGTTTTCAAAGAAAATTCCAAAAAATATAAATTATTCATGAGCAAAAATATAACGTAAGGAAATATATGTTAGTCATTTAAGTCACTCAGTGCAAGTCACTTAGAAACTGCATTTTAAAGAAAATTTTGCA
>JBBPDB010000040.1:13415379-13437790 GCA_037974465.1 Brachypetersius altus
GGGGGGGGGGGGGGGGGTGTGTGTGGGTGTGTGGGTGTGTGTGTGTGTGTGTGGGGGAGAGAGAGAGAGAGAGAGAGAGAGAGAGAGAGAGAGGGAGAGAGAGAGGGAGAGAGAGAGAGAAAGAAAGAAAGAGAGGGAAGGTGGTGTGTATGTGTGGGTCTGTGTTTGTGTGTGTATGTTTATATGTATGTGTGTGTGAGGAAGGTAGGTTGTGTGAGGTGTGTGTGTATGTAGATGTATATGTGTATATATGTTTGTGTGTGTGTGTGTGTGTGTGTGTGAAGGGAAGGTGGTGGTGCTTGTGTGTGTGTTTTCTCTGCCCTTTTTCCCGCTCGCTGTGCCCGAGGCTGATGTTTTCTGCACACTCAGCAGTTCAGACTAGGGGCACGTGCTGCCAGGGATTTGGTGCCTTCTGCTAAGCATCATTAACACATTTGTATGTTATTTTTTTAACATTTTGAAAATAATGCAGTTGAATGAGATTCATAATAACACTGTTAATGGACAGATTAACAGGTACCTTGTAGTTGCTACTGTCGGTCTTTATTGTGAGGCGGATTTGAGAGTGAGATACAGGTGGTCAGGGTGATGGTGTGTAGCTCTGCCTGTCACCCGTTTTCATCCCAGATTTCTTCACTCTGATGATTGTTGTCTTTGTATTGGAATTGTCAAAACAACTTGAAACTGTGTTGCATATAAATACAAAGACTTCACTGCTTCCCTGTGAGGGTATGGACAAATACGATGTAAATGTGAGTTTCTGTAAGAATACCAGTGGAGGCCTTCGTTTCTGGGACCAGTAGTATTTTCCAGTATGAGAACAATGCACATGGAACCATTGGGAAACTGGGAATCTATGGAAACCTCCACAGATCTATCTGTGTAGCAAATAACTCCCTCAGTCCTCATAACATTACAACTATAAATCGAACCCTGTATTGATAAACTCTCAGTTTATAATGTAACCATAGTTCTAGGTGTGGAAAACCCATGGGAAATGTATTTAGGTTTGTGTTTAGGTTTGATTTTGACGTTGATGGGGACACAAAAGCAGTAACTTTACTCTCAATAGTTCATCACTAACATCTTTCATGAAAGAAGCACACGTACATAGCCTCCTGAGAATCGAAGTGTCTTATAATTTCTTTTCTTTGTGTGATTTGCTTTCTATTTGGACCTAAAAAAAAAAACCTCACAATTTAAATTTATTTTATTTTCCCAGCATGTAGAGGACAACAGGATGATCTCCATGTGAAAATAGAACTGAATTTAGAAAATTAAAATTGATATAAACGCATTCAATTTGATCAAAACAATACAATTCTGTATCACTCTTCTGTTGCTTGTTGCTTGCAAGGACAACGAATCATGTATTTTAGTTCAACAGTGAGTTATAAGTCATAGAACATCCTCTGGATATTTTAGGTGTGATAGTCTTTTTGGTTCTGCAGAGGAACATCTTGCATTTGGTGCCCCTCATGTATGGTTTGCCATTGCAGTCCTAGTTCCCAGCATGCAAACCTCTCACAGGACACTGGAAAGCCCAGGATCTCCTCTACAGAACACTATAGGGCTTGATGGGGAATCTTCAAATACTCAGGGAAGATACAGGTGAACAAAATGTCCACTATAAAGGACATAAATGAATGGGCTGTGTCTCTGGAGAATAGTATGTATCGGGGGAATCTACAGACTGCTACTGTCATCTAGTAACCAGTAATGAAGAAACTTTATCACAGAATCCATTATCTTTTGAAACCAAGATGTAGATCTAGAAATTTGGATTTCCGTCTAAACATAAAAATACTGTAAACGGAATCCACATCATAAATACAAGGACGGGGTGTCATGGTATTTTCTGACTTTCGGTTTATGGTGTAACACTAGTCTCTTCCTGAATCAACACCAAACTCAATGTGTTCTGTATCTTCGAGAACACAATTGTTAGTATAAACTCGTCCTCTTTCTCTCTTACATCCACACAAACTACTGCACTGAGCTCTGGAGCTTCTTATAGACAGACAGAGCTTCAACCAATCACATGCTAATATGAAATAAAACAGCTAATCAGATAACGGTACTGGGTTAGGAGGGCGGGACTCACTCTAAAGAACGGTTACCTGTTTATGTTTCAAACACAGACAGAAAACAACAGTTATATTTGTATTCTTTTGTTTAGATTTGTTGCTAGGGGTAATTCAGTAATCACTGGATATTGATAGAGACATGTTTCAACATCCTTGTGCTACATTAGTGGTCTGCAAAGGTATGAAACTAAAGCCTGAAACAACTTGGACCTGAGCCAACCAAACTGTCATGACTAAATTCAAAATGAACCCCAAATGAGCTTTCACACTCTGACAGAAACGGATTATAGCATGTTTTTTTGGCTTTACTGAGTTACTAAATGGTTGAACAGAAAGGCTGAAAATGTCCTGCTGGGATCAATGGGTAAGCTCATTAAAAAAGACCATCAAGTCCAACCAGAGCCCAGTGTTTGGTCTGAACCAGGTTAGTCTACTAGAAGAGTAGCAGATCTCTATGCAACGGAGTAGCAGATCTCTATGCAAGAGTGTATCCGCTGCCATTAAAGCTACATTACACTCACAGCTCCTATTACTGGGAAATTGCTAGTGAAAAACCTTTGCAAGGTCAAAGCATGGGTGTCCAAACGAATATTCATTGACAGTGTGATAGTGGCAGTTCAAAAAGATGCACTGGTGCTTCAAGTGTCTCAAAGAAAGCTCATGCAAGCCTTCCCCTATCAAGTCCTACCAAACTTTGACAAAATTTGAAAAAAAAAAAAATTACCCAAAAAACAAAGAATCATAAAGTGTAAACTATCATTTTCAAATATTATTTTAATGGTCCCAGTACTCACCCCTGAGGTACACCAATTAAAGCTCAGGATATGTGTACTTCCAATTATAACCATTCCTTAAAGGGTACAGTTGATCACTTTTCCTGATCCCCACAGACTCAATCATGAGAGAGAGAGAGAGGTGAATCAAGGAGAGAGGGCTGTGTTTGTGTTATTACATTGGATGTCTCTCTCCGAGGTACCAAAAAAAACAACAGCCTCGAGCCACAACAAATAGCTCCTTTCACACTTCTCTAATCACACGCATCCCCTGCTGAAACAACAGCACGTCCTTCTTAGAGTCCTCCTTTATTGGCACGGATCACAAAGAACAATGATATGAATACATACAGAACAGAAACAGATGCAAATCTGTGCCTCGATGACTGCTTTCATAACAAAGGCATCTTCAAGAGAAAAGAAACCAGTCAAGGAAAGAGAATTTCTCATTTCTGCCTGGGCACAATTTTCAGGACCATCAAGGGCACGATTAGTGATTTTCACAAGTGGAGAGCTTTGGGAGCGAATGAGCTTTTCATTGGAGTCTGTTCATATGTCTTATTATATAAACACACATTGTGCGTTTGCAACGTGAAACGAGTAAAATAATGACAGGAACTAGAAAAATGTTTGTAGTTGGAGTACTTTGTCACAAACACAGGAGCCCAGAATGGAAAATACTGATCCTAATTCTTCAGGTGTGGCAACAGTAGTTACAGCTATTCCCTAGTGTAGTTTGAGAATAATTTCTCTCTTTTAACTGAAACAAACTGAGACATTTTGCTAACCACTAATAGTTGTGGTTATTTGTTATTTTTAATTTGTATAAACTTTTCCCTTTTTTACATCTAAAGAAAAATGCCGGAGGTGCAAACACATGCTAATAAAGAACATAAATCAGATGTAAATACAATTAGTTGTGTAGCTCAAAAAATTATATTTACATACATAAATACATTGATTAGTACAGCAAAACAAAACTATATTGTTTAGTGTAGAAAAATGAAAATACATTGTTTAGTATAGGAAAATGAATCTTCATTGATTGGTAGAACAAAACGAAAGTACATTGATGAGCATAGCAAAATGAAAGTAATCCCTCAGCTTCTAAGGGTAAATCCTGATGTATTTGGTAATATCCTTGTACTGCTCTTATCTTGCCAGTGTCTGGTAATTACCTGGTTGTTCATTATTGCTTTATCCATCAGTACCAAGGATTTTCCAGTGCACCTTTATTTGTGCATTACACATCATCATATTTTGCACATCACTTTAGGTGTTCATTATTATGCCCTCATCAAAGCAGAAGCTGTTAATTAAATGGCTACCCAGTACTACTGTATTCAAGGAATAGGTCAGGCAGTCTTCTACTTATCCTGAGATTATACTGATTTTAGATCCATGTTGTGCCCAGAATCATGCTGGAGCTACAAACACTAGAAGAAAATGCTCTGTAAAGGGCCTGCATCTAGCGTTCAGCTCCACTGTATGTTTCAATACATTCTGCAGCTCACAGTAAGTCTGTTCAAGTCTTCAAGTCTCTTCAAGGGGTGGTTTAAGCGAGTTTGATGCTGTGTTTAGTAACAAACACAAGAAACCAATGTCCACACTCAATATTCCACAATGTAAACCTTATAGCTCCAATGCTATATTAAACAAAATAGCAAAAAAATGTATTGGCCAAACTATTGCTTTAGGAAGTAAATGATGCAAGCTTAGCATTTTCTGGAGCATCTCATTTAACCCTCAGATTTAATTAAAAATCACAATTTAGTAAATATAACTGCTGTAAAACAGTCTAGAACCAGTGTTTACCCTCAGAACTCAGAGTGTATCAGTAAACCCTGATTTCAGTAAATATAAATGGTGTAAATCAGTCTAGAACAGGAGTTTGTTCTGCTACACATTCGCCGTTTGCTGCTTCTCTTGGCACGCCGCTACTAGGCTGCTCTCTGGAGCCCCTCCCTCTGTGGGTTTTCCACACCCACTTGTGGGTGGAGACTATCTTGAAGGTTCTCCCGGGTTCAAAGATCTAGTATTTGTTTGTTTCTAAAACCTGAAATAAAAGAAATTTGTTCTTTTTGTTCTTTATGTGCATTTGTGTGTGATGAGGTTTTTAAAACCCCAGTAGTGTTTACTTTGGTTCTGCGTGACACAGGAACACCAGACAAAGCTCGGCATGACATCTGACACCTTGAGCATCAACACAAACTGGGGGAACTAACATATAATTAGCCATTTTGCCTCATCACGACAATTTACTATTTGTTGTGTTTCCAGCATGGATCCGTACCGCTTGCATTTTAAGGGTTGAATGTCTTAATTTGACATCCTTACATTAATACACAGGCAAAGGATTAGGATGCATAATACACAAACAGAGGTGCTTAATATTTTAGTAAGGAACAGCCAGTTAATTAACAGCTCCTGACTTTACAAGGTTTAATAAGAGCATTACAGGGTATTATAATCACCTCTCTATACTGAAGTGTTATCGTGTTGGCTTCTGTAATGTGAGCCCGTTTTGCGGTTGTGTCTCGATAACAGCAGTGCTATTATGAGAAACACATGGACGGAGAAACTGAGGGTCTAGTCAATGGTTCTGTATGAATGCTTTTGCTACATGTGACAGCTTCTTCCTCCCGTGAGATACTTCTAGCTGACAAGCAATCATAGAAGGTGTTCACAAGCAATCCCACAAGTACTCCCTCCCTTCCTCTAACAGACTAGCGGACTAACACATACAGACACACGCAAAGAAAGAGAGCAACAGAGAGAGAGAGGATAAAAGCTACAGTGAGAGAGGGTTTACTCTTCCAGAGAGAAGTACATTTGTTCAACCCTGCTGAGGGAAAAGAAAAAGATTAATCCTGCTTTTAAATTGACTCTGTATTAACACGAGCTCTTAAAGCCGCTAAATGAAGCTAAAATCCCACCAAACTAAATATACGCTCAGTCTGGGTAAAATGCTTCATTTTTGCAACACTCTATACATTAAGATGGCTTCTTTGCAACAAAACCACTAAAATGAAAGAAGACTTCCTCTTAATACAGTAACCCTTCAGTTTTGCTCAGATCAGCACTAGCGGACTCAGTCTAACACAGATTTTTTTCTGAGAACCAAACTGTATGAGAATCAACACTAAAAAGTTGACAACCGCCATAAAAAGAAGAAGCTGCTGCAGCATGTAGCATGACTGCGCCGTATCTTGCGCTCATAACAGTTATATCAGTTTATTTAGTATTAGTATGCTGTTCGCTGTCTAAACAAGTGGGTAGAAAGAGTTATTTCAACGTTTCTTTTGTGTACGAGTCTTTGCATGCTGCTAACGATAAATGCTAATGCTAACGTTTTTTTTTAAGCAATAAAGTTTTCTGATTCTGATTATTTGTTTACCTTTACATTTTCTTTACATGAAATTAAAATGTTCTAGGAGCATATTTTGAGGCATATGTAGGATTAACTCTATAAAAATAGGCAATTTAGGCATTTTTTTTTAAGCAAAACACAACAATGTGGTTTTTCACTATACGCGGGTGCTCTTGGAAAGTAACCCCTGCGGAAAGCAGGGGATTACTGTATTCAGGGTCCATATCATGAAGGTTTATATGATTAAAGATGGGTACTGATAGGATTTTACTGACACCCAGTCTCGATATTGATACTACTCTCAATAATCTGGTGCATAAAACATAGGCATTGCATTAAGCAATGTGAAATGATTCATCAGTTTAATTATGATTATTTGCAGAAATAATGTGAAATAATGTTTGTGTTTCCTATATATATATATATATATATATAGAGGAAGAAGCAATTTGTACAAATATCTGGTCAGTCAATGTGTCTGTGATGTGCAGAATGTTGTTCGTGTCCACTCTAGCACCAACCATTTGAAACCGTGTCCAGCTGTGTTAGAAACCATGAATGCTGCATGAATACCAATAGCTGCATCGTTTGTCCAGGAGTTTATTAATGTTTCAGTACTGACCATTCAGGAAGGGACACCATACACCATACCATTTTCTCCATACAGCCCATTCATTTTCATTTAGCCACAAAAACATCTTGTTTTGATTGCACTGTTCTCCTGATGTCAGCAAAAGTCATGTAATTTACATACATTCACATATTCAGCATAGAGTGGTTTATCCCCGTCCCATTCCAGTGACATTTTAAGTAGTGAGACTACATTTTAAATGAGCTATAATATAGGGCTGTCAATCAGAATGGGAGTCATTTTCATGTATCAGTCACAGCAGACGCAGCATCAAAAAGAGCCTGTTTATTCTATTGTAGGGAAATAAATGAAAGAAAAAATGGCCTGTTTATGAGGTTATGTATAGAAATACATAGATTCTAGATTATAAGTCAATTCATGTCTGCTCATGTCTTCCTGTCTTCACTAAAGTTAACAACTTTAAATAAGTTTGCTTGTTCTATGCTTAGCACCAGTGTCACACTGAAAAAGAACTGGTTCAAAATGCAGTTCATTCAAATAAAAATTAACTAGTTCTCATTGATAGTTAATTTAAAAATTAACTTTTTTTTTTTTTTTTTAACATTTTCAAGACCACATCCTTCTATCGGAACCACCTTCAACCTTCCCCTTCTATCTGTCATACCACTGTACAATCACAACCAATTTTGAGGTTGAGAATAGATCTTGCCACTTAAGCAACGCATCATGTTATGCTGAAAGGGGGAAAAATGAGGCGCAGGTATTCTGTATATGGAAATTTTATTCAGAAAACACAAGGACATATCTTTTGGGCTCAGAAAAGAACATAAATAAACAGCCATTGTCTTTTTTAAACCTTATCAAACTAGTGACAATCTCTAAAACTCAAACATCCTGTATTTAGCTGTAGGTAATTCTTTAACCTGCTTTGGTGCTTTAACTCGATGTGTCGTTTTAAATTGGATGCAGATGTGGCCGACGTCCAGACTTGTTTTTTCAAACCAGGTGGGCATAACTTGCATAAACATGTGTGATTTTTCCCATCTGAATCGACACTGATTTCTTAAAAAACGGACTCAAATGCTCAAACAAACTGCCTTCAGCTGAGGCATCCGAACTTGAAGCACCAGCCATGCTAGCCTGCGAACACAAAACGCTGTGTCTCGCGAGAGTGAACGTCACTCACGGTTACTTTCATAATTTGTAAACCGACTAATTTAGTTCAGCATTTATGAAAAATAGGAACGCGTTCAATGAATGCTGCTTGGCACCATCACTGAATGTCAAATATCATTAAAAACAGTTTCTAAATCTAAACGTAATATCCAAACATCTCAGTTTTCCTTTTACTTATGACAACATTCAAACAATTAGGCAAACGTCATGAGATCCCATTGGGTAATACGGTTGAGCCCCGTTCCATTTTTATTATTATTATTGTTTTTAAATCAGCTTTTGTTTTCAATCAGAGCCAGAAATCTCAGCTTCTACAACACCTGCATTTGTGTGTTTATTTCTAACCACATTTTGAAAAATTACATATTTTGAAGCACTACATTTCATGTCTAGTGCAAGTGATGAAACCCTGCCTCTGGAGCTTGTCTTTAAAATGAAATCATCCAAAGTAAGATAAGATAAGAAGATAAGAAAGAACTTCATTTATCCTGATGGAAATTCTCATTGCAACAGGAGGAATAAAGATTAGGCAGAGAGTTAGGAGTAATTTGTTCATTTTACATTTATTTTATGTTGAATTCCAGTACAGAAAAGCCTGTATTTGGCACATTCAAATGAAACCTGTGACTCTCACTGATCATTCAGCACACAGTATTTTAGATTCAATGTGAATTCTGAGAATTCAGCAACCTTGGAGCTCCCTGCAGTACCTGTCTGTCTCTTTCAAGGCTGCATTGCGAACACCATTACAGCTCTCTCTGTATTAAACATGCATTTCATCTCACCCATTCCAGGAAGCAGCACATCATTTTATTCAATTTAACAAAAATATGAATTTTAGATCAGTGCTGTGTGGCAGGTGCAGCAAAGACTGTACTGTCTAGACGATTATGTCCAATATGAAGGACCTACTAAACATTAAAGACTCAACAACACATTGTTTTAACACCTTTATGCAGGAGAATTCTGTGCTTTATTCTTCTTAAATACTGACATCTCCAAATGCTGCTATTACACGTATGTATGAATGAAAAGAAAATGACGATTTCATGAAGATTTCATTAATTAATTCAATTCTGCACAAATATTTAACATCAGTCATCTATTATCTATTATTAACTACGAATAAATGTTGCTAATATTTAAAATATGCTGTGAATGATTTGCATTCTGATCTAGATAGAGCTCATTCACTACTTTAGCCAGGATAAGGCCACAAGTGCAAGAGAAATGTAGTAATATGAATCTGGAAGTATATGTATATGCCACTATGCAGACTATATTGCATATTTGAAATTTTAATAATACTAGTAACGGCAAGTAAGGAAGTTTCAATTCAGTTTAGCTGTCCCCTGAAAAATCTAAGACAAATGTCATTTTTATAAGTGTAATGGTAGAAATAGTAGAGCTGCAGCAATAATAATAATAGTAGTATTAGTAGCAGTAGTAGTAATAGCAGTAGTAGGAATAATAGTAACAGTAGTAGTAAAAGTTGCAGTAGTAGTAAGACTAGTAGCAGTAATAGTAGTGGCAATGGTAGTAGTAGTAGCAGCAGTGGTAGTAGTAGTAGTATCAATAGTAGTAATAGCAGTAATAGTAAAAGTAGTAGTAGTAGTAGTAATCATAGTATTGGTATTATTAAAATTAGACTCATCTGTCTTATCTGCTTGCTAGATCACAGTAAAATACAGCTGTGTGAAAGTTTTGGCTCCCCTGGTGAAATTATTAGTAGTAAGTTAATGCAGTAGTAAGTCAGCCAATAGTGGTCCAACTTTTGCTGTACAGATCAACAAACAGGATTGTTTGGTTTATTTGTTGCTGATGTTTTTTGAGAATTTCAGTAAAGATTCTTTCTTTCATACCCTATTTGTATCCTGTATAGTCAATATTTGTGCTTAATAGCCAGCATTAAAGAAAAGCTGACTTCGTGCTGGACTGCAGAACACAGGACGGTGTAAAACACAGACGTGCGCAGGAGACCCCTTTCAGACTGACGGCTGGTGTCAGCCGAGCTTTTGGTTCGCTCAGATGCAGTTCAGATAAACAGATAAATGAATGAAAAAGCTCACTGATAATATCGAATCCCCATAATGTGCTGGTGTTATGATGCCCATGTGTGCTGTCATGCATCTCCGATTCAGAGCCGCACTCGTGCAGAGACATGAATGACAGCCCTCATATTCATCGACCACAAAAACCTATTCAAGCGTTGCTTCATTTTTCAATCATTCACTCACTCCCTCCCCCACCACCTCCCTCACTCCTCCACTTAGTCACTCACTCACCGGTATTTCGCCTCATTCACTGTCGCCCTCACTGCTGGCTGGATATAATGAGTGTCTGAACTGGAGCAGGCTTCAGTGTTGGCTTCTGCTGGAATCAATAGGCCAATCTGCCCCCTGCTTACCTGGGTGCCAGTCAGATCAATACAGACTCGTCTTTATTTAAGACTGCGCTCTGCACCCCCCTATCTTTCATTAGGCTGAATGAGGGAGCTTGTGTGTGTGTGTGTGTGTGTGTGTGTGTGTGTGTGTGAGAGAGAATAGAAAGGGAAAGAGATTTTTGGTTTGGTTTGAAACGGTTTGAAGTAAGAACATGAAAAGATTGCATTGCCCTGGCAGCTTTCCAGTGAACTGATAGCTGCTGGAATGTTCAGTGACAGTGGAGGCTAATGACGCACCACCAGAAATCCTGGGAGTCCAAAAATGATACAGAAGTTTTCACATGAAAGGAATAGTTTGGCAAAACATCAAATTTGCACGCCTTCCTACTAACCCCAGAAATAGTCAATCAATTTTTAACATCCAAATGTTGCTTCTTTAGTTTAGAACTGCATCTCCAAAGCAGTAGATCTTGCGGGGTGTTCTCAGTACCCAGTAGTTAAAACAGCTCTGGGAAAAATATGAGAGCACTGCAAAAATGTCCAGTTTCTCATCTTTTATAGGTGCAAGTATTGAACTGAACAGCTTTGCCTTTGTTTTTAAGAACTGCTGACAATATTTCTCCTTATTTCCAAATAAAAAATATTTTTATTCTTTAAAAATATTATTCTTTAAATGATAAAACATCCAAATAAGAGAAATGAAAACAAACCTCTTGAAGAAAACAAATCTCTTGTTCACTCAAACAAAATGACAATAATTACCTTTGACTTACTTCTAAAGGGTTTTGCCATCTAACTGGTTTCATTGTGAGAGGAGAGTGTCAATTACAGCAGTGTTTTATACTTTTCCTCATTAAATAAGATTCAGCTGATCACTGATCAGTACCTCATAAAGCAGAAGGAGGTGCTTGTGTAGGAATTTAACAGAAACTGGCATGGAATGGTTGCCTTTAAAAATAAACTGCAGTGCTCTCTTATTTTTTTCAGAGCTGTATGTGCCAAAAGTACTCCAAGTAAGGACAACTGGCAAAGATGCACATGGGGAGAAAAGGCTATCCTGTCTGATACCAAAGAGCAGTTGCACAAATGGCTAAATACATTAATGATGGCAGAAAGGTGTCAGAACACACTGCACTGCAGTTTACTGCGTTGATGCAGACTGTTCAGAGCACCCATGTTAACCCCATCCACCTACGATATACATGTGAGGTGTAGAACTGGACAATGCTACAATGGAAGAAAGGCCTTATAACATTTGTACATCGCATAGGTGGCTGAGTGCATCTCTATCACTTGGGGAAGAGATGGCACCAGGATGTACTATAGGAAGAGTGCAAGCAGGCTGAGGCAGTGTGATGCTCTGGCAGTGATCTGCTGTGAAATTCTGGGTCCTGCATTCATATCGATGTCACTTTCCACAGACTACCTACTTAACCATTGATTCTGGAATGATTTGAGTTCATTCTGATCGAGAAACAGTGGGCTGTGCTGGACAAACCAGTCTGATGCATGAAGGCTCCTTTCAACTTTCAGGACCTGATGCCAGACACCACGGCAGCTTCAGTCGTCTTGTAGAGTCAATGCCTTAATGGTCAGAGGTGTTTAGGTGATATGGGGCAGACCTCCTCAATATTAAGCAGGTGGATTAATAATGTTATGATGAATTAGTGAAACCAACTACATAAAGAAGACCCACTGCTTGTTGCAGTCATTTGTGTAAATGATGTGAGAATATGTGGCATACTGCAAAGTTTCTAGACTACGGGTGTCCAGCCACATCAGTTCATTCCACACTTGATTCCACTTGTTTAACCAGCTGGTCTCAGTCGACTCTTCATGTGATCTCGCACAACAACACGGGCCCTTTCCTGTTCTAGAGCATCTAAAGGCTTTTGTTAGAACCCTATAGCAGAGATCCATTCAGCGGCCTGCCTTTATTTTTAGGATGGGTGTAGAACATATAAAAGCAGCACAAATTGGATTTGGGAAAATCAAATCTGTGCCACATTTAGGCAAGAACTCAGATTGGTGCGACTTCCGCCTTGTAATGTGAATGCGTCTTAAAAATGTTCTCTTTTGAAGTTCTTCCTCCTGTTATTCCCAGTGACTCGCTCTCAGAGTTCGAGGATGGTCCCCAGCCTCCCCTGTCTTCACGCACTCACTTGGAACGTGCTGGATCTCTGTTCAGCCCCATTAAAGCTCGCTCGCCTGCCTGTAGCCCTTAAAGCAGTCTTACTCTCTCAGCCGGAGCTCTCTCTCTCTCTCTCTGCACGTTAAGCACTTTCTCTGTTAACTCCCACGGCGTCGGAGGAGAAGCGATTTCTTTAAGCCCGTCGTACGCCTCACGGAGGAAGGAAGCGATCGTTTATGTCGCCAACGTCAAGGGCGTTGTAATCCCGTTGATGAGGAGAGAAAGTTGGGAACGGCTGGCCTATCGGCTTACAGTAATTGAAGAAGGACTCTTTTGTTTTTCCCTCTAAAAAAAAAAAACCCCAAAAATTAAAGCAAACATGCTGGGTGCGCCCTCCTCCCTGTAATCATGTTTCCACAGCTTTAAGGAGAGATAACAAATGATGTTGGATTGTTTTTTTCTCTGTCCTGTGGAGGAGAGGAGGAAAAAACCTTGAATGAGTTATTTATCGCAAGGACGATCTAGAGGTTGCATGCAGCTGCTGCTCAGGATGCCCTGCTCCATTAGGCCTCTGCTGCAGGGACCTAAAACAGCATCACAGGACGTGGTGAACCAAGCTCTCAACATCAGCTCCAGGTGTACAATCTTGCTCTGGCATAGTCCATGACTAAAACATGTTAAAGGAACAGTTTAACATGCTCAACCTGGCCAAAGGTGGTGGTGGACGCATTTTAGAAGACAATATGATTTACTGGGAGCTCTAACAATGGACAAAGCTGTGCAGCTGAATGCTGCAGAACACACAGTTTGTTTTCATGAACCATCTGGGCTGTAGAAGTGCTAATCTAGAATCAGTATTTGTGAAACATTCATCATAAACACAGAAAAATCTCACCCAAGATCAGTCTTCCTTATGGTTTTTTTTCTATTTTATTTCTCCAAGGTACTGTGGACGAGGTGAAGAAATGAGAAAAGTGTGGCATGAGTCTTACACGGTGGACCTGAATATGTGATTTCGTCCATTTTTGACATATTGTAATGTATTGAAATTCACAGTAAAGGGCACACAGGGATGCACAGTTAAAACAGTTGCAGTCATCTTAAAGCCTAGATGCGGTCCTTATGTTTATAGGTTATTATAGGAAGCCTTTAGAATCAGAATCAACTTGATTGATCTTAAACTGCACAGAGACACAAATAAAAGAGCAACAGAAAATATAGTAAAAGTCTAAATAAAATTCCCCAGAAATATACATAGTTCTAAATACACTACAGTACATATTTATAAAATACTGGGATCAGGAGAAGACTTCACTGAAGAAATATAAAACAGCAAAAACTGCATATAAAAAGGCCAATCTGGTTGTTGATTTATCTGGCTACTTGATTTAACTCATCGGATATCAGACAAGGCCTTCACAGGTAGAACTGAGTGTTAGAAAAAGGAAAACACTAATCTCTGCAGAGCTGTGGCCTGGAAGGACCTAAGCTTTACCTTCTCCTTCTATGAGATGGGAAAGAGACACGGTTGCCAGACCAGGTCTTTTTAATCCCCTACCTGACAGAAAAAACACCTTAAGAGAAAGAAATAGAAGAGTTTAAGTTTGCCAAGTAACCACTGCAAATTCATTAAAAAAGTAAATGTAACTCAGTTAGTGAAGTTGAATTAAGAGATTGAACCAGCCATAGGGAGCAGACCACTGTACAGCAGTAAGGTAAGGTATAATTTGCTGAGCATCAGAGGGAAACACAGGATGTGGGGGCCACAGAGGACTAATTGCGAGGTTTTCTTTGTGGCTTGGTGCAAAGAGGAGCGAGGCACAGTGTTTAATTCGAGAGACAGAGCAGAAGAGGAGGATCTGAGGACCTTAAGGATTTCATTTTGCTCTCCAAGCGCTCCAATTAATTTTCAAGCCACTTAAGCTGGTGGCTTGGGAGAAGAGCCATCTCTCGAGTTTGTGTGTCTGTATGTGTGTGTGCGCATATGTGATCATGTGTGTGAGAGCTTGTCATTCACACCTGTAGCTTCATCTCTCCTGTTTTCCGCTGTCGTTTTAACCCTCTTTTCCCTTCCATCTCTCTCTCTTGCATATTCTCTGTGGCATATGACTTCAGCAGCACACTCTTAATCTTGGGTACTATTTTTATATTTATTTTTGTATTATTTGTATAACTTTCTGCAGTGTACGGTGTCCTTGTGTGCTAGAAATGCCAGATGACTTTTGTTTTAGCACTGTAAAATCACTATTGGCACAACAGTAAACCCATTCTAGAGCAACAACACAAATGCAAACAATTAGATCTAAAACAAAGTATTCAGGACAATACAAAGTATCTAATGGGTGTGAATAATACACAAATGTAAAGGCTAATGTTAAAGTTAAAGAGTACACTGGCCACTTCCTATTCTTTCCATTATATCAGAATCCGAAAACCTTACTAGGCTACAACCACCCAAACCCTAACTTCATAGACAAATGCTGTTGTACATCCTTGGGTGCTTCCCAGTCACCTGACCTGAATGCTTCCTTCTTCTCGTTCTGTAGGGCTCTGATGTCTTTGATGGCCCATGGTTTAATGGGGAAGCAGCATATGGATTTTACAGTTATACTGCTATCAGCACAAAACTTGACACAATCTGTGAGGCTATTAATGTCCTCGCCAGGCAGCTCATAAAGAGCCTCCCAGGCCCTGGCCTCCATTGACCACTCCTTCACTGTCCTGAGAGTGACTGGCTGTCTCTTTGCCCTTGGTACGTAGGTGGGTAGGAGATCTGCTGGGTTGTGATTGGATCTGTCCAGAAGTGGGATGGCTGTGCAGCTGTATACCTTTTAGACATGAGCATAAAGCAAGTCAAGTGTCTTACTCTCTGTTTGGACAGTCCATAAACTGTGTGAAGGGGCCAAGTGTCCTCTTCAGAGCGAAATGGTTGAAGTCTCAAAAGATGAGATAGAAGGCATCAGCATGTCTAGCCAGTAGTCTTGTGATTGCAGAGCAGATGACATCATATCATCACATCATCATGTCATTGCATTCTAATACAGTCATATGTGACACACCACAGCACACAGTATGAACAGTGAGAAATTCTTTCTCTGTATTTAACCCATTCACCAAGTGAAGCAGCGGGCTGCCACCAATGAGGGCAGAAAGTATGGACATAGCCCTAGTGCTACCAGCTCGATGTCTGGGCTATAGACACGTTCCTCAAGCACAATGCATCATGGGTGGCACCGTTGTACATTATCATGCTACAATCTGTCTGCAAGGATGCACGAAAAGCAAGCAATTTCCCTGCCAGTGTTAGGAAAACACTCATATACTTATGTCTCAGAAAAGCCCATTAAACCACACTTTCGAAATCCCCTGCTATATCTGACTGGTGCTATAAGCTCCTCCATCTTATTGTCAACCAAACTCACACTGCCCATTATAATGGAGGCTAGATACAGCCTGTATCGGCTTCTCCTGGAGGTTCTTTACACCTTTTTACATTCACAAACATCTCTTCTCATTTACAAAAATGGTTCCGCAAAGAGGCTCTTTAAAGAACCAGAAATGGTTCCTCTATGGTATCATGCAAAGAACCCCTTTGGGCAGCTTTATTTTAAAGAGTGTAGGTGTGTTTACAACAGATGGACAGGTGGATGATACTTTCGGTTTTTCAGTCGTAATCCAACTTTGCGTTTTCTTAATTCCGCTGTAATGTAATCACTCCAGGGAATGAAGCAACCAGACAGGGCTAAGCAAACAGATAAGCAAGCCCTGTGTTTTCCTTTTTCCTCCACACAGGCGGGCAATTTGGTAAAAATGCCAGAGGGGCCGAATGAAAGCATGTTCTCAGACGACTGTGGCTGAGCTGATACAGAGTGTGTGGGTGTTTGGGTGATTATACTGGGAGGGATGGTTGGGAACAATCAGAAAACTCTGTGTAAGTGATGTAGGGTAGGAGGATGATAGACGGGGAGAGAATGAGCAATAAAGAGGGATATGGATGGAACCGGACAGAAATAGAGTGAAGGAGAGAAATGAAGAGAAACAGAGATGTGACAAGGGAGGAATAGAGAGGGGAGGTCCACAAATCTTCTCTTTTTTGCAAGAGAGAAAGACAGAGAAAGAAAGGCAATATGATGATGCATCATCATCATGATAAATAACACCAGGAAACACATTTCTGAGCTTACAGAGGGTCTTCTCATTCTGCAGCAATGCCAGTCAACTGCATTCGCCATAAAAAAAAGAGGCTCTCAAACTGTGTAGGTGTTATTGGTTTCACCCCATTGACTTCTAATCCTTCAATGGCACGAATTCTGTAACTGGACGCAGTTCTTGGTGGCATGTGAAATGTTAAATAAAATATTTTTTAAAAAAACATTTTTCTATCATGTGTGAGATTCATGCTTGTGGATCCATTCTTGTGTACTTTTGTGCTCTCCTACTATCAAATTTCAGAATTACTGTATAAGAAACTATATATAGAGATTGTTAGCTGAAGTCTTGTTGAATGAGACAAAAATAAGTCCCTACACTTTTAAAAATGTGGAACAGTTATATATGGGGAGGTGGGGTTATTACAGCCAGTGTTTCTCGGCGATTATGGTCTGACATAAATCCTGCATCTTAGTTTTATGGTCAGTGAGGTCATCAGCATCCCAGTGGGAATCGGTAAAAGGAGTCGTTTAAGATTCAGGCTCTTTTTATCTACTATAAATCAGATCATAAAAATAACCTCAGTATATACAGCATGAATTTCTAAGTCTGCAAATATTCCATCATATTCTTTGACAAAGGAGCTTTAGCATTTTTCTTCAGAACAGACACAAATCTAGCTAAAACACATTGTTGTACCTCAAATGAATGAACATTAAAACATAAAAAAGGTAAGAGTTTATGCGGTGATGGTGACTTCATTGATTTAAAGCAATTTAATAATAGAGTCAAATTATTCTATATGTGACTTTTCTCTGTAACCTATGTAATCTAGGAAACTGCTAAAAACATTATGGGCATTCTGTTCAATTACATTATTCTATTTCATCATGTGCAACCAATCTGAATAGTGCTTTAATTGAACAAAAGGAAAAGCCCCAAAAAATATAAATAAAATTCTCCCTGGAATTTGCCCCCCGTCACCATTGCGCTACAGTTATATTGAGAAAGACAAGGAAAAGTAGACGGTGCAGGTCATCCATCCTGATCTAATCAGCTCCATCACACAGGCACCTGGGGGCATCCTTAAATATCCACTCCTGATGCCAACTTAGACCATATTTTCACACACACACACACACACACACACACCCTCCTCTTCCACTCATGCTTTCACACGCAAAACTGTTGCAGAATAATTAAAAGAGACACCCACTCACACCCATCTGACTAAAATAACCTCTCCCATCATGTCAAGATTTTCTTCCAGGATGCCACAGACATCGGCAATATAATCAGACAGGGTAGAGAGAGAGAGAGAGAGAGAGAGAGACAGAGAGATAAACAATGACATGTATGCCAAACTGGCTGTCATGCTGGAGATGTGATGGATGCTTCGTAACCATCCTAGACATTCACCATCTTCATCTCTCCAATCACGCACAGAACAACACACCGGCCCTGCGCACTCACACACAAACTACAGTTCATTGCTTTTGTGGGAGTGTGTCTGTGTAAAATGTGCAGGTCACTGTTGTTTTATACACTATTGACCAACACTTGATTCCAAACAAAAATATGTTTGGAGAAAATAAAAAATAAATAATAATAATACATATAAATAATTTATTATACTGGAAATGTTAAACTACACTCTTACATTACTTCACAACTGCACCAATTACAGCAGAGTGTGTGTGTGTGTGTGTGTGTGTGTGTGAGTGAATCAGAGTGAAGCTGCTGGGATACAGACCACAGAAAAGCTGCTCTACACACACTACTGCACTCACAACACATATGGAGGCGTTTCTTATTCAGTTACAGTTACAGTTATAGTTACTCTCCTTTCCTGCATCATGGCTGGGTTTAAAGAGACTTGTGGGACGGTTCCTGTTTGACTGTATTTCAGAGCCAACTGTGTTTGGAATCTCCTTTGTTGGTGTTTCCCAAGAAACCCTACAATAAAGCACTAGTATCCTCCTGTGAGTGCATCAGACTACACTGGATAGCCTGCATTACAGTCAACAAAAATGATTTTTGTAATCATCAGAAACCAAAACACACTTTTCAAAACCCTGTTTTTCATGCTGATTTCAGATCTGTTTGAAATCAGTTCAGATCAGTCTTTTTCAGTCACATCAACTTTTTGAATTGTGAGTAATATTAGATTTGCAATAGACTTGCATGCGTTTTTTATTAAAGCGCAGCACCAATCAAGAACTCTTTCAATATTTTTAGTGTGAAGTCAGACAGGCCACACTGTGGTATAGATATAATGATCAGTGTCAGTCAGCTCCCACTGTTTCTTCAAAAACACTCAGCATATGATTATTATATGATCTTTATACCAACTATCATGCAAAATATATCTAGCTTAATCACAAAAACTGGATGTGCGGGAAAAACTAAACACAGATTTGAAATCAGCATGAAAAACACTACAGAACCCACAAAAAACGTATCTGATTTTGACCTGTTGATCTGTGTTATCAAATTACACCATGCTTTCATATTATCACCAAGACTTCTAAGGGTTCTGTGTTAATGTAACGTAATGGAAAGTATAAAATTTGTGCTTCCTGTTATAAACTGAAATGATTTTTTTTGTTGACGCAATTGAGCTGCAGCAAAAGGTCTCACAGGTCATGTGCTTTTGCACAAACACTCTGTCTTTGTTGCTTGTATTGGATGTGACTTGTGGGCATGAGCTTGAAGTGGCATGATCTCTCTTTGTTGTTTCAGTTCTGCACATTTTGCAATCAGTGTGGCTATTTTGCTCACAGGCTTAAAGTTTACCACGAATGTAAATGTATCTGGCTTTCTCTTTCTCTCTTTCTCCTTCCTTTTTCTTTTTCTGTTTATCCCATTCTTTATCCTCTTTTACGTTTTTCTCTCTCTGTTTTTCCTTTTCTCTGTTTGTCTCTTTCTCTCCCTTCTCTTTCTTTGTTCCCCTCTTTCTTTCTCTCTCTCTCTCTCTCTCTCTCTCTCTCTGTGTCTCTTTCTCTCTCTTACTGAAACTCTCTCCCTCTCACTCTAGACATTAGAAAGAAGGAGAAGTTGCTGTTGGAGATGGCAGGGTATGTTCAGAGTGTGAACTCCTCTTTAACAGCCGTAGTTCCTACACTGGCCACCATCCTCACCTTCATCGTGCACACGGCGCTTAAACTCCCCCTGGACCCGTCCGCTGTGAGTCCCTGACACGTCACATCCCTTATTTGACCACTGATCATTTTCCCAAATTATTTTGCAATTGCCTCTCTCATGCGACACAACCCACAAATCTGAACAAATGACACGGGAATAATGTGAATACATTATACACACATATATATTTATATATATAGTAATATATACAGTTGTCTGTGGCACGTGTTACGTATACACAGTCTCAAATATGAATTCCTGTTGTTCAACCTAAATATTTATCTCATTTTCACTCTCTGTTTACAATATATTTTTGCAGGCGTACACAATCATCGCTGTGTTTAACTCAATGAGAATGTCCATGGGTCTCATGCCCTTCTCTGTAAAAGCCATAGCTGAAGCTAAAGTGGCCTTGACACGATTAAAGGTTTGTTGCTACTTTTTTTTCATTGTTTGTCCTATTGTCCAGTGAAACAGTGTTTGTGTTGGCTTTTAGTCTCTCCAACATTTTCTCTCTCTCTCATTCTCTCTCAATAACTCCCCCGCGGATTCAGTCACACAGAATTTTTTTGAGAACCGAACTCATAGTTTTACGCGGAAATCCCCACAATTACTGTTTAACTACATTTTCTTTAAAGGTAATGCATTAAACTGAGTTTAAAATGAAACTAAAGTGTTCTGGGAGCATATATGGTGGCATATCTATGGTTTACACTATAAAAATAGCCATTTTTAGGCTTTTTTTTTTTTTTTTACCAAAACACAATATTCATATCAAAATTAAATGAATCAAATAAAAATTTCCAATTGAAAGAAATGCATCCTTCACTTTACATAACTGACACATGGTTGATGGCAACCAGACCAGCAACGCTATATTTATATCCTATACGCTATCCTTATAAGACTCCATCTGAGCTCCATACAGTCATTAATTATTTCTGCTTTTCTGCTCTTCTAGAGGCTTCTCTTGATAAAGAATCCTGACCCCTATCTGACCCAGAACAAAGACTTGGATGCTGCTGTAGTGATGAATGGAGCTTCATTCTCATGGGGATCCCCTGAGGTCTCAGCCCTGTCGAGCCCCAACAACCCAGTGGCGAATGGGGTGAAGGGAGGGAAGGTGGCGCCTTCAGAAGTGACTCAGAACGGCACACACACATCAGACACGAAGCTAACACTCAGGAACATCACCTTCACACTGCCCAAGGTGTGTATCAGGGTTACATCCAGGCTGTGTTCACCACTCAGTAGACTGTGAGAGAGAAGTCACAGGAAACTTATTCACTTTTCAACTCTTACTTTTTTATTCTCAGGGAAATCTACTGGGAGTTTGTGGCAATGTTGGAAGTGGAAAAACATCATTGATTTCAAGCATACTCGAACAGGTATAACACCATTTGTCCTTGTGTCCTTGTGTTTTGAGGCTACAGCCTGTCATTCAAAATGTTGTCCATCTTTATTATTATAAAATTATTGAGTTACACCACAGATCCGTTCCTTCGACAGTGATGTAACCCGAATTTTGGTGTAGGTCGAAACACACCCGAGCCTCAGTCACTTACCGATCCTAACACAACTGTAAAATCATTAAAACACAACTAAGCCACAGAAAAAGGCAAATCACCCATACGCCACGTTACTGTATTCTTCCACTGCACACAACCAAACTAGTTCGCCCACGTAGTCCGTAAGTACGAGGCTAACAGTGTAATGCAGGTGGGAGAGGACGCTGTAAACTCGTAACATCATATGTCAAGACTGTTCTTAATGGAAGACCCCCTGTATTAGTGTTAACAGTCACTGATTTGTCTGTGAATGGATTGTAGTGTGGTGTATGGATTTCAGATATTTCTTTTATTTGTGTTGGAGAATGAGTCCACTGTTGCTGATCAGAGACTTTATTAATTTCAGAAGATACTAAAACACTTTAGAGGTGAACGAGCGTTTAACGTCGTATGTTGTTGTGAAACTGTTTATTTTGCTAGATGCACCTTGAAAGTGGGTCAGTCTCAGCAAATGGCACGTTCGCATATGTTTCCCAGCAAGCCTGGATCTTTCATGGGACTGTACGAGATAACATTCTAATGGGAGAACCCTTCGACCAGAATAGGTACTGTACTATGGTGTAAACAAGCACACACACACACACACACACACACACACCAACACGAAAACATCCACATGCACATTTATTTGTTTGTCTACAGTTTCAGTGTTTATGTATATACAGCTCTGAATAAAATAAGAGAGCCCTGCATAAACGTTCCGTTTCTCAGGTTTTATTTTTTATAGCTGCATGTATTGAACTGAACAGCCTTGCCTTTTGTTTTTAAGAACTGCTGACAGTATTTCTCCAATAAAAAATATTATTCTTCAAGGCATAATTTTAAAGGAAATGACAAAACATTAACATAAGAGAAATGAAGCAGCGTTTACAGAACATCAATAATTCAAATAATACAAGAATACAAATCTCTCCTTCTCTCTTAAACAAAATGGCAAATATGAGCTTTGAGGAACTTCTAATAGTGTTTTACCATCCAACTGGTCTCAGTGTGAGAGGAGAGAGTCGATTACAGCAGTGTTTTATACTTTTCCTCATT
>JBBPDB010000040.1:13437890-13448684 GCA_037974465.1 Brachypetersius altus
TACATCCTACTTTGACCTTTCTTGTAGGTAGCCAGCGAGTGCTTAGACCAGTCCAGTTTACTGTCCATGTGCAGACCTAAGTATTTGTATTCCTGGACAATCTCTACATCCACCCCCTTGACAGACAGAGGAGGGACAGGAGGCTGTGATCTTCTCAGGTCCACAACCAGTTCTTTTGTCTTGTTGATGTTGAGCTGCAGCTGATTCAGTATATATATATATATATATACATATATTTTGGAGAAGTATAAAATATGTGCCAAAACGTACAGATATATTAAAATCCATACTCATTGCTAATAATAATAATAATAATAATAATAATAATAATAATAATAATAATAATAATAATAAGTCGTTCGTTCATTTTCTGTATCTGCTTATTCCTTGCTAGGGTCGTGGCCTATCCTGGGATATATGGGTGCGTGGCCCACCGCAGTAAAAACAATAAGTCTAACTTAAAGTGATCAGGCGTCCAAATACGTTTGACCCCGCCATGTACTGATAAAATTATTTCGACAGGTGCAATATCTTGTTATGTGAACATCACTACTTGTGTCAATATTACTTATATTCTACTGATCTCTCTTATTTACAATACTACAATACAATACTACATATTACAATACAATAACTTACTACTGAACACCATTTATGCCATTACTAATTCACTTTAACTCAGTTTTATGTTTACGGTATTGATCTATAGTATGTATACGCCACAATATATAGTTTTTTCTACAGATTTTTTATAGACTTTATATTTTTTTAATGCCGCCCTGTCTTTCCCAGTGATTTATATCGGGCAAACGCTCCGGCTACCCCAGGGTCCTGCAGGCAGTAAACAGGACAGTAGTGGGACATGCTGGTGGCCAGTTTGACCCTCTCTGTCCCTCTGTCTCTGTAGTCTGTAACTGTTTAATGATTAAATACTTCTCTGTGGATCCTGTGAGTGTTCCGGAGCAATATGGCGGGCAGCAGGCTGGAGAAATTCGGCACTGTATTCACTCGGTAATTAAAAAAAACATTACTTTAGCTGCTCTAGCTAACTGCTAACTCATCTTACAGCTGCACCAGAGGAAAAGGAGCTCAGGTCTGACTAACTTATAGACCAAACTTAGATTAAAATAAACCTAAGAAATGATAAAAGATCGAAGGGAGAGGTTTAGTCCAAATTCTTGCTTCTAAAGTACAGCGTTAAATTAAAAAAAGGGGGGATTTATTTCTCATAGAAAGTTGACCTTTCCTCAGAATGCTCTTTTTGTAAGCAAGAAGAATCACTTATTATAGAGCAGATCATGGATATAAGTACTAAAAAAAAGAGTGTCAGTAAGAAAGAAAATTAAAGTAGATTTAAACCTGTTTAATTGGGTTTAGGGCAGCTGAGGGTGTAAATGGCTAATAAAAGAATTTTAAGAATTTTTATCATAAATATGATGATGGTGTTATTTGTTTCACCTATGTCAGATATAGTATTGTATGTTGGTAAATGTAAAGTTAAATTATTGTGATACCACTTTATTTTGAATGCTATTATAGATGTATGATTTATTAAAGCATAGCTATATGCGTTATTATAGAATATTATCAAAACATTCTCTGCAAGATAATTAGTCTCTGCAAGATAATGTTTTTTAGTAACATTTATTTTTTTGATTTGTATAGTAATAAAATATTATTTATTATTTCTCATTTATTAGGTATTTATGATATAATTAAATTCTGTTATGTCATAGCATGCTTTTCTGAGCATTTCATGGATCGCATTTCATGGATTTAGTAAAAAAGAAAGTAGGCTTGTTTTCATTGAGTTAAGGGCAGCTGAAATGGTAAATAAAAATTTTTTTTGTAATTTGTATCTCGCAATTCATTTTCCTGATAAAAGTACTTAGATGTAACTGTGCTTATTCTACTTATTGTACAGAGTGTTTTTTCAGAATTTTTTAACCTACTATAGTCCCCTCTCGGTATACTTTATTACGGGTAAGCTGTACTATTACCTTTATTAATATATTTCTAGTCTGAGTATATTTATTATGTATTCAGGTATTTTTATTCTGTATTGTTCTGTCGTGTCTGTGCAGTCGTGAGGTGAACAATTTCCTCCGGGATAAATAAAGTTTTCTGATTCTGATTCTGATTCTGAAATAAAATAATTGCTTGCCATGCATTAAAAGTTTATGGCTTCTTAAAAACCAGTTGCATCGATACATTAATACTCTTCTATGCTCAGTGATGTTTGTGCATCCATGTAGGGTGAAGAACATACTTGACACATTTGTTCTCTGCAAGATTATTTTTTTTAAAGTAAATTTTTTTTAATACAATTCGTTTTCTTTATTGTTTATTTTTATTACATCAATCAATATAAATAATGATTGATCATTACTTTAACTTCGTATATTAGTAAGTAGTTGATTTCTGCCAAAAATGGAAAATCAAACATTTCTTCCCATTGATACCTCTGGTGGTGTGGAAGAACCAAGTGAACAAGTCACTGCTTCATTGTTTTAAATTCAAACGTTTATCTGTAAATACAAGTTTTGGATCTGTGCCTCATCCCTCTCCTCTTTTTTGTCCTGCACCAAGAGTTCGAGATTTGATGCGCTCCGGAGTCATCAAAAAGTCCAAGAAACCGATTTGGTTTGATATTTATGCTGCCTTTCCCCCCAAGAGGGACCCTCTCTATGTGAACCCATCGAGAAGGCTGTGGGCAAAAGAGAAAGCAGACCCTGTGCCTGAAATTTTTTACAAAGAAGATGAAATAAGAGCGTAAGTCACCGTTTGGTTTTTTGTACTGTCAGGCCAGTATGTCTTAACTTTCAGCCTTAAAGGAACAATCAGTTAATATTCGGTCTTCTTGATTTTCAGAAAATTCTTTGAACTGTATGGAAACGGACCAAAAGCATTTGATCTCACCAAAACCAACTTTGTGTCGACATCCCAGAGGTACTGTTTTTAATACATCATGTCATTTTCTTTATTTGTGCTGATTTTTTGTTGCAAACGATGTTTGTTTGTTGTGTTTGTGCAGGTTTGTGG
Source organism: Brachypetersius altus (assembly GCA_037974465.1). Lineage (NCBI taxonomy): Eukaryota > Metazoa > Chordata > Actinopteri > Characiformes > Alestidae > Brachypetersius > Brachypetersius altus. Next base: position 13,440,933 of record JBBPDB010000040.1, read on the forward strand.
AGAAGTACAGTGAGCTGGAGAGCAGGGGAGACGTGAAGCCAGAAATGTTGCTTGAAGAAACAGGGAAGGCTCTTCTTGCTGAGGGTATTGTGCTCAGGAGGAGAGGTGGTCCCACTGTAAGTTTTCTTTATATTGTTTAAAGATATATACAGTGTGGTCCGAAAGAAACACAGGTTCTCTTCTCTTTTTGTTCTGCTTAAGTTTTATCTTTATTTTTATTCCACCTGTTTTTTTTTTTTTTTAGAGCTTCTTGTCCAAGCCCATATAGAATTTTGGCAAATCAGTCTTGTGGAGTTAAACAGTAGACTCAAAGACACTAAAGATCAGGTCAGTTAGACATGTAGACAATAGACATGTGGCACAGTTTGTTGTAGTTTAGTTAGAAATAATATGCTTTCATTATAATTATCTGCAAGTTTAAGGGCCGTAGTAGCCTAGAAGGGAGCCACCAGGGTGGTAGTTGCCTAGTGGGTAGCATGTGTTTGAATCCTACCTTCAGCAAACCACGCCTGGTTTCACCCCAAGTTGGTCCAGGGAGACAGTCCCCTGTAGTTAGGGATTGGAAGTCGCTTTGTATAAATGTGTCTGATAAATGCCCTAAATGTAAATGTTAATGTAAGACCACAAAGTCACTTTGTGCCCGCGAGCAAGACACCTAGTGTGGGGCAGCTGGTAGCCTAGTGGTTAGAGCATTCGCCCTGCGACCAGAAAGTCTGGGTTTGATTCCCAAGACCACTAGGCACAGCTGAGGTACCCTGAGCAAGGTACCGTCCACACACACACCTCCCCGGGCGCCGTGTTCGTAGCTGCCCCCTGCTTCACTTGGTGAATGGGTTAAATGCAGAGGTTGAATTTTGTGTTGTTCACACTGTGTGCTGTGGTGTTTTCACGTATGACAAATGGTCACTTTCACCTAACCCTCAGTTGCTCCAGAGGAACGGTCCCTGTAACTAATGATAGTTAGTCGCTTGTTTTTAGGGGCGCTGAGCCAAAACATGCAGAACAGCTTAATTTTATGTAAAGATCTTAGTAACATGCTCCCTTATTCTTGCCAGTAAAGGAGTCCACTCATGGTACCACTGTATGGCTCTCTAATCAGCATTTGTATTGTAGATGTTCTATTGGGTTTTGTTGGATTTTATGTGGTTCAATAGTTCTGTTTTCAGTTTAATGGCATTTTTATCAACAGAAATATGCAATACTTTGATCACCAGGTGGCAGCAGAACAAACAGATCCTGTGCTGGCTATGCAGCTGACTGACATGTTCACAGAGCAACAAGAAGACACAGCTACTAAAACACAAGCTCCAGAAGAGAAGATACAGAGTGTCACCACTGACAGCTCAACGGTGGCACAGTGATACAGCAGCCAGATACAACAGAGCTAAGAGACGATCTTTTCGGTCCTGTCTTGAAAATGGAACGTATATGGAAGGTAAAGATACCTTCAGGATGTCCTGTGTTCCACCGCACATGTGTTGTGGTGATGATGGTGGGGGTTCTGGTAAATTATTGTTTTGAAGATCCAATGAAAGGTCATTGGTTTATTGTTCTGTCTTTGCTATACATGCAAATAAAAGAATACATTGTGGATTTAAGTACCAAATCGTGGTCATATACCGGCAATCCTTAATATTTTGTCATTTTCTTGCAATGTTGAAGTATATACAAGCATATAGACATTTATTCTTGGTGTTTTCAATATTTAAACCATTTGTTGGCTTTAAAGGTGAAGTCATTTCTTTTCTTAGTGGTTTAGTACATCATACAGAAACAAAACTAAGAAAGGTGTACGGTGTAGGCTCGTTCTTTTAAAAAGGACTTATCTAACCTCATATGTACCACCTTTTACTTACATACATTTAAATTCAGGGAAAAACATGATTAAAGTCATGCTTTAGCTGCTCTGATGCTTTTTACCACTACTAAAGGCTAAAGTTGATCAGCTTTGTGTTAAGAACACAGTTTCTCATTTCATTAGTGCATTCAATTTAAAATATCGTCGCTGTCCGGCAGAAACCCCGTAAATCCACTTTTGGTCTTTGTTGTTTTTTTCATAAATCGATACTTTTGATCAGTCTCCACATGGGTCTGTAAAATTTAGAAATTATTAACCAATGAAAAGTGTTGAAAATAGCTTGGGATGTTTGATGACACAGTATTCATTTATTTAAAATATAAATAGTTTTTTCAGTTTCCTGAAAAATAGCCATTTTGGAGGTATGAGGTTTCCGCCCAACAGCGACGATATTAAGCATAACTAGTTACCTTTCCTTAAGGTTGCATGGAGATCCATGCATTGTCTGCTGTGTATTTTAATCCACGTTTGTCTTTTGTCCCTTTCCAGGTGCCTTAGCTGAGATTTTTAAGGTGATTTGACTATTCACACTCTCTCTCCTACACTACAAAGGAGTCTCGACCACAAAAATCGATTTTTAAATGATCAATGCTATGCCCCTGAAAAAACAATTCAAAATCTGAATACACGCTCACTGCATTACTCACTACATATAGGCGGCACCCTATCAAAAAACAACACAACCATACAACAAACAAAGAAATACATAGAAAATCAATGAAAAAAAATGCATTAAATCATCTGCCAAACCCATAAATGTAACAAGCATAATTCTTGGCCTCTTCTAATGCACTGTCCTGAGTTCTGAGCTCCATCTAAAGAAAGCACCAGTATCACCTTCCCACCAAGACGCTGGCATCAGCATTGCTAGCGCAGACGGCTAATTACCTCCCTTTACTAGCAATTAGCTGATTATAATTGACACAGGTGTTTTAGACACCCTTCCGGAGATGAGGAGGACAGAGAGGCAAACAAGCTGAGATTAAAACCAGACCCGGGGTCAGCGGTGGTCTTTTTCAGCCTTTGGTACAGCACAGGCAAGATGCCACATGTCTGTCCCTTCCCATTCCAAACACAACAGAGAACCCATCTCACTCAATAATGCAGCAGATCCATGCCAGCTCCAGTCCCCTTAACAGATGCATAGAGGTTGCGGCCGCAGCAGGCGTACAAAGACAAAAATGCTACAGATGGAATGAAATGTGCATTTAACCCTTAAAAGTCCAGCGTTATCACTCTCACATTATTACACATTCAGTTTACGCTGCATTGCTTTTAATGTAGAGTAACTCTAATTGTCCAGTCAGTACATAATCCATTACATTACAATTCACAACAGGTTCTGCACTTCCAAAAAGTAGCAACAGATGTTCAACAAAAGAAGAAAATCTGGTATCAATTCAAAGTTTAGAAAATACCCTCTCAAAGATTTTATTTTCTGCTATTAGAGAAAAATAATATGAAACAGATCTGCTTCACCCCGGGGGACTTGGAGGGGTTACAGAAGAACTGTAAACTGGAATGATCAGATCCAGTAATCAGACTAGGGTCATTCTGATGTCTCCTTCTACAATGAAAATATTGTCTTTCATTATATGATGCAAAATCTGTGCAAAGCAAACCCCAAAACCTTGTGGAGCCCCTAAAAGACTCTTCATTAGAAAGTCTTTTTTGTGTGCTTTTTAATTCGTTTTACTTACAGTAGTGACAGGGGTTTCAAATGCATCTCTGCATCATAGTGATGATTCCGTTTCTTTTTAATAAACTGATTACATATAGACTGAATCATAACCAGTTGTTGGGCAATTTAAGATTTAATAAAGCACTGAATTTCTAATCCAGTTATATCAATGTGAGGTCCGACGCCTCTGCTAATTACTGTCTGGTTCTCATCACAAATTGAAATAAGCGCTGTTTTACAGAAACAGCTAAAATCCTGTGTATACACACACAAAAAAATAATCCCTGAAGGTTTCAGTCAGGGAGCCAGCTGATAATTAGGCCATTTTTCCATTACAGCTGGGATTTGCTGCGATATGAAAGAAACGCTTTCCTCAATTAAAACGAGGTACAGCAGCAGCAGGGTGGCAGGAGGACGGCTCACGGTTAGAGACTAGCCTTACTTTGAACGAAACATGTGGCACATGAAGAAATCCATCTGTTTCCCAAAGATAATACGTGTGAGTTTTTAGAGTCGCTGAGGTGTGCTGACACTGTTTCGTCCCCGAGGCGGTCCTTCAGATTCTCGGCAGCCACTCTTGTCTCTCGGGGAGAACACGGAAAAGCTTCAAGCTCCGAGCGCTTCCTGCCTTGAGCCCATTACCACTATGTGCACTTGCCTTGAGAGCCGTAGGGTTGCCTTGGAGACGGAACACACGTTTACTCTGGGCAGAGACAGATACTCACATGCTCCAAGAAAGGAGTAAAAAAAGGAAAATAAAAGTGTCTGTAATGGTTTCACGTTAAGCCCCTGCACTGAAAAAGGCATTAGAATTGAACTTAGAGGGACAAAACAGTTTAACAAAACTGGATACGTTCTGACTCAATCACTTGAAGCGCCTCCAGAGGTGGCCTGGGACCCCTTTGACAGCAAATCATTTGCAGAATGAACGCCAGAGCATGCTGATGTGTCCCTAAAAGCACTGTACATGTACTGAACTGAAAAAGTCACATGGAAAATCAGTTCAGACACAGAAATGTCAGATGTAATCAGTTATGACTTACTGTGTCACTGTTACAATTAAAAATGATCTCTCAATTAAAATTCTATTTCCTAAATTACAAAGAGAAACAACACAAGGGGAAGCTAATCAGTGCATCACTGAAAGGGAGGAAACCCACTCCAGCAAGATCTCACTACTGGACATATGATTACAGTCAGTTAAAAACTGCTTGTAAGTGAAGTAAACTTTTAAATTGCATGTATGTGTTGACTAAAAATGATACAATTCATCAACACATTTCTTGATTACTAAAATAAGCAATAGTGACAACCATAAATCAGTTTCTTTAAACTGGTGGCCTAGTGGTTAGGGCATTCGCTCTTCGACCAGAAAGTCCGGGTTCGATTTCCAAGACCACTAGGCACCGCTGAAGTACCCTGAGCAAGGTACCGTCCCCACATACTGCTCCCCGGGCGCTGTGTTGCTGGCTGCCCCCTGCTTCACTTGGTGAATGGGTTAAATGCAGAGGAAGTATTTTGTGCTGTTCACACTGTGTACAGTGGTGTGTTCACGTATGACAAATGGTCACTTTCACTTTCACTTTCACTCAATATGGACGTAATACCAAGAGTGACAAAGGTAAAGATGCCTAAATGTATTTGTGACCTGTTTTTTCATAGCAATGACTGTCTTTTGCTGCATTTTGGTGGGAAAATGATGGTGGAAAACTGTGGAAGAGACCCTAACATGGGTAGCTCATAGGAAACTATTTTTTTTTACTCTTTCAGACACAAACATCACCGGCTACAAGATTTCATCATGACCACTCAGGCAAAACTCACCTACTACAGTGTATGTGTATGAGTGTAAATCACTGTGTATGAGACACTGTGTATGAAAAATGTAATGCTTGCTCTGGTGGAAAGCCTCAAATTTTAAAAGTAAGGGCTGATCACCTTCACTGGGTGGGAAAGTAGTACAGATTTAAGGTCGGATAAGAACTTTCGACGCATGAAAGAGAGAATATGCGACAATGTATCAGTAAAAACAAACAAACTGGTGTCTTTAGTTTTGTTTGTTCATGTGACAGTCCCTTAAAGCTTTAAAAAGACTCATTTGACTCTAACTTCTCATTTATAATAACTTTTCTTTAAAAACTGCCCAGTGACAGTTACTTTTATATTTTAACATCCATGGCTATTAGAATGCTACTCAATACTGTTTCTATGACTCACAGAGCATCAGGTGTTGATTTTGTGTTCACATGTAATTTATTTGCATATTTCCCCAAAGACAGCTTTCTCCATGGCAGTCAGGTTGGTTAGAAATAGGACTCAAAACACAGCACAGAGAATAGAGCGGAGTGGCATTTGCGGTCCGTCGGAGGCGTCTACAAACATTCGGACAGTACGTTTAGTTTATATTTAACATTTATATTTATAAGCTAACAGCCTGTATAAAAAGAAAACTAAATGAAAAGAGTCATTTTAGACCCAAAACATGTTTAATGCATAAGAGCATCAGTAAGAGCCAAGAAGAAAAACACGAAGAAAAAGCTGCCAGAGAACTGACTCACTCAGCTCAGTTAAAAAGAGGGAAAAAAAGAGGAAAAAAGAGCCATTTGTCTCATCCATACTTGACTGGTCCAAAAAACTGGTAGTTAAAAACTACCAGAAAAACTATTTCTGGTCTATAACCACAGTGAAAGCTCACAAGCTTTTTTTTTTTTTTACTAAAATGAGAGAAAGCAGAATTAGTGCTTTTTCAGACAATAGACACTAGAAAGTAGGTTTAAGGTTTACAGGTGCATGACTGTTGCATCAGGGGTTTTAAAAAAGCTAAGAATGTCCAAAGGCTCAAAAACAACAATCACAGTTCATGGCCTAATATGGCCATTCTTTCGAATGATATTTTGAGTATCGCTGAGTCATTCATTTCCATACAAAAACCAAATAATACTGTTGGCTGATTCTGCCACAGGTAAGTATGTTTGAAAAAAATACAGAAGCTAGAAGAGAAGACACCGTCTAGCTAAAACTCTGCGTGAACCCACTGTACCAGCAAGCGTACAACCCATGGGAACGCACTCATCCCTTCTGCAAACAGCAACAAAATGAAAAATTCATAACAGAACCTCAGGTCAAGCTTGCATAGTATTTTCACACGAGCGACACAACAGCACAGCTCACATAAACCCGGTCTTACGAGGCAGAAGCAAACCAAAAAATCTGATAACGCATTACACAGGTGGAGAGCTGGAACAGGCTATGTAAAAAAACCCTATATTGACAAAAGTATTGGGACACACCTGTTTTTCAGGGTTCTTACTTCCATTGGAGGACTTAATGCTTCAGCAGACTAAGACATTTTGGACATCGCCATGCTTCCAACTCTGTGGACACAGTTTGGGGAAGAACCTTTTCTATTCCAGAATGACTGTGTCCCAGTGCACAAAGCGAGCAGAGAATGATTTAGCTCAGTAATGTACTGCTGTTTTTTGGGCAGCACAACAAATTTCCAAGTGAGATGAATTTCAGCACCATGGCCAGAGGCTACAACAAAGTAGTAGCTATTACTACAAAATGGAGAGGGAAGTGAAACTGAGATATATCAAATTTAAAAATCACAATAGAAGGAAACATTGTAAAGCAATGAAGCTGTGTCTGTGGATTTAATGTGCCACATTCAAGGGCAGGTAATAGTAATTACTGAATTTCTGCCATGTGCTTCTTTTAAACAAAGAGTAAGTTTCCTCTTCTGGTCACTTTAATCAAACGTATTGTCTACATTTCTATACTGTGATAGTGAAGTAGGCCAGCTGGTGATAAAATAAAACTGGAAAGGGTTTTTATGTCAAATATGCAACTTTTATTCTAGTTAAGGGCCAACCTATTCAGAACTATTTCAAATTTTATGATCTCAGTTCACTCTGTGAGACTTATTAGTTGATTAATTACAATTGAGACACACAGCCGGAATATTCAACGCATCAATAACATCTTCTGGCATTGCTTTCAAGATTTTAGAGTTTCTGTAAGAATTTGTGTCTTCATTCTGTAGAGCATTTATGAGGTCAGACACTGATGTTGGATGAGAAGGTTCGGGTCACAATCTCCATTCCAGTTCATCCTTGGATGGGGTTGAGGTCAGGACACTGTGTGGCCAGTCAAGTTCTTCCACACTGAACTCCTCCAGCATGTCTTTATGGAGCTCGCTTTGTGCACTGGGACA
>JBBPDB010000040.1:13448784-13459628 GCA_037974465.1 Brachypetersius altus
CGACCACGTGCAGGCCTGTCACTGAAGGATGTAACACCTACCAGACCTGTTCATCATAAATCAGACACTATGTCTGCTACACACCTGGCAGCTGGCATGTCATAAATCTTAGGGGTCATAAATCATTTTGACATAAAGTATATACTAATTACTACTGTCAACAAAGGCAAGTAATTCCTCTTGTCCTAAAGGAACGCCTGAAGGGATTGTTTCAGAGGCATGTGGGTTTCAAATGACACAACATACATTTTGACTGATTTCTGTTTGAATGCATTTTGTAAATAAATCACTGTAGTTTTACCATGACTGCATCAAAGCAACAAAAAAAGAAAAGCAATCCTCTTAGCTCAACATTATTTCCAGCTTCTGAGCAACCAATCTTTTAGAGGTACATTCACTCGTTGAAACCCCTCTTAGCTTTAGTACATTTAGTGTTTTTAAAAAGGGTAAAATTGGAAATGAGATGGAGATACAAAAAAGAAGAATTATAATAAATGAAAAAAAAAATAATTCAGCAAATGTCCAGCATTTTTTCCTGCTTACATTCATTTAAGGATCCTACGCTTCCTTATCTGCTGCTTCATTTATGTATTTATTTCGCAGTTAAAAGTAATCAATAAATGCGATGGTTTGTACCTGACATAGCTAAAGATCATATTTAATCCACAGTTGCCGGGCACAAATCCGAAATTTGGCGAAGATTAAGAACAATGAAAATACAAGTAGCACTTACAGAAACCAACAGAGCTTAAATCCAGTGAAAAGTCATAAATCCAGTCACAGATTCCAAAATAGAAAACTTCACAAACATCAGAAACATTCGGTGCAGATCAGATACCGCTCGAGGCAAAACATTCTTCATATTCAGCAGAGAATATAAACACCCAACAAACAATTACAATATTTAAAAAGGAACTGGACTGCAGAACCCCTAATTCAGTATCTGCACTGTGATTGCTTACAAAGTCAACGTCAAACCCGACTGAAGGTAGTAGAGCTAAACGGATCAAGGCTGATTGGGTGTTTTTCAGATGTTGATTGGCCCAATAAGTTATGGGATGCTGAATTGGGAGGCAGAGTAAACCGCCTAAGAACGTTGAGTCGTCTTGTTTTAAGCATCAAAAAGAAAACAGCGGTATTTCATTCTTAACAGAGCCACAGTTTACCTGAAGTCCTTAACGTGTAGTTAACGGAAGAACACTTTTCTCAAATAACGTACTTCACGTGAACACAAAACAGCGTAGCTGAAGTCAGCTCATTCATGTTCAAATGCACAGAAAGTGTCAGAGGTATGTAATATCTTTATAATGCACCCAAGAGCTATTAAGATGAGTAAAAGACTTTTGAATACCGTGATACTATATTTCCATATTCAGGCATGCTGTACGTCCTGTATATATATATATATGATGTCTTCCATTACATAAATGCAGGAGGTTGACAAAAGAAAGGAAACCTATAGCAATATGGATATACCGGTAATCTAATTAACAGTGAAATTGAGGATATACCTGTAACTGAGAGCAATGCAGAAAGCATTGATGGTGAAATGTCTGTTGCAGGAAGTAATATTTGATTGTTTTGTCTTTGATTAGACCTAAAAAGGGCGGGGGTCTCCATGGACTCTTTATATGGAGCCATGACACGTCAAAGAACCATAGATGGTACATTTCATGGTCAAATGATACAGAAGCTTTTCGCACATGGCTCCTTAAAAGGCTTCATTGTTAAGAGCCAAAGGAGTTTTGAATGGATCCCTTTCAGTCATTTTAATCACATGTAGTTTTATAAGTGGCTAATAATGCATTTTTTTGGTAGAAACTAAATCAGACAGAACTAAATTACACTGTAGTGTTTTTATAGACACCATGTCAGTGTACCAGTGAGATTCAGCCACTGCTACTGTTTCCTGAGGCCACTTTAGTATATATCAATGAAATGTTACTCTCTTGAGATATTACCAGTTTTGAGACTTTGCTACAGCCATAAACTGTGCATTACAGTAATGTTTCATTACGTACTTGCAACAAACGTACTGATTAACTGTCCGACTGGCACACTACAGTCAGCCTTCAAACCTCAAGTCTAAAAATGAATGTGCGTTGTTCAGAAAAAAGTCGGGAGCAAAAAATATTTGAATAGAAACATTGGTCTTAAAAATTGCAAATCCCAAATTATTTAGCCCTAGTATTAGTTTGAGTGCAGTTTATTACAAATTTTTTTGCCGTTTCCATTGTTTTGTCTACCTACTGTATGTCCCAGTTATTCCTATTATACTGTAAACAGGTTTTATATTTCCACCTCTGCATGCCACACTAGTTTGGTTTGGTTTAACTGACCCTCGTATCTTGTTGCACCTTCCTTTTATCCCTCTCCAAAAAAAAAGTACAGAGAATATACACAACAGCATGCACTCCCGGGAATATTAATATACTGGTTGTGCATATAATGTGCCTATAACACTTTCTCCCACCTAGACACATGCTACCCTCCAGCATTCAAGAAAACGAGCAGATACACACTCACACATATGCACACACGCACATACACATACTCAAGAAAGGCATCATGCCTAGGGAGTGCATCATTATAACCTCTAGTTGGCTCACAGCCAGTCCTTAAGTCTTTAGATCCTTGTTGTTAAGTTTACTAAGGAACATCTTTCATCTTTCTGGGACGTTGGTGATAGAACTGGGGATGGTTTCCTTTCTTTTACTGCTCATCCTGGAGGCTGTCTGTTTTGCTGACAGGTGGTTTGAAACTGTTCACTTCTTCAAACACCAGCTCTGCGGAAGGGGAGGGGGCGGGTAGAAGAAAAATTAATTAATGCCTAGACCACTAATATGTATATAATTATGAAATGCTTCTTCTGCTGCAATTTAGAACGCCTCAATCACTTCTCCACAGACATGCCCAAGAGCAAATTAAATTATACTGAATTATATAACAGTAATTCAGATGTTGGTCTAGGTCTATATGGGTCAGTCAATAACACAGGTCAACAGGTCAAGATCATCAGAGATAAGTTTATGTGGGTTTTTCATGCTGAATTCAGATCTGTGTTTAGCATGTACAGTTTTTGTGATGAAGCTAGTTCTATACTGCATGACGCCGAGTGTTTTTGAAGAAACAGTGGTGCCTGACTGACACTGATCATTATATCTATGCCACAGTGTGGCCTGTCTGACTTCACACTGAAAATATTGAAACAGTTCTTGATTGGTGCCTGCGGTTTAATAAAAACGCATGCAAGTCTATTGCAAATCTAATATTACTCATAATTCCAAAAGTTGTGACTGAAAAAAACTGAAAGCTGATCTGAAATCAGCATGAAAAACTGGTTTAGAAAAGTGTGTTTTGGTTTGTTGACCTGTGTCATCACAGTCTGAAAGAAAACTCTTGGTCGCGTGATACAGTCCATCAGAAATGTAGCCCAAAAATTGGCAAAAATGAGAAAACCTTTATCTGTACTGGTCTGTGAAAATATTGTTTTACATGTTTTACAGGTCTGTGGTGCAAAAAAAAGGGACCGCTGGTCTAGACTACAGAGACTACAGAGATTTTAGTACTCACCACCAAAGACAACGGTCGTTTCCACGACACGACTCCAATCAGGCCCGACAGCAGCACCTGCAGAGAAAAGAAAACACTTCCTTTTACCAGCCATTCAAAGCAACAACCAAAAGCAGGCAGTGGACAATTTAGCGGTAGCTCCCGGGGGAAATGAAGCAGTGGGCCGCCAGGGACGCGAACTTGGCCCTCCTCGCGTACGGTGTGAAAACTTTGTGAATATTTCAAGTGTGGGGACAGACATGTTGTGCGATAGCGCGACCTGAAATACACCACAAACCCCGCAGGCGCAGTGCAGCTATCACACACTCGAGCCGAGTGTTTTCATAGCCACTTTTACGGTGACTGCCAGGCCTTTCCCCGCTCCCTCGTTCTCTCTTTCTCCTTCACCCTCTATTACCCACTAACACTCTCTCCTCCAGCAAACTGCTCTTTTTTATCTTTCGCTCTGGTCACCATGTTTCTCTCTCCCTCTCACATCCAACGCCACTTTCTGGCTCATGTATTCCTTTTCTATAATGTACAGGAGTCATGCTAGCTGCCCTTAAAGGGCCAAAAAGTGTGCTTATATATTTATATAGCACTGTTAAAGCTTCATTCTACACAGCCTGATTTTTAAATAAGGAACAATGCAGGTCAGTCAATCACAATCGAGCTAATTTACATTTTGTTTTTGGTAAATAAAACATTGTTAAAGCCTCAAAATGTATCATTTACTCCTCAGTGCATGATTGTTTCAGTCCAGACTCCTTTTTAAAAAAGGAACAATGCAGTTCAGTCAATAACAATTGAGCTCATTTACATATTCTCAATTTTGTTTTTTTGTGAATAAAATCACAGAAGTGTTGTTAGTGGACCTCATGGGCCTCATGTGGATACTAGTGCTTTAATTATGCTGAAAGTCTTAAAACGGTATGATATTATCCAAGAATTTACATTTGTTAGTAACTGTATGCACACTTTGAACAGTAAGGAAATCTTAGAGACAATAAATTCCCTCACGTTCATTCAAAGAAGAATATATTGTCTTTTCTGATTCCTCCATGATAAAATACGGTCAGTATTGACTGTATTGACTGTAATTATTGCCTAAAACCTCTGGATACACTCAGTGTGATTGTTATTGATTAGTATTATTAGTGTTATCAACTCCCCTGAGACCTGATTAAAGACCTGGCCAGTTTCTTAAGGTCTATTTTAACATTTGTATTTTGCACATTTTTCATAAGATGGGATCAAATAGTTCACCAAGGGCATTGTTGGAAATGCCAGTATTTTACAATTTAAACTAGAAACAGGTAAAGGCTAGTGTACAGGAATTATAACAAAATGCCTGTCTCTGTAACTAATGACTGTAAGACTGTCTCTATAACTAATGACTGTAAGACTGTCTCTGTAACTAATGACTGTAAGACTGTCTCTATAACTAATGACTGTAAGACTGTCTCTGTAACTACTGACTGTAAGACTGTCCCTTTAACTAATGACTGTAAGACTGTCCCTGTATCTCATGAGTGTAAGTCGCTCTGGATTAAGAGTGTCAAACTAACAGCACACTGGACTATCAAGTGGACTAACAAAGCAAGAGGCCCAGAGCAAAACACTATCGGGCCAAAATCACAGAGAAAAAATACCAAGGGACAGAAAACATTCATTTATTTTCAGTAACCGTTTAATCCCTACTAGGTTCGCAGGGACCCAGGGTCTGGGCGGGGTGCCGGGCGGGGCACCACCCTACTGCAGCCTGAACAAAGTCACTAATCCAAAAACACCAAGAACCAACCGATTGAAGACAGGGACTAAATATACACTAACTAAACAAACGAGAACACCTGGGCAGGGGCGGAGACAGAAACAAGACGCAGGTGAACAGGATAAAAGCGGGGCTAAGACCAAAACATACTCATGAAACATGAAACAGACACATAAACAAAGACACATGGAGAATGTAAACAACAACATAGACGAGAAAGAGAGGTCAAAACATTAGAAAAAAGGCAAAAAAATCAAGGAAAAATCAGGGAGATTGTCACACTGTCAAAGACATTAGTAACAAAGATACATCATTAATCAAATACATTTTCATTGCACACAGTATATAAAGAAGTTTTTTGTACATTAAAGCTAAATGAATGAGACGCAATACGGTGAGGTGGAGTTCAGTAATCACTTAACCCTAACTAGGGCTATCCTGGGGTCTACGGACATGAGGCAAGAACTCACCCTGCAGTCAATTTAGAATCCTCAGTTCACCTGTTGCTGTATTACAGAAGCTTCCTATCTTAAGTCTAAAGTTAAGATGATTTAAGGACGATTTAAGATTTTTTTTCAATTTGGTACTACAGAAGCAATTCCTAACTGAATTTAGGAATCCTATCTTATCTCAATCTTATCTCCTAAATTAGCTGTCTAACTTTTATGTCTTTTACGCAACATGTCATCTCACGAAGTTACTGATACCTGCTGCTGCAACTTTATGAGGCAACAGTCCTTAACACTGTATCAGCAGAGTATCACCGTTACTATCTTCAAAATATGGATATTAAACAGCGTGGTCCTCTGAACTTCAAGCCAGACGAACTGGCCAATGTGGACAAAAGCATTGGGACAGAGCTGGCATAGAAAACTATGTTGACAAAAGTATAGGGACACACACACACACACTTTGCTTTGAAAATCACCTTTAGCGAAAAAATGAAACGCATTTGTTAATTGTACCCCAGCTGGGAGGGAGAGCGCCGCGCCTAAATAATCTAAATAATCAGCTGCCGACAGTTAGGACAGCAGAGGGATTCTCCTAAAGTTAGAAGAGTTTCTTTAAGATTTTTTGAGGTTAGGATGCTTCTGTAATACTCTTTTCTTAATTGAAGTTAGGACAGGAACATTTACTTAGGAGTGGTTGTTCTGTAGTGGCTTTTCTCCTAAATAAGATCCTAAACTGCTGATTCCATGGTTACCACACAGTTAAGATAGGATTTCCAAGTTAGGAAGTTTCTGTAATGCGGCCCCTGACGCGCATGTCTTCAGACTGTTGGAGGAACTGGAGACCCCGGAGGAAACCCACACCAGCACGAGGAGAACATGCAAACTACACACACAAACACACACACACACAACCAGCACCTGGATTCAAACCCCCAACACTGGAGGTGTGAGGCACAGTGCCACCCACCCTTGGGGCCCTGGGTGCCGTTCAACATGCAAGAAAAGTTCATCATGCAACAAGTCTAGCAAAGTCAAATGAGGCCCAATGCTACCGATCACCATGGATTTTTCCAGAGCTATATGTGTTAGTAACTTCTTAGTAAATACTGACAAAAAATAAGGCAAAGGCACGAAACAAATTTGTTTGGTGCCAAAACCGCAGAGCAGATCAGTGAGACTGAAAGATCAATCACGCTAAAGATTACACGGATTACGTTATGGTGTATGATCACAAAAGGATTTTCTAATAGCGGCTCAGGGGGAAAGAGCAAGACACCAAGACAAGCTAAAAGGACAACTGCACCAAAGCATGTAGAGTAAAAGGCCACATAAGGACAATTTCTGAACTCAAATATACTCACGAGTCGCCGTCATTTAATGAGCTCAAACTGCCGATTTAATATGCACCCGCAGCAAGACGACCGTCTCCACACTAGAAAACGCTGATGGCTAATAGAGTGTGTTCGCATGTGTTTTCAAACTGTGCACACCAGCGTCTCTGGGGGACGAGAGACAATTTGATTTAAATGATAATTTGATGTCATCATTAGAATCTTCTTCCTACTGGCATGCATTTGCTGCCGGTCCTCAGAGGGAGATTATATTTTTCCAAGCAAGGTTATTTATTTTTTTCACAATTGGTGTCACATTTATTCTCCTTTTCCCATTTCCATGAGGCACGGGGGCGAGAGAGAGAGAGAGAGAGAGAGAGAGAGAGAGAGATGGAAAGGTAAAGTGAGGGGAGCCAGATGTAGAGAGAGGGAAAAATTCAGAGGAAAAGAACAAAAGAGGAGAGGAAGAGAGAGAGAAAAAAGAGGAGGAGAGAAAGATGTGAAGGCTTCACTTTCTATTTGCTCTTATGAATTATTGATCTCATGTTCAGCTGTTATGGGGGAAAGAGACAGAGAGAGAAAGAGGGGGAGAGAAAGAGTAAGGGGGAGAAAGAGAGAGAGAGAGAGAGAGAGAGAGAGACAGAGAGAGACAGAGAGAGAGAATAAGGTAGAAAGAGATGTTTTGAAAAAAACAATGTCTCTGCATTTCAGCACATCTAATCTGTAAATACAAAACACACACACAGACACACACACTCTGTCTTGCTTTCCTCTCCGTTCTCCTTCTGACACACACACGCCCCCCACCCTCACACACATTCATTGTCTATTCTGCCATTGTCAGTCTTATTCTCTCCATTCACTCACACATATATGAACACCAGCCCACAAACACATTATAAACTCTCCTTCACCTCGTCTTTCCTCCTTCTCTCTATCTCACACACACAAACACACACTCATTCCATCCCTCCACTCATTCACACATCAGTGAATCCCCTCCTCCCCACTTCCTCTCCTGTTTATAGTAGCACCTGCTCCCCTAAGCCGATCTTGCGGCCGGAGACAGAAGTGTAAATGGAGGAGACGGTGTCTGAGAGTGAGTCACGTGTGCACTGTTGTGCCCTGGAGAACCCGCGGCTGCCTCTTGCATTTCATTTTCACCTGAAACACACAGCCGCACACACCCATTAAGTGCTCCCCGCGGACGCGTCCTCACACACACTCAGAACAATCCACTCACTGTGGCCTCATGGAAGGTAAACATGAGGAAGAGACGAACCCCTATTGCTCAGAAGTGCTGATCTAGGACCAGTGATGTCAGCAAAAAGGCGAAGCCTTGGACACGCCTACTCTTAGAAGTCACTCACTCTCTGGTGTGCGGAGACCCGGAGACAATCTTAGGGCCAATGGGTGCGAGACAGGGACTCGTACCAGCCCACCAGCCACCATCCCACCACAATAACAAAGCGTTTGATATTATTTTTCTACATTTTAGAATAAAGGGGGTCCTCGAGTAACAACAGTCTTGACAGGTTTTGAGTTTATGAAGCCCACTCCCACTCTGTTTACACCTTTAGCCTCGAACGTGGACGCACTAGTTTGGTTGCATGCGACAGAAGAATACGCAGTGATGCGGCGTATGAGTGAGGAAGGTTTCATTTTGCTTCTTCTTAGTTATGCTTGTATTATGGCTTAGTTATGCTTGTATTATTTTACAGGCGTGTTAGGATTAGTAAGTGACTGAGGCTTGGGTCTTACACCACATTTAAACCACTGTCGAAGGAACGGATCTGTGTGGTAACTCGAGTCGTACCCCTGTAGTAGTGCAAACACCCTCCAGCCATTTCGCTGCCCTTTCTGACCACACCCCTGTCCACTATCATTTAGAATCCCATTTTAAAGGCTGTTCCATTCACATAATAGCTTAAATGAAGCCTTCCAAGGACTCACTCCAGCGTCAGAAGATGCCCAGTCATCAATTCTCAAATCAAGCTCCTCAAAAAAGGCAGACAGAGCTGTTCAGAAGTGATAGCAATCTAATATCTTAGTTTGTTCAGTTTGGTATTTTGAAACTGATTCTGTCATGATTCTTCGTCGATATGGTCAAACGTATAGAGATAGGCCTTCTAATGAAGTGTTTCAGCCACACCCGTTGCTTACAGACGCATAAAATTGAGCACAGACAGCTAAATAGACAAACACTGGCACCTGAATATTGTGTACTGAGGTGTTTAGATACTTAAAATGTGGCACTGTCATAGGATTCCACCTTACGTTAGAAGTTTGTTCCATAAAAATGTGTAAAATTTCAAGATTTGTTTGTTTGTAATCACTACAGATTCCAAACAGACTCTAAAAGCACAAGAACTGGGTGTCATGAAATTGATTTAGTGGTGATTTATGGGATCTATGGGTGAACGGCTGCGCACAAGTTTCAGATCATCACACAATAGCAAGCATCAGCTGGAGGAGTGAAAACCTCTGGTAGACTCTATTCAGAATACATACATGCATATATGTAACTATTTATTTTACACACACGCACACGCACACGCACACGCACACACACATATATATATATGCAGACATATTGACGGGTTGATGGTGTTGAACTCTCAAGGGAAACGAGGCTGAGGTCCAGGTGGTGATTCCCCGCCTGCATGGTCCTGCCTGTGGAGAGGCGATAATCACGAAAGTAGCATGGATTGCGAGCTAGAATGAAAGAGGGATTTTCTCCTTGACTGCACTCTGAACAGGATTAAGACACAACACTTACTGACATTAGCTACAGTGGCCCGAGCAGAGATCCAGCCCTGGTACGCGCACTTCAGAGAGCAGGGAAACCCTCTCTGCAGCTGAGAGGAGAACACTGAGTCTCCAGACTGGAGGAAAGACGTCTGAGGTCAGTCCGGGTCAAAATCAATGGCCTGTATACAAATTAGCGGATAAAAGGACTAACACTATGATTTACTCTCACTATCCATTTTACTGGAAACCCTACCTCGTGTTAGACTGCAGTCCATCTGTTGATGCTCTGTTCAAATGTGTGGTCATTACTGGTCAGTGTCTGGGCCACATATAATACTCTGCTATGGCACTTTTCCACAGATCTTTATGTACACTGTACTGTGATGGTACTGAAGTTGTATCAGGTTTTGGTGTTCCAGTGTATCTCAGTCCAGTAAAAGAGTGTCTGACTCTCCGCAGTTTATGACTTTTCATCCCAAAACCGCGTCCATGGAGTCGAACCGGCGGAAAGTTTTTTTCTGTCAGAGCCGCTTTTGTTGTTGTGGTCTTTGATTATTTATAGTCTTGTTTGAGTGTTGTTTTTTTTCTGCTTCTTTATCTGTGTGATGAAAACCGAACCCAGAGAACTTGTTAGTGACGTCCTGGATCTCCTTCACGTTTCTCACAGATCCCTTTTCTCATAGAAAGCTCATACCAAATTAATCTTCAGCCCCATAACAGACAGTAGAGCTTGTACTTCAACTTCCCAGTTGTTAGTTTGAGTCTCCATTGTTGTTTTGTGTATAGAAAGAAATAAACAGGGGTCTCTTTCCATATTGTAATGACATTTTGACCAATCAGAAAACAGTGATGCAGTCAGCTCGGCTGCGGCCCACTTTACATTTACATTTATATTTACATTTACGGCATCTAGCTGACGCTCTTATCCAGAGCGACGTACATCAGTGCTTAAGAATTCCGCAACTGTTTCTTACCTGAAAACAGCTT
>JBBPDB010000040.1:13479652-13506087 GCA_037974465.1 Brachypetersius altus
CACACCTTCACACACACCTTCACACACACCTTCACACACACCTTCACACACACCTTCACACACACCTTCACACACACACACACCATTATACTGTACTTATTGCATACTGTTTGTATAGTTTACTGCTATTGTAGGAGCACTATATTTCTTTCCTCCCCCTTGACTGAGACGAACAGAGTAATTTTTTACTTTGAATGAATCAAAAGAACCAAGAGAAAAATATAATGATTTCAAGAAGCACATGAAAACCTATTTGAGGAAAAAGTCCAGCATGTCAAAAGCAAAAAGCGGGAAAACACCATGTAGCCAGTAGACCATGCTTAAGTAGCCACCAGCAAGAGAATATATGGATCCCCTGAGTGCCTAAGTGATTGAGTGAATAAGTGAGTGCCTGAGCAAATGAACCAATGAGTTTGTGAGAACTTGCAAGAATGGAAAATAACTTGTGCACATTAATAGAGATTTCCACCCATGAAGCCCATACTGCTGCATCGGCCAAAGAGTGTGAACCCCGCAGAGCCCCAAAAGCACAGAGATTAGAGAGCAGCGTACCCGACGAGGAGTCGGAGGATTTTAGAGCAAAAGACCAACCATCAGGAGTCATAGACGCACAGTGAGGCAGGCGCAGCTCCACAGGCTTCAGAAACTTCAGACCGTGTGGACCACACATCACCAGGGGACTCAACAGGGTTTCTCCTGCACAAACACACACAATGAAAAGTATTTATTTTATGCTCATGTTATGTTGTTCATACTGCTACTACTGCTACTACTACAGAAAAAAATTTTTTGAAAGATGTTTTTTGAAGAACCGAACTTGGAATTCTAAGTTACGCTGAAATCTCCACAATAACACGGATACTGCAAATATCATCCGCCTTTTTTGCTTTTTTGTGACAATAAATATATTTTTCTGGATGTTTTCACACAAGGGGACTCAGGGCAGGCTGTAGCCGACCTGGAAGCACTTTTTTCGAGTACCACACCAGGGTTGAGCCCCCGCGCTCCAAGTGCGATTTCTCTGCAGTGCAAGCACTCAGAGACTTCAGACTCCATAGATCGATTGATCCCCAGGAGACATTTCCAACAAGCCCTCATTTGTATTTTTAGCCCGAGTAGATCAGGGCTTATTCCCTGAAAACCGTTACTACTACAATAATATCTTTTTAGGATTTACTGAAAATGTCCTAAAAATGACCTTTTCAATATGTTATACTCATACTAAAAAGAAGTCATAAGACATTAAACCTTGGCTAAGTATACGGACTAACCTTTTTCCTTGTCGAGGGGTGGAAGGATGCTGTTGTCCCGACACACTTTGAAGTAGATCTCCTGCTCAACACCTTCAGGGATGGCACCCTGAGGGATGATGATGCTGACGCCTGTTTCTATGGAGCTCAGGACCCCACCATTACTGTTGAAGATCCCACGTGCTGTGGCCACCACCGTGTGGACATCATCATCTTCATCATCCTCCAGAGCACTTGGACTGTGACACAGAAAGTAGGTTTAGATAACGGTACTCCTCTCTCTCTGCTAAAGGTATTGAAGTACGCAGCTCCTAGAGGCGAGCATTCAGGTAGTGATCCGACTGCATTAATAAGGCCCACAAAATTGAGGAAAATGTATTCGCTACTAGAACAGAACAAGGTTCGAATACTAACCTAAAAGAGTCGCCAGGACCAAGTAGTGTTAAGATACAAGACTGGAACTTCATTTAAGCTCACAGGCTAATTTACCTGAACTTTTAAAAATCCAGTAATCAACCTATAAAATTAATCCAACTTAAATTCTTTATTTAAAATATACTGCAGTCATTCTTCCAGAAACGATATATAGTATACATCCATGTTTGCAGGATTTTCTCTATTATTCACACATACCTGACAGGGATGGCCTTGGGCACAGCGTTGATGTTATTCTGCTGGTACTTTGGTCGCTGCTCGGCGGTCCGGGTGAAGGTGTCCAGGCCGCTGTCGTGATCTGGAGCCTGCGGCTGCGGCTGCTGTGTTTTAGGTGGAGCCTTGGACTGTATGTCGTTGGGTAGGAGGTTGTGGTTGAATTTGGGGCTGTCAAACTTGCGCTCAAAGGGCCTGGCAGAGGCAGTGTAGGGTTTGGGGACGTAGCGGTTGTAGGAAGATGGGGTAGGTCCAGTGGTGGGTTTTGGATGATCACCAGTGCCATTGACAGGGGATTTTTCAGGGTAGCTTTTTTGAGGAAGGAAAGTGCTCTGTACTGTGTCCTCATGACCAGTGGGCTTTACTTTTGGAGAACTGTGAGGGTCTGGAGGAGGGGTCGCTGCTAGAGCAAGCATGAGAGAGAGAGAGAGAGAGAGAGAGAGAGAGGTCAGGTATACAGAAAAAAAGCAATAAATACTGTATTACAAATCACATAACTAATGTAAACTTCAGATAAAGTTAAGCAAAAATAAGCAGCGAAATTTCAACACCTCCTTACATCAGTGTCCGAAACAGACCATTATGAGGAAGATACTTTTTTAAGTCCATTTTCGTTCATTGTCTCTCAGACCAAGAACATTAACAATGACAATAATGAGAGAATATCATAAAAAATATGATGCTAAGCTTCGAACATAGATCTAACATACCTGACATGTATGGAGCTAGACACTTACCACTAGGTTTAGGTAGAGTTGGGGGTGGGGCTGGGGGCGGGGCAGCTGGGGTTACCGGGGGAACTGGGCTGACTTTGTCCAGTGATTCTGCCCTAAAAACACATAACAACCAATAATAATCAATAATAATCAGTAGCTCCTTGCGGGAAAGAGATGTACATTCTGAAAAAAAATTCAAAACAGCAATAAATATCCAGCTTATTTTCATTACTTTGGTTGGCAAAGATCTGGTGTGTCTTCTAGCGTCCAATTAATACAACTGCAAAGGATAGTGAGTGGTTTATACAGTCAGTAGTTGTGTGTATGTGTTTCACCTGGGATAACTGGAGGCTGGCTGGGCTTGTGGCTGTACTGGTTTGGTGGCAGGATGTGGCTGTGCGGAGGGTTTGCTGTCAAAGCTCCTGCGATCGAAGTAGGACAGCTGCTTCTTGTAGTACTCTTCATCTTCATCAGGATCGTAGTGGTTTGCACGGACAATATCATCAACTTTAGACTGAGGCTGCTGAGGCTCAGGCGCTCTGTGTGTTTGTATGGTTGTTTGTATGCAGGGGTGGAATTGGGAAAAGGTGAGATCAGTCACACAGAAAACATAGGAATACACATAACTTACAGATTGTGTACAAACTTGTGTACAAACACAAAGTAGTAAGTAACTAATGCTGGGCAACGATTAACATTTTTAATTGCGATTTTCAATAATTATTTTCAATAATGAATTCAAAAGTAGTGTATTGTGCACTTTTATTTTTAAGTACTGCTACATGAACAAAAGTGCAATAACATTTGGTTTGCAAACACTTTAAACAAATAAGGAGCTTTTTAACAGCAGTGTTCCCTTTAACACAGTTACTCATATTGAAAAGTCAAATGAGAAATCAGTGCTGAGAAGCTTGACGTTTTATAAAACTACCACAAAGTGGAGTAAAGGACCCTTGAGTTTATGTGATAACTACTACAAGCTTGTGCTTACATAAAGAGAAGAAAATGCAAATGAGACATAATACAGTGTCTCTGAAATTATTATCAAAGCTACTGACCTAAAGGTCTTCTCCTGGTCCAGGTTACTCAGAGAGTTGGCTTTGGGCACAGAGGCTGCACCGGGTTTAGGAACCATGTCTGCCGGCTGAGAGAGAGAGCGAGAGAGACAGAGACAGTGAGAGAGACAGAGAGAGAGAGCTTAGACACAACACTTAAGTCACTGACAGGTGAAGGGGACTACATTTATTATCCTGTTACAGCTGCTCCTGTCGAGGGGAGTATATATTAGGGAGCAAGTAAACAGTCAGTTCCTGAAGGCAAGCATAAGGATTTCAGCAACTGTGATGGCTATATCAGTCAGAGCATCTCTAAAACCGCAGGTCTTTTGGAGTGTTTCTGGTATCCAGGGGTTAATACCTGCCAAAAGTTGTCCAAAGAAGGATAATCAATGAAAATGTCTACAGGGTCATGGGTGCCCAAAGCTCACTGATGCCCACTGTAAGTCAAGGCAACCCCGTCTGGTCTCATCCCACAGAGGAAAAATCAATAATGTGGTATGAGGCAGTACCAGCAGTAGGAAAAAAAGAACTTTAAATAAAAAGGCTTCTTCAGTAAACTAGGTGGACACATGTACCTCTAACTCAGCATTCACTCAAAAGTGTTTTACCATCTGATTACAAGGTTGAGGTGAAAAGGTTCAGACCAGGTTTGTATTTCCTTGGAATTGGACATAGATATATGAACTGTGTCAGAGAACATTGCTGTGTATGTGGCTGTGTATCTGCAGACCATGAAGAGTGCCTAGGCTGACCTTTAAGAATCTGCTGATAATGTTTTGTGGATTCCATGCCTTGAGGGGTTAGAGCTATTCTGGGGGCACCTGGAATACCTACATAATATTGGGCCGGTGTTACAGCTGATTGGTGTAGTGTTCTATAAGCTATTCTGATTTATCTGGCATTTATAGACATGTTACTCACATTTTTACTACTGACCAATGTTTTATAGATAGAAAGGCAGCATGAATAATGATCACAACTTCTGTGAGAAAAAGATAGTATGGTCACGATATCATTATAATTACTATTGCAAGATTAACAATACTAATAAATGCATTTTTATATAGACTATGTATTTCTATATGAAGCTGATTGCCTAGTGGTTGCCCCCAGCGATCAGAAGCTTGTGAGCAAGGTACCGCCCCTACACACTGCTGGACGCTGTGTTTCTGGCTGCCCACTGCTTCGCTTGGGGCTTGGGTTAAATACAGAGAGAGAATTTCGTGGTGTGTTCACGTATGACAAATGGTCACTTTACTTTACAGAGCCGACACTACCATAGTGCTTGAGGCCTCATACATACAACACTATGATAACATAATGCTCACCCTTACTGTGGAGTCAGCAGACTCCCTGGCCCGGTCCACAGAGACTGAACGCTTGTTTTCAAACATTTTCACCCGGGTCAGCACTGACTGTGGCTTCATCGCAGGGTCTTCCTCTGTCTCCGCAGGAGGAGGTGGTAGGGGCTTAGATGCTGCTGCAGCTGTCTCCGGTGGCGATGGGAGGGGTTCGAGTTTGGGAGGGGGTGGGGGCTCGTCCGAGTTCACGTAGCCCCTCTGTGAAGGCTGGCTGTGAGAAGGCCGTGCAGGAGGTGGCTCGTAATACTGCTGTTTTGGCGGTTCAGGGGAGCGGGACACAGCTGGAGGGAGGTTGTTGGGTCCATGGTCGTAACGTGAGCGTCCGTCATAGGACCCCACAGCTGGGGGAGGAGGCTCATCATAACGGGCCGGTGCGGGGCCAGGCTTTCCATACCGGGGTCGTCCCGTATCGTACCCCGTATCATAGCGGGACTGAGGTGGGCTGTAGTCACGATCTGATCCATCCTGGTAGTTCAGGCTGGGATCATACCTCTGGGGTGGTGCCCCCTGGTGGTCATATGCAGGCCACTGCTCTTCGTAGGGAGGCACACGGCTGTCGTACTGCAAATGAGAGTCAATGTTGCGATGCTTCGGTTCCACGTAGGCGTCGTCGTAGCGGTACGGCTGTTGGTCGTAATCTCTGTATGGCTGTTCTTCCTGATAAAGGGGTTGCTGGGAGTAGGGGGGCTGCTTCAGCCCGGGACTCACACGAACCTTCTCATCCACGCTGTAGATTTCTTTCTGGTACATCTGCCGAATAAAGACAACAGGAGACAAGCTCGTTTAAGTCATTATGAAAGAAACTCAAAACGTGTAAATTTTAGCAATAAATGGATTTGAATTAGACATTAAACCAGAGGCGATTAATAGGCTGAAGCTTAGAGTCAGAGGAAAGACCTGCAATAGAGGAGACTCAGAGGGGGCCGTTATTGGACAGAAGTAGCCATCATTAGAGAGAAGTTTACGTTTGAGAAATACAAAATTTTGTACACGACACTATAAACTGAAATCATATCTGGGGGACATAAAAGCTGCCATAAATTAAAAAAAGGATCACTGCAACAAAAACCACTCAGCCGATACTGACATGGTTTCACCTCAGGCTAAATAAAAACATTTTGAGAAGTAGCCTTTCAGCACTGATACCAATCCAGGCGGCAACATCTCCACAGTGTTCATTTGGGAGAACTACAAGGCTACCTTTCAAAGTCAGTACAGGCGGGGGAGAAATAAACCTAAAGAAAATCATCAGGTTACATACTAAAAGAACTTAATTGCATTTATAGGTACTGTCGGCACTATTTCTACTTTGACAACAGCACAGACCAGAGAAGAAACAACTCCAGGCAATACAGAGCCATGCAAGAAAGTGCAAGCAGCAGAGGGAAGAACATCGTATCCTCCCATTGCTTTCAACAAGCAGAGAGTCCTTCCTCAGCCACTGCTGGTTACACACCAAAAATACATAAAAACCAACACACACACACACAAACAGACCCCGAAACACACACGCACATAGGCCTGGGCGATAAAACAAAGACCAAGGATTATTTCTGTCCTAAAAACAACGATGGATGTTATTTTACTAAAAAAGCTTTAAATAAAAAAGGCTACTTCATTCCACTAGGTGGCACCTTTAACTCACCATTCACTCAAGAGTATTTTGAGTGGAATTTTAAGTAGAATTGTTTTTTTTGATATATGACCTACAGAATTCTTATTTGATGTATGATCAACAGTAACAGTAAATTGTTGCTTTCAGTAATTAAAGTGCTATTCGGTCCTAAAGCCACAGAATATACAGATTATATATTATGTGTATTCTTATTATATGTAAATAAGGTCTGAATGGCATTTTATCTGCATTTGTATTTCAAAAATATCTATTAAGAATGTGTATTCGCATTGATATTCTTATCTTAATATATATTCTTACATATCTTACATATTATTTTATAGTATGGAAAAATTAGATGGAAAATTACATTGTGATAAGATTTTTTTTTGACCATATCGCCCAGCCCTCAGCACACACTCGCAAGGAGGCACACAGTTTGTAGCGCACATGCATGGGAGAGGCAGCACACAGGCAGGGCAGACATCAGAAAGAGAGAAAAAGGGCACCAAGCTTGGGCCGTAACCGGATCGGCCCGAATCCGTCGCCGGGCGGATAGTGTGGTACCTTGGGCTCTGACCCAGGCTGTCCAGTTTGGAGGGGTTCAGGAGCTGGGGGCTGAGCTAGGTCGCCCTGTGGGGGGGCGGCTGGGCCCTCTGTGGCACCACTCAGAAGTGCTACATTAAGGTGGGCACCAGGGGGCGCTGTCTCAGTCAGCGGCTCAGGAAGAGCAGCCTCTGCTTTCTGTGAAGGTGGTCAGAAATGTTTAATACAGCGTGCTCAAAAATCTCGCAACTGCACCTGAACTCCACCTTTATCATCATCATCTTCTCAAGTTACTGATGAACCAAATATTATAATGGTTACCTATCTGGACCTGACATAGTGCACCACAGTTCTGCTTGTGTGATGAGCAATTTCTTCTATGGTGTATCATAAATGTATAACCTTTATTAAACCAAGAAGCACGGCAGCACATCATTTTTGCAATAACTGTCATCAGTTTGTTGCCCCGTCATCTTCACTATGTTCTTCCTCAAGCTCATCTGTCCTTCAACACATCTGGCTAATGTCTACATGTTTGAGAAACTTTACCAAAGCGAAAGTATGTTGTGTTCCGGTAACTGAAAGCATTTTTCTGTACCAAAGGGGTGTAGAATCAATCTCACGCAAGAATCTACAACTGGACAAAGTTTCTGGTTTATATACACACATATACTGATTTGTATTTGATTCTAGCATATGGTACAACATTTTGGCTTTTATCCTTTTGCTAACACATTAGATAAGACACTTTGGATATCACTTCGGATACTGGACCCATATAGATACATACATACATGGTAATAGGTTTAACACTGATAATTCAGTCATGCACATTAAACTCTCCAGTAAGGATATCAGTTTGATTGACAGGGATGCGGGACAGAGCTAATAGCTAAACACAGCAGTGCTTCATTCCACCATAGGTGAGGACACTGATGAAAAGAACTACAATAGTCACGCAAGGATGAGAGTTCACAGTTACTTGGGTTAGGGTTTGAGAGCCATATTGTTTCTTGTCTCCAGAAATGACCAAAAAAATCACCCACACACGCACACACACATACACACACACACACAGACAAACACACAATACAATAAATGTATAGTAATACGTATTTGAGTGTCATAATGTCAGGTATTGCATCAATACTGTTTGAAAAGACCCCTTTTTAAAGTTTCAGAAGCGCCTCCATAACCCTTTCCTGAAGGACATCATAGCCTCCAGGCAGCAGGGGAGGTGAGCGGCTCTGAGAAACGCTACCTGCTGCGGCGCGGGGCCCTTGAAGCCGGCCGGTTCGATTCGGCTCAGTGCGTCCGACCTGTAGACGGGGTAGCCGGGGGGCTGCTGGATGACAGGTGGTTCGTCACGGACGGGCTCAGATGAACGAGTGATGGCCGGCTCGCACGGTGGTCCTGTGTCGTCGTTCAGCGTCTCGTCCAGCTCCTGGTCAGTGTAGGCTCCGCCCTCCGTGTCCGTGTCCTCGTAGTCAGACGTGTGACGGCTGTCCGTGCTGTACATGCTGTATTCGCTGCCCGGAGCAGACAGGTAGGACAGACGGTCATCGTGAAGGTCCAGGTCATCCTCAGGAGCACCGTCCGCCTGGAGGAGAGACAGAGAAAGAGAGCGGGAAAGGGAGAATGGAGGGAGAAACAAAGAGCAAAAATGATGGAGATGGGCAGCAAGGGCAAGAGAGAGACAGGAGGAAAGAGGTGGAAGTGAACAGGAAAGTGTGTGAGGGAGAGAGAGAAAGAAAACGAAAGGAACAACATTTTTAAAGAAGCCAGAAAAGAGTTTCACACAACAGTAAAAAAGAATTATGAAGTCAAAATTGTTAAAAATACAGAAAAAACAGTGACATGATCCTCACCTTTCCTTCTGAAACCCAGACAAGCTGGTTCTGCTGCTGCTGGATGTTCTCCTTCAGCGCCCCGTACCAGCCCTCGTTCATGTTGTTCATGTTTATTGTGGCTGTTTCAGGGAGACAAAAAATGAATCTTGACAAAAATTGATGCAAATATCAAATATATTTTTTGTGTCCTGTCGAGGTATTCTAAACACGGTCCCTATAGTCCATGAGAACAGCACCCCCCCCCACACACACTCTGCTGCACCCACTCCCTGCAACGTCCTCCGAGATCCACAATGCCCTGTCTGTCTGTGGATGTCTTTGAAAAACACTGTTTCACCTTTTCACTAAGGCTTATTTTCTCATAACATTTTCTTGAATGACACCATATAAATCTATGTTATTATAATTATTACTGTCGTTGTCTCACTCACAAAAAGTGTCCCACTTTCTCCTATACATTCACTCTTTCTCACCGGTGAAGAGGTGGTGGTTGTTTTTCCTCAGTTTAAGAGCTCGCTCGTACAGTTTCCTGGCACTCTTCCTGGACTCAGGGCACAGTCTGGTCCTCATGTTTTTAACGCCCTGCTTACTATCCGGGTTCAGGAACACGACGATGGGGTACCACTGCGCGTAGTTCAGCCGGTCCACTGCGTTGGGTGTGATGTCTAGCACCGCGTGCTTATCCTGCAGAAATAATAAAAAAATCAGGAAATATTGTCTTAACTTCTACCACCCAAAGCCAATTTGGTGTTTAGAACTAAACTTTAAACTAAGTAGCAAATGCTGAAGCTGTTAGTGTGAATGCATGCACACAAATTATTAACACACAAAAGTAACATCAAAGATTTGTTTGCCTTTTCTACAGGATTCTGTGTAATTGTACACATCTGCATGTGCACAAACACAATAGTAAAGTAACTTCATTTTAGTACAATGTAGTATAATCTACATAGTAAATATGCACCATAGGGACAAAAGTATTGGGACACCTGACCATTACATCAACAGGGACATTAATGACATCACATTCAAATACATAGACTTTAATATGGAGTTGGTCACCCTTTGCAGCTTCCACGCTTCTTGGAAGACTTTCCACAAGATTTTGGAGTTTCTGTGTGAATTTGTGTCCATTCATTCTGTAGAGCCGCAGCCCCAATATTTTTTGCACCAGGGACTAGTGTCATGTATAAATATATTTTTACGGACCGGTACAGATACAACAATTAGTTTTGTACTCATTTTGCCAGTTTGTGGGCTACGTTTTTATTTTTTAAAAACAAAAGATCTTTCAGACTCTGATACATACAATTGATACAACTGATTCTGTGCGGCCCGGTACCACATGACACAAAGATTGATACCGGTCCACAGCCCGGTGGTTGCTGTAGAGATTTTATGAGGTCAGACACTGATGCTGGAGTAGAAGGTCTGGTTCACAATCTCCGTTCCAGTTCATCCCAAAGGTGCTGGATGGGGTTGAGGTCAGGGCCCTGTGAAGGTCAGTCAAGTTCTTCTACACTGAACTCCTCCAGCCATGTCTTTATGGAGCTCGCTTTGTTCACTGGGACACAGTCATGCTGGAATAGAAAAGGTTCTTCCCCAAACTGTGTCCATGAAGTTGGAAGCATGGTGTTGTCCAGAATGTCTTGGTCTGCTGAAGCATTACGATTGCCCTTCACTGGAAGTAAGGGGCCTAGCCCAAACCCTGAAAACAGGCATGTCCCAATACTTTTGTCCCTATTGTGTAGCTAGGAAGCAATGTAGTATATGTGTATAACAGGTAGTACAACTGTGTCTTCAAGGCGCATCCATATATTTGTTTATTTTTAATGTATTCACTCTCCTCACCTTATCAATGATCTGCTTAATGGTATGAAGACGAATGATTCCGGAGCTGCGCTGATCTGTTCCTGCATCTCTGGGCTCACTCTCTGCACAGCAGACAGAACACACAACGTTAGAGAATCACATCACAGTTTACAGTCCAGGACTTGCACTCATGCTCCACTTTAGCATCCTGAGGTAGAAGCTGCCCTCTCATTCTGATCTGATCTCCACAAAGCTTGAATCAAAAAGCACAGATGCTAAAATGACAGAACTGGTCTTAGATCAGCAGAAAAGGGGCAGTTTTTACTCAGACAGCATTCAGTGAGATAAGAACTCTGTATGGATGTGCGCATGCGGCAGCATAAACAATGCCTAGGTCTCGTTTCATGTGTTCTACAACTGTTACATCACATTTTGTGTGTGGGGATAATTACACAGTTTCTTGTGTGATGTTTTAAAGGGCAGTTAGTGTCACTGTAAAACTTTATATGTGTCCTGTGTATTCATTTAGGGAGTGAGTGGTGATTCACTTTCACTACATCATCATTATGTGCCAAAAGAACTATGCAACACAGAGACTAGCTGGAGACTGAGGATTGTGTACGATTGTTTGAAAATATGAATAAAGGCCATAGATTCACATTTTTTAAAGAAATAAATCATTTGTTACCTTACAGTAGCCTTATTTATATTCTGTCTAACTTATTACGAGAAAACCAAGAATGTATACTGTGTCACTCTATGGTCTTTTTTTGGCTTCTGGATGAAAAGGTACTAATTCAAATGATATTCTACAGGCCTTAAAAGGCCACAGGCTCTAAGATTTAGGGAATAATACAAGCCTCAACCAGCTGCTCAATACTGCATTCATCCAAGCAGCAGCAGCAAGTGATTATATAAATGAATTCCAGTAAAAACAAAAGACCACGAAATCAAAGCAATTGCTACGAATGAGAGTCAATGAGTTATGTGGCCTCAGTCACACTTCTGTATGACTGGCAGCTATGAGGTTTGGTACCGCATGAACACATTTTGGAGCGGGGGCCGGGGATCAGGGAGAATCATTCCAAGCACACATAAATCTGGGCAACTAAAACCAACGTTCTTAATGCCATAAAGCCATGTGTCTAGCACTATCAATCAAGCAAGCCAATGCAGTGAATGACATACTTTCCCCTTCTCCAGGGTGCTGTGTTTCTGCAAGGCAAAATACAGTCATAAAGCAAAAACATTATGCAAGAACCAAACTGTCAAATGTGGAATCACTTGATAAGCTGGACGCTAAGTGCACTCAGATTAATTGAAAGCGGACACCAGAAAGGCTTGTTACTTTTTACAATTGCGGCAAATGCGTACAGAGCTAGGGATATTCCTCGGACAGCGTGTACAGCAGCTAGACGGATTAGTACACTAAACAGGCATGGCCAAGACAGTGCGTCTTACCAAAAAAGGTGTGCGTGTGAATGGTAAACTGACACTCACTTGCTAGCTCAAAGAGATCAGGAACCTCCCTGGCCAGTTTCTCTCGGGCAACATCTGCGATGGGCCCAAATATTACCACGGGCCGCAAGAATCCGGCTAGAGAGAGAATAGAGAGTCATTACCCAGTCAAGATCACTTATAGCCTATTGATTACCAGAGCAACAAAAATGCATCAACATAATACACAAATCGGCACTTATTTAAGTACAGGGGGTCCTCGAGTTACGACACATCGATTCCTTCGACAGTGATGTAACCCGAATTGTGGTGTAAGTTGAAACACACCCTAGCCTCAGTCACTTACCGATCCTAACACTAAAATCATAAAAACACAACTAAGCCACAGGGGAAAAAATCCTGTGTGCAGTTAAATATTTAAGTCATTGATCAAAGCAGATAAAGTTTAGTAAAGCTTGTGCTGGAACAAGCTGCTATAACAACTCCGTCCACTGTGTGGTGCCACTATTACACTACACAGTTTTACCATCAGAATGTATAGAATTTTCTGTTAAAAAACATGCATGCCAGTGCAATCAGACCTAAATGTCATGAAAAAAATTACATTAACCCAAAAGAGAGCTGTGGAAGTGGGTCAACACACCTTCCCTGAGAACAACCCTTTCATAAGCTGGGAATTTGGTCTGCACAGGCTGAGCAGACAAGTCTTCTCGGCTCTTCCTCAGATTCCTCTTGGAGCTGCGAAGGCCACGGAATCTCCAGAAGTCGGCTCGGTCGCCACCTGGAGTTTTAGGCAGGGTGTACTGGACGCTGGACAACTGCTCTGCCCTGAAGAGGAGAGGGGGGTACATTAAAAACACTACAGCCTAAACACATTTACATCTACATTTATGGCATTTATCAGACACTTTTATCTAAAGCTACTTCCATTCTCTACAGGGGGCAGTCTCCCTGGAGCAACTTAGGGTTAAGTTAAGGGTCTTGCTCAGGAACCCAGTGGTGGTACGCTAAAGGTAGGATTCGAACCCATGACCTCTTGGTCCAAAGGGAAGTATCCTACTCACTAGGCCACTACCAACTAGAGACACAAAAGTATTCCACAGACTTATGACACAAAGCAAACAGATTAATTTCAAAAACAGTAATGTGCCATCATCGTACAGCACAGACATCCGACTGGGAGTCAAACGTCAACAGCAGCAAGGAATCCCTGTGAAAGTGCCACAATTCCAACAGTGATGGGCTAAAATTACAAACATTACCAACAGCCTTGCATCAGTCTGGCAGAAGCTTTTATCCAACATGACTTAACAATTTGAGGAAACACTCAGGTTTGAGAACCAGAAGAGAGTTCTAAGTGCTAAAATCTTTATATAGGAGCTGTTCTCTAAACAGATGAGTCCTCAGGAGGTTCTTGAAGACAGAGAGAGATTCTGCTGCTGTGGGGAACTAGAATGAGACCAGATGCTTATAACATCTCAAAAAACGCCCAAGTCGTTAAAGGAGGATTTTAACAAAGAGGCTTTATATGTTCATCATCATGATAACACAGCCTGATAATCCACTTGAAGGCATGTGATACCACTGAAATGCTGACGTGATTCTTTCCCAGCTAGGAAAAATAAGTCACCGTGTACAATAATATTAGATCATATAGGAACTACAAGCCTGCATGCGCTCAAACAAGCAAGAACAATAATGTTAGGAAGTGAGTTTGATAAAACCAAAAGCCTTCAGGAAATTGATCAGTTACCCACATACAACAGTTACACAAAGTTTCCATGTCGTGCAATAGAAGTGAGTCTCAGCAGGAAACAGCAAAAAGAGAAGAGATACTGTTAACTGCCTCTTGTGCAGTCTCATACATAAAGTCTACATATTATTCATTCCAGAAGGTTTTTATATCCTTTTCACACTTTACTGTTACACTGCAGTATTGTCTATTTATTGTGTTGTTTCTGTCATTCCTCACACTTTGTTCAATACTGTAACTGCCTCCTGTGCATCATCATACTTAGGGTGCAGGACTAGTCAATCTGGAAGGTTTACATTGCGTTACTTTGCATTACTGTCTATTTATTGTATTGTTTTAGATTTACATCCTATTCTTACTATACTGTTACATTACTGTACATTGTTGTGGCTTCTATTTATTGTGTTGTTTGCATTGTTTCTGTAGTAACTTGCACTATTGAATGTCCTATGTTGGTATCTTTTGTTATCCTCAGAGAAATGTCTCCACACAGTCCACATGTACATGCTCACAGCTGCTGATGACAAGGCAACATTTAACCTTGAACTGTTCAAATAAACAATCTTTGTTGCTGTACCTGTTCTTGTTAGGAATAATGCCCCTCTCCACCTCCTGGTGGTTCTTGCCAATGCGGATGGCCAGCCAGGAGCCCAGCTTGCCGTTATATAGTGTGTCCACCACCCTGAACACCTCGCCCTTGTTAAAGCTCAGACCATACGGAGACTCTTTCTCATATTCGAAATGGGTCCGGATGTAGAAGGAGTCGCCCACGTCCGATTCCACAATTCGTCGATACACTGGAAGAAAAAAGGCCATATATTTAATGTACTGAATGTGTATTGATTACTGAAGTGAGTGGCATATAAAATCACGGCGGCTTTTGTATCTTGAACAAGTGTGTAACTGGTTAAAAATGCAAACATGATACAATACGCAACTAACTGCTTGGTTTCATGCTCTATTTATTTCCATTTATTAGCCTCTCTGGTATGTTTTTATGGACATGCCACCAGATTTTGCCAAGACTGAACTGAAGACTGATAACAGACATTTGAAAGTTTAGCCAGGTTTTGTTTGTTTTTGGATCTTTTTCGATTTTGAAAACATGCACACATCCTCAACAGAGAACATACTTCTGCACTTTTATTGAATTTAAATAAACTGTGGCCTCTTTGAAAATTATTTTATGTTTATGCTTTTCCAAGATGTTAACCTCAGCATATAAGTAGAAATCGTGCACAAAAAGTAGCAGGGAAAAATGTAATATTTAAGTTTGTTCTCTATAGAGAATGTGTATGCTGATTTTTTTTTTTTTAAATAAGCAAAAACACAAAATGAATTGTACAACTGTAAATGTAATTTTGCTGGGGGTGTTCAATCCAGTGACAACATTAAAACCACTGATAGAATGACTTTGATTATTTAAAAATTTTTTGGAATAAGTATACGCTTGATCTGAGATATCTATATATATATATATAGGTGCCAGAACATTGCAGCTTGTAGCGTAAGAGACTGCAAAGGCCCAAAGCGTCCATCCACTTCTAAAGGCGCCTACAACGGGCCTGAGAAAAGGATGTACTATGGGAAAAAGGCACGTTAGCAGAGGCAGTTTGATGCTTTGGCCAATAATCTGCTGGGAAACACTTGAGTGTTCATGTTGATGTTACTTTGACTCAGAATACCTACCAAAGCATTGTTGCAGATCAGTTTATTCCCTAATGGCAGTGGTCTTCTAAGTGTTAACTTGTCCTCCAAATCCAGTCCACCTGTGGGACAGGCTGCACAACCTAGTCTGATCCACTGAAAGCCTCACCTTCCAAGACTTAAAATATCTGTTTTTAACATCTTGGTGCCAGATGCTACAGCACACCTCCAGAAGTCTGCAGTCTTGGCTGTCATACCTCAACAGGTCTGTTTTGAGGGAGACCTGCACAATATTCAGCAGCTGTTTTTGATGTTATGACTGTTGCTGCAGCTTAATTACAGTCTCCAGTTGCTTATTATTCACTTATGCTATTCTTTTCATTTATTATTTAGATTTAAGGTTACTTAAAACAAGGTTGGCCCATTTTGGCAGCTGGTGGCCCTGTAATCAGACGGTCTTGGGTTTGAATCCCAACTGCTCGAGCAAGGTACCGTCCCCACACACTGCTCCCCAGGCACCCCTCAGTGGCGGCAGCTCACTGCTTCACTTGATATGAAATACTGATATGAAATACTCTTATAGACTTTAAGAATTTTGTTCTTGTTTTGTTCACTTCATCTGAACTTAGAAAAACATTCCATCAGGAACTTAAGAGCACAGCTGCACCACCCAGTCCACCCCCACATGCACATTTAAGTCAATAAACAATAGGCCAGTGGATGAGAAGGAGGTGTTTGAGGTCTCCCAGTACTCCAGCAGACAAACTCACCATCCTTCTTCTTCTGGGCCAGTATGGTGACCTCTTCACCTCTAGGCAGATCCAGCAGGAATAGCACCGCCTCCTCTCGAATGATGTTTGCAAAGTCAACATTATTTACCTGCACAGAGAAGGAAGAGAATGAGAAGGGGGGCAGAGAAAGAGACATATTTGAGTGCTGCACTGGGGAAGAAATGTGTACATAGAAACAATGTGCTAAAACCTTCACTGCACTGTACAGTCTGGAATCCAAGGAGTGTGTTTTTGCAGCAGCTTTGAGGAGTCTCCCTAACACACAAAGACATAGGATGTCCCTTTTTAAGATTAAAGTCTGGGAGAGGCTCTAAACATTCTTTACTTGAATGTTTTCAGAGATAAACAAGGTCTTAAATGAATCTGACTCATACTCTGTATGCAGAATCCAAGTGTTGACAACAGTGAGTCACCACGGAGTGTCTCGGGTCTAACAATAAGTACCATTGTGTGCGGTGACATGATAAAACAAAGAAGGTGCAGAGGCTGGGAGGAGACAGGCAGGGAGTCACAGCAGCAGTATCACTTCTGACCACAATCAAGGGGTCACATAGTTTCTTAATATTTTTCCAAGAAAATGTGGGAGGCTTTATGCACACACACACACACACACACACACACTCAAGATTAGTCAACACCAGATGTTCCCCACTATACAACAGCATTTGCATTGTGTTTAACACAAACATCAAATCAAAATACCTGATTTTGACTGTAGTCAATTTGCCACATGCATACTTATTATATTTCTAAGTTGAAAATACAGCCCTGGAAAAAAAGACACCACCAACTTATTCTGCTTTATGAGAGACTGATTAGTGATCACCGGAATCAAATTTATTTAATGAGGAAATGTATAAAATCACTGCTGTAATCGACACTCACGTCTCACATGGAGACAGGAGACTACTAGAAGTTTGGCTAATGTGTAATTGGGTTAATTGCTAATAATTCACTATTTAAGCTCACCCTGTCATTGTCATCATTTGTAAAGCACCAAAGAAAATTCCTTAACATAATAAAGCCCTTAATAAATGCAGATGTAGCGTTTGGCCTGCCCAGTTAAATCTGTTGTCAAATGACAGATTATGTGAGTGTGTAAGAAGATGTAGGAGGATGTCCTGGTCATTTTTGCTCACCCTGAGTATCTGATCTCCTTCCTCCAGACCTTCTTTAGCAGCAGGACTGTCCTCCAGAACTCCAGCCACAAAGATCCCCACATCGTTCCCTCCAGCCAGCCTTAATCCCACACTCTCTCCCTTCCGGAACTTTACTAGCTTCATGCTGGGCCTATGGGAACACGAACGCACGCACGCACGCACACA
Source organism: Brachypetersius altus (assembly GCA_037974465.1). Classification (NCBI taxonomy): domain Eukaryota; kingdom Metazoa; phylum Chordata; class Actinopteri; order Characiformes; family Alestidae; genus Brachypetersius; species Brachypetersius altus. The sequence goes on from JBBPDB010000040.1 coordinate 13,497,483, forward strand.
CACTTGAGAAACCCTGGTTGTACGGCCAACAATACAGAAATAATCTTGCTAAATATCAAATGTATAAATGTCAATATATTGATATATACACTGGTGCAAACAAATGTAAACAAGTAGGCCTAATTTCAAACAAAACTAAAAGAGAATGACTAGAACTTTGTGTAATAAAAGTATTTTAATAATTCAGAACGGGTTTTCAACTGTTCTTTAAAGAGCAACTCTAGTAAATGTCTATTGCAATCATATAGCACTCTATTAAATAAAAGGTCGAATATGCTGATAATGTACTATAGGAATTTGAAGTTACCGCAGGATGCTGTCGTCATGGGCTGCGCTGGGCACGGGGGCATCAGATGGACTGACTGGCAGATCTACGTCTGGTTGGCCAGGCTGGGCGTACACCGGCTTAGGTTCTGCACAATAAAAAACCTTATGTTGGTTCTGTTTTTCTGTCATCATTTGTTCAACATGGCCATTGGGTTAGAGTTACAAAGGCGTACTCACATTAGGCAATTCATACCATGCCCAAGCATTTTTGACCACAAAGTCCAGTTCATTTGACTAGAGCACATATCTAGTGTGACCTCTAACTGTGCTCAAGCAACTAAACTGTTTTATTTAACATAGCAGTGAAGTACCCTGGTGGTTAGGGAGTTGCCCCTGGACCATGGAAGACCATAGGTTTGAATCCCAGGGTGGCCAGTGGCACCACCGATGTGCCCTTGAGTAAAGTACTGTCCCCACACTCTGTTAACCAGGCGATGTGTTCCTGGCTGCCCACTGCTTCACTTGGCGAATGAGTTAAATACAGAGAAATAAGGTCACTCTGTTCACACTGTGTGGTGTGTTCACGCATGACTATAAGGGGTCACTTTACTTTACCTTAAAGTGTTTGAATATACAGCAACAATTACACACAACACTCAGAAATGTAGCAAAATATCAGATATTTTGATAAAAAGAGTGGGATTGCATTTTGCATTCCAGTTTGCAATGGGCTGGTAACATATTGTGTGGTGTTTCTGTGACCGTTCAGATTGTTGCATTTAAGAGAAAATGTATTATTGTCTTTAATGCTGTGTTTTAGGGACTGATCTTGACTAATCAACTGCTGCCCACAGCTCAGACTATTTGAGCAACTGGGCCTTGTGTAAGTACAGCCTAAAAGAAGAGAAAACACAAAGAGAGAGGAGAACAGATGTCTGGACATGGTCTGGACTCACCTGACTGAGTGAAAGAGACAATATAGGATTAGAGGAGGAAATGGGAGAGAGGGAGAGAGAAACAAAGAGAGAGAGAGAGATGGAAAACAGACAAAGCAGGAGTCGGACAGTGAAGGATTCCAACCTGGCAGTGGGGGTATCTGTTTGTCTCCCTGTTCGCTGGCTGGCACAAGCAGTGCATCTTCCACCATCTTAACAGGAGTGGACACAGCCGACGGCTTCGAGATTCGCTCCTCATCACGACTCCTGTGGCTGAGACGCACGCAAGCACACACAAGCAAACAAACAATTTTTATGCATACAAAAGTCTGTGTCAGGGGTCAACACCATATTTTTATGACACCCACAACCTCAATCTCAAAAACGTGAAGCGTTTTATGCAGCAGTGCGTTTTCTATGCTTCCATGATCATTTGGGAAGCATTTTTCAAGCAGAATTGTTGATCTTAAATAACTTTGACCGCATATGAAAACCTAATGTGTGTGGCTTAACTGTGGCTGGTCAGATAAAGCAGAATATTCTGATTGTTGTAACAACAGCAGTCATAATACTGAACATAATAATACACCCAGATATGATCAACCGGTGTAAAGGATCTGCATCTTAACAGATTTTATATTGTAATGGAGGTGAGAGGTGTACTAGATATGCTCTAGTCCTCTATCGTCTAGTTACAAAAGTTGTTTAAACCCTTAAGTACGTGTTTAAATTTACTCCTGGTTCTGGGGTAATTTCCCATAATTTTTGTGATTTTATTCCTAGTTTGTCTTTTACTCCATTGTATTATAGGATAAATGATCTATTATTAGATTTTCACCAAATTTTCTTTGGGAGAGTAATAACAGGACAAAGTAACAGAAGTGAGGACCTGCAGGCTGCGTAATTTTATAATCGTGAAGCTGCACTTTATATTCACATATGCACAATATCAACTTCTGGTTTTTAAAAACAACAACCATGATCATATGACCACATGTGATGCAAACAACCCACTCTGTAGAAAATACAACCTGTGGTAATTTGACTCGGTTTTTATCACTGCAAAAAAGTTCATTTACAGACATGAGCCTAATATATAATAATATATCCAAAAATAACAGAATAGGACATTAATCATCCCAGATTTTTGGGGGGAACTGAAATAATGTTATTATTATTTTTTTAAATATTTTAGTGTGCTGTCCTTTAATATATCCTAATTCAAGACGTGAAGAGTAGCACAGTGTTTCCTCGCTGTGGTTTCACTGTTTATGAGAAAACCGGTAGGACAACTTCTCTTTATGAATGTTTACAGACATAAGCGATGACCTTCAGTTTCTGATCTGATCTGCATCTAAAGCTGTAAGGAAATGATAAAGCTTCTACTTCTATTGAAATATAAAATTGTTTTTTGGTGCAGGATGACCTGTAAAGAATTCAGCTGCACACGAATTATAAAATAAATATAAACCACTGATACTACTGGGATCCAGTTGTTGGTCTAGTTTACAGTCGAACACCGAAATTTGCGGGGATTAGATTCTGAGAGCATCCGCGAATTGTCAAAAAAAAAACAAAAAAAAAACACAAATTTGTGATGTGGTAACAAAATCCTAAATGTGCCCCCAGATATGCTAACAAAACTCATCTTAATACATTAAACAAAAAAAAAAAAATTAAAGCTAAACTCAAGACGCTCCATGCAGGAACCCGTTCTAATGTGGTAATGCTGGACTGTGCCACAGGGGAGCAACCAATCAGCAGCAAGGAGAAATAAATAACACTCTCGGATTGGCTACTTTCAAACCTCCTGCCTCTGAGTACAGCGGAATTTGTTACAAAATTAGTAACTTTTATTTTTCTTAATAATTTAGCAATAAAATGCTTGAAAAATTATATATTAAAATGTGGAGGATATTTGCAGTTTCCACAAATTTGTGGGTGTTTCCACAAACAATCATGTTAAATCTGCAAACAACTGCTGCAAACTCTACACTCGACTCCCACAAAGTCACAGTTCATTCACCTTCCAGATTTTACTGTTGAACACTAAGAGTGCATTTCATCACAGTACAATACATTCATTTGACAGACGCTTTTATCCAAAGCGACTTAACAATTTGAGGAAATACTTAAGTTTCAGGATCGCGTGAGAACCAGAGCAGAGAATTAAGTGCTATATCTTTATGTAAGAGTAATGCAAGATGATATATTGTGCATTAGGAGAGGAGGTACTCTTAAGGAGGCTTCTGAAGAAAGAGAGGGATTCTGCTGCTCTTGTGGGCTTAGGCAGCTCAGAGTAGGTGTTGAGTCACTCTTTCAGACACAGAAGTGCCGAGAAACAGAGATAAACACAAGTGATAGCACAGTTAATCACTTAATACTGTTACTGCAGACAGTAAAGGTTAAAAGATGCAGAAGCAGAATGCTGGTGTAGGTGTGTGTGTGTACATATGTATGTTCGTGGTTGTGTGTGTGTGTGTGTGTGTGCACGCGTGTGTTTACTATTCAAAACTCTTCAGTACTCTAGAACAATGGGAGAATTCCAGCAGGGTCATATGACTCTTTGGCAGGCACAGCATTCGAGCTGGCAAACCTCTGACTTCAGTTTCACGACGCCATCTTACACACACACACACACACACACACACACACACACTTACACGTGAAAGGAAAAAAACTTGCGAGAGACAGGAAAGACAGCACACCCTAAATGCTTACAGTGTTAACAAACTCAATTAATCTCCACAGCAGCTGCTGCACTAACAGTCCCTCCGGGCAACTCTGATTAGGTCTGTACTGAATCAATACTATTTGTCCAGGAATTTCAATTAATATTGGTTAACTCTTGAAGTTTAATCGTCAATGGAAAAAGTTGTCAACACAGCTAATGCCAAGGTGCTTTCAGTTCAAAATAAAACCCCACTCACACACCACACTCCAATTACATCCCTGATCTAAATAAAGAGAGATCAGCACTTAAATAAAAGAACACAATTATTTTTTAGTTCATTTTCCTTAATACTTGTTTGGCTATGGCCAAAAACAGCTCTTCAAATAAATGGGAAAATAAAACAGACACTTCTGTGGCACATTTATTGATGTTCGATGCATTCTTTTATTTCTTCTATTACTTTATTTTATTTTATTCTAATTTTATCCTACTCCTGTAAAGCATAGTGAATGATAATGATGATAATGTGCAATAAAAATTAACATAACTTGAATGAAGTAAATCAACACAACAAAACTGCCAGGCTAGAGTACAGTGAACACAGGACAGGGCATCATTTTTAGGGTCTTATATAGAACACATAGCATCAACATCTATCTACTTAACTTTTGAAACGCTGGCTATAAACAAGAACCAAGTTAAATGTGAGAATTACTACACACTCACCTGATCACAATTATTTAAGATGAACTATTTAGGTTGGCCACAATTATTTTTTTTTACTTTGTGTAGTATTACATAATATGAATCGCATGTTTTTCAGCAAGACAATATGAGCGAAAAAAAAGAAGTCAATTACATCATTACATGCAATTATTTCTGTAGCATAAAGGCAGTAGGCTGTGGCTTCTTACAGCAACAAAGCAGCAGTAAATGAAATCTAATGTCCTGAATGTAGTATGCAGGGCTGTATTTGATAGTGATTCATCTATTCACCTTGTTGTTCTGAAAACTGCTACAGTACAGTCTTTCTAATGAAGGCAAATTTGAACAGCTATAGGGCTCTATCCTCGCTGTGATGTTTTGTTCCACTCATTTCTAATATAGTCAATTCTTACTGAAATACACTGCAATCAAATCCGCATACTTTTATATGTATATGGCCAATCTGGACACATGCCGGCACCCAGTAATTTAATATACTGTACATAAACATACACGGTGATGTAATCACGCACACTCTTAAATACAGCTGCTGCAGTTTGGTGAAACGAGCTGCAGTTTCACCAGACATTTAAAGATACACAGAGCAGGTCTGGTTTCACTGTAACAGTCTGATCACGTGTGTCAGAGCAGGTAAACACGGTACAAATACCCATATGGAGCCTGAAGCTGTGCAGTATTCAACTCATTAACTTGATGCTAATGTAACATGAAAGTCATTAGGAAGCTAAAAAAAAAAGAGGCATATGATAATTATAAACAGTGAGCATTAAAATATCTTAGTATAAATACAGGGATTGACATAAGTGGTACACAAGCACACATAGATGTAAGTGGTACGCAAAGTCTTCAGACTGTGAATGTGTACCTAATCTGTGACTTCATACTGCGCACATAACTCCGCGCTCCACCCTGCCCCCCAAACCACCCCCTGCTGCCCCTCGAGAGTGCTACCGGGCACTTCTGCGCATGTGCAGTCCTAGGATTCAGTGATACCTAGCGTTAGGGTTTATCTGGTTTATCTGTGCTATCTTGTGTTCAGGTCACTGGTTTACGGTGATTAATATCTTAAAAGCTCTTTTAATATGAGTGTTTGTGTACTCTGGGGTCTGTGACTTTGCAGTCATTACATTAGCATTTTCCTCTAGGATCAATAAAGTGTTGATTCTAAAGAGTTTTTTGTCTACAGTTTACAGAATGCTATCTGAAGCCAGGAAACATGAGCACTGTCCAGACATCACCGCAAGCTGTAAGCATGGCACGATCTGAAGTAGCCTGTGTCCTGCTATATTAGTTTTAATATATTAGTAGCATTTGTAGAAATACTACCAATCTCACTGTACAACATGTAACTACAAACCAAGCCCACAAAGTTTCACTGATAATAAGGACCACACTTAGCGAAGCACCATAAGCTACTGGAGTGCCAACAGCATATGGCGAGAGACTGAGAAAATTAGAGAAAGAACGAGGGAATGAACTAAATGCTTCTATGCAAACTGGGTTTGTTTGAATTTTCCAGTACCACATGTTTTCAGGGAACTGGGTGTGGATGTTCCTGGCCATAATGGCACCAGTCTTAAAAGCTCAGCAGTGTTAGAGATGTGGAGTGTAAAATCTCATTAAAACCCCCTGTAGCAAAACCTTCATTAAAACAGGGCTGCAGCATTAATGGATGAAAAGGTGATATCACTTCAGTGACAAAACTGGCATCTATCGATCTATCTATCACCGAAGTGGTCTCGGCCTCTCACTGACCTTATTTTTCCTTTTCTGTCTGATTTCAGGACTACTTCTTTCCTCTGCAAACACAAGCTCCATCTGTTCCATTGCTCTGTATCTAAGGTAACGGTGTTGATGTGCTCGCGTGATCAGACTCTAACACATTTCTCAAACTCTACCTGGCCTATGGCATCAACACACACTCGCTCTGCCCTGTGCTGTAAAACACAAATTCTCTGCCAGTTCATAGTCTGCTCTTTATAGTGACTCACTCTGCCTTAACCGAGATCACGATGAGCCATTGCTTCATGCTGCTGTTACGATCCTTTTAAAAACAGCACATATTTTAGTAGCACTCCAACTGTACCAATAATACAGATGAATTACAAACCATGAACATCTTTTCAATACTGCCTAATACCATGTAGGTCCCCAAGTAGAACAATATCTAGAGCATCACACTGCCTCTACCTACCTCCCATCTTCCTATAGAGTATCTCTTGCTGAGATAAGCGACACACATGGCACCAAGCCATCCACAAAATGTAAAAAAACATGATTTCTCAGATGATTTCTTCACTACTTCTGCAATAGTATTATCATGTACAATGTATGTTGCTATTACATGTATTAACTGACTTGGTATTAAGTGCAACTTAATTAGAAAACTACTTAAACAGTCGTTTTATTTCTTTATCTACAGTATTTACATTCACCTCCCTTACTGAATACAGCAATTTGTGTTTAAAACAACGTCTAATTAGTACTAAGCATTTTCAGAGTTTTTTTTTGTTGACTCCAGGGAGTTTTATTTGGACTTTTATTATAAGTTGTAGCATAAGCAGTTTCTTCTGGGATCAATAAAGTTTCTGGTTCTGATTCTGTTGCTCCTTGGTCCAGTACAGATGCTCACATGATTTTGGTGATGGTCAGCACGGGCACTCTGACTGATCTGCGGCTACGCGGATGCACATGCTGTCATACACTGTATGTTCTGACACCTTTCTCTCGCAGCCATTACTAACTTGTTCAACAATCTGTGCTACAGTAGCTAGTGGGTTTGGACCAGACAGGGTACCCTTCACTCCCAACGCAATCAATGAGCCTCGAGTGTCTATGACCCTGTCATCAGTTCACCAGTTGTCCTTCATTGGACCAATTTGGTAGGTAATAACCACTGTATACTGGACACAATCAAAAAGAGCTGCTCTGATCCAATTGTTTAGTCATCACAATCTGTCCCTTGTCAATTTTGACTCATTTTTCCTCTTCCAACACACTGATTATTTGCACCGAGCCCTTATAGGTACCATTGTAGCAACATAATAAGTGCTATTCACTTAATTCAGGGGTGTCGAAGTCCTGGAGGGCTGTGGTCCAGAACATTTTAGTGATTTCCCTGCTCAGAAACACCTGTTTCACGTCGGCAGTTAATTGTCAGGTTTAGTGAATGTGCTGGCCCTCCAGGACCGGAGTTTGATATCCCTGACTTAATCTGTTAGTGGTTATGTATAAAATGTGTGCGTTTTCTTGATACATATTTTTTTTCAAAATATCATAATACCACTTTTGATTGTATAATGTGACTACTATCTGTAAACAAAAAAAAAAACATTTGACACTAATTAAAAAATCCTTGTGAGGTTAGTGCAGTTAACTCACTGCAACCTCAATATGAGGCGATGAGTAAAGTGCAACGTGTGTGTCTGATATAAATGCATGTATTACAGATGGCCCCACACGCAGGCACACAGAAGCAGACGGGGTCAGAACAGCTCTGGAAACAAGTCAGAAGGTCATCTGCCCGTAGGCAAATCAATGCTATCCTAACTAACATTTGAGTTCATGCAAGCTTTGCTGCAGTGCTAACACTGATAGTTATAAATCACTTAGTGACAGACTCACCCTCAGACAGACCTCATCTGTACAGAAACATATAATGCAACTTCATTGAATAGAGCACAGCAGGGATAGAGTGCAATGTGAGCATATTAAGAAGGAGACTTACAGCCAAAATACGGCCTTGGAAAAAATAAGAGACCACATCATATTTTTTCTGGTTATTCCTTTTGTGGGGAACATTTAAAAATCACACATAGAAATAATTTATTATACCCTGGAAATGTTAAACCACACATCACTCTTACAACAATTAACTGCAACAATTAAAGCAGCGATGTTAAGAGCAGAGTGTGTGTGTGTGACTATGTTTCATCCATCAGAAACTGAATCAGGAGTGAAGCTGCTGGAATACAGACCATAGAAAAGCTGCTCTACACACACT
>JBBPDB010000040.1:13525474-13535641 GCA_037974465.1 Brachypetersius altus
GCCTCACTTCCCAGAGACAGCAGGAGTCACTCCTCCTCTCCCTCCTTTCTTGCTCTCTCTCTCTCTTTCTCTCTTCCTCTCCCTCTCTCTCTCTCTCTCTCTCTCTTCCCCTCCCTCCAACTCTCTCTGTTTTCCTCTTCCTCCCTCTCTCTCTCTCTTAGTACAGAGGCACTCTCTCTCTCTCTCGGAGCAACAATCCTGACGTGTTTGCTCGGAACGCACCATTTCAGCCCAGCGGGGGGGGAGCGGGTGGCAACCAAAGTTGAGATCTAAACCAAGCACCGATTATACAGATCTCCAGTTCTACTTTAAGTAAAAACAATTTTTGGTTTTGTTGGATTAAGGTAGAAATATAACCATTTTAAACATTTTTATACAGCACAATCACAACGCCAGAGTCAATGGAACCACCCCTCATCCCACTTAGTTGTGTGGACCCGGGATGGGAAGAACAACTTTTGTGAAGAGGCAAATTCCACCTGCGGTCTTTTACAGTGGACAAAAGTATTGGGACGCCTGACCATCACACCAACAGAGACTTTAATAACATTGCAAAATATATAGTTGGTCCTCCATTTGCATCTATACCAGCTTAAACTCTTTTTGGAAGGATTTCCACAATATTTATGTGGGAAGTGTCAGCAGGAATTTGTGCCCATTCATTCTGTAGAGAGTTCAGGCATTGATGTTGGATGAGAAGGCCTGGATCACAATCTCTGTTATAGTTCATCCCAAAGGTGTTGGATGGGGTTGAGGTCAGGGCTCTGTGTGGGCCAATCAAGTTCTTCCACACTGAACTAATGCAGCCATGTCCTTATGGAGCTCACTTTGTGCACTGGGACAAAGTCATGCTGGAACAGAAAATGTTCTTCCTCAAACTCTGTCCACAAAATTGGAAGCACGGCGTTGTCCAAAATGTCTTGATCTGCGGAAGTATTAAGATTGTCCTTCACTGGAGGCAAGGGGTCTAGCCTAAACCCTGAATAACAGGTGTGTCCCAATACTTTATACCATGTAGTGTATGTACATATATATGCATATATATTACATATATTAGAAACACCTCTGTCCACCTTGCTGCTACACACAAAGACTGTAGGCCATCTGTTGATGTAAGAATCAGAAAATATTATTGATCCTGGAGACTACATACAGTATGATACGACTGCATAGGCACACAGAGATAACAACAAAATAAAATACAGTATAAGCCAGAAGTCAAAATAAATTCAGAAAATATAAAAAAATGCTTGGTACCAACCAAACCTTGTGGTTGACCAAACCTTGTGGTCAATAAGAGAGATTGATATAAACACTATAGATAAATAATGAACTTACTGCTGAAGTTTACTAGGAATACACATAGAAGTTTGAAGTTGCATTCAATACCAAGTCTGCTTTTACACATAACAGTGACATAAGAAGTAGTGATGTTGCACATAATACCATTGCATAAGCAGTGACACAAGTAGTAACATTGCCCATGATAAGATTACTGCATATAAAAAAACTGCACATCATAAAGACAGTGCATGCAATGGTAATAGTTTAACACAGCATAAGAAAAAGTAGCAGCAGGATATTGTACATTGTATGGATGTGTGACAGGGGAGGAGTTATAGCAGAGATCCCCAAGCATTTTTTGTTAATGCATAACAAAATAAAGGACACACTATATAATTTGATTATTACATATATAATGAAAATACAATTACATGGACAGGAAGAATGTTTTTCATTAAGTTTTTTTTTTCTTCTAAGAATAATTGTACATTATATAATGTAAATAAAAGAAAAATAATTAGTGCTGGGCACGTATCGTGTTAACGTATTATTAAATTAACATTCATTTTTCTGTGCTCGAACGCTTTTCAGGGACACTCACTATTGAACATACTTATTCCATTTATATAGTCAGTTTATTACACTGATAATGATGAGAAATAGGCAAATAATATGCTCTACTTCTCGACTGTTTACGATGGTTATAAAGCTATAATGGTTTCTTTGAGGGTTCCTTGTTTTTCTATGACAAACTAGATAAAACATGAATTCCCTGTAGTGGCAAATAGTTTCATATTTGATTTGTTATATTTGAAGTTGAGGTTCACAGAAATATTTGGACTGCAGCTGTGTGACTGTGTTAAAGGGAAAACTGCTCTTAAAAAGCTCCTTATTTGTTTAAAGTGTTTGCAAACCAAATGTTATTGCACGTTTGTCCATATAGCAGTACTTTTAAAATAAAATACACAACTTTTGAATTCATTACTGAATTTTGCACACAGCAATGCGATTAATCATGATTAATCGCAGAAAACCATGCGATTAATCACATTTTTTAAAAACCAAATTAATTGTGGCCCGGCATTAAAAATTATATTTTTAAAGTTTGCATTCTTTCTGTGCGGCCAGGTACTGGTCCTCGGCAGGTTTGTGGTCAGAATCTATAATAAAATTAAATGGGACTTGGATCACATGTTTCATTCTCTACCCCACAGCCAAATGCTAGCTTAACCACTGTTCCAATATTTTATTTATCTACAGTTTTTATATTCACCTTTCTCATGAACCACAGCATTTTGTTTTCAGAGTAAATAGGACTAAGTATGCTGTGCACACAGCATTGTGTATTTAGTAAGAAATTTCTTTACAGTCTTATTTTGACTTATATGCTATATTTTTGTCATTGTTGTCTTTGTGTACCTGTGCAGTCGTAGCATAAGCAATTTCCTCTAGGATAAATAAAGTTCTCTGATTCTGATTCGAAAAAAAATGTACCTTCGGTTTGGAAATCGGGGTTGATAAGTAACCGCAAGGGAAACCAAAATGGCCCGATGCTGCCATACAGACTACTTCCTATGGTTTTCCGGACCCCCACCCACAGGATGCAGTAGAGCTCGGAGTGCAGCTCACATTGTTTTAAAGTTAACAACATGGGCCGAGACTCTGGGCTGTGAAATGTCACTTTGTGCATGCAGCAGAAACCGCACAAAAGCATGAAATATCACGGGTCTCCAGAGAACGCAGTCAATCAGTCCACGGACGAGGCTTGGGTACTCTTTTTTTTTTTCTTCCCAAAGCTTCTTACCGGTGTATTTGTTCAGCCAACAGGGACACAAAATAGTGCCATTTCCTTTCCACAAACAAACGCTCCGTCGCCACGGCTACCCTAAAGGCCCTGAGTCACCGAGATAGCCGAGATAAATGTTGCGGAGACGAGAAGTGCCTATTCTGAGCACATGACACCACCACAATCAAACAATCCACACACAACGTGTCACGGGCCTTAATGAGATAAAAGCGGCTCGAAACAACTCCGTATCAGGAACAACAAGAACACACTCTGCTTCTGGAGGCCAGATACTGAACCCCTATTCATACAAACGCAACAACTTTCAAACAGTATCTCCTTTCAGTCTAAACAAAATGTCTGAAATATTCACTGATTATAGTCTCCATTTCTGGACCACCGCTTTGAAAAAGCTGGAGAAGACATTATCTCCTTTATGCATGACATGAATATGAAGGCCCGGCATAAAATATGCAATAATGGACAAAAATGTTCTCATTTTATCAGATAAGGACTATCTGAGGCATAATGGCCAGCTCATTAAGGGTCAGTTTCACAGACACATGAAACATGAAGTCTTGGATCACGTTCTGGATGGAGAATCAACAAGGAGGAAACACAGATCTGCTTCTAACTCGGAAACAGTAACTGTTTCTAGCTAGTTTAGTCAAAATGTGCCATTATCCTTCATTAGTCAACTTTCCTCTCACATTCCTCCTTATGTTTAAAAAAGTAGCACATGCTCTAAAGACTATTCAGGAGTAACACTGTGGGAGTTCAGGTTAAACTATACAGTACAAATACAGGTTTACCATGACATTTTCTTTAATGTATTAAACTGAGTTTAACATGAAATTAAAGTTTTCTGGGAGCATATTTGGGGTTAACACTATAAAAATAGACACATGACCTCCCACTGTTCCAGAGGCCAAGTCTACATTTTCATCTCCTGCTCTGCCTTTTTCATTGCTAATCTTGTTGGTTATATTGTACCACTGACCATTTTAAAGTAATACTAAACCACTTTTACCAAGTAATACATGGGTTGAGCGATACATAGTGAACAAAATGTGAAACTAGTTTAAGTCAGTTTTCCAAATGCAATTAATTAAACGTTATGAAATGATCATACCTGACCCTAATGTTGACAGACCTGGTAGGTAGGATATTAGTAACAAATCTAACCTCACTAGAGTGAGGGGGGATACAAGCGTTCACTCCGCTTGACTGACAGGCCTGAGGGGGGTGGTCTCCATTGTTTTACAGGGGGGGGTTGAGGTCAGCCTGTTGAGGTCTGGAGGTTACACAACATCTGAGAGCCGGACTAAGAGCATCAGAAACAGACTATTAGGCTAATTCTAGATCAGCAATCTGAGCTGCTTCATGGGAACGGACCCAGGCCGGTGGGTTAAATCCCACATACCTCGGATGATGAGGGCACATTCTCTCACTGCCAGTGGCTTTAGGAGCACCAGGAAGGTCAAGGAGGAGTCAGTGACATAAGAGGAGAATCCAATATTTAACAAGAAGACGTACGTACAACCAGAACGTCTGGTTCCTCATGGATCCCAACAAGGAAACAAATGGTGCACGAGATACATATTTAAAACGCAGCCGGCAAGTTAATACAGGATTAGCGCATGTAATGAACGTTTTAGATACAAAATGGCACTCTCATTGGCATACCCTTGCATAAGCTGTGAATTCTCTGCCCCAGCTGCTTCACACACACACACACACACACACACACACACACACACAGGCGCACAAACACGACAGAAGCGAAATGAGCTTAACCAACATTTGTGCTGCAGTTTAAAACGAGGTCTGAAATATGTTTTGGAGACATAGTCACAAAATACAGTTTGTTAATTATTAATGATGTTGCAATACTGATCATGTGGAATGAAGGAGACTAATAAAACGCAAATGTTTTATTGTGACCAGCAGTATAATTACAATATGGATCTGTGTCATGCCAGCCTAGTTTGAATATTGACACACATTAACATAAGGACACAGATTGCAAATAAGGCTGCACTGCATATCCTCACTCATATAAGTAAATCTTGAAAGAAAATGTCTTTTTTTTTTTCATTTTTTGTCATTTTTTCTATCCAACGCCAGCTGTTTTTAACACTTTGTGAACACTTCATGATGAATGGACCAGCACAAACTGAAACATCACAAAATGAATGTATGAGTAACCATTTCAGAGACAGCATGCATCTCCAAATCAACATTAAAAAATGGGATGGATATGAAAAGACAGGCATGTAGACAGTCTGGGACCACAGCAGGTTGCTCACAGGTTCATTACTGCATCACAGGCGATAAAAATGAAGCAAAGTAACTCTACCAATGAGGCGAGCCGCTCGTTCCTCCTCCAATGCATTTTGCGATCAGCGTCCACCAGTGAAGAAATCAGGATGTTCAGCATGTTGCCCCTTGGCATGGACAGATGCCCCTAACAGAACCCGCTAGAAAAGAATTCCTCTCAAGACTTGGGAAAAAAAAACTGGCAAATGAGTGCAACTGTGACGAGGAAGGTCGCTCTAGCCAGTAGCCAGTGCTGGGAGGGAATGGTCGAGTGAAGACGGAGCAGGGAGATTAGAGTTAGTGACAGTAGAATGCGATCAAAGGCGGCTTTGTCCTGGATGGCTGCCTTAAAATGCCTCGGCTACACACACCGGGACTCCACCGTCGGGCCTCCGAGCTCAGGTGTGCTCATGGACGCGCAAACACTCGGAAAAACACCCCCCACATATACACACACACACACACACTGAGAGTGTAATGAACAGTGAAAAGAGCAGAGATCACATGATGTTCTGGCCCCTCTGGTGCTCACAGTACTTTTTCTTTCCTTTTTTTTTTAAGTACAAATCAAAAACAAGCACAAGCTTATATCATGAAGACACCAAAGAACAAACTATTTAATCAAGCAAGGAAGCCTGTCTGAGGAAATGTGGGAGGATATGTACATATGTTTGGGGAAAATGAAGGGCGTACAGCCATACAGCTTCTTATTTAGTTATTAATAGTAAAGAATAGTAAATAATAGAAAAGTCTAATCCTTTTACAGGAGCAATTAGCCATTAATACTGCATTTGTACTCATCAATAAAGGATTATTATTACATAAGAATTCTTTAGTGATGATCATCAAACGTCATTTGGTATGTGCTATGGCTCTAAAAAGCCAGTTATGGAGTCTGACATTGTCTGGCTCTGCAATCCTTACACACAAGGTAAACCCAGTCCAAACTCATCTCATTCTGGTCCCCCGCTACTGGAATGAGCTGCCTAAGAAATACCAGAGCAGCAGAATCCCTCTGCATCATCAGAAACCTGCTGAAGACTCGTCAGAGAGCATCTTCTCTCTTAATCTACTATCCATTTCCTTGCACTACTACCTAGATTTTAGCACTTAGAACTCTCCTCGGGTTCTCACACTCTCCTGAAACTTTGGATAAGTCGCTTTGGATAAAAGCATTTGTGAATGTAATGTTCTGTAATGGGGGTTCCATTCTTTACCCACACGGCCTGCAGTTATAGGTTTATCTAGTCAAACGGTCAAAGAATTTAAGCATAAAATATGTGTACACTTGCTAACTCTAGAGGAATAAAGAAAACAGCTATTATGATTGATATCTTTATAAAGAAAAGAAATAAACCTTATATAATCACAGCTGTGTTACAGTAGGCTTAGATATGTCATGGGAAGTGTTTGTTTTGGAACAAGAGTTCTGAAGAAGGCATAGCTGTTGTATTAAGTCAGCCTGAAGCCACAGGCAGGACTGAACAGCATCACAGAGAACATTAAACAGTCCGAGTTGGGATCGGCCCCTCTGTCGCCCTGAGAAGCAGCTTGTTGAAAAGGTTAGGAGTTCTGACTGCTCTCTAAAACACTCAGAGTTAGGAGGTGAGCTGCGTCAATCCCAAAGACAAGAGCTCAAATGTTCTACCTGCTGTTTATTCTCAACTCCAGACGTTGTGTAAAACCCCACACCTGGCACTGAAGCGTTTTCTAAAGTCTGTTTCACAAACATTACGCCATATTTTCTTTATTACATCTACGGGTGCGCAATGACACAAGCAGACGCCCAGGATATTAGAACCTGAGCTTTATCATAAACGAAACCAGGTGTGGATCTCAACAAGTTACCCCGTGGTTATGGATCAACAATCAGACAAGGGTCATGTTTCTGTATTCCTCTGTGATTGATCATGGTTTCATCCTGGACCCACTTAAAACTGTTTCAAGAGATTTTAGACATACACTATGTGGCCAAAAGTATTGGGACAAAAGTATCTGTTTTCAGCTAGACCCCTTACTTCCAGTGAAGAACAATCTTAATGTTTCTCTATAACAAGACATTTTGGACAACGTCATGCTTCCAACTTTGTGGACACAGTTCGGGGAAGAACCTTTTTTTTTTCCATATTAAAGTCTAGTTATTTAAAAGCAGTGTCCGTTGGTGCAATGGTCTCAATACTTTTGTCCATATAGTGTATGTCCCAGGACTTTTTTGGATTTATTTGCTGTTATTAGAAGACAAAAGGAGAAAGAGACAGAGCTGCCCACTCGACCGAACAGAGAAGGAGCAGGAGAACATGATCCCATATCCAGTGTTCCTCTTCATCTGCACTGAATTAAAAAGCGTTTGACCTTATCTGGTTTCCAGAGGCTTTATTGACTCTGGAAATTCTTGCTTTGCTTGGAGCTCCAATCTTGTTTCCACTGCTAACCAAAACCCTCTGCAGGTCGGAGACCGGGCCCGTCCAGGCAGGGTGTTCCCACTCAAAGTCACCCCCTCCCCCGCCCCAAAACAAAACAACCCTGGCCAACAAGGTAAGCAAACCGCGCGAACATAACATGCATTTTTCATAAAACAATTCAAGAACTGCAAGCTGGCGTTGCTGTGTCTTCCTGTGGTTTACCGCAAAAACTGCCTAGATGGATCCGATCTGATAATCTGTCGACATCTGTTGTCTATAGCTGACAAATCTGTAAGCTTAGCCCACCCTGCCCTCTCCCCCCCACTCAGAAAAGACCAGGGGTCACGCTCACCAAACTCCTCCAAGTAACGATGAGGGATCAGGGATTATCTTTCCACCTAATGAATAAGCTAATAAGGACAGGCTAGAACTGACCCCAGTTCAGTATTAACACCCTCAAATATTACAGGCTGGAATCCGTGTCAGTACAGAACAGAAGAGTGTGTGAAAAGCACCAACGCAACGGTCACTTCCCAGGAGCAGACCTACTGTTACCATATTCCACAAATACACATACATATTAGGAACAATGGACAAGGCAGGTCAACACAAAAAGGTTATGGAAATATATATAGAACACTGCTGTTACAGTTCCTCCTATTATTAGTAGAAGGTAAAGCAGATTTCCAGCTTCTATGTATTATTTAAGAAGCATTTCAATTGTGCTGTCCAGAAATGGCAGGATGCTATTTCTTCCTTTATTGGGCACAGAGAATTCAAGTAAACTGGGACACTGGTGCTGTTGCCCCACCACTCCTTTGTGACGGTGGAGTGGAGGCGTGTCATGACCATCATCATGACTTCTCGGTTCTGCCCTTTCTAGCTAGGCAGCTTTAGTAAGATATGCCGGAGCCTCACAGATGTAATAATTCATTGCACAGAACTGACTCTCTTCTGTTTTGTTTGTCTGAGGGGACTTGTCTAGCCCGACTGATCACCATAGGACCCCCAGTCACCACCTTCCCGGGCCTGCAGTCGCTGGGGCCCTGTGCCAAAATGCCCTCGACTGGTTTCGGCAGCTCACAATTCCACACATGCTCCTCCCCTCCTCCTACAGACTCTCAGTTTCTCTTCTAACAAATGTACCGCTGTGGACACTTAGTGGGTCCAACTCTGTTAGCCGTAGACAGCCTATCTATCAATAATCCTGATCATGAAGGCCTTCTCTTGTTAGTTATCCCCCTAAAGACTCTTTTTTCTGGGTCGACCTGAAGAGGACAGGTGCCTCTTTTGAGTCTTGGTTCCTCCCGAGGTTTCTTTCTCCAGCTGACGGAGTTTTTCCTCGCCTCTGTCGCCTTAGGCTCACTAAGGGCTCAGACCTGGACTCTGTAAAGCTGCTTTGTGATAACTTGGTTGTGAAAAGTGCTATATAAATAAAATGTAACTGAACTGAATTTAACTGAAAAGTTTTGAAATTACCTAAACTTTTATAACCACTGTAATCCAGCATTGTTGTTCAAACCGCTCCAGCTACATGTGGCCTCTATCCGCCATCCACTCAACTTGTGATGTGACGGTGGATTAAGCAATGCTTCAGTGCTTTGCTGATACAAAAAAGGGCTTGGTCTATGATTGGGTGCCCCCACTTCTCACTCAATTAGATTAAAGAACCCACGGGGCATGGGAGTTGGAGATAAAAATGGAGCTCTATTTAAAAAAAATGAAAGCAAAACGAAAAAAAAAAAGAGGCTTAACAATGTCCTGTAATTACACTGCATGACCTCCAGGCCTGAACTGGCCAATCAATTTCAAGAGTGCTTCAAAACATAGGACTTTAGTTATTGTACTCAGTTAATGCACTGTACTCACTTCACACACATAAACAGCAAATTTGTGAGCAATTCACGATAAGCTGAAGTTTCCAACCTGATTTAAGACTGGTTTAAGAAACCAAACGTGTCCTTGGAATGTTTAATTAACTTTTCACTAAATAGATTATCATGAAAATGACACAATTGAATAGAGGAACAACAGAGCCCACTCTATGAGCTTTCAGCCACTGGGGCAAGATGCCAGGCTAATAGCTCAGTACTAAAAATGGAAAAGTCTACTTGTTCAGTTTGTGAAGTGCTGTGGTTTGAGGCTAAACCAAAGCAATTCAAAGAGCTTAGCCATCCCCAAGTCAACCCGCTGAAAGTATTGGGACACCTGACCACTACACCAACAGCGACTTCAAGGACACTGCCTTTAAATCCATAGACTTTAATATGGAGTTGGTCCCCCTTTGCAGCTATTACAACTTCCACTCTTCTTGGAAGACTTTCCACAAGATTCTGGAGTTTCTGTGGGAATTTGTGTTCATTCATTCTGTAGCAT
>JBBPDB010000040.1:13560343-13577086 GCA_037974465.1 Brachypetersius altus
AAGTCCCAGTCCGCCCCTGCGCGCGTTACTGCGGTGAAAGCACCGACTTTCAAAATAAAAGGATTTTAAAAACCTGCATTAATGCGCGATAAAACAATTGTCGGCGTAAGTAAATAAGGCGTTAACGCGATAATAACGTGTTAACTTTCCCAGCCCTAATATAGGTATATTTATATGTATGAAGACTGTGGCTGTATATACAGGAACACATTGAAGTGTGCCGTAATCTGCAAATCTATCCATTAAATCAAAGAATTTTTCATTAAACAATATATAAAAATAATACAAGTACGTATTAATTAGTGAATGTACATGTCAGTGCATGTAAAGGCTAAAATAAAAATAATTATAAGCACAACTCAAATGTTTGAATATGTGAGTAATACATAAGCTGCTGATGTACTGTCCAACCCTGATAAAAAAATAAGATATACAAAATTTCCAATGAATACATTGGTCCACTTAATGAACAGAACGATCAGTCTCTTTCACAACACAGACAATCCATTTCTAAGCTCTCTTATCTCTCAGGATGCCTCTCTACTGAGTGCAATACCTTACTCCAAACCACCATCTGTGTCGGTAGATTTCACTCAATTGTGTTACTTATACAGCTCCAGAAAAAAATAAGAGACCGCTGCAAAAATGTTCAATTTCTCAAGTTTTATCTTTAATAGATGCAAGTATTGAACTGAACAGCTTTGCCTTCGTTTTTATAACAAGAATGATGCTCAAGAAACAAAATGGCAGTAATTACATTTGATGACAAACTTCTAGTAGTGTTTCACCATCCAACTGGTCTCACTGTGAGAGGAGAGAGTCGATTACAGCAGTGTTTTTATACTTTTCCTCATTAAATAAGATGTGATTCAGCTGATCACTAATCAGTCCCTCATAAAGCAGAATGTGGTGTTTGTGCAGTAGTTTAACAGACACTGGACTGGAATGGTTGTCACACTCATAGAGATGGTGACTTCATTTACACTTTATTTTTTATATTGTTTTTTGTCTCTGTCTGTAGTCATTACCTAATAATAATTTCCTCAGTAAAGTTTTTAGGTATTCAGTTCTTTACTTGGCTGGTTGGATGTGGGGAAAGAAGAAAGCTGGCCTGCAATTTGGCAAATGCATCAGAGCCGTTCTCTTCAGTGGTGCAGGCATCAGATATTTTCAAACTTCAGGAAAAGGCACAGAGCCCTGCGGCACTGACGGGCTCTGCCCTGTAAGTGAGGAGCCCTTATCTTCCTGCGAGTGAAATGTTTTGGAAAATCTGCCTCCCTCTGAAACTCTTCTCCCTCAGCCAGCCCCTTTGAACAGTGAGGGCCTTTCATATTAAATTAAAACACCAGACAATTAAACCATTTCACAGAAATAGCCCATGATAGGTTTAATGTCCTCATAAAATAAATGCCTTCACAATCGCAGTGAATGGAAAACGCACGCGCACACACACACACACACACGCACACACACACACACACACGCACACACACACATTCACAATGTTAGGGAAAGTGGGCAAGCTAAATATTTGCACATAGACAGCAAAGAAACGGGGCTAGCAGGGCACCGATATTTCCGAGACCCTTCTCTGTTCTTTCCTTCATTTTTAAAGGCCTTTCCTCCTTGTTGGTTTGGAATGGCATTCAAGGCAAGTGGGCTTAATGTCATGTGACAGCCCTGGGGCTAACGTTAGGTACGAGGCACACTCCTCCACTCCTCACACACGCACTGCCCTCCTCTCTCCCTGTGCTCCTCTCTCTCTCGCTCTATTCACAACTTCTAGCCAGTCAATACAGTCACCTGGATCTACAGACCTTCAGCTGTGAAACTGGACAACCTCAAAGGACATCAGTCACTTCTGTTTTTTAAATCAGGAATTAATATGTGTGGCAAATGCACGACTCGTCGGTGGTAACGCAGCATGGGCCATGTCTGATGAATCAAACCTGCTGGCAAACACGTCAAGCTGGGGCAACTGGTGGTCTGGTGGGTTGGGATTTGAACCTGTGAGGTTGTGTGTTTGAAATTAGATATCTAATATAGAATATTTGGCTCAAGTGCTAGTGCAGCCGAGGTTGCTTGCTAAATCTGCAGATTTAACCCATAACTGGGAAAAGATTAGGCTTTTTTATGACCAAACCAGGGATATGTCCAGTCAATACTGTTGGGGAAATGCTGGGGGGCGAGGCAAGATGCCCAACTTAATCACCTAATTTGTAAAAGAGATAATGTACTTTCTGCAGGACTTCATTAGTAGCTTCTAAATTCTAATATTTGTTCATATGAGCTTAATTTTTTATGAAGGCAAATTCTGTTGGGCAGTTGCTTTGTGTAGTGGATAACATCGCTGCCGTCCACCAGGAGAGTTGGGATCAATTCCTAACTAGGTCACCACACTACACCAATAAGAGTCCTTGGGCAAGACTCCTAACACTGAATTCACGTTGTGATATGCAAAAACTGTACGTCGCTTTAAAACCATCTGCTGAATTTAAATTAAACATAATAAGGGTACCTATTATTTACATTTATGGCATTTAGCAGATGCTTTTATCCAAAGCGACTTCCCTAACTACAGGAGAGAGTCTCCCTGGAGCAACTTGGGGTTAAGGGTCTTGCTCAGGAAGCCAAGACCTCTTCGTCTAGAGGCAAGTATCCTACCCACTAGACCACCTCCTCCTCACCATTATTGACGAATGATAATGTTTGCAAACTTCTATTTGTGCTACTAAACTACTTAAAGTGTCCAGATTTATGAGGACTGAGGATTATGAAAGATCTGAAGTCTGTCCAAGCAGATTGCTAGAAGTCCATGTGTGGACAGCTAGACTGACATAAGCTAATATAATGTTGACAGTTTGCCAGTTTCTCCTTGGGGTAGAAACTTTGATCAACAAAGTCATGATGAGAATGACGAGCACTCTTGACAAGCAGACCTGAGGTATCATTAATTTGTCTCACTGTTCCTCGAGCAGAGAAAACAGTTCTAATCCGAAGCATCTGGTCCAAAGTCATTAGTAGACCTTCATTATCTGGTTCAAATTAGATAGATTCAGTAGGTCTGGTGGTTGGCAACACCAGCCATATCATCCAAAGACATGACTGAACCCTTAGAAGTAAGTTATCACAGCCAATAACAAACGCATAAATGGATTTTAGATTAAATATTTTCAGAAAAGTTCTTAAGTCTTGAGGGAAAGAAATATAAGAGGTTGTTAAAATTTCTTTGGTATCAAAATAAATGAGAGAAGTGCAGACTTCAACCTGTCAAGATTAAATGCAAACAGAATGCAAATGTAATTCATTACATAATGATGTAATTAAATGGCACGGAAAAGATTATTCGAGAACCCTAAAAATAAACTGAAAATGCTTTTTATTGTTTCTTTTGTGTTGTTTTTGTAAAGCATTGTGTGGCCACTGTTTTGGCTCGGCCAGTGGCCGGTAGGGGCCACTGTTTTGGTTTGTGTTTTGGGGCTTTTATTTTGACTTTTGTGTCATGTTTTGTTTATTGTTTCACGTTTTCACCTGTCCTGTGTTCAGTTAAAGTGATTATGTTCAGTGATTGGTTTCCTGTCTGTGTCCTGTATGTATTTAAGTTCAGTCCATATGGACCGTCAGAAACCATTTCTGGTTTCATGTCTGTAGCGGCCCTTGAGCCAGGTTTTGCTTCCCGTTCATGTTTCACATTCATGTTTAATAAAGAGCCTGAGTCCATGGATGCCTGCCTGCCTGCCTGCCTGCGATTCCAGAGGTAAATCACGGAAGCGGGTTAACTCCGTCATCCGTGACACATTGCCTTTGTCCATATAACTTGTTTACACTATACGATGACCATGTGAACAACTGACCATGACAACTATATGAGATTGCTGGACATCCAATTCCAATTGAATATACAGTAAAACAGTCTTGGAATCCCATTTACAGGCTTAGTAGATGAATAAACACCATATGGACAAAAGTATTGGGACACACCCGTATTTCAGGGTTTGGTATAGGCCTCTTACTTCCAGTGAAGGAAAATCTTAATGCTTCAGCACACCAAGACATGCTGGGCAACACCATGCTTCCAACTTTGTGGACACAGTTTGGGGAAGAACCTTTTCTATTCCAGCGTGACTGTGTCCCAGTGCACAAAGTAAGTTCTATAAAGACATGCTGGAGGAGTTCAGTGTGGAAGAACTTGACTGACTTCAATCCTAGAGCCCTGACCTCAACCCCATCCAGCACCTTTGAGGTGAACTATAAGATTGTGATCCAGACCTTCTCGTCCAACATCAGGAACTCATAAATGCTCTACAGAATGAATTGTCACAAATTACGACAGAAACTCCAAAATCTTGTGGAAAGCCTTCCAAGAAGAGAGGAAGCTGTTACAGCTGCAAAGGGGGGACCAACTCTTTTTTAATCTTGAAACATCAACAATATTTATGTGTATTTAAATGTGAGGAGATTTGGCAACACATTGGTATTACATAATATGAGACCTTTAATAGGGTTCATTATTATAATGAACAGCACTGTGAAGTCCAGCTAGACTGGCTGATTAGAGCTTTAGCTCGAATGAAAAAGAAAAAACACACAAATAAATAAAAGTAAATAAAATGACTAGTCATTACAGCTTTCTTTAATATTCAGGTGATTCCAAAATAAGAAAAACAGTATGGCTGTCCACAAATTAACCTTGGATCTCATTTGCTGTCCTTGTAATTGGCAGCCAGAGAGAGAGAGAGATGGAGAGAGAGCGATGGTTTCTCTCCTCTGACCTCTGCCTTGACCGCGCACCCTGGTGGATTTATGCTAAACCCAAACACAGCGCTCTGAATTCAATCTGGACCAGCTTCTGGTGCTCCAAAAAGCTTTCATGCTGTCTCTGGTGCTATAAAAGTCTCAGTCTTTCCCCTCTTTTTATCACTTTCTTTATTCCTTACCTCGTTTTGTAACAGAGTAGAGGGAATTCATTCATACTGGCCATTAAGAGGGAAGCAGTTTTAAAAGCTTTCCAGGGCTCTAGAATAGTTTTCTAAGAATAATACTAGAGTGTTTTGAGTGGTCTGGTCTGTTTTTCTGTGCTCTTGAGATGAGAATAAACCTGGACACACACATACGCGCACACACACACACGCAGTCACTGCACTCCACACATCAGTCATCATGTGACGTTTTCTAAATGGGTGCTAAATCACTTAATTACTTGCTGTATGTGATTTTCTAATAAGTGCAATAACTTACTACTATTTGCGTCAGTAGGTTTTCACTTAAGTGTGTTACTTACATGTTTATACTTATTGGTATTACTATTAAGCATTTCTGTATATAGCAAAGCGTATTTTTATATTGAGCTTTTTCTTTTCCACAGATTTTTTTACTTTAGACTATAGATATATATTATATTGTCTCTGTCATTGCATAAGCAATTTTCTCCTGGATTAATAAAGTTATCTAATTCTGATTCTGATCTTTTAACCTCTATCCCGAATGACTGAATCCAGAAAAGAAGTCTTAGTGACCCTCATTTGAAGTAAAGAATGAATGCAAATGGTCAGACAAGTTCATCCACACGCACCAGATGGAGGCAGACAAGGCCAGAAACACCATTAAGATCATTTATCAGACTCAACCAACTCCCGCATGAAACAAAAACAATTAGTGATGCCATACTTCACAGCTAATTGAAGTGCTCAGGGAGGGTAACCTAACATCAGGGAGGACTGTAAAGTGAAAGGTGCCCTTTAAAGGCAGTTCCCCACCTTGTCCTGAAGGAGTAGTATGTTGAAATATTAAGAGGTCTGCTGTGTTTACCCCCTGCCCAAAGGTAAACAAAGCATCTCTGACTAAAAAGAAAAGAAGAACATTGCGTTGCGACTCTTCTGAGAAGGTGAGTTACATTAAAGTTGCATGAGAGTTCGTTCCGAAATAACATGTCATTTTCTCTGTGGGAGCCAGAAAAGGTCAGATAAACTCTGGCTGATCGGAATGTTTTTTGGAGCTAGGGCTGAAGTTTCTGAGGTTGATGAAGCTAAAAAGTCAGGCACAGTAAAACACACAACTGCAGATCATCATAACGCCTGCCTCAAACCACACTTTCATTTATGTGGCTTATAGGACACTGTACTACAAAAATGGACAAATATACAGACAAAATTCTGGCTCTGAGATGGTGGCTACACTATATAGACAAAAGTATTGGGACGCCTTCACCAACAGGCACTTAAATGATATTGCATTCAAATCTATAGACTTTAATATGGAGTCAGTCCTCCTTTGCAGCTATAACAGCTTCCACTCTTCGTGGAAGACTTTCTACAAGATTATGGAGTTTCTGTTGGAAAAATTAATTCTGTTGGATGAGATGGTCTGGCTCACAATCTCCGTTCCAGTTCATCCCAAAGGTGCTGGATGGGGTTGAAGTCAGGACTCTGTGTTGACCAGTCAAGTTCTTCCACACTGAACTCATCCAGTCATGTCTTTATGGAGCTCGCTTTGTGCACTGGGACACAGTCATGCTGGAATAGAAAATGTTCTTCCCCAAACTGCCCACAAAGTAGGAAGCATGGTGTTGTCTAAAATGCCTGAAGCATTAAAATTGAGCTTCACTGGATGTAAGGGGCCACATGAATTCAATAATTAAGAAGTGCGTCACAATCCTTTTGTCTATACTGGATATTTTTTCCAGCCTTAGCATTAGCATGCAATTTAGTGTCAGCAAGTATATATGTATATTTGAAATTGCATGCAAACATGAACTGTGTTGATTGGCGTACTTAAGCTTTCATTACATGTTAGCTAACATTGGCCTCATAGCTCCAGCTCTTAGCTGATTAAATGCATTCTGGGATGCAGCATAGCCCAGGATATCATTTGCATCAATCCCTTACCATGGTCTAAACCAAAAGTTCAGTAAAAGGAAACACTATTAACTTGCCAATACTGTTCAAATCAATGTGTGAGCATCACGCAAAACACAAACTAATGATGTGTGAGAATGTGACAGAAATGGAGTGTGCTGAAACTCAACCAAAACCTCGTCATCAGCATGATTGATCGATTCAAAGCTTTAAAAATAGCACGGCTGGGCAGGGCGTGCATGCTGTGTTCCCATGGAGGCAACATGCGTATTGCTGGGTGTCAGGGAAAAGCGATATCTACTGCAGTGTTGTGGAAGGCCGCAACGTATGACATTGCATGGCCGGAAGAACAGAGACCTTGTACTGATGTGGATGCATTACTCAATTCAATGGTCAGAGTAGAGCCTCATTTGCCCGTATTAATCCAGGAGGATGCCAAGGTGAACACAAAGGGTTTTGATACGTCGTGCCAGAGCCACGTTTGATGCAGACAGCACCTGATAGCAAGTACCAGGATAGTACTTTGGCATTTGCTGGTTGCAGCCTTCCAGGGATTCTAAAGCTGAACTGAATGACTAAGAGGAGAAAGTGTGTCCTGAAGGCATTTATCTTCAGAGGATCTTCCACAAATGAGAGCAGACAAATGGAACTATTACGGAGCTCTAAAACACTTGTGCTTTTACAAGCAATGTATTCAGTCCTAAAGAAACTACCCTCTAAATCTGAGGACAAGCAGTTCCCAATATACTGTTATCTAAGCTGTTACACAAGTGGTCTCAAAATGTTTTCGGACAACCGATGGGCACGTAAGATAATAAAGCTCTTGAGTTACAGAATAGGCTCCTGAACACTTTATCATAGCCTACAGACGGTTTAATGTAGTGTTCCTACACTACTGTTTAGCTGTTGCAAAACCATTTTGCACAGAAAAAAACATTGGTCAGGGTTCTGCTAAAATTTGAACGTGTGTCACAATGTTTTCTGACATTTACGTGATTCCGAGCTTTAACCACAGGGTTTAACACAGGGTGTTTCCAAACACAAGTTTCATATGACATAGTGGACTGTTGCCATTCTTAGCAAGAGGGAAATCTGCCGAGCAGCACTGTATCAAAGACAATGAGTATCAGGTTAAATCTGCCAATCCATCAGAAATGTTAGCGCTTGAGTTTCTTATGTAATTCTGCTTCAAGAACCGTTTGGTTCAAGGATACATGCAATAGTGGAGACGCATAGTTTCATATAGAATAAAGCACACACATCATGAATCTCGAGTCTTGCTCTTGGCTTTCTCCTGCAGAAATATATTCTAACACCATATTCTTTGGAAAGTGTTACTTAGATTGATTAGGGTTGGAAGGAATGTCCTGGGAATACCTGACAAATACCCATAGATTAGAAATTTAGGTTGCAATCTCTACAACTGCAGAAAAGCCTTCAATGAACCATAATATTCCAACACATCTACGACCACTAACTAGTCTTTGTCAAGTCATGTTAAAAACGAACAAAAGAAACCATAATACTGGTTAGTCTCAAATCTTCATCGAATATCGTCACATGCCCCCGAAGGCTCCCCTGGCCTTCATGAACAGGATATGGCCTCTTTCATGCTTCCAAGACAATGAACTTTGTCCCTGGGGAACAGGGGAATGACTAGAGCAGCATGTAGCATCACATTTGTTGGAGATTAACACTGACAATACACTTACGATACAAAAAGCCAAACAAAACATATCATGTTTTAACAAGTGGGCACGTTTCACAAGACACTGCCAGACAATAGTGGGGGGTGGGGGTGGGGTGTGGAGGGATTTGCTTCACGCACAAAAAGTTTGTGCACAGTGACAGCGTGGCCACTTTGACATGAGGTGACCAGGACTGTGACAGGGATCGTTGCACTGATTAGGTGGGCCAGACAGCTTCGACAGATGGAGGGAGAGATTAAGCAGACAGACGTGTATCAAACATGACAGTGCAACGGTCAGCGAGCGATGCCCAGACAGGCCCCATGGTGGGCTCTTTCAGAGCAAGGGCAAAGTCGGCACCAGAACTCAGCCCAGGCAGATGTGTGCTTCAAGAGATCCTTCTTTTTAACTCATAGTTGTTGCCGATCGTAATATTAAAAGGAATCATTTTATATCAACTATGTTTTTGACATAAAAAGGACAAAATGACTGAAATTTAGACATAGATACAGAAATTAAATGGCATGTTACTGTATGTATTTAATATTGGTCAATAACATGTTTACATTTAAACAGTACACACACTCACTCCCGGTTCATCTGATAAGAGTATGGCTCCAACCCACCTAACACTCTCCCTGGGCACTGTGTTCCTGGCTGCCCGCTGCTTCACTTGGTGAATGGGTTAAACACAGAGAAAGAATTTCCCACTGTGTGCTGTGAAAACTGTACCCCTGATTTGGTCTTTCAGGAAAAAGTACATTCAGAATTGAATTTCCAGGTCAGGAAATCAGACAGCACAGATGGTCTGATGGTGTGAGAGTGTAAATAAGTCCACATGATTCCACATGACTCCAGAACGATGAGAGGCTTCCTAATATTTCAAACAAGGGACACAGCTACTGGGCCATAGCTACTGTCAGCAGCATTTCAGTTCTAGTCCAGCAGGTTTATTGGGCCGGATATGCAGCAGTTCTGCCAGATCAGGAGCAGATTTTTGGAGGAAAATTGCTGGCTATTAGGCACCGGCACTGGCATGAGTACCCGGACCTTGTCGGTGGAAATGTGGTGACAGAAGGTGACAGGGAAAGGCAACATGCTTTTAAGACTGGGTAAGGCTGTGCCGGCTGCTCTCGCGGGCCTGTACGTCATGCACTGACTCGTCTTTGCGGTTTAGTGTCTGACTCCATCTCCCTCTCCAGCTGTGAGTCGCCATTGCTGCTGGTGTGTGATTCACGGATTGGAGCAATCGGGTCTTCTTTGTGTCCGCTTTTGGCAACAGAAGACTCTAATGCGCCTTTTTTGTCATTCTTCCCTCTGGTCAGTTGTTTTGAGGAGCTGGTAGGGAGGGAAGGTGCTATAGTGAGTGAAAGGCAACTGCCGTGTGTCCAAGTAAAACTCTGTGTGGGTGGTGAGTTTTAGGAAGAAAAGGAAGACAAGTGGCACCACTGAAGTACTGTCCCCACACACTGCTCCCCAGACACTGTGTTCCTGGCTGCCTGCTGATTCACTTGGTGAATGGATTAAATACAGAGGAAGAATTTCACACCGTTCACACTGTGTGCTGTCGTGTGTTCATGTGTGACTATAAAGGGCCAATTTGCTTAAAATGAAAGTGAGGAAGAGTGAGACTGTGTGTACATACATTTGAGAGAGAAAACGAGGGCAGACAGACACACACACACACACACACACACACACACAAGGATCAGGGTTTGTTTCAGGTTAGCCTTGTCGTGCAGGGCTGTTCACTTTAACTACCGCCGAATGGATTATCACAACTGGAAATTGAGTGTTAGTGGCCACATGCTGGGAAGCAGTCTGCTTGTCTGATGACAGTGTGTGAGCTCTCTCTCTCTCTCTCTCTCTCTCTCTCTCTCTGTCTGACTCTCTCTGTCTCTCTCTCTTTTATACACACACACACACACACAGTCAGCAGTGTCTGCCATAATAGGGATGGTTGTGTTTCTTCAAATGCATGCATATCTGAAGTCATTCATTTTTTGTGAACTTAACTGGGGATTAAGTTTTAGGTTAAAATTAGTTTTTAATTTTTAATATTTGACTGAATGTGCAACATACAACTACGGAGAATGCAGCTGATTTTATGTGTCACATTAAGTGAAATGGTGACAAAATATTTTTAATAAACTATACAGACAACAAATGTGGGGCATAAAGTCTTACTGAGAATGAGGCCAGAGTTTACCAAACATATGAAAGCATATATGACTCATTTGTTCAGGTGTGCTCCCTCTTGGTCGGAGTGAAATCCTGCTGCTACACTGGTCATCTGTAAATTAGACTGGGTACCCCTTGTGTACCGTGTTAGTCATGTGATGCAGAATTATTGTTTCATGTAAAGTCACCAAAATCACCAAAATCAGTGAATAAATTAGGCCCAGTAGTTAAGATCATCGTAAATGTAAAGATAAGTGTACATGGCACCGCTCTTCCTTTACAGCATGCAATAAACAAGCATTAAAAACCTTCTATGTTACATTCTTTCTTCATAACATGACTATTATTTTAAATATTAATCTTATTCAGATGGTAGACATATCCACGTCAGCAAAATTGTCAAATTGGTTACTAGTTAATAGATAGTAGTTACTACCATTACAATAAATTCCTCTTTTTCACAGTCCAGCCAGCAAAATGGGACAATTAAACCCACTTGACTTCAACAAACCCCCACCTGCTTGCTCTGTTCAACACGTCCTCCAGAACTCCCCCTTTGGAAATGGTGAGGGTGGGGGAATGGTGAATCATTAAGCCCAGTGTAATCTGCCTCCCCTCAGTGCCATAAGACCATCTAAAAGCTGCTTACTCCTCTGCTGGCAGAGAGCGAACATGCGAGTTTCTGACGGAAAACACACGGCTACATGCCAAGGACAGTAAGTAACGGGACAATGACTAAGCTAAAAAGGCCAACAGTGGAATATATGTACATATAGGGTTAAGGACACCTCGCAGGCGAGATTCCATTCACAGAGCAACTGAGATGACGACTTCCCTCGCCTTGGTCACATTCTGAACTGTCACTGTTCAGCCATCACATCCAGCAACTACTTCTGTGTACATTATGTGTATAGCAGCCCAGCAGTTACAATGCTGATAAATAGTTAAAATCACAGTTTTCCCAATATGATACCTGTTGCAAATGTGTTATCAGGCTAGAACTCTACAATAACCTCCATTCAGAAAGCTGTTTTCAGTACTAGACTTAACCCTATATGAATCAACCCTATAGGTAAATAATCTGCAGAAATAATTTGAGGAAAGTTTAGCTTGATTTAGCTAACAAGCTATATAATGATCAGCAGAGCCACGGATGCTTGTTTATCATTTAATACTTTCCTGATGTTTCTAATGAGCTAAGTATAATGTAACAGTTTCATTGTTTGAGGATTTTACGCAAAATAGAGGTCAATTCATGTAAATAAATTAAATCAGAAAATGCTGACAATAACTTTATAGTTGGTTATAACACCTTTAGTGGGCAGAAGTGAGTAATGTTTGTTTATATGATGTTCATGAATAACACCCATAGAGGGCAGCAACAACTATTTGAGTATCAACTGGAAACTACTAAGCATTAGCAATCAGCCAATTTGGCCACTTCTGGACTTGCACACAATGAACAAAAAACACAAATTGGTCACATGACTCCTGTGAAGTATAAGAAATATAATTACCAAATCAGCATTATTACTAATGAACACATTTGTTTTATTGTTACTTTCATTATAATAAACACAAGCAAGATGAGGCAGAAATGAGTTACACAACTGAGAGCTAAAGAGTGTTCAGTCCATTCGCATGAATGTGTGTTTGCAATTCAGCGGCATGCACGTATGTGAATTTGCATGAATTAACAACTTAAATTTAAGATTAAGGCGTTTCACACTCATGCATTAAATCTAATTTTAAGGCCAAAGTAAGGGGTCGGTTTAACAAATCAATGGCAACGTAATTCAAATCAAGGGGGTTGGTGTATTTTCAGGGAAACAAGGATTAAGCACATTTTATGTACACTGTGTTTCATAGTGATGTGTGTTTCACAACATGCATGTTGAAGAGTGTGCTGTTAGCGTCTCGCTGCATGTGCTTGTTGCTGTGTGTCGTGGTTGTGCGTGTGCCTGTGGTGGTAAATGATTAGGGTGTGTTCATGCATCATTAAGCAAATGGTTGAACAGTGGCAAACCCCACTGTGGAAGGAGCAACAGAACAGACGGACACGCCGAAGGACAGACAGACAGACAGACAGACAGACAGACTTGAGGGATCGGGAACCAACGGTCAGCTCCATCTGACCACATTCTAGCATTTCATTACAGTGCCCAGCATGAGCCGGGCCTGCCTCCAATACTATTAGGGCAATACTGTAATGCACTTCTGATGGTGGCCCCATCCCCCTCCGCGCTGCACGTGACTCTGCTTCTGTCACTAAAGGGGGAAGGAAAAGAGGGGTGAAGGGAGGGTGACACACAGACCCACCTCTGAGTCTCTCTTAAGGGAACAGCAGTGCAAAAAACATACCCTCCACCCAAAAATAAAGGTTCCTCAATGGTTCTAGGTTCAGATTTACAGTTACAGAAAAAGCCACTGATTAGTACAGAAGCCCTCCAGCATATGGTGGCTTTTTAAACTTTAAAAATGTTCTTCAGACTCTCATATGTCATTGATAAAAAACGATTTCTTTTCTATGGCATCGCTTAGTACCAAGATTACATTTCTTATTGATACATGCAATAAAGACAGAAGAGCTAAATACTGTGAGCACCTCATAACTACCTCAGCAGAAAGGTTTCAAATAAAACACTTTCATTGTGGACATTTGCCTCCACAGGCAAATATATTTATACAAGCGATTAAACCTCTGCAGACAGTCAAACATTTGAAGACATTCAGAAAGGTCAGTGAGCCAATTTCTCCCCACTGATTTCCCTCAAATTTCTAATTTACTGTGCAGTCTGTACGTGTCCAGCGGACTCTAATCAGCTCTGCTTTGTGGAACAAAACCTCTGGTTTAAATCTCACTCAAACAAAGAAATCAGTGGTCAAAGATAAGAACAGGTGAACATGAATACAAAGCTATAACATGAATGTGAAGAATAGGAGGCTGAGAAGCTTTGGGAAATCGAACGGTTCTAATGAATCCTTTGTATTAATAAAAGCATTTGAAACTGCTGGAAAAATATTGCTGTTATTGTCTGTGGCATATCTGTCTAAGCCTTCGCCCCATCATTGGGAGATCTCCAGTGGTGCTACATCCAAACATGTCCAACAGCAACAATTGGCTTCGCTCTCAGGGTGGGTAGGATGCCCCCCACCCCCCATCTCAGCACTCGGTGTGATGCTAGCCAGCACGAGCGTCTGTTAGCTGACGTAACAGAATTGGCTTCCAAGTGCCTCATACTGTCCAATGGCATTTGCGACAGTTTAAAAAAGATGTGGTCATGTGTCTCGGAGAAAACCCATGTTCACCTCCACCCACCCAGTGCTGGTGGAACTGTGTGACTGGGTGAGTCCTGGCTAGTGGGTGGAACTGGGCAGAAAATGAGGAAAAATCCCCCCACAAAAATATATAAAATGTATGAAATATAGACCATTCAAAAATGACTGCAGGTTTATTGCATGGGAGACAATGAAAGCTTCAGATAGGTTGAGAAGGGTGTGTTAAGGACACAGTGTGCACAGAGTGAAACACACTGTAATGTTCTGGATGGAAAGTGGCTTCATAATCAACTCAGCATAACCAATGAGCACTTCCATCATTAAGGTAATGAAAGGGAGCTGTAAGCACGGCTACGATGCCTTTGTTCGCCTCAGCGCTGCACAGGCACTGAGAAAAATAATGACACTGACACCCTGCATGCCTGCAATCATATCTGCCATAACAAGCATTTGTGTGTTGCTCTCAGTCGCAACAGGATGGGCAAACTCAAAGACAACAGGTGAGCAGTGGGTCTGGGTAATTAAGACAAAATGAATATCGGACCAATTTTACATGGGGCTTGCGTCATGCTGGAAGTCTGGAAGCATGCAGATTAATTAGTCATTTGGAGTGGACACGGTGATGTCATGGGGGGCTTCCGTCTCCAGGCTGCGAGCCTTTGTGCTCAGATGAGCGGCGCTTTGATTGATCAGTCATCAGAAACAAGGGGGTGGAGTAAACAACAACAGAAACAATGTGAGCAAACAATGTGACAGGAGCTACTGCCCCACCAGAGTGATCGGATTTAAAGGAACAGGAAGCATTTCAACAAAGGGAGAAAAAGAGGTGGACGGAGAGAAGAGGAACGACAGAGTGAAGCAGAGAGAGAAGACAAAGATAGAAAGAGATGCACACACACACACACATACACACACACTCATATAAGAGAGAGAGGTAGGGAGAGGTAGGGAGGAAAAAGGATTATGTAGAAAGAAAGACACAGAGAAGAGAAGAAAGAAACAGAAATACAAAGGGGAGCACGAGACAGTGATTAGAAGAGAAGATAGAAAAAGAGAGAGATCGAGAGAAAGGAAGAGAGAGGTAGGGACAGAAAAAGGAAAGAGCGATCAGAAGACAAGAAAGAGAATAAAACAGAAAGAGAGAGATACGCAGGGAGCATGAGATCAAGAGTAATCAAGAGACATGAAAGAGAAAAAAGAGAGACAAGGTGTTAGAGATGAAGAGGTAGGGAGGGAAAAGGAATTACAGAGAGAGAGAGAGAGAGAGAGTAAAATAGAGAATGTGTGAGAGAAAAAGGGAAAGGTAGAGGTAGGGTAGAGAGAAAGGTAGAGAGAAAAAAGAAAAACAGAAAGAGAGAGGGAGTATGAGACCAGGAGTGATCAGGAGAAAAGGAAGAGAAAAAAGAGAGACAGGGTGTTAGAGATGAAGATGTAGGGAGAGAAAAGGAATTACATACAAAGAAAGACGGAGAAGAGAAGAAATAGAGATACATAAAGAGTATGAGACAGTGATTAGAAGAAAAGAAGAGAGGGCGAGAGAGAGAGAGAGAGAGAGGGAGAGAGAGAGGTAGGTAGGTGAATGATAAAAGAATTATATATAAGAATGGAGAAGAGAAGAAAGAAATAGAGATAGACAAGGAACACGAAACATGATTTATAAAGTAAGAGACGGAGAAGAGAAGAAAGAAACAGAGATACATAGGGGAGCATGAGACAGTGATTAGAGGAGAAAATGAGAGAGAGACAGAAAGAGAGAGAGAGAACGCGAGAGAAAGAGAGTGAGCGTGTCTCACTTCCGCAAACAGAGCCGGAGTAGCTGAGTGGAGACGAGCGTGCACTCGTGCTCCCCTTGACAACAGAGCTAACGGAGCTAATTGTGCGGCTCGATTCTTGAACACTCCCTTCACTGTCCTCTTCCTCTCTCTTGTATTCTTTGTCTTTGTTGTTTTTTCTGATATGACTCGCACATTTGACTCCACTATAGAACTCTCCCTCTCTCTCCCTCTCTCTCTCTCTCTCTCAGTTCTCTCACACTTCTGGTCATGCTTACCACAGCTGTCTCTTCGGAGGGAGGCAGTTGTCTTTGTTGGAGGCAGTCACTCCCATGGCCATCTGCATCACCGTGATGTATTTCTGGTACTTCATCTTGTCCACAGCTGCTAGGAGAGTCCACGCCGCGCTCGCCTTAGAACAAAAAAAGCTGGAACAGGTGAGCGCTCAAACCTGTGGTGCCCGGCACGGCAGTCAGAGCGCCATTTCCAGTGCTGGGGGACTGAGAGGGAACCCCGAGGAGCCGGAGCAAAGGTGCTTCCGTGGAGCCACCATCCATGTCTGCTATGGCCGGCGAAATCTCATTAGTGCTCAGAAATAGCCGGCTAATCCGTTCACTGGTGGTCAGGAGTGGGGCATTGTTTTCCTCAGCTCCAGCGCGAAAGAACTTTCCCGTTTGAAAAAGCAAAAGGAGAGGCGCGGACTAGAAAGACAAGCGGCAGTGCCTGAGCGTCTGTGCGTGTGTGAGGTAGAAGAGGAGATGTGCGTGTGTTGAGTGTGAGTGAGAGAGAGAGAGAGAGAGAGAGGGAGTGGAAAGGAGAGAGAGAGAGAGAGTGGGAGGCAGAGAGAGAGAGAGAGGGAAAGAGAAAGAGAGTCAGAGAGAGAGAAGAAACAGGAGGCAGAGAGAGAGAGAGAGAGAGAGCGAGAGAGCAGGAGGTAGTAAGAAAGAGAAAGAGAGAGAGAGAGAGAGA
>JBBPDB010000040.1:13591003-13599797 GCA_037974465.1 Brachypetersius altus
AAAACTGAGATATACTTCTCAGCATTGATGGTGCCATCACAGAAGTGCAAGCTACCTTTGCTGAAGGCACTGACACAACCCCATGACAGACCCTGGCTTTTGGACTTGTATCTGTTAACAGTCTGGATGGTCCTTTTCCTCACGGCGTCCATTTCTTCCAAAAAAGATGTGAAAAACCAATTTGTCTGACCACAATACACGTTTCCATACACGTCTGCACAATGGACCATCCCAGATTCTCCAGATTCCCTGATTCTATTCACTATGTTATGCATTGTAGTGAGAGAAATGCCCAAATCGCTTCCTATCTTTCTTTGAGAAACGTTTTTCTTCATCATTTCAAAGATTTTTGCCCGCACTTGGTGGCAAACTGGCGATCCTCTGCCCATCTTTGCTCCTAAAGGAGTAGGCCTTTCCTCGATGCTGCTTTTGTACCGAATCATGATTGCAATCACCTGTTAACCACTTTCAAATCACATCGTTATTTAGTTATTATACCTCATTACTACCCCTGAATTGCCCCATCCCAACTTTTTTTGGAATGTGCAAGCCTGAGTGGCAAGAATGGCTGTTTATTTACAAATCAAATGTTGTTGACAAAAAAAAAATCATGAATTATCTTGTGTTCATACTGACTGCAATGAAATAAAAGTTAAGAGAAATTTGTAAATTAATGCTTTATTTTTTTATTCACATTTTCCACACTGTCCCAACTGTTTCTGATTTGGGGTTGTAGCTGAATTTCAGTTAATATTTATGTTACAAAATTACAAAATTTAGCACTTCAGTGTATGAGAAATTATATATTGCCATGAAAAAAGCTGTCACGACTGGGCCTTGTAATCCACACTGCGGTAGACTGAAACCTCGACAGCTGATCCGCATTACAGTGGGGGGTTACTGTATACACATATATACGTATAAAATTAAATACATACAATCTCCGTTCCAGATCATCCCAAAGGTGCTGGATGGGGTTGAGGTCAGGACTCTGTGTGGCCAGTCAAGTTCTTCCACACTGAACTCTTTATGGAGCTGCACTGGGACACAGTCATGCTGGAATAGAAAAGGTTCTTCTCTAAACTGGGTCCACAAAGTTGGAAGCACGGTGTTGTCTGAAATTGCTTGGCATGCTGAAGCATTATGACTGTTCTTCACTGCAAGGGGTCTAGCCCATACCCTGAGAAACAGGTTTGTCCCAAAACCTTTTTATTCATTTAGTGTATATTAAGTCAAAACCTTTGCTGGTATTTCTACAAATTTCAGGAAAAAACAAGCAACCAAAGGCACTGCCTTTCACGCTTGATGGTACGGTAACTGTGTGTGTGCGTGTGTGTGTGGATTGGTTGTGCACAGCATTCTGTGTCACTAAATGAATGATGGTCTTTAGATTGGTGCGGTCACTCAGCTTGATTACATGGAATATTTTTTCAGGAGTTGCGCCGTTGCCATGGTGGCACTACACATCATGAGCGTTTCAGCTAAAAACCACAACACAGTTCTTTCTCTCTCTCTCTCTCTCTCCTTCTCCATGAGAAAGGGAGCGATCATTGCAGAGTCTGGGCCTGCCGCCCACAATCACCACAACTGTCCGCAGCCTAACAGGAGCGTCCAGCACAGCAGAGCTCTAACAAACCATCCAACCGTGCTCCAACACCACTCACAAGTGACCCAACAGTCACCTCGCACTGCCTCTACAGCACAGTGACCGTAAATGATTTACCGTTTGAATGTAGCCTTAATATGTCCTACCTCAAGTATTACCAAATAGAAATCGTCACTTACAATCAAGCATCTTACATCTTGCGTCTCGTATATATACCTATATTTTATATCTTCTTATAATACAGTATGCGTACTGTTAGGGCTGGGCAATTTGGCCTAAAATCTAAATCTCAATTAATTGAACATTTTAACTCGATTACGATTAATGAACGATTATTTTATTTATTTTTTTGCCCTCATACTTCACCGACAAGTTGCTCAGTGTTTAAGCCCTCCATGTCGGCGGAATAATGTAACATAACGGAGCGAGTCACGTGACTCCATACGCGGTAGTGTTTTTAAAGGGAAAGTAATCGAAATAATCGACCTGGAAAAATTTGATCGATTATAGGTTCTGAGACATTCAGAACCTATAATCGATTACTTACATTCCATTTTACTTAGAACTGATAAAGCCTAAATGGAATGATTAATTAAGCATTTGAGATATAACATTATATAATTATTAACATATAATTACATAATCATTATATCATTTGATTTATGCTCTGTATTGAATCTGCACTTCCTGCATTCACCCTTTCAAATTACAATCATGAATATCATCTCTTCCAGAGTGGAACATATAGTGGTCTCTACATATGGCTGGAGGATGTTTTAATATTATTTGCTGCAATCATTACTGTCGAAAGAATGGATCTGTGGCGTAACTCAAGGCGTAAATTACAGTAAAAACTGCTCCCAGAGCACTTTTATTTCATTTTGAACTCAGTTTAATGCATCAGCCTTAAAGACAATGTAAAGATAAACCCTTATTCGGCTCTTTTAATTTAAATTTCCCGCCGACATATGCAACTCTGAAGGTCTCGGGACAAAAGTATTGGGACACCGCACCAAAGTGAGCGTTTTTTGTGGAATAACCCCTGGCCTAAAAATACAAATGAGGGCTCGTTGGAGAGGTCTCCTGGTCAACCCTGTTGTGGAACTCGAAAAAAGTGCTTCCAGGTGTGAAGACATCCAGAAAAAATATATTTATTGCCACAAAAAAGCAAAAAAAGGCGGAGGATATTTGCAGTTTCCGTGTTACTGTGGGGATTTCCGCGTTTGGTGCTCAAAAAAAAATCTCTTCTTTTATACACTTCCCCACGGCCTCAAAAAAATCAGCCAGTGAATCCGCAACTCCTGATTTGTGTAAAACTGGGAGGTTACTGTACATGTCACAGGGGACAAGACAGCCTCTCGCAAGTACTTCTGTGAACCCAAACACACTTACAGTGGTTCAAAACACAATATGCCTTATGTAGAACAGCCGAGCAGCGTGAGGCCGTGGGGAAGTGTATCAAAGAAGAGAGATAATAATCTATTTGTCCCCTCAAGATGTTTAAAACAAGGACACTGATGCTGCTTGCCAGTGTGAGGAGCTCAGAGCGGAACAACTGTTATATAGCCACTAGTAGTACATCCACAAGACAGACACACACACACACTTCCAGCTGCCATCGGCATTCAGGCCTTACTCTCACCTCTAGTGGTGTGACAGCTTGGGAGAGAAAGGCCATGGCATGCAACAAGAACACAGGCTGTGAAATGGAGACAGATCCTTAGAGTCTATTTATAAACTCCCACAAGGAACAGGCTAAGAAGGGTAAAGGTGTCAGGGGAGTAAAAGTGATTGCTCCTCCCTTTATACTGACTTTGAGCTCCACACCCCAGAGAATTGATAAAGCAGTGAATAAATGACATTACTGCAGACTAATCGATAGCCTAAAAAGACAAAGCCTTTTAATGTTCTATTGACTGACAAGTAAAAGAAAGCAACCTTCCTTTTAAACCTTGGCCTAAATCCCACCCTCGCTCTAAAAAGCCCTGCATGGTCCATAATGCAAGTGTATGTGCACGGACTGAACAATACATGGCTTACTTTGGAATACAATATTAAAGAAGGCCACAATAATAAAGGAGCCTAAAACCAGTCGTGGATTTGTGTGCTGTGAACACACAGACTGATTACGGATGTTTCTGGATAATCAGAAGAAGCTGGGTATTCACAAAGTCTTAATAATACAAGTCATTTTGGACAAAAAAGAGGAGGGCTGATCTTTATCCACATTTTGGGTTACTGCAAGATGTGTCACACTCATAGTATATAGAAATAACATCTCACTGTAGTTTTGTGTCTATATAATAACTTCACTGTACAGTTTCTATTCTCATGTTTTCTTTATTTACAGCATCACTGCTGGTTCTGAAATAGCATCGGTAGTGGGTTCAGGAAGCACTGAGTGTATTTCTACAGCTCTGTATGTGTGTGTGTGTGTGTGTGTGTGTGTGTGTGTGTGTATCAGGAGCAGGATGGTGGAGGTATATTTCTGCTGTACCGGGCACTTCTGTATGGCCCAGTCAAGGTCAGCCAATCAGTTGTGAGCCAGAGCCTGTGGAGCAAGAAACCTGAACCAGCACCACGGAACAGTACTGAACCAAACACGCACACACAGACACACACACACACCTGAACAGTCAGAACCACACACGTATGCACACAAACACAAATGCATGCTTTGAAGCTCAAACCACACGCACACAACAAACTGTACAGCCAGTACCACACACATATGCACACACAAATGCATGCTATGAAGCTGAAACTACACCCAAATATTCAATCTAATACACTTATAACCTGCACACACACACACACACACACACACACACATTAACCTGCCATGGTCCACATGACAATGACCAAGTAATATGCACACACACAATACACGGAGCAAATCTGCACAGTCAGAACCGCACACAAATGCCTTATATGCATCTTAAACCACACACTATTACACATATGTAAACACACACACACACAAACACACACCTGTCTAAATCCACTTTACAGCACTTCACAGCCCAAGCTACACAATCACAAACATAAACACTAATCTACCAATCTGTCCAAATCTGAATGAAAAAAGCAAACAAACGCACAAAGACAAACAATCTGTTCAAACTGTTTGGCTTCTCCAAGGAACAGGAGACAAGCATCTTGCCCATAATGTGCTGTGTGAACACATGGTGCTGCCATGTGTAAATGATAAACAAACAGGACTTTAAACAGGAGTGAGAGAAAGACTCCGGTTTTCTTATGCCACTCTTCGTTCGGGACAAAATCTCAGATTTATTTTGTCTGCATTATAAACCTAAAAAGGACAAACAGAGAAAGAGAGAGGCAATGTCTTCTCAACTGGTTTTGATAAATGACCCAGTCAGATGTCACCCTGCAGAAGGAATGAAAAATGCTCAAGCCATTCCCCGTCAGGAGATCTCGTCGCGTACTGTAAAGGCTTGAGTCTCCCCACCATGAGAGATAGCGAGGCTCCATATTGTAATGATTTCTTCTATATGTTTTGTTTTTCATTTCTGGCTTTCAGCCCAAGCGTGTCCATGGTTTCAGGTTTCCATTTGGTGCATTACTGTCACGTGCGGATTTGGCAGCGAGACGCAGACGCAGGATTCCATTTTCTCAAACATGAACTTTTATCGACACAACCAGAACTCAAAGAGGCTTGAGGGCCAAACCTAAAACAAAACTCTAAAACACCATCAACGAGTATAACTCTCGACTTTAACCAGGGACAGAAGATGGGTACAGCCTAGGGGAAGTGTGAGGGTGGAGCGATAACAAACCAGGCACCGGGGACACTTATGAAGAATAATAACCACCTATTTCCTGTCAAACAGAGCATAATTAGTCCTCACTTATGTAGCTCTAAACCTAAACACCACCCAAGCCATTTGCACATGGTGCCTATTTAGTGCAAAATCCAAACTCACACATTAATGTAACTTAACACAATAATGTGATGATAAACACACAAATCTGTTTTTAAGTTGCAGCAATCTTACTTCTGCTTGAACTTTATTGCCCTCTTTTTGACAAAAAACACAGTAGGGATGCACTGATCATTTGTCTAAATTAACCCACAGCTCACATTGTGTACCCTAGAACCATTTTAGTTTCATGAAAATTCTTATAATGCAAAGCCTCTTTAGCAATTTACAGTCTTCACACTAATGCATCATACTTTCTAAAACCCAAGCAACTGCACCAGAAGAACCCTTTAAAGAATCCTTACGATTAAGGGTACAGGCTAAATGAACACCGTAGTACATTTTCAATACGTTTTGTTTGCTAAAATCACATGAACATTATATAATCTTTAATGTACAAACTGACATTTTAAAACTTAAATGAATTAAGTCTGTTATAGGTCAAATAAAGTGCCTTCAAAATTAAGAGGCAACTGGCTATAAAGCTCAACGTTTTGTGTATAATTGTACTATGACACTTTGCTATTATGCTATAACACTCCTACCAGCAGCTGCATTCAAATACTGTGCAAGTGCTTGGCTCAAGTTATTATAATCAAGAAGTAAGAAAATGAAAGTGAGTGCGCGCCTGGAGCAAAAATCATGCATCCCTAAAAGAACGTATTTGAAACACTCTGAAGCGTTCAAAGCAAGGAGTAATCTGCCTGCCTGAAAGCAGCCAAAGATGTTTTATGCAACCAAGTTGCAGACAGCTCAGACTGTGCCTGAGAAAGCTGTGTAGAGGCAGAGTACTGATCTAGGGTCAGCATCTGGTTTTCACAATCATAATAATTGTGATAAATGGGACTCCAAAAAGGAACTGATCTCAGATCAGCAATTTTAGACCCAGAAATGAGTTTGCTGCAGATATTATTCATAGGTTTTTAGGCTTGATGTGAGCAGGATGATTTGAAACACCACTCTGGCCACAGACCAAAACCAAGGCAACATGGGAAAGCGGTGGCAGCGTGCCGCAACTGTGAATATAATCAGTGGCTTCTGAGGGACTTTCTAGGCTTGGGTTCTCCCAAACCAGTCGGGTCATCCAAGACTGCACTAAGCTCATTACGCAACTCAATAATATGGCGGTGGCCCACGATAACGTCTGAAGTGTGCTAGCATCAATAAGGTTGACTAAAACCCTAAAGCACGCGACTGCACACATGGGACCTGTCAATATTGTGAATGGCCTCATTTCAATCAGGGGCTTAGGAGAACTGGGAGGTATAAATGAACGGGGGAAAAGCTTCTGCCATTTTCAGTGAAGTGTGGCACTAAACCATGAGTGAAGAGCCTTTTATTAGACCAAAACCAGAAACTTGGTCAAACATATTATTAAAGGGCTCTTGAATTATACAGATGACTTGGAATGAAACCAGTTCTGAACCTCATGAAATTTCAGATGCCTAGTAGAAACCACTATCAATAATGAGAATGAGACATGCAATATGAATGCTGGCCAGCCAAGCTCTCCTCTTTGAGCTTAATGAATTTGGCTTGGTGTTACTACATTTGTGCTCATAACTTCTCTACCTCTGTGCGTTTTCTGAAAACAACCTGGTCAGAATGCATTTGGGAGTAAAAATGCATTTTGTTATCCAATCACTTAAGCCCCTGGCGAGGATAATCTGCATTAGCTGCCTCTCTCATTTCACTTTACTGTTTTTTTTTTGCAAATATTAAAAGTATATTTTGGGTTTACAATCTAGTTTTGCAGCAATTCAATCAGGATTCAAGACTCTCCTCATTACTCACAGATTTGAGTGACATAAGACTTTACTAAATACTAAAACACAGAATTGCCCCAAACAGTGACCTTGTACTTTAAGTACTTAAGTACTTTAACCTGAAAATACATCTTGTTCAATTCATGGACAGATACAGGACTGGAGCCAGAGGGGCACTGACCTTGGCTGAAATCTGATTGGCCACTGAAAAGAAAAAATAGCCATGTCCTGCCATCGGTGGGTTTACACACTTCAAGCAGTTAGTTGGTTTGATCTTTACAGTGTAAATGTTAAAGACTGTGGCACTTCTCAGAATTAGAATCAGAATAAGCTTTATTGCCAGGTATGTTTACACACACGAGGAATTTGTTTT
Organism: Brachypetersius altus; assembly: GCA_037974465.1. Taxonomy (NCBI): domain Eukaryota; kingdom Metazoa; phylum Chordata; class Actinopteri; order Characiformes; family Alestidae; genus Brachypetersius; species Brachypetersius altus. The sequence goes on from JBBPDB010000040.1 coordinate 13,598,693, forward strand.
AGTGACAGAACTCTACAGTGCAACAAGACGACAGTGACAAGACACATGTAATAAAAAGAGTTATATACAGATATACAAAATAGCATGCAAAATAGCTTCTTCTACCTATACTAATACTGCAATAAAATCGTGAGGTACAGTAGGTTCCCATGTTTATTACTTATTAATGATAATGGTGTTTATAAGTAGGAAATATTTTTAATAGTCCTTTTTTAAACAACATGTGTACATAAAGTTAATGTGCAAAGTCCTAGATCATGAAAGACTGTAAGAAAAGTAATAGAAAGACCAGTATCCACAAACTGGAAATTAAATTATGTTCAATGTAGAGTTTTCATGGAGATGGTTAGGAAGAGAATTTGCTTGCAGCTGTGACTGAACATTTAATATTAGGTAGCAGCAAATTACTAGATAACAGGCTAGCAGACCTGTCAACCTAAACGCTTTTTCCTGGTTTCTCTCAAATTGTAGCCATCCTCTTGTTTTAATATGTTCCTGTGGATTTAACCCTCTTTTAATCCTTCTCGTTTTATTCCCCTGTTGTTAACCTTCTCACTTGCACTTTTAGTCACATTAAAACCAAGCTCTCGAGATGGAAATTTAAATAAAAGGTAGGTAAATGAATGCTAACTTCAGATTTGCCAGTCACACCTCTAGTCCCATTTGTCACAATTTTAGAAGAAAATTCACCAAAAAAATCAAAGTAATTCTGTGTCCCAGGAATCCCAGAAATATGGAAAAATCTGATCTCCCACTTGAAAAATAATGATGGAACTGAGCCTTTTCTTGAACAACATACCACTAATGACAATCTCTGTAGTAAATGCTTAGTAATTTGCATGTAACCCATTTAATCCCAATGGCAACAATTGTTGCTGTTTTTTTTCTTTTATTTTGTCTCCCCTAAATTGTATCAATGTCATGTAACATGTGTCATGTGTTCAGTTTAGAATTAATTACAAAATAGCACTACTTACATACAAGTCTTTAAATGGATTAGCTCCCACATACCTAACCAGTCTTCTGAAACACTACAATCCACCACGGTCCTTAAGATCACAAAACTCCGGACTCCTAGTAGTTCCCAGAATTTCAAAAACTACAA
>JBBPDB010000040.1:13632198-13650875 GCA_037974465.1 Brachypetersius altus
GCTCCAGGGAGACTGTCCCCTGTAGTTAGGGAATGGAAGTCGCTTTGGATAAAAGCATCTGCTAAATGCCATAAATGAAAATGAACACATGCGTCAGGTGAATTGGGGATTCTGTATTGACTGTAGGTGTGAGTGTGGGAGCGAATGGGGTGTGTGTGTGTGTGTGTGTGTGTGTACGCGCGCCTTGCGGTGGGCTGGTGCCCCATTCAGTGTCCCTGCCTCACGCTTGGAGACCCTGGGATAGAATCTAGGTACCTGCGACCCTAGTAAGGAAAAAACAGTTATGAGTGAGGGTTGCATGTTAGGCAAGGGACCACCACAGATTAGTGGTTCCACCTCTGTTAGCCGTAGATGGCCAATCTGTCAATAATCCTGTTCATGAAGGCCATCTCTTGTTATTCAACCCCATAAAGACTCTCTCCAGGTCGACCTGAGATGGACAAGTTCCCCCTGAGGTTTCTTCCTCCAGCTGAGGGAGTTTTTCCTCGCCTCTGTCGCCTTTGGCTCACTAGGGGCTCAGACCTGGACTCTTTAAAGCTGCTTTGTGATAACTTGGTTGTAAAAAGCACGACATAAATAAAAATGTATTGAACGGAATTGAGATGGCAATCTCTACTTCAAACATCAACGCACAGGTATGCATTGAAATTATGGACACATTTCTCATTCCACGGATAGAGAAATGAAGTGTGCCAATGATTAAGACATTTTTCGAGATGATAATGAATCTTTTCACAGAGTGTTCTTCAAAAAAACAAACAAACAGCTTGGATCTCAGTTTGACTGAAAATTTATGTTGGAAATAATATCATGACAAAGCTTCATCCTCCAAAACTGATCTGTCAACTGCTATTCAAGAAAGTTGGAACCAACTTTGTGGAAAATATTGTTTTTCATTAGTGAAGTCCATGTGTCTTAGAATTCAGGCCAGAGGAGAAGCGACAAAGTTCTGTTCCTGCATACTGCACGATTCCACAATCTCACTTGCACCTTAATTAAATAATGTCATTAGTTAAAATAATGCAATTTGATTTGTTTGAGACATGTTTAACAAAGGCAGAATGAATGAATGAATGAATGAGTATTTTTTGTAATGTTTCATGGAAACACAAGGACGATGGTTAATTTACATTTTATATCAGTTCAGTTTTGGACAGAGCCAAATGGTGCTGAATGTGCGAACTGACTTATAATCTAAATTAAATGACAGGTCTAGTCACCCACGGGATTATTTGAAACAAAAAAAACAACACCACTAGAATGCCCAACACTAGAGGTCTGACATGCAACACTACCCACTGGACCATCATGGATCCCTATATATACATTTTTAAAATCTGGACACTAATGCAGGTTAAGGTGTGAAGTACAGTGGTATTATAACAGTTGTGCTTGGAGCTGCAGGTGGAAGGAAACTGGCTGCTTAGCGAAACAAAGAGTCCCAGATATTGATGTGCTGGTGTGTTTTCATCAGCATCTCCACATGCAAGTTGCCTACGTCAGGGTTTATCCAGTGGAGGGTTCATCCATTTCTCCAAAGGTAGTCTGGAAAAGTGTGTGTGTGTGTGTGTGTGTGTTTGTGGGTTTGTTTGTGTGTATGTGTGTGTGTGTGTGTGTGTGTGTGTGTGATGAAACAGAAAGACAAAACAATAGCTACTGTAAGAAGTGCTAAGATGCACCTAAGCCAGAAATGTAACACACACACACACACACAGACACACACACATACACACACACACACACACACAAACACACACACACACACCTCATCCTGGCCAGAATGCAACAAGTTCTCTCCAGACAGACCTCTCTCTTAGCAGGTAATTACTGACAAACTCTGGAAAGGAAAAAGGAAAATCTTTCAGAAAAAAAGGTTAAAGACACTTAGTAAAATAATTAAAGGGAAAATCCACATATTCTTCAAAATTCAATAGTTGATGTGAACAAACTCGGAATGTTTTTTTAAGATTGGCCCAGAAAATCCAGTGGGTTTCTGGACTAACCTTTATTACTCTTGGATTAACCTTAACTACTATAATAACTGCTACTACTATTAGTATTAGTAGTATTGTTAGTATAACCACTTCTGCCATTACTGTGTTCTAGCGGTTAGGGAGTTGCCCCTGTGATTTGTGGGTTCAAATCCCAGGACTGCCCGTGGCACCACATAAAGATTTACGAATAAAGTAGACTACTTTTAGATCTCAATGCTGCTTTACAGGAACTTATAACTATCACCACTGTTGTCATTTATGTGGACTCTCTCTCAGAATAACTTTTTGATTTTGATTAAATTAAGAAATGTTTGCTAAAAGTCTCTTTTACTGGGTACATTAAAGAATGTGTTTGTAAAAAACAGGTACAAGATGTTAAATTCACTCGTTTGTAGACACTCTTTGTAATTCAGCTACTGAAATGTACCCCTAGACACAGACACACACACACACACACACACACACACACAGCATGCGTGTTTGAGTGAGCCAGAATCACACAGAGCAGATGTGAAATGTTAGTCGTCATTTTAGAAATCCTCCCTTACATCAATTTCTCTCGCTCTCTCTGTCCCTTACACACACACACACACACACACACACACACACACACACACATATCCTGTTTTTTGTCTTCTTTCTCTTTTTGCTTCCTCTGAACTCTCTGGATTTATGGATGTGGGAAGAGAGTGGAAGAGAACAGTAAGAATGAAAGAAAATAAAGAAAAAATATATATGGAAAGAGAGAGAGAGAGAGAGAGAGAGAGAGAGAGAGAGAGAGGGGTAGGGTCTTTGTAGATGGGTACTGTACTATAGAAATAATATTTTTAAAAATCTTCAGCTCTTCTATAACTGTATTGAACAGTACTGTTAGTTGAGAGAGACAGAGAGAGAAAGAGAGAGAGAGACAGAGAGGGGGGCACAGAGAGAGAGAGAGAATGAAAGATAGAGAATAAGAGAATATCATGAGGGTAAGGGGGTGGTCACTCCCTATCTCTGATTCGTCCGTTCATCCCCGGCCCCTAAACTCCTTTCTGCTGCGCTTGCACAAATTTCACATTGTTGGCAGAGAGACGCATGGAGGCCCCAGGACCAGAGAGACTGTGCTAAGGGGAACAGAAGCAGCCTGGACTTTCTCTCTCTCTCTCTCTCTCTTTCTCTCTCCTTCTGTCTCTCTCTCATTCCTCATCTCCCTTATTTCCCTGTTACTTCTCTTTCATACTCTCTCTCTTCCTCTATCACTCTCACTTTGTCACTCTCTCACTTTAGCTTGCTCTAACTGTCTCTCTGTCTCTATCTTTCTCTTTCTTATCCTTAATTCTCTTTTTCTCCCTTGCTCACTCACTTTAGCTTGCTCCGTCCCTAACTCTCTCTCTCACACACTCCTCACTTCTAGCTGTCCCTCACTTATCTCCCTAATTCTCTCTCTCTCTGACTTGCGGGGGTGGATTGTTCTTGGCTCTGGTGGGAGGATGTTTTTGCTTTATTTTTGTCTCCAGTGTTTTGGGGGAGTCTGTACCCGCTTATCACACACACACACACACCCACACCCACACACACACACCCCACACTGACAGTCAACACAGTCTCCAAGTCATAGAGGCCGGATGTAGAAACACACACACACACACACAAACACACACACACACACACACACACACACACACACACACACACACACACCCCACACTGACAGTCAACACGGTCTCCAAGTCATAGAGGCCGGATGTAGAAACACACAAACACACACACATACACACACACATCATTGGACGTTTTTGTAGCCAAATAATTATAACTGACCATGTGAGAATGTGAAAAAGGATGGGAGTCTTGAAATCACACACACACTCACACGCACACACACAAACCTGAAGCTCTATCCGTGAAGACTGATGATTTCCAGCAGAGCGCCCAAATACTTCTGACATCATAAGAATGTAAAAAAAAAACACTAAAGAATTCTTTCTCTCTCTCTCTCTCTCTCTTTTCCACCCCCCACCCATCCCAATTGCCTTATCTGACCTACAGTAACGAGGCCGAATGTTCTTGGCCTGTGTGTGTGTGTGTGTGCGCGTGTGTGTGTGCGTGTAGTACTCGGTCATAACTGACATCTCCTCGGCTCTGCCTTTTTACGAGCGCCCTGTATGAAAGAGAGATTATTGAAAATAATATCCTTTACTTTATGCTAAATTATGAAAACCATTAGAGGCTTAAAAGGCAAACAATAAAAGCGCTCTCAGAGGGACATATTTTCCAGATGTTCCTCAGCAGGATGCAACCTGCCAAGTTCTTCGAGGAGGTTTACTTTAAACAAATGTATCTTGGCGTGTTCGCTGAGGAAGGGTGGGGGGTGCGGGGGGTGGATGTTGAAGGGCAGGGGGGAGCGACGCAACCAAAAAGGTTCATCGCTCATTTTTATGTCCAGCTTTTGGATGTTTTGGTTTCCCATCTGCGAGGAAACCTGCAATAAGAAGTGAAATGCAATGTCAATATTTGCAGTTTGTGGGAAAAAGGAAAACATTTCAGCCCTCGTCCGTTGGGGAAAGCTTTAGGTTGCGATCATATCAAGTGTGTTTTCTCTCTTTCTTACACACACATGGACTCAGACTTATAGTTCCCCTATAGCCCACAGGCTCGGGTCCAGCTTGTTTCATGTTCTGCATGTCCATCGTAAAACATTCATATGGAGTGTCAGCACATCCACAAGCCAAACGCATGCAGCCAAGTCCAGCAACAACCATCAAAGCTCAGCACATCCATTCGCCCTGATTTATAAAGGCCGAGTGCAAGCTGAAACTCTAGGTCCCTTTACTATATCATCCAATGATGTTAATAACCGTAATATATGTAGAAAGTACTTCTAACATATTAAAAGTAAATATTTTACATCAGATTGAGAACTCATCACATGCCTTGCAGCATCTGTTTAGAGGAGTAATTCGTTTAAAAAATAAATAAAATTAAAACCCAGGGTCAGGACTGTAATATGCAATAAACGTAAGTTACAGTAACTATAATGGAGGAGGATCTACGGCTCTGCTGACTTCAGTTCCAGCCCTAATCTGACACACCTGATCCAGGTGATGAGGGCCTTCAGGGTCATTGGAATATTAAAGCCATGTGTATTAAATCTCCAGGACCGGGTTCAGTACTGACCCACACTTTTTCTGCTGCGTTTGTATAGTTGCATGCATTTCTTTTTACTACTTTTTACCTTTACTTTCATCACTTTTAGCCAAAAATACATCTTGCCCATACAGGGCATTAGACACACTTGTTTTTTTTTTATTGGTTTTGTTTTTTTATTTATATATTTATGTATTTTTTAGGCGGAAGTAAGCTCGGTTAAGGCTGGGTGATGAACTGAATATATCTGTTGCAGCTTGTTCTATGCCAGATGTCTTAAGTGACTATATTATGAACACTGAGTACAAATTGTAGCATCAGTTTTAAAGCCATTTTTAAAGTTCTTTTTTGGCACGGACACTCGTTTGCCATTTCACTGCCGTTCTCTCCAGTTGCTCTTTCCTATCTTACAAAAGGAAAACATTATAAAGTGCTTTATAAAGGATATATTTGAGATAGTGATGCTAATCCAGACAGATGTATTCCCAAATTCTATACAAATGTTTATGTATTGGCATTAGAGCTATAAATAATATCAGGATAAATATATTATTTATATGTCACCCCGCCCTAATGCAAGTTCATAAACATTTATAAACTGTAGAATTTGGGAATAAATCGAACACTATCTGCATTGCAAATAAATATAAAATGAATTCCTATATTAAAAATACAATAAAATGAATTAAATGCATTAAATGCATAATTAAATAGTGGTTAGGGAGGTGCCCCTGCAATCAGAAGGTTGTGGGTTCGAATCCTAGCACTGCTAGTGTCACCACTGAGGTTCCCTTGAGCAAGGTATCGTCCCCATACACTGATCCCCGGGTGCCTCTCATTGGTGGCAGGCCCCTGCTTTACTTGGTGAATGGATTAAATGCAGAGAAAGATGCATTTTCATGTATGTTCACGCATGACTATAAAAGGGGAATTTCAGAAGATATTTGCTTATGCTGAGTAAACTCTGAGCAAAGTGACTGCTCTTGTTCTGAAGTGTCAGTTTTGTTTTATGAGAAAGCAGATAAAATATCACTAAATTATTTAGACCTCATGTCCAATATATGGGAGTAAGACCACATATTTGCTCCTCCACAAATAAAAGTGAAGGTGCAGGTGCTCCACTTGCTCAGGCCCCATGACTACATGCTCCGTTTGTCACAGTTTATCTGCACATTTCGGTCCTGCGTTTTTGCAGCGTTGCGTAAAACTTGCATGTTGCACGAGTGAGAAAGCGTTCTGTAATGCTTCTCTGGCACAAATACAGTAAAGGTGAGCTGAATTGAGTAGAAGGTGGTTCTGTGTCTGGCTGGTTCGCCTAGGTGAGCGTGGATGGTTTACCCATGCTCCGACCGACCCCGAGACGTTTGGAATGGAATCTGAGATGCCTTTTTATCGGGGGAGTGTTTTTTACTTTGCACCACGCAAAAGACACCTGGCAGCCGAAACATCGTGGCCAGCCAATGACCTTCTCCCACACGGTGCTCCAGCCAGTTACATCGCCTGAAAGAGGCTAGCAGCCAATGACCTCTCTCTGACCAGGGGGCGAAACCAGCCAATGTGCTCCACCTATAGACCCCAAGCACCAACACGTGGTTATATATGACAAACCATCTGTCTCTGAGCTGTCGAAATGCACCGTAACTCTTCGCAAATGTGCAAAGCGTTAACACCGACACCCTGACGCACCACCCAGCAATCTGTGTTGATTGTGCAGTTACGTAAAAGCTAAGGAGATTGATTGAGTGGTGTTGCTGCGCAGTGAGGAGAAGGATTTGCTCTGCCAGTCAAGTATGCTAGATAAACTCTGACTGGAAGGGGAGGGGGGGGGCTGTGCTGGATGATATTAATGAGAATATTAAAACAGGAGACAGCGAGAGCAGCACTGAGAGTAAACAGAATCAACATTGCTGAGATTCCTCTAGTAATCCAGGCGAGTTATACTCCTTCATATGATTTACAGCGGTGCTGCCACTGTGGAACCCTTCGTACTCCTGCACTCTTTGTAACACTTCTTCAGTCATAACTTCCACGCTTTCACAAGTCAGTGTTCGCCTCGCGTGCAAGACACAGCTTTAAGAAAAGACTCTCTAGACTAAAACTTTTTCAAATAAGACTGCCAGGAGGTTTTATTCAGTGCAAATCTGGACTAGAGTTCAAGTCCAACCACAAGTTTTACCATGGATTTATCCAACTACTTGTACAAATATTTGATTGATTTCCAGATTTCCAACTAGAGTCCAAATTAAAAAAACTCCAGTCCAAATGTAAGCCTACTTTTGTTTCAAACACTTTTCATGACACACCTCAGGTCGTTTAGACTGTTCGTATTAGTCAACAGACTAATATCACCAATATCAAACTTCTAGTGTGCATGAAAAATTAGTTCATGATTTTTTGGGGTACTATTACTTTTTTGCATAATAAACTAAATGTTGTCTTTTTAATAATAGGATTAATCCTGCTTAATGTGCTACAAATAAATAAAGTAAGGATTCTGTATAAATTACCAAAACGACTAAAATGATCATCCACACGTTTCTCAGGGCACATTTCTCATGGGTAGTAGAGCAAATTTTCACCAGTTTCGGGAATATGGTTCGTACCATACACGCGCCGTGGTCTTTGTCGTACTCCCACATGCCGATAAATCTGCCACATCATAAAACAGACTTTATTTTTAGATCTTCGTGTTGAAAGGCCAGGCGATAATTATAGCGACGGTGCAGACGGCATGTAAGGCAGCTCTGCGATAGGGTGAGTGTACTTTTGCCCTTTAAACAGATGGCACCCAGTTTGTCTGACTGCGTGTCTTTTTCTGGGTCTGTCTATCTGAGTGTCTACCTGTCAGGTAGCACACTTTGGTCTGATGTCAGGCTTGTCACTCATTAACCAGAGTACGGCTGGGAGCTAAACTGTCGCCTCAGCAGTGGGAATTTACCCCGCTATTGATTCAGCGTTTTATTATCTCCGCCATACAGGTCCAGACGCTCGTCCAGCTGGCATGAGTGACAGAGTATCTATGGCCTTGGACATGTAAAGGAGATCACCCACAGCCCTCAAACACGGGGGAAAAAATTATTACATTATTACACAGGCGTCTGGCTGCATTTACTAGCCTAAATAAGCTCCTCAGGGACAATGCAGTGTAATGCAAAACCTGCAGCTCCTCAGCTTTCTGGAGAGGTGCTGACAATATCTTTCCATTCAGCTATACTTGATGTGTCTTCCAAATAGTAGAAACTGGAGCGGCATTAATACACTCACATGCGAAAGTCGGGGTGCCCTTGGTCAAATGACACCTTTTCTTGATTTTGTAGGCATAAATCATTTCACATCCTGAAATTGACATTACTGCTCATTTGCTGATTCACTGTTAGTGAAAATAAAACCATTTTTTTAAACTAAATGTTAGTTTATCTACAGTATGTGTCATTTAACCAGAGTGGTGTTCAAACGCTTGCAAGATTTGTTGCTTTTCCATTATCCACTGACATTTAATATTGTACTTTTTTCTATTTTGTTTTGCTGTGAAAAGGACATAAATGTAGTTATACGTCATTTGTCTAATTACCTGCAGAATTGCAACCCCATTGATTATTTACACGACTAACCTGAGAAAAGTAACAATACTAGATGCACAACATTACATTACTTTACAATAGATTCATTACAGATTCACTACAGATTCATTACAGATGCTTTTATCAATTTATTTTTACATAAGCAGTCAATGTAAAAGTTTTCAATCATTCAAATCATAACTATTCTGTGCACAAATGTCAAATTTTGAATCTACGCGTTCCTCCGGTTTTTGCTGGGTGTTTAAATAAGTGTATGGGTAAGAAATATAGAAAATCTGAGTTTTTTGGCAGCATATACACCAAGGGTACCTATAAGAAGTAACTTTAGAAATGCAGTGGAAGTGATTTTGGAGTTTGTGCAGGCAGAGAGAGAGAGAGGTTGTTAGAACAGAGGGTGAGGCGAGGCGTGAGTCGTTCATAAAGTTCACCGTGTTCTCTCTTTCTGCTGTGCTGGGAAACCTGGATACGTCACACGCCTTTATCTCCCTGAACTGATTATACCGATCATACACACACACAGATACACACACATGCACACATACACACCATGCTCTGTAAATGCTTTCCTCCAGCTCTCTCAGGTCATGCTGTGTTCATAAGTACTGGGTGATTTTTTTTTTCCTGTATTCTCTATTCATTCATTTATTTGTTCTTTATTGTCTCGCATGGGAAAAAAACTGGCTTGCAGATGGAGTTCATGCACTTTTATTAATTTTTCAACAGAAAATCAATTTAAATATGCAGTTAAAAACAAGAAAGAGGGCGAGAATAAACATGTTCAAATTATATTAAAGATTTGAAGCTGAAATGGAATTTAACACTGGTCAGCTTACAATGACTTGACTGTTTATGCGCCAAAAAGAACAAAATGTAAAATATTTTCAGGCTTTTTATGGGCATATGCTACAGTATGGGGTATATTTTATGGGTATCTATGCAAGGCCAATCTGGCTGAAAAAACGCAACAAATCACGTTCTTATTTTATATTCAGTAAAGATGAATGTGACTCATGAGTTAGAAGCTGTGCAGCGTTCGTGTGCAAGACATTTCCGATCAAACGCTCTTTGTCCTGCTGGTTATAATCGTCTAAAAATTTACGCACTCTTGTTCCTTATCATCGACACTTCATATCTTCCACAACCTCTCCTTTAAGACACTTTAAGCCCCCCTGACTCCCTTGCTCGCTTTTTTGGACAGGCAAGACCATTCTGCTAATAAGCAGATTATGAATGAATGGTAAACTAAGCTGAAGTAAAAATATGACCTCCGATTGCAGAAGCAAGGAGGAAATGAACGGATTTAGATAGTGTCTCTTCTCATTTTCCTCAGACATGTAAACGCCTTATCCAGTCAGGGGCCGCTTGCATCAGGATGGTTGTCTCTCAAGAGCTCTGTCTTACACATCCCAAAACAATGTTTCTCAATCTTTTGTGCTGGAGCAGCCCTACACTTTAGAGTTTTCCAGCTTTAACACACCTGATTCAGTTGGTCAGCTAATTATCTTATCCATGCTCCTACCACAAACGCCTTCTTTCCCTGCTCTGCGTTCTTTTACAGTTCATTGTGAGGTCGGACAAGCTTTGCTGAATGTTGGCAAAAAGCACAGGCAGCCTAATAAGAAATTATAACTCAGATGCAAGTGAGAATTCGCACTCTTTCGATATGAAATCTATAAACCCGGCAGGTCATGGGTAATATGGGCCTGGCAGTGACCAGTACTGCATTAAAGTACTGTAATGAGAGAAAACAACCATCCAAGCGCTTTTGTTATTTAATATGATTTTAGTTCATAAGCCCAATTCAGGTTTACATACACAATGACCCTTCATTGTGTATTCTTAAGCATAAAGAAAGATTGAGGCAAGCATGATGTAAAGACAGGATCCAAAAGGTAACAAAAACAAGTAACAAAAACAAAGAGCAGAGTGACAAGATGTTTGACCACGTTTTGACACAGACTGAAACACAGGTATTTATACTAATTAAGGAAATGAGCACCTGGGCAGGGGCGGAGACAGGAACCAGACACATAAACAGGATAACGAGGGGGGCGGAGCTAAGACCAAAACATGCTCACATGGAACAGACGCATAAACAAAGACACACTGAGAATGTAAACAACAACATAGACAAGAAAACAGGAAGAAGACAGAACATTACAATAAAACAAAAGGTTTAGAGGTTTAGAGATGTCACAAATGAATAACATCAGTACTTTGTTGCAAAGGCATCGTTAGTTTTGTGGCTATTAGCTTCCAATTTTGGCTAAACCATCTTTAATCTTTACGTCATGTTGGTAAATCCATCATTTCTTGCTGCGCTTTGTTTGGCTGGTCAGTAGTCGTAGGTTGTAGCAGCACACACACTGTGAGATGGTCATCTTAAATTTTTGACCTTGTCAGAAAATAATCGCAGACCCTCTTTGTTTGCTGTCTTTGATCCTCTCCCACAGTGCGATGTAGGACCACCGTTTAGGATCTATGACCAAAGAAATCAACACAACTGTTTCAGGATCAGCATCTTTTGTCTGGGAATAGACCAAAGTCGTACAGTGAATTCCGGTCGGGTATTAGCAAATATCTCTTGATGCATTGCTTCATTCAAGCTTCCTTTGGTGATGTTTAATGTCCCAGTGCTGTTTGTAGAGAAGCGGCCCAATATCCCAATGCTCCTGCCACTGTACTCCACTGTGGGATTAACGCACTGAGGGTCATACATGCAACCCTGCACCAAACACAAATTGAATTATGAAGTGATGAGAACGAGCTCAGTGACCAGAACACATCATTCTGAAATCAAATGCTCGTGTTGAAATTTTCTCTCTGTGATCTCTGTGCTTCTTTTCAAGCAGAGGGGTTTGGTGTGTTAACAGATAACGCTGTATTGCGGTTCACTGCTTATTGTTCACTGTTGATGCCATTCTTTCAAGTGACTCTTGGTTTCTCTCTCATGGGAAATATAAGTGAAAACACGCTAATGGAAAAATGAGCACTTACAAACTACCATTTAAAGCATAGTGATCACAGCACATCACACAGTGTGAACAGTGTGAAATTATTTCTTTGGATTGAATTCATTCACTAAGTGAAGCAGCAGGCAGCCACCAACGAGGGGCACCCAGGGATCAGTGTGTGGGGACGGTTTCTTACTCAATGGAACCTCATTGGTGTCACTTGCAGTCCACAACTTTCTGCTCTAAGGGCAATCTCCCTAATCACTAGGTTGCCCCATAGGTTTAAAGGTTTATAGCATAGTGTATTTTATGTAGTTTTTATTTATTTTATTTATGTATCTGTCTCTGTGAGTCTGTGCATAAGCAGTTTCCTCTGGGATCAATACAGTTTTCTGATTCTGATAAGCTGTTGACCTTTGTTCCACTAAAACAGTATGTATTTGCCATGAATGTCTACTGATGGTGGGCTTCTATGGACTGCGCTTCCAGTCACTTCCAACTTCAAGACTATTCTGTGTATCGATATTATTATATATTCAGTGCCTTTGTTCCATTGAAGGAAAAAGCACCCCAGACCATAATGAAGTCTCCTCCACTGTGCCGCATTGAAAACAATTTCCGGTGGGATCTCCTCGTCATGCCAGTAACATTGGAAACCATCGGGACCGTCCAGGTAGACGTGTTTTGTTCTTTAAGCCCTTCTTTTGCAGGTGCTATCTTATTGGTATTGGGCTGCCGTTAGCATCAGTAAGGGCTTTAATTTGGGTCGAAGATCAGCCTGTATTCTAATGGACAGCCAGTCTGACCCTCTGGCTCAGCGCAAGTGAAATTTTTTGGGGTCAACCATTTGACTTTTTGGTCCCATGACCCTCAGGATCTTTTAAGAAGTTTAAAATGACTTTCTTACTGCGTCCAACCTCGGCAGGGATGGCGCCTTGTGAGAGGCCTTGCTTGTGCAGCTTAATGCTCCAGCCACGTTCAGAAAACCTTTTTGCTTATGCCATTAGGTCATGACAGTGTGAATGCCTGATAGAAAATGACACAGAATCCAGATTTTTGCACGGATTCTGCCTTTTTAAACATTTGATCAGCTGCTGAACAGCCTGTTTGAGTTCTAATGTAGTTTTCAATAAATTGCTTACTCTCTAGTTTTTGTCTCTTGGTCCTGTTTCTTCTTTTTGCATTTTGAAGCTCTACTCACAAGCTGTTTATGAACCACCAGTGCGAAATGCAAATGCTTGTAATTTTTCCCCTGGTCTTAAGATTGTACACATTTTTTACACATTACATTTTACACATTAGAATCCATGTCCTTAACACCAGTGAAAGTGTTTTTCTTTCTTTCTTTCTTTTCTTCCATCCATTCAATCTGTGACCGTGGTTCCAGCCTGTATGGTGACCGGGCTGAAGGAAGGAAGGGAGGGAGGGAGCAAAAGTGAGATATACACTAAACACGTGAAAAAGGCAGAAAACGGAGGCATTATCCAGCCCTATATGTTCGACCCCGAGTTGGAAACAGAGCAAGATGAACACTTCATGTGTGACTTGCCTCCGCCTGTAGCCACAGCACTCAGCTTGTAAAACCAGCAGTCAAAAACTAATCTAGTGGGAGGAGACTTTATATATGAGGGGTGGCTCTATACAACATTACAATAGGAGATTAATACAAATGGCTCGTTTTGAACGGGACTGACACTGTCAATAATAAAGCTGGTATAACTTGTTTTTTTAAAAGTGAGTTTTGCATAATATATCCTCTTCAAATCATCTTTTCTATACATGGTGAATTCTGGTTCTTGACTACTTTCCCTAAAAGACGCATCATCATTAATTGATGGAGGAATTCTGTCTCAACTCGGCTTTAAGTTTATAATTCAAAAGGACTGTTGGTTAGGATTCTTAAACTCCATGCCTCTTTGACCTAAATCTCCCAAAGCCCCAAGTACGAATTGCTGAAAGCAGCAGGAAAGTTTGTTGAGCAGTGTTAAAATCTGCAATCTTATGAACGATACAATATGCGCCTGAAATTCTCCAGCTACAGATTAAGCCAGAGGTAAAGCCGTGTTAATGCTTTAGCAGGTTTTGCTTGTACTGTACTCAACTTTTTTTTCTCTTTTGGTCTGAAAGCACTGTGACCTCTTCTACTGGAGAACCTATATGGACAAAAGTATTAGGAAACATCTGTCTTTTAGGGTGTGGCCTACACCCCTTACCTCCAGTGAAGGACAACCAGGACGTTTTGGACAACATACTTTTGACCATGTAGTGTATCTGTGACATTGCAAAGCGAGAGGCTGACATAGAATATATTTGAGAAATCTTGACCTAGAACTCAGTCAACAGTCATGTTCCATTTAACAAAAGAGCTCTGTGTTAATCACTATTCAATAGAAGTGTGACCAGCTCACACCTGTTTGCAGCCTTTGGAGATAACGGTAACTATATAGCATGTGCCTTGCGCTAGCTCTGTTTAACCAATACCATACCTGCCTTTTTAATTTAGAAAAGAAAGGCTCTTTAAACACTGCAAGTACTACCAATTAAAAAAAAAACCCATCTTGCAATAAGACTATAGTCATCATGTCATTTTTCTTCCCATCTTAAAGAAATAAACAAAATGCCCAGCTCACCTATTCAACATTATTATGTCGGCCAATATTGACTGTATTGGTGGATGACGCACACAGCAAGCAAACACAGCACACTGTGAAGATAACCGGAGCCACCAATAACGTGCAGTTAAGAAAGCTTTTGGATTAAAATACTGGTTATTGTTGGGGGAGGGGTTCCAACTAAATTGATGTAACCAAACCCTAGTTTGTGTTTGAAACGGAGTCTAGCAGACGGGAAATAGTCCAGTACATCATCACGTTTCTTGGGACAATAAACACACACGAGATTTTATATTCAATTTTAATTTACAATGCACAATAACCCCATCTTGTAGAAAAAAAAAAAAGAATAAGCAAGTTGCCCAGCAACATTCATACTTCAGCAAAATAGGCCAACCAAATATTCGTGAAACAATGACAGTTATTCCATTTGTGTTTACTCTGAAAGCAATTTATTATGTTAATTTCATTCTAACCACCCTAAATATGCTCCCATTGGGGGATAAAAAGCATAATTTTCCTCTACCGAGTAGTGCATTTTTCCCCATACAGTGCTATCCATGCATTAACTTTCATGCTAATTCTCAAACTTGTTTTAAACCTAAGTTATAGAAAATGAAACATACAAAAGAATTGGAGAAAAAAAAAAAGAGAGATGCTTTACAGGTCACACTTGTCTACTTTATTATTTTTTTTAATCAGGTTTACTTAGAAACTAAAGGCTCTGTCTGGTGAGGCTCTTGCATGTAGCCTGAGGTACAAAATGTCTACAAAGGCTATAAAGAGTGTGTCTTTCTAAGAAAAACTAAGTGGGGAACTGACCCTCTGCCAGAATCACGTGCAGAAAAACACATCCAGTAAGTGAAATACTGAGAGCTACTTGGAGTGACAAATATCAAATGAATAATTAGGGTGAAGGGCTACTTCACTTTTACTTACTCATTGCAGCAATGTGCAATTACAGCTCTATGCTGAAGATTCCTTGGAAGCTAGTTAGTCAGTGAAAATTATTACCAGTGTCTGAGCCTTCTTTATGAATATGACACACACACACACACAGATGCAAAAACAATGCTGAAATGATGAAATCGGTTTGAGTTGTTTTAGCAACCAACACCCCAGACACAAGACCATCCCGTCTCTTGCTCCCCTCACCGCCCGTCTACATCTCCACTAGTTTTGTAAGAAGTGTTTGCGGCTTAACTGCAATTTAACGGCTTTTTGTTAATGCCAGCACTGTCTGGCGTTCGGTCTGATGCAATAAGGGCTTAGACTGTCCAGGGTGTCTGGCTGCTCCGTTCGGGGACGGACGCAGCACATCTGTTAGGGACCTTCCGTCAACGCATGATTTAGCAAAGTGTCCAAGGGCCAACAACAGTAACTACTGTTGAACAGCAGGAAATCTTTGATAAAGCTTCTTTCCTTACAACTCCTTTTGAAATCATGGAAAAACCATGATGTAATACAGTCATGTACACTGCATTTCTTCTGAACATTTCCTTTGGGCCACTAACCCTTAGGACTCAAGGGTTATTCATTTCTTGGGATGACACCATCAATTACATTGGTAATCGAGTAACCTAGCAATGATATGGGCGATTAATCAATCCATTTTTAACAGCAAACGTTCAATTCGAATGAAATTTGTAAGTACACCGACACAACACAGATCCTGCTGGTGTGGGTTTCCTCTCTTTCAGTGATTTACACATAAAGCTAGTGATTAAGGAACCCATTTAGACTGCCATTATAATCTGCAGATTCTTATTTATTGTTATAACTGCAAGGAAATCATTAAATCGATTACTCAAATTTCTAATCAATGAATATAGTAACAATGCCTATTCTTTTATTCTTTTAATTTCCTTTTGCTATACTATTCAATTGTAATTTCACCAATTGTATTGCAAATTACATAACTACAGTCAAATTAAATGTTATCTGTACTTGGGGTGTGTTTTCTTTTTTCTGTTTTGATAGCAGGGAATAGTTTTTAAAAAAAAAAAAACAGCATTTTTCTTTCTGCAATTCAACACCATATGTATGATGTTTTTTTCACATTTCAATCCTAATATCCACTCTTCTACCGTCAAGACGAATGTGGTAATAGACTAAAAACTAAGAATGTGCAGTTTAAAAAAAAAAAAATCTTAGTTTGTCTCAATTGTACTTCAAATAAGTAAAATGGTTTTGTTTTAGAAATGGCCAGTGATAACTGACTCCTAAGAGTTAAAGGTTCCTTAATGTGGGGCATAAAGGTTTCATTTAGTCACATGCAAGTGACTAAGCCCAATGTAACTTGTGCATTTCTACATACTCAGTATTTTTTTTGCCTGACATCTGAACATTTAAATATTACACACCAAGAGCTCAGAGTTGGTCTTACTACAGCTGTATGAAAGCCCTTCCATTGGCCTAAACATTTTATATGAATATCTGTCTTCCAGAAAAATTACGCTTGAGCCAGTCTGGTCATTCTTCTTTCTGATCTGTGCTTTTTGGCATTCAGAACCATTCATGCAAACATGTTTGTGGCATTTCTTATGAATCTGCCAGACTGCCAAAGACAGATCAAGAGCCGGGCCTGCAGCAATACTTTTGTAAAGCTGCTTCAAAAAACAAAAAACATTGGTTGGTGACTCATTCCTATGTTAGCAACTGATTTACTATGATCCTTTAACTAAACATCAAACAGAAA
Source organism: Brachypetersius altus (assembly GCA_037974465.1). Lineage (NCBI taxonomy): Eukaryota > Metazoa > Chordata > Actinopteri > Characiformes > Alestidae > Brachypetersius > Brachypetersius altus. The sequence goes on from JBBPDB010000040.1 coordinate 13,649,167, forward strand.
AATCCTTCCCCAAGGCATTTTTAAGCATTGTTAATGCTTCTCGACATTCACTCCATACTTATTTACACACCACATCAGAATGCAAACAGAGTCTGAGTGTATAAAAGACAACGAAGTAGTGACAGATCATACACAACTGGAGAACAGAAAGCAACGCCCAATTCACATCTAAATAAAATAAAGCCCCTTATGTTTTCCACATGGAAATCCATGCTGCAGGGATTAACCAACTTCTTTTGTTTTTATTTCAAATGCAACAGTGTTAAATGGTCATTAATTTAGTTTGTTTATATATATCCACACTGAAGACGGAAAAAGAATTATTTAAATTATTTAACGCTGCCTCATTTGTTAAAAAATCTAGAGGGCTACAGCTTGTATTTCCCTCATAAGTGGAAGAAAAGTTGGAATGAAGGGATAGGTGGCTTTCTCTGTAACTGGAAAAGTTAAAAAATCAGTTTGTTAAAATTTAGCAGGTACTGGAGTTAGGCCCACTCCAAACAAACTCCAAAAAAGGGTTAATCAAGATGGCTGCTGCGTGGCGCACAGTATAGAAATGGTGCTCGTATTCAGTTATTCTCACTGGCTGTTGTTGTTGTTGCCACTGTTGTTGTTGTTGTTGTTGTTGTTGCTGCAGAGGTCTCCGGGGGTTACTGCTGCGGAGGGTGGCTGCACGTTGTCTGCCAGGTTGTGGGCGTGCTCCAGGAACAGGTCCTTGAGAACACTCAGTTCTTTGCTGAGGAGCTTGATCTTGGCTTCCAGTCTCTCGTTCTCCTCCTTAAGCTCGTTGACACGCTGCTGCGTGTCCTGCGCCTTCTGCTTGCTGCGCATGCGGCTCTTCTTCACCGCCAAGTTGTTGCGCTCCCGCCTCTGCCGGTACTCGTCACTGTCTTTGTCTGCAAGCTGTTTCTTCATCTTGCTGGGGGGTGTGGCCTTGCCTCCTCCACCGGGACTGACTGGAACTAACTGGGGGACCTGAGGCGGAGGGAACTCACTTCAGTACATATGGAAAAAAAAATCATTTGATCAAGCACTTGAACTGTCCTTACTCTGTCCACAGACAACTTCTTAGAAGTAGCACTAGTTTTACACACTGCTGAGGAAAATCACATTCAAATAAGAAACCAATACAGTGTTTGTTTGCTCGCAACAGTCACATGAGTTTTAGTTTAAAATGCCAGACTGCGGAGCCGGACAGTGCAGTAGTTAAAACAAGGCATGTCAAAATGACTAATTTGCCATCATGCTGTTATTAACTGATTGCTACAATTAAATAAGTATAATGTATATGCCTACTATTGACCTTGTGCTCAGTTAGAAACGCAAAAAACTCACTCAAGCATAAATGTGTTTAAATTAATGCTGGGCAATTGTTAAAAATTTTAACTCAGCAAAATGAATTGAATTCAAAAGTAGTTTATTTTGTACTTTTATTTGAAAAGTACTGTTATTTGAAGTCCAATAACATTTGGTTTGCAAACACTTTAAACAAATAAGGAGCTTTCTAACAGCAGTGTTCCCTTTAACACGGTCACGCAGTTACAGTTCAAATATTTCTGTGAATCTCAACTTAAATAGCTTTGGTTTTATATTTGATTTAGTGCTGGGCCGTTAACGCAAGACACTTATCGTGCGATAAAAAAATATCGCCATTAATCTATTCACAAAGTTGGGTTGGGAGCTGGGTCTATACTACGCAAGCTATGATG
>JBBPDB010000040.1:13674203-13686740 GCA_037974465.1 Brachypetersius altus
CTTTCTCCCAATGGACTCGCATTTAATGCCGTCTCCCCCGCCTCTCTCTGTCGCTCTGTGTACCTGGCCTGTACCACAACACTCGCTATCTTTAAAGCATGCTCCCCTTTCCTTCTTTCACATAATGGTACAATACACAACCATAGGCTGGAGTATTCAGTCAGTGACGCATCTTCCAGAAGGCCTAGAGTTACATTTTCCCTCTCACACAGTATAAATCATTTTATGAGTGGTTTATTCCACTGTCACTTTTATGTTGGTGGTTAAGCTAGCATTTTAAACTAGGTTCTGAAGGCCTAATCCATGGGTGAGCACCTTTACCTATATCTACTCAGAGAAAAGAAGGTCTATTTGAGTAATTTTTCCATTAGGCATTTTTAGAAAGTGTTTTCAACACTTAATAATGAAGGAAGAGAAGTTCTGTGGTACTTGCCAAGTTCAAATACAAAATGTTTCTTCTGAATAACTAAAATTACCCACATGAGTTCTTGGTTTCTTAGTTCCTAGAAAGCATTAGGCCAATCTCAGAGAGGCCTAGAAATACCTTTGTGCTTACAAGTAAAGAGAAAAATAACTCTGACAAGGACCCAACAGATGCAGCAGATTCCAAAAGATGCTGAAGAATTAAGTGAGGATCATGTGTTTAAATGTATAGTGAACACAGAGCTTTTTTCTTTGACCAAAGGTTATGTATGACATCCACCAAAGAACCATTTTGGCAACTAACTCAAATCAGCCAGTTACATAAAAAGGTTATCATTCAACGTCAACAAGCATATTTAGCCCTCTGAGGGATTTATCAGTTTGGCTCTGATAAACAGATCGGTGAGAGGATGAGCCTCACTGACTCACTGAAGGTCGGTCTGTGTCCTGGCTGAACCTTGCCCCTCTGTTTTTTGTGCTGATTGAGGAGAATTTGATTTTTTGCAAATGGGGTGACTTTCGGTCCAAAGTTATGAGCTGCTGGCTATTAGTTTGGGTGCTTTTTGATCCAGTCATCATAGACTTTATTAAACAATAAGTTTTCTGTTTTTTATTAACCCTTCCATGAAGGCTCATTACTAGTAAAGCCGCCACTGATCACAAAGACATGACTGACTGAACTATTACATTTAAGAATTTTTATTGCAGTCCAGCATGACTGTGTCCCAGTGCACAAAGTGAGCTCCATAAAGACATGGCTGGATGAGTTTGGTGTGGAAGAACTTGATCGCACCACACATTCCTGACCTCAACCCCATCCAACACCTTTGGGATGAACTGGAACAGAGATTGTGATCCAGACCTTCTCATCCAACATCAGTGTCTGACCTCATGAATGCTCTACAGAAGGAATGAACACAAATTCCCACAAAAAAGGCCAAAATCTTGTGGAAAGTCTTCCAAGAAGAGTGGAAGCTGTTATATCTGCAAAGGGGGAGCAACTCCACATTAAAGTCTTTGTATTTAAATGCAATGTCATTAAAGTCCCTCCTGATATACAGTAATCCCCCAGTTTTTCGTGGATTAGAAGTTGTGGATTCAGTCACACGCAGATTTTTTTTGAGAACCCAACTCATAGTTTTACGTGGAAATCCCCACAATGACGTGGAAACTGCAAATATCCTCCACCGTTTTTTGCTTATTTTCTCTGGATGTTTTCAGATAAAAGGACACAGGGCAGTCTGTAGCACTTTTTTCAAATTCCATACCAAGGTTGAGCCCCTGCGTTTCAAGCATGATTTCTCCACGTTGCAAGCACTCAGACACTTCTCCAGGAGACCTTTCCAATGAGCCCTCATTCGTATTTTTAGCCCAACTAGATCAGGGGTTATTCCCCAAAAACAGTTCACCTCGTCACGGTGTCCCAATACTTTTGACCCACGACCTTCTGAGTTGCATATCTCGGCGGGGAATTTAAATTAAAAGAGTCAAATATGGGTTTACCATTACATTTTACATTCAACCGAGTTTAAAATGAAATTAAAGTGTTCTGGGAGCATATTTGAGGGCATATTTAAGGTTTACACTATAAAAATAAGGCATGAATGCAAAGAGAAAACAAATCCAATGAATGTGTTTACAGGCCCTACATTTTTTATGCATGTATTATTACTGCCCGATGGAATATTGCCATTCAACATTATAGATAGCATGTGATGATGGTGTTAACGTTTAAGTTTAAATACATGTATGACTGTTTCTGCTTTGCATTACGACTTGGTTAGGCTTAAAAGAAAAAGAGAAGAAAAGATCATTCAAGTTTGTCGTTAGACATAAAAATCCTACACAGAAAGCAGAAAAATGCTTTATTTTCAGAACAAAGCAATGAATTTGTGTTACTCAGCGTGCACATCGGCACAAATGTGAATTATTGCTTAGTCTCGTTTTTATTTGTTTAGTAATCTAAACCTGACAAACAGCCTTCTTGTCTTGCATGTTTTACAGTGTGAGAACAGTGTGTCCATTTCTTCTGCGTCACTGTTATGTGAATTTACTCTTTTTCTATAGGCATAATGACAGTTATGGCTTGTGCTTTGCTTTGTAATTGTAACCCAGAAATCTAAACCCAAGGATACAAAGCAACACAGAAGATAAACGTACAAATGGCAGAGGATCATTGTCTGTGTGCAAATTTTACAGAAGACAAATATATAAGAATATATAGGAGGGAAGGAATTTCATGCCTTCTTTTATGATTTTGTATTGATTCATATGTGCATTTATATATTGATTCTTTAAGTCTAAATAAGGCAAGGGTGTAACTTAACCTGTCCTAATGTTCATTAATGCGAAAATTTGATCATGTAATCATGGTTTGTGCTTTTGTTATATAATTGTTTCACAGGAATCTCTTTATATCTGAATACAGGAATACAAGGCCATGTAGAAGATTTTCCTTTTTGGAAACAAATCAATTCATGTTAAGTTCTGTATGTCATTGTGTGTGTCTGTGTTCGTCTCTGCCCTAACACTCCGTCCTCCTGTCACTTCGCCAGATCCTATCACAAAAACACACGGTGTTTGCGCAGGGTGGTGGTCTGAAAAATCTAGTTCTCTTGCTCTCCTCAGAATGAATGGTCCAAATGTTAAGGTGGCTGTAGCCTGGCTCTAGATTTGAAAAGCACACATTAGAAATGCCTTCAGGCCAAGCAGAGTGTTTGCTCAGGACTGATAGTATTTACTGCTATTGAACGCTGCTTAGATAGAGAGTTAGCCGTGTTCGCATGCATATGTGTGTGTGTGCATGCATGCAGGTGTGTGTGTGCATGTGTGCAGAAAAGTAGTTCAGTTACCTCAGAGCAGACTTTGTTAACCCTTTTAAAAGACTGCCATTCCGGTTCTGCACCTGATTATTTGGAATTTTTAAAAACAGTGTGGAAATAAAATGGCAACCTGGTCAATATGTAATGTAATAAATGTTACTACTGGTACTACTGGTACTACTACTACTACTACGACTACTATTACTGCTACTGATACTACTACTGCTACAACTACTACTAGTACTATGACTACTATTACTGCTACTGCTACTACTACTATTAGTATTACTACTGCTACTACTGCTACAACTACTACTACCGCACTACTGCTACAACTACTAATGTTCCTATGACTACTATTACTGCTACTGCTACTACTATTACTATTACTACTGCTACAACAACTACTACTACTACTACGACTACTACTACTGGTACTGCTGCTACTATTACTACTACTACTATTAATATTATTACTACTACTGCTACTATTATTATTACTATTTAACAGTAGAATTATATGAGGCTTATCATGGCATACTCTTATTTGTATTCCTGCTCAATGTGAGTGAAGTTACTGGAGCTAGTGAGTTATAGCCAATTTACTACCATGCCTGTGCTTGCTGTCTAGTGAGTAAAGCGAATCTAAAAGTATACAGCTTCAGAAATATTTAAATATTTACAGATATATATGTGGTAGGTATGTGATCGGTCATACAAAGCAGGTAAGAACCTCAAAAATATACAGCCTCACAAGGTTTTGACAATAAAGATTATGCAAAATGAGGTGTCTGTGACGTAATACCTAATCGGTTATTCATCATTTACTGCTAGACTGATTTCTTCAAGCGCCACAATTAAGCACATGCAAATATGCTGGTCCACAACGAATAAGTGACTCATGTATGCATGTCTCATTGTCCATTCATTTGTTTTGATATTGAAATTGAGTGTGCAAACACTTTCGACAAGGCGTTTTGATAAAGCCAGAATATGAATATGATGAAGGCAACATAAATGAGGCATGCATGCTCATTAGCTAGAGGTACACAGAGCTGATGGCTTCCACAACGCAACAGTGCGTTCTTCGTAACACAGACTTTCAGTCAACGTCACAATTAGGTTTAGCAGAAATACCTACTTTTTACCTTAATTCAGTGACCTCTTAAAGGGGTCCACATTACTTAAGGCCCTTTCCACAGGCATTCAAGAACAATGCTTTACCTAAACCGTACTGCGATGGCACGCTTTGATTTTCCAGTGTCACAGCACTTCAATTCTCTTCCCACAGTTTATGGACGGTCAAGTCCATGGAGTCAAAACAGCAGAAAGTTTTTCTGCCACAGCAGCTTTTCATATTGCGGTCTTTTGTTATTTATCATCTTGTTTTAGTTTTTAGTTTTTTCTTGCTGTACGACAAATACCTCTCTCAGCGTAAAGATGCATTTGTTAAAACTAAAACTCCCACTATCTTCTGCCCAAACAGACAATCGTGCATGCACGACCAGTTGTTAGTTTGTGTCTCCATTGTTGTTTTAAGTGCAAACAGTAAAAACAGTGGCCTCTTTTCATGTTGTGATGACATTTGAACCAATCAGAAAGTTAGCTCAGCTGCAGCCCACTTTTATGCCATTCCACAGAGCGGCTTGGGTTCGGCTCGGCTACTGTTCGCTTTATTTATAACGGAAAAACATTTGCTCACGGTATGGCGCGGTTCCTTGTACCAGTGGAAAGGTGCCACTCTGTAAATGCACAGACTCATCTGTCTTGCATTTATTACCATCCACATCTCATCCATCACTGGTCACTTTCTGACTATAGGAAAGCTGATGACCAGAACTTATTTGATAATATTCTTATATTATTCTCAGGACACTGACAGGGTAACTGCATGGTAGTGTTTGTGTCACTGTGTACCAAGTGTATCAAGTACTCCTATGTATCACCCGTTATGTTGAGAGTGACCCCTGAAACGTATCTAACCATGGTCTGTTCTGTGGTCACAGATCAATGAATAACACTCTGTACACCTGCAGGGTTTCTAATGACGTGAATCTTGGCTACTTACCAGTGTCCTAGGACACACACACCCAATTTATGACGTGAATTATTGCTTCCCATGAAGAAATCTGGCTTTCTGGTGTACGTATATCTTCCCTGATAAAAGTACATTGCACAGTGGGCTTGTTTTCTCATTTATTATCTCTATTCATCTTATTCTTCTCCTTCTTCGTATTACAACCACGTAAGAAGAGGATGATTTTAGGGTAAGGAGAGAACTCTGGGAACTTAGGCTCTCAGAGTTCTGGCCATCTTGAGCTAGAAGCCCCCCACACCACCACCACCCACCACCCGCCCACCCACACCCAACGAAGAGGGAGAAGACCGAGGAACCACGAGGAGGTGGTGGGGTGGTCATGGGAAATGCACAATAAATGGAAATTTATTGGACATTAGATTGGAAGCTTCAGGCATGTTCCTCTTCCCAAACTTCAGTTATTTCATAACTCCTTTAGAATAACACCACTGAGCAGAGCTTGGGAAATTAGTTGCCCACACTCTTAAAAAAAGCGATGGCAAAAAGCGGAGAACCTTTCTTTGGCTGGTTCTATTTATGTAGGTTTGTGAGTAACACACAACACACAATAATGTTTTGCAGTAATGTAGTTGTTTTTTTATGTTAAGAAATCGTCTATTGTGCTGTCTTTGTACAAAATGTGTGCGGACATGCTACCTGTGACAGCTGGTTGTGACTTCAGATGTGTCAGGGCTTCTCATAGTCAGGGCTACACCAAGGTAAGAGAGACTTTGCCTGGACTGGTTAAAAAAAGATCCTCTTCATTGTTTACTCACGTTCGCTCAGGCTGCCTCGACACATCATGGTTTTCTGATGTGAGCAATGCAACACATTCAAATCTTTCATTTAAAAGTATTAAATTAAAGCCGACACTCAAATCTTGTTGTGTTTCCACCATTTCTCAAACACTTCTGTGCTGTGCATGAAGGACTGTGGATGAAAGATGGTCTTGAAGAATAAACCCCAGTTGAGTCTTCAATTTCTCAACAACAAAGGACACATTTCTGGGCTGCGTTCAGTCTTGGGTGATGCTCGACCAGAGAAATACGGCCTCTCTGGGCTGCATCCTTGGTTTGGCGAAATAGCTTTCAACTGTGAAAGGCACAAAGTGAACCCAGGAAATGACTTATCGCCATTGTAACCTCGACAAGCAGTCCAGTTTGTCCAGTCATTTTTGTTAGAAACCAATGGATAGAGATGTCCATACTGAAGAAGAACGAGCTCCAAATTCACTTGATTTGCATTCAGAAACAGATCTGTAAACTTTAAAGTGGTCCTTATAGCCACGAGTGAACACACCACAGCACATAATGTGAAATTGTGATGTGAAGTTCTTTCACTGTGCCCAGGGAGCTGTGTGTGGGGATGGTACTTGGGTCAAGGGTACCTCAGTGGTACCACTAGCAGGTTTCAAACCCACAACCTTCTGATCAAAGGGGCAACTCCCTAACCACCAGACCACCAGCTGCCCCAACATTTCATTACATTTCATTCATGAAGGGTTTTATTTTAAGGCAGCTGCATTTGAACTGTTTCTACTGAATCAGCAGGTAAGTTAAAGATAGTGAATTGACTTCTAAATGATGCTTACTGTGACTGACTATGTTTTTCTTAACTGAAAGTGCCCAAAGGTTTATTGGGTTCCTTCTGTACTTTCCAGGCAGTACAGAAGCGTGGGAGGTATAGAGAGTAACACAGAATTGTGAGATGTTTTAAAGAGATGTTTTAAATCTTAATGTTAGGCTAAATAAGTAAGGAATCACAATCACAATCATTCATTGATTCCAAAACAAACTCCTTACGCTACAACTGCACATGTGTAAGCCATGAACCATATGTGGTACATAATGTCAACTTTTAACGACGAACAGAATAATAGAACTGGTCTAAAATGACACAGAATAAAATCTTGTTACACTTACGTTGAAACTCACACTACCTCCCTTCTCCCTTCTTCTCTAAAGTTACTTTCTGGACAGGGTCTCGTTCTGACATCGGTAATCTAATCGAATCCAACTCTGATTCTAATTGAACAACAGGTAGCATGATGTGTCATGTGCAATGCTGTACCAGGCTCGCTGGTGTCCTGGTGGTTCAAGAGTTGCCCTTGCAATCAGAATGTTGTGGCTTCCATTAACACCCCTGAGGTACCCTTGAGTGAGGTACCGTCCCCACACACTGCTCCCCTGACGCTGTATTCCTGGCTGCCCACTGCTTCACTTTGTTAATAGGTTGAATACAGAAAACAAATTTCACACTGTTCACACTGTGTACTGTGTTGTGTTCACACGTGACAAAGAATGGTTGCTTTACACTTAATACGTCTCTTCTGAAGTGTTCTTTTTGTGTTTCTGTTGCTGCACAGGCCGTAGCCCTGCTCTGCTCTTGTTAATGACTTCATCGGGCAAACGAGGCCCTTGTGGAATCTCGCTGCTGGCCGCTGCCTTCGGCCTCTCTGGGGAAGCGAAGAGTTAAAGCAGCGAGGCTCAGCGCAACTCCTCTTCATAAATGCGTGTGTTTGTATGTTCTTTCTGTTGCCTTTGATTGATGGTATTGTTTTAAGCCAGGGAGGTTCTGGCCTGCTTAACCATTGTTCCAGTTCTTGGCAAAAGAGTGCTCTTCTTTTCTTTTTTTTCGCTCTCAAATGAAAGAGAGAGAAAGAGAGAGGGAGAGGGAGAGAGGGAACGTGAGGGTTTATGTGGAAGCGAGGAATTAGGGAAGAAAAATGAAAGCATTCTTTTCGCTTACTCGCTTATCGTTAAAACTGTTGAAATCTGGTATGTGTGGATTTCTTCTGTTTGGGGAGTTTCTGTGGGCACTGGGGTTTCACAGTTTGCCCTCGCCATGGGGGGTTCTGTGTGTGTGTGTATGTGTGTCCAGCCAAACCTCACACACACCCACGTCTCTCTGTCTCTCCTGTCCAAGCAGATACTGACCACAACCATGCGGTAACACAGACCCTGGACCGTGCCCTGCAAGTATGTGTGTGTTTTTGAACACTGTGTGTGTGTGTGTGTGTGTGTATGTGTGTATGTGGACAGGGTGCACTCAGCACCAATCCCCCTCGCCACCAAGGCTCGGCTCCGTGTATGGAATTTACAGCGTCCTAACAAAAGCCATCCGAAGCACTTTCTCATTCCTCTTTTTTAACAACTATTATTCTTACAAGATGTTTTAGGTTCTGGTCATCCTTGCTGACACTAACCGCAGCTTTTCAGATTGTTCCCTCTTGTCTTTCAAATGCTGGGAATGCTTTGAGGAGCCAGAATTCCACAGCGCTCTGTTGGAGGTCCATGCCGGTAGAGCGTGTACAGGATGGTACCTCCAGAAGTCTGTGGAGTGACCAGAGCTCCTCTGGGAGCAAATGCTATTGTACAGGCTTAAAAATAAAGGTGCCTAAAAGGATTCAGTGGAGAAAGGCTGGAGAATGAAGGTCCTTTTGGTTCACTGAAGAGCATGAAGGAGTTTTAAAGAACCTCCACATGTTCTCTATCATTTAAAGGCTTTTCCTAGAACAGTATGTCCTGGCCAGGAACCCTGTTCATTGAAATCTACCTTTCACTGTTCACTGGGAACTGGATATGCTGATCATCACACTACTTGTTGGTATCAACTGTTTAATCCCCAGAACTCCAGAGTATCAGTAAAATCTAATTTAATTATATATAACTGGTGTAAAACAATCTAGTTCTCCTACACACTCGCTGTTTGCTGCTCTGTTTGCCACTCGGACGCTCTCCGGAGCCCCTCCCTCTTCGGGTTTTCCTGGGTTTTCTGTTTGTTTCTAAAAATTAAAAATAAATGAAATCTGGGAATTTTTGTTCTCAATGGGCTTTTGTTTGACACTTTTAAAACCCCAGTAGTTTTTAGATGTTTTTAAATTGCAATAACTTTGGTTGCTCGTGACACAGGAACACCAAACAAAACTCAGCATCAACACCTGAAGCATCAACACAACCCAGGGGAACTAACATATACGGATGCTGATTTGCTGTATGCGAACAATTTAGCAGGATTTTAGCAAGGATCCATGCAACTCGCGTTGTCTGGTCCTTAAGCCTCCCTTCTCTGCTTGTGTTTTCTCTGATCAAACTAATCAACTAAAAGATTAGTATTTCCTGGTGTTAAGTGCATTAGAGCAAGAAAACAATAACATTCAAACATTAAATCACAGCAAGGCAGGGGGGCTCCAGGACCACAGCTGGCAACCTTTGGTTGAACGCATTTCCATGGAGCATCTAAACAATGTAAGCAATGACAATGCAGTCAGGTCAGCAAGGTTTTCTCCCAAAAATGCAGACAAAAACCAGATGGGGGTCACTTCATGTTTTACACTAGACTGAGTACTTCAAGATGGGTAGCTGTCTACGTATCTCCCCAAAAGTGCACAAACAAATTTCATATTATTGTCCTGAACACATCTACTGAATCACACATCTTAAAATCAATAACTGAGTAATAGACTTAGAGGTCTGTGAATTAAGGGGTTAATTTCTGTCCACCCCTGTCTTCATACCACAGGAGTTCACTGGATTCATGTGTGGGAGTGTTTTGTTGCTGGTGGCCTGTAGTGCAGGATCACTATCTGCTCCACAACTGAGGGGGAAAACTGTCAATTTTAAATTCTTGCATATTGAATCAGCTTTGGGTTTCACCGAGGAGCCAAAGTTTCGCAAACAGAGATTACTCCGCGGCTCAGACGAGATCAGATCACGTGATCCCGGTGATCTCTGAAGAGACCTCAACATTAAAGTGCCACACCACAGTCCGAACTCGCTGGATGCGCTCTGACACACTGAAGTTGTAGACGCTATTTGTTTTGCAGAATGAAGGCCTATGACGCACGAGTCTGTCCCAGTAATCAGCTACAGAATGCTTGAATCAAGTTGGACAGGACTAGTGGATCTCAATCCTGATCTTGGAGTTCACGTGTCTTACATGTTTTGGTGGTTTTGATGTTCCAACACAGTTTATCCAGCTAATCAGTTACTTAACAAGCCATCCTGAGTATGCTAAATTTTCCTAGAAGGTTCTTAGAAGAGCCTTGAAGGCACTGTCTTTAGAGCAAAACTCTACAGGACTGTTTGTAATACAAGCTAAAGGCAATTTGGTGAAAAGAAGTAGGCTTTATAAAAAAGACTGAATGCAAAAACGAGGTTGAGTTTGCAAGGTGAGAGGTGCCAGATATCGTTCTTCTGGAAGGTTTTTGAAAAAAAACTAATCTGAATTTAAAAAAAGTTCTTGAAACACAGGCAGCTCCTTAAAATAAAGATCCTAATACCCTGAACACTAAAGCAGAAGTACTTTGGTATCAGGACATACTGAGTAAGCTGTACTTAAAGTCTTTTTATTTTGTGGTGATTCTGGCCTTTGCAGGAGATCGTTCTTATTTTCAGAAAATTGCGAGAATATGATGTCATTTCTTTTGGTAATACTCATTTTCTTGTTTGAAAACATTTGTTCTCATAATTTTTCATTATGCCTAATCTTCAGCCAGCGGCAGTCTTTCCAGAGTCAGCCGGTCTCTCCCTCTTTTTCTTTCTCTCCCCTCTCACTCCCCCTCTGTCTCTTTACCCCTCTGTCTCTCACTCTCTCTCTCTTTTTCTCTCAGTCTCTCTCTCTCTGTCTCCCTCTGTCTCTTTTTCTCTCTGTCTGTCCCTCTCTGTGTCTCTCTGTCTGTCTGCCTGTCTCTCTCTCTCTCTGTCTCTCTCATGTCTCCATCTGTCTCTTTATCTCTCTGTCTGTCTCTCTCTCTCTTTATCTCTGTCTTAATCTTTCTCTCTCTCTCCTTCTCTCCTTTCTTTCTCTTTCTCAGCCTTGCCATTGTTCCCTCTCGTCCCTCTCGTCTCCCGAGCCTTGTAAACTCGTCCTCTCTGGTTTTTTTGCGTTTGGCCTGTTTACACATCCCGCTGCGTGTTTTTTTTTTTTTCGTTCATGCTGTTTGTCAAATCAAACAAAAGGAAGTGGAGGGAACGAAACAGCAACATTCTCCTTCCCCCGTGTTTACTTAATCTCAGAAGGGCCACTCAGAAAAACGACATGAGAAATATTTCAAGGCCTGACTTCGAGACAAATAACTCCAGCCTGGCCGCAGAGAACGCTGGATGGTTCTTGTCTCTGCCTCTCTTTTGTTGTGTTGTGTTGTGTTGTGTTATTATTATTATTTTTTTCTTTCCCTCTGCTGTGGCAGGGCTGCGTTCAGCTGTTTTGGGCCGCAGCCCAGCATTTCTCGCTGAAGGACATAAATATCCGGAGGACAAACACATCGAGACAAAGCAAAACACAGGGACGGCCTAAAGGCACGTCAGGGTCAGAGGTCTCTGTGGGAAGGTCAGGACTCGGGGGGGATCTGACCGTTGAAGCATGCCTCCACTTCACACGAGCCAAGACAGCCCTCATTACATTATTGACCTCATTTATGCATACTAAAGCAGGACTAGTCCTGTAGCAAACCTCTCTGTGTGTCCAACCCTCTCTCTGTTGCTCTTAGAATTGTTATGAGAACATTTTTTCCATGAAAAAAGTGTTTTAGTGAAAAGTAGGACATGCCAATCGCTCAGAACCGGGCCCATGAAGCAGACGACCAGATCAGCTCTCTGGCTACTGTGTGTTACAAATGTTTCTGTGTTTAGACTGAGGCTAGGCTTTGGGAAACAGACGGCGTGGGAGGACAGCACCTCCAGAGAGAGAGAGAGAGGGAGAGAGGCACACAATGAGTGAGACAGAGAAACAGAGAGGAAAAAAAAAACTCGTCAAGCAAAACACTAGATTTATTTTGTAGTGTGTGATGATAGAGGATCACCTCAATGGCTTAATAAGCACCACGCCTCCATATACAGACCGTGGGCTTAATCCCAAGATTATCCACCCAGACTCTGAGAGAGAGAAAGAGAGAGGGAGAGAGAGAAAGAGAGAGAGAGGGGGAGGGAGAGAGAGAGAGAGAGAGAAGGGGGGGGGGGGGAGAGAGAGAGAGAGAGCGAGAGAGAGAGATAGAGAGAGAGAGAGACAGAGAGAGAGAGAGAGAATATGTGGCTCATTGCCAGACACTTAGACTGAAGTGAGTCAAAGGTATAATAGCACAAACAATACTAATTGTAAGAGTGATCTAGGAGAGATTATAGACCTTTTACTCTTCTGCTTTAATCTCTCTACCTCTTTCTTTCTTTCTCTCTCTCTCTCTCTCTCTCTCTCTCTCTCTCTCTCTCTCTCCCCTGC
>JBBPDB010000040.1:13705243-13715467 GCA_037974465.1 Brachypetersius altus
CATTAATACAACATTAATGTACTTACTTACATGTATAATAATATATTAGTATATCCCTGAATAAATACATTTTGTTTTCCTACATTTGAAAAAGTGAAAGGTTACATGATAACAGTTTCCTCCAATGTTGTTTCAACAGATTAGGCTTTCAGAAGTGTCTAGAGGGGAAAATAATACTGAAAATCTCTTTTTAAGTAAAATTACTGCTGCTGTACTGACAAATAATGTGAAGATATGCATGTTATGCACAAGTAAAACACATGGATGTTAAAAATGTGCATCTTTTGAGTTAATTTTGGCATATCTATGTTAGATCTGAAGCTAACGTATCTTAAACGTTATCTTACTAGAACCTAAAATAAAAAAAACATAAAATCGTTAACACTAAAAAATAGAAGAACTCAAGTAAAATTCAATATACTCTGATTTAAGAACTGCATTCCAAAACCAGTATTGCAAGGAATTTCCAGTCAAGTTTTATTTTCCATTATATATGTTGTTAGCATTCGAGAAGTATTATTTTTCTTAATATGGACTGATTGTTTTAACCATTTTTAATAAATCATCCCAATTTGTAACAAATGCATTTTCAACATTTTGGAATGAAACTTTTCAAAGGTACTATGATATGGAAATCTATTCAACCACTGGAACAGCAGTTACTTTCCTGCTTTGGGTTACAAATGTGAACTCAATGTATTTCGAAGTGATTAATGTGCTGTAACTCCCTTCAACTACTTCAAAGTGTCATTTTTATGAAATCATTTCCTCGCAGCTCTTTTTACATCCCATGATATTTTATTCTGTCTCAGATGTTCATTCTGTTTTCTGTTCTTACTCCTTTTTTTACTATTCTGTTCATTTTTGTCACTTTTTCAGGTTCCTTTCAGGCTCTGTGTGGGTTAGAAACGCTGCTTTGCCTCCAGTCTTTGCACTAAGTAGACTTGGTGACAGGGGTGTGTTTATTTGGGATAAAGTGAAGTGTGTGTATGTGTGTGTGTGTGTGTTTTGTTGTGTAACTCTGTTCCTCTTTCAGATCTCCTATTTTCTGCTGTCTGGGACGTTTGGACAGACTGTATTTATAAACACAATGGCAGGGAGATTGAGGATCCTGTTACGTTTTCCTGAGATCTTGCGGCGTATGGGAGCCTCTCTAAAGGCCAGATTTACCGTGGCTAAACAACTGTCACACACTAGGAAATTCAGTTGGTGGTAAAAAAAAACATAGTAAAAACCATTTAACTGTTGTTGTCAAGGAATTACAGCTGAAACAAAAAGGTCATCATTTAGGTGACAGCATAATCATACTATACGTTTAAAATCATACTAAAATTGGAACATCTATCTGTCCGTTTAGCTAGATACTCGCTACATTACTTGTCTGACACTGATAGAGAAAGTAATTTGCTAGCACTTAGCTATGTTAAACTTTTTTACAGAAGCAAAACAAAGAAAGCATTGCTTGCATCCCATCTAGTATCTTCCTAATTAAATGCAAGGCTATTGTTATATTTAATGCCAGTAAAGCATTCTTTTTAGTATTTGCAATAAATAGAATTGATCAAATTTAACAATTTGATCTTGCATTTCATTGAGAAAATGTCAAATGTGATTGTGTGATTGCTATGGTAACTGGTTGTTATTAGGTGGTTGCTATGATGTTGCTAGGTGATTACTACTGGCTGCAGTGGTCCTCCTAGGTGGTTACTAATAATGCAGCAGTTACATTCTAGAGCATCTGGCTTTAACTTTTTAACTTTTATGTGAGGGAACATAACTTTATTCAACCTTACAAAAGAAAATATAATAGCATAGCTAGCATCTATTCTAACTTCTCACTCATTTAAAAGTAACATATAAGGATGTGTGTGGCTGCAAGCATGAAAAATAAATCACACAGGTCTAATAGAAATGACTATAATGTAACTGATAGAAGTGTTTAAGCACAGTTAAAAGCAAGAAAGTTTGTAAATCAGCAGAAATCAACCTTGAACTTAGTAACTAAGTGTAAATGAAAAATTTAAATACGTAATATTTTACAAAAAATAGTTCAGCTCTCAATGAAGAACATGTTCTATACTTTGTCCACTACTAAATAACAGATCTGAGCTTTAGCTGTGTTTAATTCTAAATAAGGCTCAACTTACTTTTCATTTGTTTATCGTATTTTTAGGATGAGCAAAACCACTTCTGAGATTTTAATCCAGTCATCATAGTCACGCAAGCTCTCACAGCTCGTGACCAGAACCCAGAAGTGGTGGCAGACTCCAACGAGGTGTGAACAAGTCATCACCTCTTTCGTGCAACTGAGCGAAGCATTTAATGCCACTGTAGATGTGGGGCATCTACAGCTTGTCTTTAGACTTAGGATATATTTTTTTACGAACCTTAAAGGTATGCCATGGACTGAAGCACATATATGTCTAGAAACAGAACTAAAGATCTTGAACTTTTCTCCCATTCTGTAGAGCCCAAACACCTAATCTAGCAAAGATAAGTTAAGTAATGAACTTGCACCTGCGGTTATTAGAATCAAACCCACATGGGAAATACCCTTGAGTGGTCTTGACAGCTGATCTGACACCAGTTTTTCATGCTGTCTGAATACCGTTTAAGGGGATTTTAGGGGCACCAAGCCTGGTAGTAGATCAGAATTTTGTGCAGGACAGATCTTCATAGGCCGCCACATGTATCCTGACACCGTTAATTGGTTAAACTTTCGGTTAGATGACTAGTAAGCACAAAAAGTGACGTTAAAGCCAAACACACACACACACACACACACACAAATGAAGAATAATGAAAAGCAGCACTTCCTTTCTAAAGCTCAACAAAGAGGCCCTAAATCGTACTGTATAATGAGAAGTGATATTTTACACATTTAAACATATCTGTGCATGTTTATACATGGCTTAGATTGTTGTTTTTGCAGCCTAAGACTGGTAAGCCTAAATATAAACTCATGACATATCCTTTCAGGTCTTTACGCACTTATTCTAGCTAGACCAGGTTGACTGGTGCTCTGTCACGGAGTGTTTTAACGGAGGTGTGTGTGGAGGGGATGTTTCAGTGGACATTTCCATTGTGCGAACTCGCCCCGGCCAGTATTCCTCCTGCTCCCGGATGTTTCACATGACCTCTTAATGCTGCGACGTTGGACTGCCTACAATGCAAACATCGTTAATGAGTGAACGAGCCTCATACAGGCCTCATTTAACAAGCCTGGCCATTGTTGTCCTCTCTATATACTCCCTCTGCTTGGGAGCAGTCTTAATAAGTCTCATGATTTATAGCGCAGTCTACTCTACGAACGGCACAGGCTGAAGTTTTACGGCTCGGCCAAAAAAGGCCTGATGGTTTGAACAGCATTGAATTTAACTCTTCTGGTCATGCCAGCAGATTTTGCAAGAAATCAATTATTGATGATCTATAATCTAGAGATAGAGAAGCAGGGATCTGTGTCGGAAGTGCAACAAATGGAGAAACGTCATCATATGGCAAACATCTACTTATATGTTAGTTCCCCTGATTTGTGTTGATGCTCGAGGTGTCAGACATCACCCTGAGCTTTATTTTGCATTCCTGTGTCAGGTAGAACAAAAGTTATTGTGATTTAAGAACAGGTAATAATAATAATACTGAGGCTTAACACAAACAATCAACATAAAGAACAAAAAGAAAAAAAAATGAACAGATTTCTTGTATTTTAGGTTTTAGAGACAAACAGAAAAAACACAAGATTTTTGAACCCGGAAGAACTTTCAGGATAGTCTCCGCCTACAATTTATTGGGGAAACCTGCAGAGGGAGGGGCTCCAGAGAGCGGCCAAGCGGCGGCGTGCCTACAGAAACAGCAGCAAGTGGTGAGAGTGTAGGAGAACAAACACCGGTTCTAGACTGTTTTACACCAGTTATATTCACTGAAATCAGAATTTACTGATACAGTCTGAGTTCTGAGAGTTAATGTTCTTACATGCACAGAGATTGGACTTTAATTGACCTACATAAAGTAATCACTTCTGGTTCTCTTAGAACCTTGCAAAGGATGCATTTAAAGAACCTTTGCAATGTGGGAAAGCTCCATGCCAACTTCCTGAAACCATGTGTCCAAGCCAGAAAACATGTTGGAATTTTCATCTTTAAAGTTTAGGAACATTCTCAAATTGTGCCAAGTTTTTCTTCATGGTGTCATAGAATACATTTAAGAACCCATGTTTTTAAGAGTAGACAAGTTAAAAGCATGGGTTGTTTTCTGGCATTTTTCTACAATGTTCTTCTGTATGTCTATAAGTTTGCCTGTGCAGGGGACACTAAAGTTCACCTAGATAAGACCCTGTGTGCCTAAAGGGTCTTGGGTACCTGTATCTGTGTGTGTGTGTGTGTGTGTGTGTGTGTGTGTGTGTGTGCTAAAGGCTAAAGGTCTTCGTTAACCCTGTATCAGCTCATCTGCGTCCATTCTACTATGATCCCCTGCATCTAGGGCCACACTGTTCTCGCCGCTCGTTACGTAAGCAGATAAAAGGCCCCATTCAACAGTAAAGCAGCCTGATTAGTCCTGCACGCTTTATACTCCCTTTATATAACAACTGGAGTCCACAGCCTGAGCAGTCGCTCAGGACAAGAAAGTCCAAAGTCCAAACATTAACTCCTCGTAAGTAGCATTTATCAAAACAGACTTTAGACCGGGGGCCGCATAACGAGCCTGTGTGTGTGAGGACAATTCTTTTACAGTCAGGTTACTGATCAACTCTTTAAGGTGCCAGTGGCTGGGGCTTAGCCTCCTGCTCACACACAGATTAATAAAGCTTTCTGCCATCGGGCCAGAACAGGTTTAGCTGAAGGGCCTCTCTGTTTTGCATTCGTAAATGTTCCACAAGGTGAAGGACTGATCCTTCCTCTTGAACTACTATACAAAATTATTTATATGCATGTGTACTGGAATAGTTTGAGTTTCAGGAAAAAATGTTCAATACTGCAAGGCCTTTAATGCACTCTTAAGTTCCTACGTGGCTTTTAGTTTGGATAGGGGCAGGATGCAAACATAATGAAGCAGTAATTCCATTTTCCATTTTGATTAAAAGGCAATAATAAACAGTTTTCTATGGCAGCAAGGCTGAAGGCTAATAGGGAGAGGTGAGCATTTATTGAGAACTACTGGCTTCATCTATTATTTTTATACAGCAGTGCTGCCAATTCACTGTGTTTTAGTATCCTGAAAGTGTTGCCTGGTGAAACTTGAAACTTGCAGCTGGAGACCTGGTGGTTAGGGAGTTGCCCTTGCAATCAGAAGGCTGTGGGTTTGAATCCCAGCATTGCTAGTGTCATCACTGAGGTTCCTTTGAGTAAGGTACTGTCCCCATACACTACTCATGTTGGTGAATGGGTTAAAACAGAGAAAGAATTTTACACAGTGTGCTGTTGTGTGTTCACACGTGACTATAAGGGGTCGCTGCACTTTACAAGTGATGCAACACAATATTGTTATTTTATGATAATGTGGCGAGCTGGCGGGCAGGACTGGCCTGTTGAGCCTGTTGAGGGTGTTTTGGGGTTCATGTAGGGGTTAGTAGCAGTTGGCGGGCAAAGTATGTGGGGGGGTGATGAGCTGCACCAACTATGGGATAAGTGGGTGGTGCTTAGGGGGTTTTAGTAGTTGGGGTCCAGACAGCACAGAGTAAGGTTGTGTGGCTGCTGTATGCTGGATTGTGAGAGAGAAATAAAAGGCAAAAGAAATGCAAGATCCAAGTCGTCTGGCGTCTTCCTCTGCTGCTCGTCACAATACTGTTAAATATTGTGAAATCATGGTAAAAATTTACAGAGCACCTACAATGCACCTTCACTAACCTGGATGTTTATTACCTAAACATTGTTGAAGATCAAGTTCACTCTTCCTGATAACTGGATTCTCAGTAGGATAACGTGTCGTTTGTCCTCATGAAACAAGGATCAATGTGTTAATTCCCCAGATCTCTGACTGATCAAGCAACTGTTAGATGTTCTGGACATGCTAGTCTGATCCATGGGTCTGCGGGTCAGAGCTGTTTTGACAGGAGTCATTCTACAATATATGTGTGTGTGTGTGTGTGTGTGTTTGTGTGTGTGTGTGTGTGTGTGTGTAAAGTGTCCATTTACCAAACATGAACACAGCACAGCACACAGTGTGAAATTCTTTCCCTGTATTTAACCCATTCACCAAATGAAGCAGCAGGGCAGCCTGGAACAAGTCCTGTGATTTGAACCGAGGATCTTCTGATCACAGGGGCAACTCCCAAACAGCTAACCCATCAGCTGTGTGTGTATATACTAGTGTCAACTATATGGAGAAAAGTATAGGGACAGAACTTTGAATTTCAGAATTCAGATGGCTCCTTTTCTATTCCAGCATGACTATGTCCGAGTGCACAAAGCGAGCTCCATAAAGACATGGCTGGAGAAGTTCAGTGCGCACTGGCTGCACAGAGCCCTGACCTCAACCCCAACCACCACCTTTGGGATGAACTGGAACGGAGATTGTGAGCCAGGCCTTCTCGTCCAACATCAGTGCCTGACTTCATAAATGCTCTACGGAATAGGTCTGCACAAATTCACAGAGAAACTCCAAAATCTAATGGAAAAACTTCCAAGCAGAGTGGAAGCTGTTATAGCTGCAACGGGAAGACCCACTCCATAGTTGAATCCTGTCATTTAAAGGTACTTTTGGTGTAAGGGTCAGGCGTCCCAAGAGTCTGTCCATATAGTTAAAATAGCATCTTAAATTCCAACAACAACTGAGGTAGCAACTTATGACACTTAATATGACAAATATACAACAAAAGAGTATTTAATATGTTATTGTTCTTGTTGTCTGTCATGGCTCGGCCAGTGGCCGTTAGGGGTCACTGTTTTTTGGTTTGTTTTGTTATGGTTTTTGGGACTTTTATTTTGATTTTCGGTTTTGTTTTGTGTTGTCCAGCTGTCTTGTGTTTGTGCACTCATTATGTCATGTATTTAAGTTCTGTCTGGGTGTCCCACAGACATCGGTCCATCACCTCATTTTCGCCTCATTTATGCTTTTTCAGGTTCACGCTCCATCGGCTCCCCCGCGAGGCTGGTCCCACTGACCTCACTCCAACTTGGGCCAGATTTTGTTTATGTTTTGTTTATGTTTGAAAATAAAAGTAACACAGCAATGGATGCCTGCCTGTCTGTGAATGATCCCTGGGGTAAATCACAACAGCGGTTCACCCCTGCCATTGTGACAGATGGACCGATCTTCAACAAACACAAAGAGGCATGGGTGGCTACTAAGTACTCAGTTGGAACGACACCCTGAACGCCCTGGCGCTAGGGGTGGAAAACGTAGCCCTGCCGGACGGGTTCAGTTGGAGTGAGATCAGTGAGACCAGCCTCGCAGGGGAGGCGACGGAGCGTCGGTGGTCGAACCGCAAGCTGCTTAAATCAGAATCAGAAAACTTTATTTATCCCGCAGTAAATTGTTCACTGTCCTCCAACTCTTAATGGTGGAGAGTTGGAGGACAGTGAGGAGGATCAGTGCTCCCTCGGGTATGGGTGGATCGACGGATCCCCGATCCTAGGTTCGGAGCGTTTCGTGGACACCTACGTCTCCGACTCAGCCGCGGACGAGCTCCCGGGTCGGTACGCCTACCGGCAAGAAGAAGACCCGCGGCTCGGCGTAGACGAAGACATGGAGGTCCACGTCGGGTCCATCGTCTACCCAGTCCCCAACTAACCAGAGAGCCTGAGGCTTCCTCCGGCTCGCCACCGCCCCGGCTCGACCCCGACACGCCTCCAGAGGCTCGCCCGCAGCAGGTCCAGTGAGCCTCACTCCCTGCCCACAATGGCAAGTCTGAAAGGTGGAGCTCTTGTGGGGAAACAACAGGCCCCCAAGAGACACAGGAGCTCCCAAACCGAGTGAGCACGGCTGGCTCGGGGTGAGTGTGTGCGGCCGGCCCAGAGCAAACGCGACTGGTGCTGCCCAAGGTGGGGAAGCCGACATCCTGTACCAGCACCCCGACTTCATCTCCCTTTCCCCAGACCACCACAAGAACAGCTGCCCTTCCCGGAGCAGCCACCCACGCCAGCATCCCGGCGAAACCCCCTAGCAGACAGGCTAGTTCCTGGTAGCTCTCCTAGCATAGCGGCTAGCCTAGAGCGGGAGACCATTGAGATTAGGGGACGACAGGACCTCTTGGGCCCTCTAGAAGTAGGTCAGGGCAGGTTAGAGGAGCCGCTAATTCCCCTACCCGGGTCAGGTAGGTCTCCCGCTAGTGCGGAAGCCCCTCTGGGCTGCATAGCTCCAGGACTAGCCTGGTTAGTTGGGTTTCTGGGGGGTTTAGTAGCAGCAGTTAGCTCAGCTAATAGGCCAGGGGACCCCCGTCACCTTCAGAGGGGGGAAAACCCCCCATATATTTTTTGGGGGGGGCGTACAGGGGTCTGGGAGAGTGGGGGTGGGATTACGGGGGTTGGGGAAACAACTAGTGGGGCTAGGGAGATACTCGCTAGCAGCGGCCTGGAGCCTACAGGCTCGACTGAACCAGGGGAGAGCCTGGAAGAGGCCCAAGGAGGGGCCTACAGGCCGGAGAGCGACGCCGGACGCGAGGAGCGCCAGGACGAGGCCCACAGAGGGGCATACGTGCAGGACTGCAAAGCTGGGCGCGGTGAGCGCCAGGATGAGCCCACGGAGGGCCCACGTGCAGGACTGTCGCGGTGAGCCTCCGGGGAGGCTTGCGGCAGGGTGCTCAAAGAGGATGGAGAGACAAAGCCCGGAATCTGGGACTAAGGGCACCTTGCCGGCCGAAAACCTCCCTTGTGGTGGGACGACCACCACGGACATTGAGGGGTCCCTCGCTGAGGGACACGAACCGCTGGACAAGGACAGCATCCAGGGGTTCACACCCGCGTCGCGAGGGGTAAGCAGGGATGCTGTCCTTCCCTCCGCCGTCCCCTTCTGTCTGGGTGTCCCACAGACATCAGTCCATCACCTCATTTTCGCCTCATTTATGCTTTTTCACGTTCATGTCTGTAGCGTCCCTTGAGCCAGGTTTTGTTTATGTTCTGTTTATGTTTGAAAATAAAAGTAACACAGCAATGGATGCCTGCCTGCCTGTGTATGATCCCTGGGGTAAATCACTCCGTCGTGACATTGTCTAGTACCAGTTTAGTAAGCCTCCCATAGTCCACTGAGTCCCATTTCTGACCACACCACTAATTGTTTTTTTATTATTATGACAATAATTAACCCTCTTATTATGTTTCTAATCAGTCTGTCCCCTTCCAACATTTAATGACTACAAATAAATGTCATTTTTTGCTAATTTAATGGGGGACAAATTGTATACAAACAAAATTAACATGCTACTTTTTGTGTCCTCTACGTTTTGTGCGCAGCAGTGTTCTTTGGGGTCAGTTTGACCCTAGGCAGTTTCAGCTGTTTGGTAAAACAAAAGAAATAATCAACAATTTACACACATTTAGTTTGGTTGTTTTGGAGGATATCAAATTTGAGCATAACATAATTTCCCAAAAGGTGTTGCTAGGTGAAAAAGGTTATACATTTATACTGACATGTTTTGTGCCTAATTGAAGTTTATAGCAAGATCCTACATCAGTCATAATAATGTATTTATTATATGCAGTGATGTGCTTTCGATGTTGCTAGATCTGTTAGATAAACTACGGTTATTTTAATGTTCATTGATAATAAGGCGAAGTATCTTGCTGTAGAACAAAATTTGAGAAATACGTTTACATTGTTTGGCTGATGCTTTTATCCACAGGCGGATATAGTGTCAGGAGTCTTGCCCAAAGGACACTTACTAGTGTAGTGTGTCGCGCAGGATAGGAATCAAACACTGCTTCCTTCTGCTTGGAAGACACAGTTATCCACTATAATACACAACCAAATATAGGATTCTGCTCTTAATATAGGACACTTTGGCTCCATATTACAGAATTACATAACGAAACTGGGTAAAAAGAATGCACATATTCTGTCTCGTAAAGGCATAAAGACCTCATTGAAGACACAGTGATTGTTGCTAATGTTATGAGCATATTTATGTCCATAAGTTGTTTTGTATATCTGTCCACCATTACAGCCATATCAAACGTCAACAATGAAGTCCAATCTCTGTAGATTAGTTGTTCATTGGGTGTGTCCGAAATCGCGCACTACCGTCAGTGCACTGAGGTTTAGTGTGTAGTGCGCACTGCTGTGGGTCAGTGC
>JBBPDB010000040.1:13746964-13758817 GCA_037974465.1 Brachypetersius altus
GGTCGGGTTGGTCCACAGTTAGTGATCCTGTTCCACTACGGTTCTACTCCACATTATAGCAAGAACCACTGAACTAATTAAAAAATCCATCATTACCTTATTACAAAATATATTCTGGTTCGTTTACTGCATAATTCCATGTGTTCCTTCATCATTTTGTTTGTTTTCAGTATTAATATTGTATTACATTATATTCATTTGGCAGAAGCTTTAATCCAAAGCAGCTTCCAGTTTCAGGACAGTTCTATGTTCTAAAATCACACACCACCACTTAAAATGGATTACAGAGTTGTCCAGTCAATGAAATGTCAAGCCTAATTAGTAAACAGGAAATAAGCCAGGTCCATTGGATTGTATTTTCAATAATGGAGCGCAAAAACAGAAGAGGAAGAGGAGCACATGTCAGAGGAGGTGGACAAGGTTACTTTCAGATCAGATTAGGGTGATGATCATAGATCATGATTTGGTTGATGGCATGACTATGAGGGAAGCAGGACAGCGCGTGCAAACCAATTTAACTCTTAGAGGTCAACAGCCGACAAATAGTAAACTGACATTATATGGCCAAACAACACCTTATATGTGAGTTCCCCCGGTCTGTGTCGATGCTCGAGGTGTTCCTGCATCACTTAGAACCAGAGTTACTGTTTATATTTACTGAAATCAGAGTTTACTGATACACTTTACGTTCTGAGCAGTGGCTTCTACAGTCAATACATTCACAGAAGAAATGTTTAGTTACATTGCAGCGAAAGTATTCAGTAGGATGTCTTAGTAAATCCAAAACTCTAGAAAGAGGAAGGACATGTACTGTATATTCTGTCAGACTCTAATTGTTCACATGGTCCTTCAAAATAGTGCAATTTGACTGTGTGAAATACAGCAGCTGATTATTGAAAATAATGTACATTATGAAGGAAAAACAGTCTTTCCACAACTTTCTGCAACACAAGCAGATGAGCATCAAATAAGGTTTTAGTGTACGACACTCAGAAAGAGCGAATGAGCAATTATATCAATATGTGCAAGTAAGTGAACATTTACATTAAACCGACAGTACCAACGCATATTCTGTATGCTGTGTAAAACATACAGCTCTTGAAAAAAATAAAAGACCACTGCAAAAATGTTCAGTTTCTCAGGTTTTATCTTGAATGAACAGCATTGCCTTAGTTTTTGAAGTAGTTCTCATTACCTTTAATGAACTTCTACTGGTCCAACTGGTCTCACTGCAAGAGATAGGAGATAAGAAATAAGATTAAATTCAGGTGATCACTAATCAGTACCTCATAAAGCAGAATAGGAATTTAACATGGCATAAAATGGTCATCACTCATAGAGTGCTCTTATTTTATTTCTAGAACTGTATGTATAGCATGTGAAACATGAAGTCTGTTTTACTGTCATTTACAAAGCTATGTTTAGTGCACTTTGCTGTGCAAATGTATTTTCTGATTTTAATTGAAGAGGCCTCAAAAATACAACTTCTTGGATGAAGCTGGATGAAAAAGTGACGGATGTGTTCCAACGCAATTGTTTAACGTGCCATTGTAGACGTGCCTGGCCATCGTGGTGGCAACATGCTCATTTGTGCCACCACCACCAGCTATTTGGTTCTCCATTCCCATGCTACTTTAGGACCATCCAACATCTTTGAACATTTCTGGATGGTCTATGGGCCATTTTGTGAAGTGAAAGTGACCATTCTGTCACATGTGAACACACCACAGCACACTGTGTGAACAGTGTGAACTTCTTTTTCCCCATTTAACCCATTCACCAAGTGAAGCAGTGTGTGGGCATGGTAACTTCCTCAAGGGTACCTCAGTGGTGCCATTTGCAGTCCTGGGACTCAAACCCACCAACTCCCCAACCGACAGTCCACCGGCTGCCTACTTTGTTTGCAGGTGGATCTTAAGCAGGCAGGTTATCTTGTGTATGCTATCCTTTGGGACAGTGAAGTTTTTACCATGGTTCAAGGATATGTGAAGGGTTCATTATTTCATGAATGTTTGCCTTCACTTGTCCTAAACCCTGTTGAAGAATTTTTCTTGCGGTAGTGGATAGTACATACTGAAACCCCTTCACCTGAGAAAGTCTACTGAAGTCGGTGGCTGCAGTGTGTGATGATATAGGAGTGGAATTATTTCAAGGTTGGATTCGACATGTTAAAGGAATTTCTCCCCATTGCATACCAAGAGAGAACATGGCCTGTGAAGTAGATGAAGTCCTGTTGCATGACCCTGCCCAAAGGCATGATACTCCGGCAGAATGAGTGATTGACATTGCTTACTGTATAAAAAGTATTTTTTTACTACAGGTTTTTTTGTTTATATATAAATCAAGTACTAGAAAAGTGCAAATATCTTCAGTGAAGCTCCCTAACCACTAGCTGGTGCCCCTGCAATCAGAAGGTTGTGGGTCCCAGGACTGCTAGTAGCACTGAGGTACCCTTGGGTAAGGTATCATCCCCACACACTGCTCCAGTAACGCTGTGTTCCTGGACACTTTACCCTAATTTCCCCCTTTCTTCGTCGAGAATGCAGTGTTCTGATTGCTGAGCAGTGCCTTGCATTGACTTTGTGAACTGTCTGACAGCAGTATTTGATTTTGAAAAATTGTTTTCATTTTGCAAGACAAGTCAAAGGGTTTATGACTGTAGCTTGAATGTTGTGTTCACAGTTTAGAGAAAAGGAGAAGAGATTTCAAGAAATGTGCTTCAGAAAAAACTTAATACAGCTGCTATGGTAATGTTGCCTGTAGCACACTGTGGGTATTTACATACACATCATGATATACATTTTCATGGACCAGCAGCAACACACACACACACACACACACACACACACACACACACACAGGCTTGTAAGCTGTGGTAGGTGTTTATCAGGGCGTCCCGTTATTAGTCCTAAGAGTGTAGATAAAAAAACTTATGACCGCATGCATGGGAACTGAGAGTTATCATTCATGTCCTCCACCTATTCATAGTGTGTTAGTATCTTTATGGGTGATCTGCAGTTCAAGTTCAAGTATTACAATCTTTTTGTAGAGTGGAGGAAACAGTGGCCAGTGTTCTCCACGCTGGTCTTTCTTATCAGAAATTTTATATGCGGTAAATAACAGTACTACTATGTCATCACTGTGGTATGGTGCGATAACCCTACAGATGAGGCCCTGGTGATTGAATTAAATTAGCTTTTTATTATGGAGACTGTCCAGTAGGCCAGGGTGCAGACTTTCAGTGAGGAGTCTGTTGAATATCATAAGATAATGTCACCAAAAAAACTTGTATTTCCAAAATAGTACCTTTATCTGAATGTTACTGGAAGAGCCTGTTAAGTATCTGTCAAGCTGGTTGTTAAACAAGACCATGTTCTTATGTAGAGCATGTGTAGCGTGATTTCAGGCCTTTCACGTTTCATATACACACAGTTTCTGACTCCAAACACGTGTGGGTTCGGGAGATCTTCAATTCCTCCTCCAAGCTGCACCTTCCGCAGCGCTAAAGGTGTTTGTCTTTCTTTTTGACTGGATTTCAAAGTGTCCACGATAGTATTACTGAGTGCGTTGTGCTCAAATCTGAATTGCAGCACATGTCTAGGAGAGTGGAGTATTCCACCACCATGTCCAGTATAGGGGTTAACCGGTTTGACTATTGACCGCGGTGTGAGACATTGCGGTTAATCCACCGTTAAGACTTCCACGACACTGGCAAAAAAAATCAGAACTATCGGAACTAAAGGCATGTAATAGCGTGACCCGCACGGACGAAAACTATGGCACAACCTACACGGATGAAAACAATAACGCGACCCGCACAGGCGATAACAATACACACGCGGGTCATGGCAGAAGGAGAACAAGAGACGACCACCACCGGGACTCTATATGCACCTAGGAAGCGCTTGAAGTCTCCTGTGTGGGAATATTTGCAACAAATGACCTCTGTGTTGCCTATAGATGTGTTTACAGCATGGACGTCGTTGGGTCTATTTTGGGGGCCTGTAATTATTATACTTTTTAAAATTATATATCCATACATTTCATACAATATATCACTGAGTGCAGATACGCACTTTACAAATGGAAACAAGACTATGATGATAATAATAATTAATAATTATAGCTATCTAATAGCTATCATTACTGAATTAAAATGATGTACTGGCTGTTGAAGTGGCTGTAGGTAGAAGGCGGGCATTAGGACCCAGGCGAAGCTACACTGCGCTGCTTGTTAGCCAGTAGCAACCAGCGCCCGTTTAGTAATATTTCTCTGGTAGCGCCATTTGTACTCAGTTCAACAGAACAATAATATGAGTGTCAATAATTGTTCATTGTTGAACTTTACTTGTTTCCCTAAGTGAAAGGAAAGGTTTGGTGAAAGTTTTTAGCCCTCTATACACGCTAATTCCATCCTACAACCCTGGGGTTTAAGCCCCCCTTGTCTTTCCATCCTGGTTTATGTCTTTGTGACGTCTCTGGTTTACAGGATTTACAAATGTTATGCAGCTTTAAAAAGCAGCAATTTTAACTGCATTTTAAGTTCAACAGTGCAATTTATGTTCAAGTCATCAGCTAGGTCTGAGTTCATTTCTCTTGCTAAAAAATACATACACAATGAAAATATAAAAAATGTGTAGTTCAAAGGAGCTGGGTGTGTTTGGAGAGCAGGTTTCTGTTCCATGAGTGTGTTAAAATACAGCTTTAAACATCGGTTTGCATTGAATTGTTTAACTTTTTTGACTGTGGTGTATTCAGTAACCTCTGTCTGTGCAGCTTACAACTTTTACTTTTATTTTACAAACTCATTTTTCTAAGCAGTATCTCTGAAAAGCAGCAATAAATAAAAAACCTTTATAGAATGTGTTTGTGTGATTTATAAAACAGTTGTGAAATCAATTCACTTAAAATAACTGTGATAATCGTGAATAATCATACCAGCAAAATTTCTAATTGTTGCAATCCTGGTCCAGTAAGGAATGACTGGTCAGAACCTGAGCAGTGCAGGCATCTTTTATAACTTGTGGCCCACAATAAAACTATATGTTCAACTATAGTCTGGTGTGAGCACACCACAGCACAGCGTGAAATTCTTTTTCTGCATTTAATCCATTCACCAAAGTAAGAGTACCTTAGGGGTGCCATTAGCAGCCCTGGGATTCGAACCCACAACCTTCTGATTGCAGGGGCAACTCCGTAACCACCAGGCCACCCGCTGCCCCCATTAATATGACTAGCTAGCATGACTAGACCAAATAAGACTGGTGACCTAAGCATGACGTTGCATTTTACAATTCATACACAAATCATGTTTGTTGTAAAATCACAATTGTTAGACTTTGTTTTGCTTTTAAAAAAGAAATGGTCCCCTATTAGTACTAT
Source organism: Brachypetersius altus (assembly GCA_037974465.1). Lineage (NCBI taxonomy): Eukaryota > Metazoa > Chordata > Actinopteri > Characiformes > Alestidae > Brachypetersius > Brachypetersius altus. The sequence goes on from JBBPDB010000040.1 coordinate 13,752,347, forward strand.
CTCCGGCCACTAGGGGGCCACGGTCCATGGGATGAGACACACCTGGCTAGAGGATGGCTAAGATAATTAGGTTTCAACAAATCATTAAAAACGTAAATATCCACAACTGGTGAATAGTGGCTAGTGGTGTGGGGTTTTTCCTGATAAAGTGGACACAGGGTGCGCAAAGGCTAAGAAGGACATTACATCAGGATTTGTTAAATGCCTGGAGATCTTTAGCGTTCCATTCATGTCAGAATTTCTTCTGATATACAGAATTCCCTTCTGAGAATATCTTCTCTCTCTCTCTCTCTCTCTCTCTCTCTCTCTCTTTTTTACTCTCTCTCACTCTTTCTCTCTCACTCCTCTCTATCTCTCTCTCTCTTTCTCTCTCTCTCTCTCTCTCTCTCTCTCTCTCTCTCTCTCTCTCTCTGTTAGTGTTTTTGTTATTGTGTAGTGTGGTCAGGAGGAATTTAATGAATTCACATAAATTACTTCCACCTCTGAAAGCCTTCACTCCTTCTTTCAGTGTGTGTGTGTGTGTGTGTGTGTGTGTGTGTGTGTGTGTTTACTCAGTGTGTGTGTGTGTGTGTGTGTGTGTGTGTGTTTACTCAGTGTGGAGAACATATTTCATTATCAGTTTCGTGATCTCCCAGTCAAATCTTCCACTGCAGGTTGTCAAAAATGAAGATGCCAAGGGATGATGTAAATCACAGCCGCAGAAGGTGTGAGGACTTCGTCGGGTACAAAGGTGAGGGAGCAGTTACAACCACCTGACCTGAGAACGCACACACAGCCGTGCGGCTGGTCACTGTAGTGTGTGTCACAGGAAGAGGTTCACTAGAGCGGGGGATGACTCAGTGATGTCAGCGGGGCATGAGGTGCCATCGTGTCATGAGTCGAACATCCACATTTGACACGCACATGCCACACACTTGGAAGCAAAACCAGCTTTGTAAACATAAACACAACAACAGACATGTTTAGTAAGAGAATGCTTCATCGTTTCTCTTCTAATGTCTGTCGATCACATTTGTAGCACATGGTCAAACAACACAGTCATGTTTCCCTTTGTAACTTGTAATAGAAAGCAAAGGGCAGCAGATTTGGCCTATTGTTAATATATGTAGCAAACACATGTAGCAGATAAAGACTAGACTGAGAAGTGCTGGAGCTGTTATCATACATTGCCGTGTATCCACCCTTTTAATCCTACAGCAGTTTAGGTGCGCCCTGAAGTTATAAGGAGCGTTTTAGTCTGGAATATTGTGTGAGGCACAATAAAGAGCAGCCAATCAGAACAGAGGTCAATCCCATACTTTAGTCACAGTAATAAATACAACCTGTTGAATTCTAAAGAATAAGGATAGATTGGAAAAAGCCATATAAAAGATGTAAAACATCTTTTTTATTATTAAAATATCTCTTTTTCATTATTAATCCGCTGAAGAGATGGATCATATATATATCGATATATGTACAGCTAGGGATGTTTTGAAACTGAGAGCTACTTTACGGGTACTGAACCATACGAAGGGCTCCCAGTTTGATACACTAGAACAGAGTTTACCTAAACTTTATGTATAATGTTTTAAATGCTTTTTTTTAGATATTGTCATTTTCAGGTCTACAGAAATACAAATGTGATTAAAAACGAATAGCAACAGGATCAAATGAAATGATGGATGCTGTTCACTGGTGAGTTGTGCTAATTTTAGAACAGGTCCATGGGCTAGTCATGTGGTCCTTAGGGGCACCCTGGTTGGTGACCCCTGCTATACAGGCATGCCTGTGCAATGGTGTGCAACTAAATTTTTTGCTCAAATGCTGTATTCAAAACATGCACCCTAACACTGCATATATTATACTAGTAAATGAAGAGTTGTGCTCTCACTGACTTATTGTATTGTGTCTCATATCATATTATATATCACTGTGGTTAGGATGACAGATGACAGATCCACTTTTATATAGTGTTTGAAAAGTCCATGGAGCCAATATTGTACTTTTACATTTAGAATGCTATTAACTTACAAGATACATGTCAAGACATTTAAATATAATTATTATTACATTTACCAGTGCATGCACAAAATGTATTGGTGAATTTCGTTTAACTTGCTTCCATACTTTTGGCTTGTTGTGTGTGTGTGTGTGTGCGCGTGTGTGTGCGCGCGCGTGTGTGTGTGTGTGTGTGTGTGTGTGCATCTATTATTGTTTCCAGCTCTCTGTATTCCAGTTTCTCCACACTGTCCTGTCTCCTCCCAGAGCAAATCAATGTATGTCATAAATCTCTCTCTCTCTCTCTCTCTCTCTCTCTCTCTCTCTCTCTCTCTCTCTCTCTCTCTCTCCTTTTTTTCTCTCTCTGCAGGGAGCTGGAAGCTACTTTATCTAGTTAAGAGCATATTTGGAAGTCTCTCCACTTTTCTCATCACTCCACAGGAGTGTGTGAAACTACTGGTGAACATCGTCCATTTTTGGAGCTTTCTTTCTATCTCTCTCTCTCTCTCTCTCTCTCTCTACTGCGCAAGGAAAAAGGGAGCAAGGAAGAGAGTGACAGAAAGGAAGAAACAGTTGTTATTTACCATTTGGAATTTAGACACTTGTAGAGCTGATGCCAGTTGGACTCTCAGAAATAGAGCAATTCAGAAATGGCTTGAATACAACATAATTGGACTATATCACAGTCATACTCCAACACACACACACACACACACACACACACACACACATCACATATCACATTACTTCTTTTCTTACTTATGACTCACGTCATGCATAACACTAAAATACCCATCATAAGACATTATCACACCCAGAAAATGAATAAAAGTGACCTTGTAGGGGAGAGTGAGGAGGGAGGAGAAATACAAAAAGACAAAAAAAGAGAGAAGAGAAAGAAAGTGCGAGGAAAAAGAGTTACAGAGCGTGTGGAGAGAGGGATAGGGGGAGAGAGGGGCAGAATAAGGAAGAGAGGGAGAGAGAGGGAGAAAGAGAGGCACAGAGAAACAGAGGGAGGGGGGAGAGAAACAGAGAGAGAGAAAGAGATAGATAGAAATAGAGAAACAGAGAAAGAGAGGGAGAACGAAACAGAGAGAGAGACAGCAAGTAGAGACAGAAAAAGAGAGAAAGATAAACAGGGGGGAAGAGAGAGAGAGAGAGAGAGAGAGAGAGAGAGAGAGAGAGAGGAAGAGAGAAACAGAGAGAGAGAGAGGTCATTGTGGGCTGTGTGTTTGGCGAGTAAGGATGCTTGGCGGAAATGACTTATTGAGCTCTCTGTGGTGCATCTGAGTTAGCCAGCACTACTAAACTTCTCACACTGAATGGGAAACATATGCAGAAGCACTGGCTTGTAGCCACAAACACACATGCAAAGTCACAAACACACAGCACTACTTGCTTTACACACACACACACATACACACAGGCAGGAGGCAGAGAGAGAGTTGGTAAATGACCTGTGGGGGTAATAACTAATCACTCCTAAAGAGATAGAAAGTGATCTAATGTTGTGCTTTTCAGTGTGTGTGTGTGTGTGTGTGTGTGTGTATGTGTGTGTGTGTGTGTGTGTGTGTGTGTTTTTGTTCGGATGCTCTGCAGGATTAAAGGGTACTCTGTACTGTAGTGCAGTGTACCTCCCTATAGACTGAGCTAATCTGGATTACTCAAGTCCATTATGGGCCATCGCACTGGTCGATCTGGCCTGATTTATTGTACCCTGTTCACAACAACAAATGCAAACACACAGTTACCAACTCTGGGATGCTAGCAGATTCTCAGCCCAGAAGGTGGTAACAGTGCACCTGACTACAATAAACCCTGGTAAACACTGGAAAACGTGGGAATATGTTTAGCGCTCATCATTCACACAGCCTAAATCAACTCAAGCCTTCTTTGCAAGGCTGTACAGTATAGCATCCATCCTCATAGTACTAATATAAGAAATATATCAAACAAACCTCTAACCAGTCACTGAGGTCCAGATGTACAAAGTAAAACACAAAACATCCCTTGATGCCACTCACGATTTACTAAAGCCACTCCATTCCCTAAGCAGTTCCCTTATATTCCTTACACCCTGAGCAGTCATTAAATGTGGGCTTCACTCTGCAATGTCATCACCAAATATGAAGCATCACATGCTCTTCAAGAGACCTGGAATGACTGAAATTTCCTGCAAAGTGATAAACTATTGTTCATTACTTGTTGCACAGTATAATGGAACATTTTCATTGCCTATGTTCTGGAATCTGAGTTTAAATGTCTCAATTCCCTGTATAGTCCACTTTGGGACCTACTGGGATGAATGGAACGCACCTTAAGACCACAGTTCATATGTAGCTCCGCCCACTAGCTGCATACTTATTAAACCCAGTGTTTAAAGGGACCTGTGAAACAAAAACGTAGTCATTGATAAGCTTGAGACAGAAAATGAAAACTCAGTGATGAAGAGATAGAGGTGTTGATAGACTAAGGTCATTCCCACCAAAACATTCGCCAGGGATGTAATTCCACCTCAGATTACAGAAACACATATTTTGGCCACAGCATGACAGAGTTTGCACATGTTGTCACATATACATCTTACCCTGAGAGTTTAACTCTTACAACATGTGCAGCATGGCCCCGTGTCAGCAAAACAGCTCCTTATATGAAAGTGAACCCGGTTTGTGTTGATGCCCGAGATGTCAAGGCATCATGCTAAACTTTGTTTGGTGTTCATGTGTCACAGAGAACCAAAGTTACTGTAATTTAAAAACATCTAATAATAATAATAACCACTACTGGAGTTTTAAACTTGTCACATCAAGTTTCTTTTATTTTAGGTGTTGGAAACAAATGAAAAAAAAAAGGTCCCCAATAAACTTTCAGATTACTATTTTATATAAGAAGACATCTTCTCCACTCACCAAAATTAAACACACAATTAAAAATGTATGCATGATGTTACTCATGAACCTGAAATTAATCTTATTTTAACTCTTATATATGGTGTCAAATGTGGACTTAATGTACCAAATTTATCAGAATGTTGTATAACAGGCATGATGGTATTTTGTCCATCATGCAGCCCTAATCAGAATATTGAGCTACACTTTGAATTCTAGTCCTAAACACACTTTTCCAGTGTGATAGTCCCATGTAAACGCAGTTCTATTTGGGATAGTTATAACATAATATATATAATATAAAAATTTTTCCCTCAAAACCAGTATAAACTGAACAGCTATATTTATCACAAAAATCTAAAATATCACAGTGTGCCTTGTGTTGCTCAGGCCGAACTGTGCCAGCCTGTCGGAACACACTTCATGTTTTTAAAGCTGTTTATTTTGGGAGAACATCCCACGTGCATTTTTTATAGTGTTGTTTTCATTTTCCTTTTCCGTGCCCATAACAATATCTGACTGATATGGAACGCTGTCGATGTGAAACTGGATTCCACCTCCTTTCCTGGCAGTTTGGGGGCGTGGGGGACAAAGTTCAAGCTCAGGCCATGCTAGGCCTCCATGGTACCTGCACACCACCCTAAACCCACCTCCCACCTGACTCCTACCACCGCTCGGCATTCCAGCCCAGCACATGGCCCTGGCTGGGCCCCATCCAGCGTGGATGGAGGCTAAGAGCATTAGGGATTTTATGCGAACTCTGCGGAGGATTAACGGGCTGGTTCGGCACAGTACAAGTACCTGATGTAACTGGGCTCTGTGCGCCGCCCTGTTGTTTTGAAGCTCTGGCAAAAAGCAAATTAATCGTTTCTGGTGACTGGCAGGCATTGTCCAAGTGTTGGAGAGCTAAACTCTGTCCAGCAACACAAAAACTTCCACCACCGGCCTTGAATTAACTTCTGAGTCAAACGACTTTATCTCTTGCATCGTATTCTTTCATTGAAACCTACACTGAATTTAACATGTTGCAAAAAATGCGGATATTTTATATTATTTCCTCATGGTAAACCTAGCAAAATACCAAATATTAACAAATATTATGTAACACCTATACCACATAAAACCACATCCTTCCCACTCAAAAAAATAAGCACACAACATGTTATTTAATCTTGACACATTTTTTTGCCTCTTATATGAGCCATCATATGATGTGGAAATGATATGGACATCAATATTTCACAGACACAATGAACAGTGTAAGTTTCATAACAAACATAATATTGCTTTTTAAGTTTGTATGCAACATACCGATTGCAAATGTATTCTTTCACTGAAACTGACAATCTTTTCCAACCTCAGAAGAAGCTGCAGCGCTTGCAGTGTAGTAACAATGCCTAGACTGAACAAACAGATACAAAATAAAAATAATAATCAATTTCATCAGCACCCCCCCTGCCCCCCTCACGGACACCGCTCCCCACCCGCATAGCCATCAGCATTGCTGGTGACTCCTCCCACCCATTAGGGGCCGTTCACATATCGCGCCTAAAAACGCGTGGAAAACGCGAGGCGCGTCGCTTTCTCCTTCTTTTCAAAAGCG